>JACGCK010000011.1:0-600000 GCA_014925825.1 Pholiota molesta
TGGCATGTTTGATAGGCTTACGTTTCTTTCTTATCAGGTTCGTCAAGAGGAAAACTTGAGTTGGCCAAGCTTCTAGAGCGGGTGCCGATTTCTGTTAAGGAAAGTGTCAAAGAACTTGTCGCCAAAATCAATGTCTTGCTCCTTGACGGCGAGTTTTTTCCCGTAACGTGTCCAATGCTGCTTTGCTCATTTATCTTTCGTCTTCTAGTATCCTTTTGCGCGATGTTTGATATTTGTCTGAAGAGACCATGGGCTGTTTCTACAAAGGCTGCTCTTGATCTTTGCAAAATGGTCGAGAAGCGAATGTAAGATCCAGCCTTTTCTTTTCTTTCATTCTTCTTTTCTGACCATGCTCACAGGTGGAAATCAATGACACCCCTTCGGCAATTCAAGGGTGTACCTCCGGAAGTCGTTCGCGAAGCTGCAGGAAAACAATTCGTAAGTTTCGTTTTCAATGATATAGCCTGTTCGACTAAACGTTCCCCAAAAAGCCTTGGTATCGCTACTTCAACCTCACCCCACCCGGGAATTGGCGAGCTCCTGGGAATTCCGAACGCGGGTTGGCTTTCCATCGCCTTGTCCACACTTTCCCCAAGCTTCAGTATGTACCTTCATACATCCATCATTATTTGTAAACTCACATTTCCGAATAGACTTCAAGCACAAGTGCAACTCATCACGCGCTCACTGCTCCGCATCGACCTATCTATTGTCCCTGATTTCCGTTGGGACGAGAAGGTCCATGGCACAGCGGAAACGTTCATTATACTGGTGCAAGACGTCGATGTAGACGTTATTCTGTTCCACGACACCTTCGTCCTGCGCCAACGCTATGCTGAGGATGCACACAATGCGTCACTCACAGTGCCTATGTTCGAACCCGCCCCCGCGAATCAGTACATCTCCGACATTTCTGATTGTTGGCTGCATTGGCTGCACGCGGAAACTCACCTGCCGATTTCGTTCCAGCATCTCATTCTTCCCAAGAAATTCCCCAAGCCTACACCTCTCCTCGATCTTCATGCCACTTCCACTTTCCGCTTTGCACAACAAAGAGTTCGAGGCGATATATACGCACACTATCCAAACATTCAACAAAATCCAGACTCTTCCAGCTCTATGCATCGACCAGAACGCGCTCCTACCGGAAGTGGAAAGACGATCGCCGCAGAATTTGCAAGGAGTGGCAAGCCAAATTTGGAAACTTATAAGGTGGACAGGAAATCGTCAGTCTTACAGGAGAGACAAGTCCGACTGGTCGAGAAGGCCGATGCTTATCGCTTGTACTCCAACTCAGGTGCATTTTTAATATCTCTCGCGCTGAAAAAAAATCTGACCATACATGTTGTTCAGTTGCACATACAATATATCCTGTATTTTCTTTTATACGATCTTCATATCAATATTTTCTTTACCGTCGTTCAGTTCCCATTCGGCGCGGCTACGAGAATACCTTGCTATGTCGCATTTACGATTGCATATCAGTCAACCTTAATCAGGTCACTTTCAAAGCACCCCAACTTCAATACGTTCTTCCCACTACAAGCCCATTACTCACGCCTACAGCTTCCTCTCGGCCTTACCATTGACCAGGTCCTCATTCTTGACAAGGACCTCAAATTCTTGTCGACACCACTTATCCTCTCCGTTTTGCTGTGGAACATCCACGGTGGAATGGCTCCTCATCTCCTTGAAGTTCTGGATATCACTCTCTTTCTCTGTCTGTGAATCACCAATTTTTGAGTAATCAACTTCCAACCCGACACCTTCACAGGTTACTACAACTAGTACTCCTGCACGATACTGGTGATGAAAACATAAACGAAGGCATATACATTTATCCTAACACATAGTCAATTTCTTCCCTTGTCATTTTGTCCTTCAAATCTTCCAATTCCCCCCGAAACTTCTTGCTTTTGTTGATTACTTCCTCGTTCGCCCTCAAAATATCCTCTGCCTTGCGTAGTCTCTCTGCGCTCAGAAAAAGTACTCTCTCTACGCTGAGATGACTAAGTGGAGACCCAGGCTGAAGTTGAACCTCATCGTCATGGGCGATATGCCGTTTCTTGCGCTGGCGCTCTTGATCGTCGAAATCGTCAAAACGTGGCGAGTTTGATCCTACTTTCTCCGGAGATTCAGACTCTAGAGTGAAATGTTTGCGCTAAACGTCACAAGCATGATTAAACTTCGCCCATAACCAGATATATGATCTCAATACCTTGCCGTTTTGTACGGGCGGAATGGAACCGATTACGTTGACGATGTTGACCGCACCGAGGGGACTGACAGGCTTTACGAGGTGTCGACGACGGGGGGATGTTGGAAGCTGTTCCCTACTGGGAGGAGAGGAGCTTTGTGCGTTGGGTTGATGCCAGAAGTGTGGTTGTGATGAAGGAGGAGGCTGTTCCTCCTCAGTGGAAAGAGAAGTGCTAAAATGCTTCCTAGAGCGATCGTTGTGGTTGGTTTCCGCCTTGTTCATTTTGGATGGATCCACTTCGCATCTCGTCAACTCTTATTTATGCTTAGAATCTGGACTGTGGGACACGGAGCAATGTTAGTGGCTGCCCGTCGGCATGCTCTAATCCATGGAGCGCTCCAGCAATTGAAATGTATGTACCTAGTTCCGACCGTTTGCGTAAACTTAGCAAAAAATTCGTTTCTAGCACACGATCCACCAACAGGTTCAGGAGCGCACTGAGACATTACCATTCGGAATGATCAAGTAAAACACGGTAACTATCGTATGCGCCCTAGTAGCAATTGAAATATAGGTACCAAGTTCCGACCGTTTGCGTAGACCGAATCGGACCTCCTTTTTTAGTACATGAACTTGGCGCCCGTTGAGACGACACCCTTGGCCCAGGGAGTCTGATTCAAGTGTAACATGGAAACTACCGTACGCTCCCGACCCAGCAATTGAAATGTAGGTACCAAGTTCCGACCGTTTGCGTAGATTTATATCCTTTTTTAGCACACGGACCACCAACAATTGCCGACGCGGTTGAGACGACACCGTTGGCTCAGGGCGCTCAGGGCAAAATGTTCCAGTGCAATGTTCAAGTTAAACCGCCGTATTGAGGTGAGCTTCGCATCAATGGAGCACTTGTGGCGTGGACAAGCGTTTTCGCAGGAATTAACACTATATAGCGAACTACACTTGGCTATTGCTAAGTCTCAACTTCCACAGAAGTCTTCGCTCCCTTCTTCCACCGTCTTCGCTCCCTTCTTCCACTTTCCATCGAGATGCCTCTAGAAGATATTACTACGCTCGTAGAGCATCTCCAGAATGAGGCTTTAACCACAAAGAAGTAAGTGCTTCACCGATGTTTCTCGTCGTGTATAATGTTGACACAGATAATAGGCCTAAGGTTTTGGAGCCTTACCAGACCGCCGCAAGATGGATCCCTCTTGCCGTTGGTCCATTCATCAATATCAATGCAGCTCTCTATGCTGGCGCCGCGAAGGTCAACAACTTAGCATTACCGTACGTGCTTGGAATCCAGCTATCGCCGCGACAACGCTGAACGACACTTTGACAGGGCGAACACAACCGAAGAAGATCTTGAAAATTTCGAGGAATTTATGAAGTTCTGTCCTGAGCTGAAGCAGGCAATAAGGGGTTTCAATGGTGATGTTGATGTTCTCGAACAATTTGTCGGCCATGTGAGCGTATTTGTATCTTCATTTCTTTATGCTTTTGTTAAATCATTGCTTCCAGCTGTCACAGGCAGCATGTAACTCACGAGCGGATGACACCAGCTCTTGTCGAAAGGCGACCAGAGTATATATCTCCACTATTTGCAGGATGAGTTCAAGGGTTACCCTGGAGAAGAAGTGCGACCGTGGCTGGAATAATCTCTATACGGCCCGCCTTCTTTGTCCATTGAAATACCTTGACGAATTCGACAAGGAACCCCAGTATGTGATTGGACTCGCACCTTGTAGTATGATTCGCTAACTTTTCTATATCTCGTGATAGGACTTTCATGACAGACGTTTTAGAGGGACGTATAAAGATCAAAGCTTCGCAGTGGCCCTCCTTTCTTTACCCTCCAGACACATCATACGACCGGGATTCCCTTGAAGACGGCCTTTTCCGAGGAAAAGTCCTGATATTGGTGGGTTGCTATGATATTTCTTGTTACCAGCGAGCCCTGATAATTACCGTGCTCAGTTTCTCCGCAACATTTGTACGGGGCCGACGTCAGCTCCGGATGGGATCCGACGAGCATCGAAGCCATCGAAAGCTGAAATCCACCAGATGGAACGTGTCACTGGGCGTTGTATTGCCTATGTAGCAGTGCAGGTAAGCAACCACTGCAACATCTCGATGATTCATCCATGGTATCTGATCAATTACAAGGCATACTTCGCCCTGTCTGCTATCGAGCAATGGTCGTCATCACCGCAAGAAGGCTTTTTTAATTTAGACGATTTCTACACCCGCTGCGTCAAACTTTTCGAAACGGACCCTGATGATGATTGGGTTGTTGAGACCCTTGATGCTCTTACACGGTGAAATTTCTGATCTACTATGTCTCTTCAAGTACTAATGCTATGATTTCCAGTGAGCTTCCATCCTTAAAGCGCGCTTACAAACGGAAGCGCAGGGGAAATTTTCAACCTGTATCCAGTGACGACTCGGATGAAGACGAGACTAAATTGATTGAAGCTCAGCGGAAGGCACGGCGTCAAGAACGTAGCATTGACTCAGAGGTAAAATCTCATATATGAAACTCAAATGCAATCCTGATGTTTTTTTTCGTAGAATGCTACCTCGGGCAATACTCAGTTTGGTAAGGTTTAAAGCTCTGGGTTGCCAGCGAAGCACGTACTCATACACAACCAATTCTTCTAGGTGGTGCTCATGATGATTTCGAGCCAGGCGCCCCTGGCACTACTAACACACCAGGTCACGCATCTTCTTCTAGAGTTCGACCTGCGGATGGTCAGCCAGAAAGTGACGTGCCTCAGTCAGAAAATGATTCGGAACTCTCGCGCAAACACTCTGCTCAATCTAATAAGAAAGGGAAAGGCCGAGCGGTGTAGTGGCGGCGCCCGTGTAGTAAGTGTTAGACTCTAAACTTCCTTTGCTCAGTGCTGACTTCATTAAGTGCATCACTATTTCAAGTGGTCCGCTGCACTGTCCGCTTCTTATTTGGTGGTTAGTTCTACAATATCTTGTCGTGTTTCGTGATGCACCTTGCTATGGTCCCATGTGTTGATTACCTGCTGTATTTCTGATCCCGTCACGGTAGATCATATCTAATGAATTCTGGATTATATAACATTGCATGAGTCTCACCATGGTATTGATCTCGCTATTTGTACAGTAAGCAATGATGTTATTCACACATATTTAACCCAAACATTGTGTGTATTATATGCATTGAGAGTCACATAATGCTATACAATTATGGTAGTGTATATATTGTCTCGAAGATTGGGCGCCTATTCAAGCTCAGGTGTGAACAAAACCTCAGAGGTAAGGTTGCCGTCAATACATATCTCGAGTGCCAAACATTGTGCCCCGAAATTGGGAACCCACAAAACCTCAGAGGTAAGGTTGTTCTCAACGCATTTCTCGAGTGTCATATAATGCTTCATAACTTTGGTAGGCCATATGATAAATTAGTTGTATATATTATACCCCAAAATTGTGAACGAACAAAATCTTAGAGGTAAGGTTGTTGTCAATATATGTCTCGAGTGTCAGACAATGCTACATGATTATGGTAGGCCATATAATCATTCAGTCATATACATTATAACCCAAAATTGTGAACTCACAAAAGCTCGGAGGTAAGGTTGTTGTCAATACATGTCTCAAGTGTCAGACAATGCTACATGATTATGGTAGGCCATATAATCATTCAGTCGTATATATTATAACCCAAAATTGTGAACTCACAAAAGCTCGGAGGTAAGGTTGTTGTCAATACATGTCTCGAGTGTCAAACAATGCTACATGATTATGGTAGGCCATATAATCATTCAGTCGTATACATTATAACCCAAAATTGCAAACTCACAAAAGCTCAGAGGTAAGGTTGCCATCAATACATATCCCGAATGCCAGACAATGCTACACAATTACGGTAGGCCATATAATCATTCAGTCATATATAATGTGTCCTTAATTTGTACATGCATTGTATGACCTTGTATGATGCATGCTGATTATATAGCCCACAATATTGTATCTAGGTTTTTATTAATATCATAGCTTAAAATGTGCATAATTCTGGCTACATTATATACGACTGAATGATTATGATGCCTGGTGGGAATTTTACCACTTGTGCGCTATGCATTGAATTTTGTTACCTTATATGTATATGACCTTTTCGATGATGGAGGACAAGTCGAGCAAGCACACACAGAAATCCGGTGTCCACTGACCCCATAGAACGAAAATCAAATGTAATTACCGCTTCCGGCAATATCCGGACCGGCTGCGCTAACCCCGCAGCTCCGCGCTTCAAGATTGCCAGTTTATTGACGACTTGAATACTGCAGCTCAGCATCGATCTTTGCCCTTCAAATTCTTCCAAAATGTCATTCCAAAGCCTCATTTCCGGATCTGAGTGTGCAGCGCCCTCCAATCCTCTCGCACAGGTGTTAAAGCATACCGAAGGAGATCGTAGTCTTCAACAGGTAAGCCTTGCCCGTTTTCACTTGTTCATTATTCTCCGATTTGAACAAATGCGAATAGGACAGAATCTCAGGCCCTTCCAGCTCTCGAGTATGTGTTTTTCTCTCAAATAATCAATCCATTGGACTCACCGGTGTTTCTCAGCTGCATCAACTTCCAGGAAGTTCATCTGTTGCTCCAGCCAGCGAACATGATATCGCACTCGCACGCCAATTCTTCGAGGGGAACTCCCCAGGGCCGATGGGTCCTGGGTTCGCTCTACATCCCTCCGAGCTTGCCAGACTGACTGAACTGAATGCTCGGCCTGGGATGAGTGAAACTCAATGGGTCATGGAACAGCAACAGCAATTACGAGCTTTCGAGGCTTCCGCTAATACTTCATGGGCTGCCGAATTCGGAAAACCAACTCAGCAAAGCGTTCCTTCTCCTTCACATCCCATGCACCAAGCTATGCAAGGAAGACCTGAATGTAAGCTTGGATCTCTCACCTTTCGGTAACATACTTTGACGCGTATTTTAGTTCAACAACGACCTTCATATATGGCCCCTAATATGTATAATGGTATGCAAATGGGAATGCCTCAAATGGGGATGGCGCCTATGTCTACCGACTATACGAATCTCTCAAACCAGACGCAAGGGAAAGGGAAGGCCCGAGAAGTAGATTTTGAAGCCGCTTTCGCCCAACTTGCTGCATCGATGGCACCCGTAGAAATGCAGACTTCCCGCATTGAGGAAGTTGATGATGTTTCAACCATCGAAGAGGCTCTCAAGAATGCTTCTCTGAAGGAGGGAGAGGAAGAGGGACCACTGGATTTCCAAAAGTATGTCAAGCCCGATAGTTTCTAAATACAATCTCAACTCTCCTCCAGAGTATGGGATCAGCTCCAGAATTCAGATCTTCCTCCCCCGCAAGAGGACATGGCGAAATGGGAAGCTGAATTTTCGCAATTGATGAACTCTCAACGAGATGAACTCGAGGATTATGGGACAAGTATGCAAAATGCATGGGAAGGTGGAATTGGCAATTTTGATGATACCTTGCGTAATGGCGTGAAGTTTGATGGTGAAGGTATACCCATCCTCGGAGATTATATCTTCGGTGAGAACTTCTCCTTTTTCTCCTTCTGCTTGTTCTCACTAGGATATTCAGAGAAAGACAACAAATATCTCGACCCGTCATCATCGCGATCTCTTCTAAGCGAAGCCAAAGCGCTTCTCGAACAAAATGGATCCCTATCAGAGGCCGCATTGATGCTTGAGGGTGCCATACAACAAGGCGAACTTGGCGAAGGCGGATATGAGACATGGATTCTCCTTGGAGAGACACGAAACATGGATGAAAGGGAAGAGGCTGGTATGCGTGCCCTTCTTGAAGGTGTGAAGAGGGCAGAAGAAGCTGGGGCTCCGGGTTCTGGAATGCTGGTAAGTTTCGTCAAAATAAGGAACAGGAACTTAATACCTTGGCTAACTTGAACCCACCCACAAGTCACTAGCGATCTCATTCACGAACGAATCTTATGATCGCGCGTCGCATGCGATGCTCTTGCGCTGGTTCCGAGCTAGATACCCTGGCATCCACGTTTCAGAAGAAACAATCAGAGCCATGAGCACAAATTCGTCATGGGACACTCACGACCGTATTACACAACTATTCCTCGAACTCGCAAGGACGCAACATGGCCAAAATGAACTGGACCCAGATCTGCAAATAGCTCTCGGCGTCTTGTTCTATACAAATAGCGAGTATGAACGAGCGCAAGACTGCTTTATTACTGCCTTGAACGTTCGACCGAAGGTACGAAGCCTTATATGCTAGAGGCACTATTCATTGAGATTATTTGTAGGATTATCTACTCTGGAACAGACTGGGATCTTCACTCTCAAATGGCAACAAACCCGAGGAAGCCCTAGGCGCGTATCGAGAGGCATTGCAGTTGCGGCCCACATATACGCGGGCGATTTACAATGTTGGTGTGGCCTGTAAGTATTAAACTCATTTATCGTGTTTATATTTTTCTGATATATGATTGCAGGTTTGAATATCGGCGCTGATAAAGAAGCTGCTGAGCATTTCCTGAGCGCTTTGAATCTTCAGGAATCGACAAGCGGTGATACCAGTGACCAACTATGGTTCACTCTTCGTCGCGCATTACAATCGATGGTCAGGGGTATTCAGATATAAAAGAATGCAGTTGCTGAATCCTTTATTTTATAGAAGCGAAATGACCTCGCCGAACTCGCGAAACCTGAAGCCAAGAGCAACTTGGATATTTTCCGCAGGGAAGGATTCGACTTCTAATTTTCCATCGAAAAACATGTAGCCTCTTAGTCAAGCCTTGTAACACGGTCACCCTTGTACTAGCGCCTAGAATCGATGACAATCCAACATCATCTTATTGGCTAGATTCTACAAGAAAGAGGAGCTTTGGCAGCGATACATCTAATCCACGTGCTTATTTGAAAACGTATATTCGCTGATACGGCCCGACCTGGTAGGTCCAATGACCCGCCCCTTTCTCAGAATCAGAACCCAGATCTATCAACTCGTATAAAGCCCAGCCTGGCAGAAAATTAGCACGATGAGCCCCCTCCTGTACCTTTTCACTCCACTGCAATGGCTACCTCGGGCGACGTTGAAATGTTAGTTTATGGCGCCCCTTGTCTGATTTTTTCCTATATTCTGACTGGACGCTTTTGATATTGACCTATTACAGTCACACCATCCCGAAATCACCTACTGCACCTGCAATTCTGAACAGAATATCATGTCAGATTACGCAGAACAAGGTATTCCACTGTCCTTCAAGGTCGACAATACACAAAGCTGATGAATCTTCTTAGATCCGCGGCGGAGCACAGGCAATGCGTGAGTCCAGCGGTTCTCGATCTTGTAGATCAGCAATACTGATGGACCTATCTACGCCATGAAGTTTATGCTGTTGGCCTGGAAGAAGAGGATATGAATAAACCACAGGTTTATCTGCTTGATGAAATGCGGCAATCCGACGCGTCTCTCACCCGTTTCTAATATAGATCGGAATTTCTCCCGTATGGTGGGAAGGTAAAGTGCTATTCATCTATGGAGCATGTGTAAAGAATCTAAACATGTATATGATATAGGAAATCCCTGCAATTCTCATCTTGTAAGAACTTTAAAGATGATGCGATAGAAATAAAAGTACATTGCCTCTGAACATGGTTCCCGGTCTAGCTCGACCTGGCCAAACACGTCAAAGAGGGCTGCAAACAGGAAGACCTTGTTGGTCTCATATTCAACACAATTGGCGTTAGGTTTGTCCAACCATGCCCTCCCTTCTGTATATTCCGGAGGTTCATAATATTATTCAAGTGATGCTATTACTATGGGTACTGATGGTAAAAACATTACGCTTTTGAACGTTTGCACACATTGTAATCGTTATAATACACTCCAGGAATGCGATACTCGTGAGTGAAGTCCTTGAACATACTATCGCCCTCTGATAGATAGTTTTTTAGTCTCCCGAGTCGTGATATTATCGCTGACTCTATTGAAGCTGTATGTTGTTCGAAACCTGTTTATTTCAATGCATTTATTGATTCTCATCATGCACCCAGGTTGTGATGGTAAATCTTATTAAATGATATCCATATTTTGTCGATTCTGTGAATCTAACAATATTATTGTGATAGGCCCAACACTATGATGGCAATATCTCCCTTCCAGGCTGCGACAAAAATATGCCTGGATGTTTTATGGCAGCCGTTCGTCACAATCGTCCAACTATCATCGTATATGGCGGTACGATCCAAGCAGGAACGAGGCATGTGGGTACGTACTGCCCTTATCTGTCGGTACAGGTTGATGACAACAAGTTCTCTAGATTGCCCCTCCATGAATAAACAGAAGGGAGGAACCGTAAATATCTCCGACGCGTTTGAGTCCTATGGTAAATATATTTCCGTCACATTTAGTAGTGAATATGGCTCATTCTGGACCAGGTGCGTATGCTGTGGGCAAAATCAGCGACGAGGAGCGGTTTGATGTCGTCCGGCATGCCTGCCCTGGAGCTGGAGCATGTGGAGGTATGTTCACTGCAAACACAATGAGCTCTGCTCTAGAGGTCAGTATTTCCACGCTCCCTCGAGGAGGTCACTATTTTCTCATTTGTTTATCAGGCACTTGGCATTTCCCTGCCATATTCCTCGAGCACACCTGCTTCGTATCCTGGTACGTCAAGCTTCAATATATTATACCTCAACACCCATCCCATTTGACAATACAGAGAAGGTGCAAGAATGTGTGAGAGCGGCGAAATATCTCAAGAATCTCCTGGCAAAGGACATCAAACCTAGGTTCGTCGGTACCAAGTCTACAACGTGCGGAATAATTGATAGCACCCATAATCAGGGATATCTTGACTCGAAATTCCTTCTTGAATGCCATTGTAATTGTTAATATTCTAGGAGGATCCACCAATGCTGTGCGTTCAAATTCCTTAGAATTAAATTATTTCCAATCTCATGCAGCCTGAACTTAGGTTCTCCATCTATTGGCTATGGCCCGAGCAGCAGATATCCCCCTCACTATCGATGACTTCCAGATGATCGCAGACAAAACACCTTTCCTAGCAGATATGATGTATGCTTAACATCGGACCTGTGGTATGCATGTCCAGCCACTGACAAAAAACTTATTGCAGGCCCTCTGGTAAATATTACATGGAAGACATTCACAAGATCGGGGGCATACCTGCTATCTTGAAGTATTTGTTGAACCACACGGACTTGATCGATGGCACTCAGCTTACTGTCACCGGAAAATCTCTGGCTGAGAATCTCGCAGACGTAGCGGAGCTAGACTTTGCGACTCAAGATGTGTTCCGACCATTGAGTAATCCCATCAAACCTACTGGCCATTTAACAATTCTCAGAGGTAATTTGGCTCCTGAGACTGCTGTCGCGAAACTCACCGGCAAGGAGGGTCTGCGCTTCGAGGCAAGTGTGGCCCCTTCGCGTTCTAAATTCTTCGTGAATGAAAATGTTTCTAATAATTCCTGCCATGTCAGGGTACTGCAAAATGCTTTGATAGGTCTGTTATTTACCCAGGATTTTACATGAAGATTCATTTGACTGTTTGTGCAGCCTTGACGGGTTTTATACATTGCTTGAAGCGGGTGAAATCAAGGCAGGAATGGTTCTTATTTTCAGATATCAAGGCCCTAAAGGTGCACCAGGCATGCCTGAAATGCTAGGTGATTGCAAAGTATTCATTCCTGAAATACGGAGACTGACTTACACTATTCATCCCATCTAGGACCTACTGGTGCTATTGCTGGCGCTGGATTGGCAAACTCTACGGCTCTAATTACTGATGGTCGATTCTCTGGAGCTAGCCGAGGGTTTATCATTGGCCATGTTGTTCCAGAGGCTCGAGTAGGCGGTCCTATTGCACTTGTGAAAGATGGAGACCGCATCGTCATTGATTCCGCGACCAGAAGGATAGACTGGTTTGTCGACGAGGAGGAGCAACAACGACGCAAGGCAGAATGGCTTGCCTCAGACAAGGCAAAATTGAACGTGAAGCGTGGCATATTGCTGAGATATGCGAGGGATGTTGCAGTAAGTTCTTCCAAATTTTATTTCGTAACCAAATCTGAATAGCGAGTCAAGCCTGCGAGTCTCGGTGCATACTGCGATTGAAGGCAACAAATGCGACATGGATAATGAAATTCAGGATAGTCAGATATCACGTTGATTAAATTTGATTAAATTGTTATAAATATATGATTCCGCATTGAAGCCAATAAAAATGGGCGCACAAACCAGAAGCATACTGTTCGATTAAATTCTAGATGGTATGGTCATTTCATCAACTACAGCGTCATCGTCTGCATTCTCTGCGATAGGTTCGGTTTGGGCTGGGGCTGAGGGAAGCGGCGTGGAAGACTCTCCATTATGCTTGGTATTATATGACCCATGTCGAGACCATGGAGGGAGGTGACGGCCGTCTTTCGACCGTCGACGCTCAGGGAATAACGTCTCTCCTGCCTGGTGCTGTCCTAGAAGGACAGCAGGATCAGGTGGAATGACAATCTTCTCTTTCGCCAGTTCCAGGTCTTTCGGTCTTGGTTCTGCCTTTCCGGCAGCGATCAGGCGGTTCCTCTGTTTCCTTCGGTATCGCTTTCTGAAGTAAACAGCAAAACCTATTACCCAGATAATAAACAATCCTCCTCCGCATATGCTTCCAGCAATAATGGGCGTCAAGGCCTTCTTCCTGCGGTGTAATATTGAGATGTCAATTATGAACCTGGTACTTATAGGGGAAAGGACTAACCCGCCAAGTGCTGCTGCCTCCGAGGAATTCGCCGCGCGGGGTATGATGGTGCGAGTTGCTTCATAAGATAGAACTGCAAAGTGAGACATATCGGTATTCAGCGTTTTGAACAGCCAACAGAAGGAGAGGGGCTGACCTTGAGCTTGAGCAAGCAACGGCATGTTGTCAACGATGGGCCGTCCGGTCGAATGGGCAACGTTATATCACAGTAACCATAAGGCGTAAAGGTATCGAGAAGTCAGAAGTTGAACGGTCCTCTCTACAACAGATTCATGGTAGACGCCAAACGCAGTTTTGAAGCAGAGCTAAGTAGACCAGCAGCAGCCCCTGACCAGCTCTCTCCACTTCTGATCACGAGGACCATAGATATTAATAAACCGAGATAAGATAGCAAGTAGCTAGCAGTACTACTTACTTAGAGCTACTGACAGAATACCAAGGTGACTCCGAAGAATGTTCGATAGTCTAATGGTTTGGCCTTTTCCTACTAATATCACTAAGAACACTGTTTTTGATAATTAATCACAACATCCCTATTGCGAATACAGGCTCTTTAGATCAACTTGAAGACCCACCGTCAACTTGAAATGATTCGCCCAGGATCATCATCACAATAGCCCAGCCAACGGAGATTCATGAGAGGTGCCCTCTACCTGAATGTCATGAACACTTTCTAGTCCAACATCCCGGAGGATCTTGCTCATGCTCTCCTTCTTCACGGCCTCCAATTCCTCGTCGTTTTTGACGAGCATCATCCCCGCAAATCCAAGTGCATTAACGCTGATTTTCTCGCCAGTTTCTTTTAGGATATATTCATCCTTACTGCGAGGAACAATGTATAGATGTTCCAGGGTGAGAATCACGTTGTACGAAGGGGTGCCTGGTGGGTAGGCTTCATCATGCCGGATAGTGGAAATCGCGAGGTCCAGAAGTTGTAAAAATGCTTGCGCCAACGCCATTTCTAGTTGCTCAGGGCCATATGTATGTATCTGAGAAGGCAGACGGAAGCAGTGATTGGCGAAGGAGAGGTGATTGAGGGAAAAGGGCCTATCTGGAAATATAGCGTTATTATTATTTTGGACCACATGGAAAGCTTTTTTCGGACCTGGGAATGAAATTTGAGCCTTCCTTGCTGTAAGTTCGAGTGGAGGACCGTCTTCGTTATTTAAAAGCGGTAGAAATTGGATGTGTTTATGCGCCTGACTTGCGCCGCTATTTTTGCCACCTAACATCGTTAGAAGATGACATACCCAAACCGGCAAGGAGGGACCTTACAATTGTAAAATGCAAAGAAGCGCCGACCGCCTTTACGAGCAGCAGACAATATCGAATACGCTTGAACTAGTTCAGAAGGCGACAGTGGCGATGTTTGTGGCTTAAATTCTGGGTAGATTCAGAGATTTTTTATTTTGAGGGCCAAAATTAATGAGTCTAACTGACCTTTGGTAACCATTAGGAAATGCTGAGGAACGATGGAATATTTGTTCAGCTAATTGACGGACAGAATTTAGCGGAGAACCTTTCAATAAAGAGTTCATACGCACTAAGATCGTGAACTCTTCTTGAGATTCCTCGTCCTTGAGGTCGCCGATATATAAATTATTACTATAGGGCGGAGAGAAAGGATCGGAAAGCTTTTGTTTGTCCTCATGAGCAGAATCTTGACTGTCGACGCTAGTAGGTTGTGTTTTCGAGTCAACATGAGATCTAGACTGAGTAGACTTGCGTTGCAGAGCTGGACAGAGGCGTATCTCATACTGCAACGAAGATGGAGCATGAATGCAAAATTACTTGAAGTAGCGGATCATGGCAATGACCCACCTCAATGTCAGAATCCGTATATCTAGTACTGGTTGATGGAAAAAACAGAAGATGCCGGACTGCAGTGCCTTGTCAAAACAGCCAGGAAGCTTGGAGATGATATCGGTATGTGCAATTGCCATCGGTGTAGTGTTTAGTATGCCTTCTGAGCGCTGAGGAATTTCCAATTGACGCTTTATGAGATCGAATGCAAGGAAGATGCGTCCCCCTATTTACCTCAGGTTTCATGCCATAACATGCATGATCTGATTAGATAGTGGCACACGCACAGCCACAATGACGAATGCATCCCTTCCTCCCTGTAAGTCTTCGTGCTGGATGAGCTTGCCCATTCAATTCAATCTGTTTAAGTCTAAAATACAGTGGTGGGGTGTATGATCAACTATATAACTAACGTAAGCGAAAGAGATCAGATTCCAAGAGAAAGTGGTGTCAGTACAAGTGTTGAAAAAACCAGCACAGCCAAAGAATGTAAGAAAAATGGGCCTGCCAAAAAAAACAGCACTCCTTCTCGTCTCCCCACTACCTTGAAAGGAAAATTGAAGAGCATTTGTCCAAGATGAATAATTTGCTCGTTCACACTAAGCCTCGCCCCCTCTACCACGGTTCTGTTTCGCCTCGGCCATTGTTTCTCCGCGCATTATTGCTCGCCCGTAACACATAGCCGCTATCAGGGACCAGATAGCTGCATTGGTGCCCTGTCAAAGATTGATTCGTTAGCATTAGATGAGAGAGTGAAGAAGGATAACCTTACTTGATAGAACAATATGGCGAAGAATGTTTGGAATAACAATAATACCACCCTAACAACTAAGCTTCGATAGAAAGAGAATTGCTTAAGCGCTGGAAGTGGCAACTCTATGGCGAGTATGACCAGTCCGAGAATCATTGAGATGATCTGGATAATTGGGGCCTTGACGATGAGGGTTATAAACAGTGCGGCATTTGGCGCAGGCCTTGTATGCTTAGTTAGCAAAGTAATCAAAGAGGACGGAAAACATAATAACGCACTGGAGACCTCCCGGGTCACGCAAAGTTCCACCAACAAAGTCCCAGAAGAATTTACGATAAAACAGGCCGAAGAAAGCGGCCCAAACGGCATCTGTGGCATTGTTGTCAGTCGGCGACTTGTTCAGGCTACTGCCATCTATCCTACTCACAAACATTGGCAGTAATAGCGACAAGCCGCGAATATTCATGCCAAATGAGGTTTCCCATATTTGAACAGTCTGATATAATTCGCGGGTGGTAGAAGATCTGAGGACAGTGCTCCGGAGCGGAATTTAGGACAAGGGGCTTCGAGAAAGAAAGTGATTGAACAGGAGAAAGGGAAAGAGAATCGACGAGCACGGCTCGTCAGAGAAAGATACAGAAAGAAAGGTGAAGAGGACAAGCCCACAGCGATGAAAGAACGAAAGAATGAAAGAGGGCACCGGGTTGTCTTCTACTATAATAACGGCGCTGCCACCCGGCGGACTTTCAATCTATTCTTGATCGTCTCCATTGCAACCACCGGCGCTGCCACTTTTTGTGACGGGGCGGCCATATCTTTGACGGTGCAACAGTGGGAACAATGGCATCTTTGATGTATCGAAGGAGTACCAAACTACAACGCACATCGTATTCAAAGAGTCCTAGGTAGTAGGCCCATTAGAGTCCCAATTGTCCTAATTCCGAGTCATGAAATGAATGTAAGTAATATGAGAGTCCGAGTCCTCGAAAAGTTCGTTAGCGGCGGGGGCTTTCAATCTGTGTAAAATCCATCGTTGGCGGTCGGGTACTCGGTCTCGCTGGAGTATCGTAGTAAGCCTAAAGCCAATGATGCAATCAGTTTGCATGTCATTCGTTAACATTCAGTACGCACCAATTCCGAATTAACGGGAGCAGGCTTTCGCGAAATGTTGGGTCGTGGCTGAGGAATACTGATCATAGGAACATCTGGTACCAGAGGCGACAGCGACTCCATAGAATCACGAGAGTATACAGTGGGGGTTGTATAATAGCTTGGAGCAATTGAATGGCGAGGACGCGCTGCCTTCTGTGGGGGGATAGGGAAAGGGAAGGCAGTCATGCCTCCACCGGCTTCCAAATCTCGCGGGGCCATTTGCATAGGCAGGATAGGCGTCTTGGGATCTTTTTGCATCGGTAGGATAGGTGACACAGAAATCATCGATTTTTCGATCTTAGATGAGCGAGTTCTTTGTGTGCGTAAGACCAAAAAAGCAATGATTCCCAACAAAAAGAGAAATGTAAATAGGCCACCAAATGCAGCGCCGATAATTGTGCCAGTAGAAAGACGAGAGGATGATACAGCACTTGTCGAAGAAACCAAGGTTGCCCTAAACCGAACATTAATATAGGATACAATCTACAAAAAGGCACATACGATGCAGCTACAGCAGTTTCAGCAGCTACTGAAGTCCCACTTGGAACGGACAAGGACGGAGTGCTTGACGTAGCGACGTTTTCATTGGGAGGAGGTTTACGATGGAGGGGGTGGTGCTGTTATTCGAGGGAGTAACCGTAAAAACGGTAATCATATCCAAATCAATGAAATGGCCAGCAGACTGAGAATCGCCGGTCAACGTAAACTCATGCGGGGTGTCAGTGCTAAGGTCTGTTTGGTAGTACTGCCTATATATTTAGGCCCATCGCGTTCGGTCACTGAGAAAGCATCCTCACCAAAAGTGTCTGTGAAATGAGGTGCTGTCAATCTCAAAAAATATAGGTAAATTTAAAGCATACTTTAGGATGAACCTGGTCAGAGAAACCATTCGCTCCTCCTAACATAGTTTGTACTTGGCCGTCGACTGTAACAACAATATTGGCATGGTCGGGAGATACTGTGCCGTATACTGCAATTGCCCCTCCCGTAAATGTAAGCGACGCAGAAGCACCCGGAGTTTGCGTGAAACTAGGTCAAATAATAAATTTAAGCAATAGGCAAACGGCCATTTTTGGCAAAATACCTGAGAGTCCCATTGAAAAAGTCTGCATTCGTATTAGATCCCCAAGCTGCCGATGGCGAGTAGACAATCGATGAGTTGGTGTTGTCAATTGTTTCCATAGACATATTGCCGGTCCTAAATAGCTGGGTCAACAAATATTTAACACAAGATATTAAGACCCACTCTGATCCTTCGACTTGAGTCTCGAATTCAATCCAGTCGATGTCTATTGGGACTCCACCAGTATTGGTGAGGACTACAGTGTGGGAGCCATACACCAGTCCTGAAGCAGATCCAAGAAGTTGATTTCCCGAAGCAACATTGGCCTGTGAGCTGCCGCTAGTGATGACCTGCCCATCTACTGTAATACTGTACGTCCCATAATTCGGTCTACGACCTCCAAATATTGATAAACCAGTTCCTGCAGCGGGAGGTAATTACATAGTCGAGTGCATGGTATACATGTAAAACATACCATTAAAAGCAATGGTGGCTATTGCGCCCTGCGCGTCTGTGGTATGATATGAAGCACCAGAATACGTCTAGAGCAAATCAGATGAATACTTATAGAGGATAGCGAAAAATTTATATGCACTCACAGAAGCCAATGGATCGTTAGTAGGTGTATCAATCCAGGAACCTGCTGGGGAATAAGTGATCAAAGGAGAACTATCCTCCACTATGGGTGTATCAGGACGTGAGAGGATATTCTTCCTGCCTTTACTTCGGATGAACTGACCTGTCATGTTGAACTGAAAGGCAGCCATCAAGGCTAAATAGATTCTTCAAAAGAGAACGAAAAAAAGAAAGAAAAGAAAGAGGAGAAAGAGGAAAAAAACGAAAAAGAAAAGATCGAGCAGAGAAAGAGAAGCAGCCACAGGCTAACGAACGCTTGAAGCCTTCAAAAGTCGTGACATGTGAGGGGGTGTCTCAGTGCTTGGGCTGCATGTTATTTTGTGATCCCGCAACTGATGTATGTAGACGACCAATGATGAATCGATGACAAGTTGACTAGGCATGGACAGACGTAGACAGATGGTTGATGGTACAGTGAGTCTGCATGAGGACTGGTAACAGTTGCCAGCAGGTAGCACAGCATTCAACAGGTCAGGTCATTGCGATAGATTGCGATCGAAGGCTGTCGAGAGGTCTGTGAGGGCCCGAGCGCGGTGAGCACGACTCAGATGGGACAACCGGATAAATATCGGTCCGTCGATTATCCCAATCCAGTAAATGTAAAGTGACTAGTAGTGGAGTCGTCCTCTTCATCGAGTCGCCCAGCACTGCTTTATCTTCAGAGTTACCCTACTACTCAAAAAGTATCCTAGACGTCTACTCGTTATCCTGATATGCCTCCTCAGGTCAAAAAAGGAGCACACACTACTCAAGAACTCGTATCAGTTGGTCGTCGAGATGTGTTTTCCAAAACCAATCCCGCGAGGCTCCATGGAAAACGGGATGAGCACGGACAAAAGCCAACAACATCCAAGGCTTTGATATTGCGTAATGGGAAATACGGATCACAGGGAACTGGAGAACTCATACTCATGAGCAGGATGAGTGGACGTGAAAAGTTGGATCTTCTTGCAGGTGAGCCCGAGGAAGCCCGCTTACAAGCTCATGAGGATCCTAATTTGCATTTTTGATCAGAAAATCTGGTTGAAGAATCCAAGAAAGCCGTCTTGAGTCCTTTACGCTTGGAAAAATGTCTGAAGATGGCGGAATCTCAAAGCGATGGTATGTCAATTAGACTTATAGATAGTTGCAATGCAAGGTTAACCAAGATTCGCCGTGCAGTATACATCGATGATATTTCCAATCTAAGAGATCCTGATATATTCCGTTCTCTTATCGAACACGAGCTACAGGCCAGAACAGAGCCCTCGAGGACAGATCCTCGCAGAAATCCATCCTATGTTGCCAAATTGATTGCCACCAGGTATGTCCTTGTACTTTGTGGACATCTTGTAATGTAAATTAAGTACAACTTTCGGACGTGTTTCTAGAATCCACAACTCTTACATGCTTGCTTCTGCTTGGAAGATAGTGTCTGATACACTAAATGAATTTGCCGTTGAGGGTTTGACGGACAAGAATGCCAAGTTGCAGCTCAAAAGCAATCCCGACATGAGGGAGCGTTATCTTATTTTGTGCGACATGGTGGATGTTCTAGTCAAAATGAATCAAGATAGATTCGCGGTTTTGGCTACTACGGCGCGTGAGTTTAGCTTTATTTCGGTTGTCAAAGTTTTATTGACATTTCTTTAGCTCATTACGCAAAGTATTTCAAACTCAAGCCGAGTGAAAGCTCAGACCCGACGGAGCCTGAGTACATATTTGATTGGACAGATTTGCGCGGCGCTGCAGAGTCTTTCTTGACTCCATAATCATCGAACTCTGCTTCCCGCAAGGGAAGTACCCCCAAGCCGTTCTTTATCGCATTCTCCATGATGCGGTCGATGAATCTCCCCGTGAAGCTAAACGTTTCCCTCAAGCATTATGGGATGCAGTCGGTGATCTTTCTGTACGTTATCCCGTAATCTATGCGGCTTGCGTTGCTAACAAACTACTTTAGATTTCCGTGGAGCTACAAGAGCTCTTAGCTGCACCATTATTTGGGCCGGAAGGGGAAACTTGGAAGAGTCAACCAAGGCAGATGCCAGAAGAATATGAAAGCTGGGTCGACGCTCAGATATTTTCCTTAGAGGCATCAAACATGTTCGCCAATTTCAAAGATTTGATTTTCCCTTTGGACAAGACGAGGAACAAGTCTGTCCTTGACAACATGTGGAAACAGATCGACAAGGTGAGTTCACTTGTTTTGCGTAGTTGGCTCGTTCATGATTATTGACGTAATTTAGAACTATATCACAGCATCAGGATTAGGTATAGACGCATTGTGGCAGTTGGAAGATGCGTTCAATCACGAACCGCAATGGAGCGCGTTCTCGATGCCCAAGATCGACGAGGAACCAGAAGACCAGAAACCTGCGAGACGCGCTCTCGTAAAGAAACAAGACAAGCAAGCGAAGTTACTCGCGCTTACGAACGGTGGAGACGATGACAGCGATGATTCTATGCCCGGTCTTCAGTCTGTTTCCAACTCGGATGAGGAAGATGATGATGACGATGACGATACCGACTCGGATGAGTATGAATACGACGATGAATCCGACGATGATGAGTCCGGCTATGACACTGAAGAAGAAGACGAAATTCGCGATCTATTGAGGGAGGCTATGGATGCAGCTCACGAAACCAACTGGCTCGAGTCTGAGCCAAATATGCCCAAGGAAATTGACCCTCTAAACGAAGAAAATATCAAAGGAAATCATTTCCTAAAGCTTTTGGGTTCTTTGAGAGGTGAGCTGTCTGTTTCAATCGATACACTGGTTTGGCATTGAACCTCTTCAGGACGTATGTTTACTGCCAGTCCAAAGTTAAAGACGGCAACAAGGACAGAGCCGCGAACAACGGCTGCCCGTGCTGCGTTCAGGGCGACACCGACGGGTGTGCCGAAGGCCGTTCCTACCAAAATGCCTCCAAAACAGGGGCCCACACCTTCCGCTGTTACAACTTCAGCAACGCAGATGAAATCTCGTAAGCTTATATAGCATTTCTGCAATGGTAAGTCAGCTGATAAGGTTCTTTACCACAGCCGTCCCTCAAGCCAGTCAAAAAGCGACTGTTGAAGAAGTAGAGGATGAGGACGATGCACATACATCCAGTCCAAAGAAGAAAAAGAAAAAGTCGAAGAAGAAGAAGAAGAAAATGGATTCTTCTGCCGACATGCCCCAACTTTCGACCACTAGTACAGTCCAGTCTGTGGGCTCAGATTCCAGCACTACGCCAACTTCTACGCCTGCTAGCAAGAACTCGCAATCCTCTGCGGCGACATATACGCCGTCATTTATGTCGTCGATGGCTTCACTTACGCTTGCGGAGACAACAGCTCAATCTGCACATGCCTACCTGCAGGAACAACAATTGAATAAATCTGAGAAGAAAATCAAATCCAGACCGGATCATGCATCCTTATTCTCGCATACAGAAGAGAGGAGGGGCCTCTTGTCAAAGTTATCCTCCGTTGTAAAAGGCAGGGACAAAGAAAAGGAGATGCAGGAAGCCAGGCAGAGTTGGTTCTCCAAACTAGGCAAGAAAACAACCGGCTTGATGCACCAGCTCCTCAAACCTGGAGACAAGGACACGCTTGGAGATATGAAATGGGAGCATTTCTTGAAAGTGAGTTCGTTTCACGACTTTCTGATTCCTCTAAAGTCATCATCCTTATGACCAAAGGTTATGAGGGACATGGGTTTCGAATACGATCCAAGCACAGCGGGCTCCAGCGTTCGGTTTGACCCGCCCAATAAGAATGACAAGGTGAATACAATATTGCTGACTGAAAACGGATTAATTTTACTGACTATGAATGGTCAGCCCATTACATTCCACAAGCGTAAGTAATGTCTTGATTCAGCGATGAAAAGGTCCTTACTTTCATCTGACAGCGCATCCTGATCCCACCCTCAAAATTCACCATCTTCGTTCCTTTGCCAAAAGATTGAAAAAACGATATGGATGGAGTGACGAAGATCTATTGAAGCTCGATGGTACCACCAACAGATATTAGCGTAATGCTTGGATATGGCAAATTTGTACATAATGTATCGTAATGCATGTATTAGTTTTGCTTATCAAATGGATTTTTGGTTGATTTTTTTTTGACAATGTGTGATTTATACATTAGCCACTCTTCTAACTACCGTCATCTCCGATATTTTTTCGACCTAAGTAGGGTGAATCGAAAGAAAGCATTTTCACAATGAAGCGTACCAGTTGAATGAATCCATCTTCATTAAGAACTTCCGCGACGATTTGCTCAAGAGCGGTATTTGACAGATTGTAAATCGAAGTCGCTTCCACGAATGATGCGAGAATAGGACGAATAACATTTTGTGGATCAACAGGGGCTGCTAACCTATTCGTAGGTGTCGGATCTGAATTCGGAATGGAAGGTTCTGAGCTTGGAATGGATGGTAGTGAAGAACTCGAGGATTTATGCGTTGGCTTAGGATTACATTGATGTCGGGTATTGCAGATGAATGTTCTCCCACATTTGAGGTTTCTCTGGGAGCATTAGTTTGGTGACTGGATGACGTTTGAGGAGCTGCTAGCAAAGGAATAGGTGGGATTGGGGGAAAAAGAGGTCGACCAGAAGTCACTGGCGGATAAAATTCGGGATCTGAAGGCGGTTCCTGTCTCTGAGGAGAAGAGAAGAGTGTGAGCGATCTAGGCAATGGTGGTCGCTCGACTGAGGGCTGCGTGATGGGTTGAGCAAAACTGGTTTGCTTTGCAATAGGTGTAGTGTCATTGGTAGTTAATGAATACGTAAACGGTGAACCACGGTTTGGGAGTAAGGGGTTGCTTGAAGGAAGTCTTGTTTGAACTTGGGTATGTGGCACATTTACATTATTGATGAACTGAGCTTGAGACGCCGCAAAGGATGGTGCTGAGGTTGGGTTCAACCTACAAGGGCAGACAGGTTTGATAAGAGCAATGAAGTCCGACGCATCTTGGGCTGATTGGAAGGAAATTTGAAATCTTCTGTAGACCTAGTCCAAGAATGATAGAAAGAAAAATCGTGGGTTAAAAGACATTTTCTATTGCTGGACTGCCAATGGCATACTGGAGTAATTCCATCCTCGCGGCCATGGAAATATCTGATGCCAACAACGGTATCACGGTAGACAGCTTTCAGAGGCAGACCTTCAGTTTGATGTTTTCGGGCAACAGGAGCTGTGATAGACGAGAACGACAAGAGATCCATATCTTCCTACCATGCATTTTGACGATTAGCATGTTATCGGCAGGAATAGAGGGCCACATTAGAGAAGAAAAACTTGCAAATACAACATCTTGTTGACCGACTTCTGCGTCCACAGTAGGGTTAATACTCCAGATAATGCGTAGCCGAACAGATTCGAGTTCTTTGGTCTGCGATATCTTCATATCCAGGAGCAACCGCAAAGTTGGGTTGGTAAAATGCTGCCACTCTTGCATTGTTTCGGGACTAGCATCCGAAAAAGCTGAGATTTTGCAATAGTTCTCTTGACAGGATATGCTCTAGAGTATTTAGATATGGTATAGCTTGAGGTTTTGGTTGTAGAATGGCTCATACTGCTATTCAGGAGTTGAAAAACCACGTCAGAAACTATGTCCTGAATGCTGTGCATATTATTTGGTTTCTGCCGATGAGCCAAATAGGCCTGTCAGCGACGTTGAACAATCGTCATCGACAGTCTCTTGTGCTTACGGTGATCTGTTCAAATGGCCCCTTCATCTGCATTCAAAGACACTCGAAAACAACTATCAAGACTCGGAAAGAATATCATGAAGTCTCATCGAGTTCGAATACCAAAATACGACATGCCCATAAGATTCCGGCCAGTGAGTCCGAGTTTTTGCTTCCACAGATTTCCTACTCATTTTATCTACACAGTGGTTTCTCATCTTTACATGCGTAATCATGGTTATTCTCGCATTTCTTGGATTTACAAACTTTTCGCAAGCGCTACCTTTGAACGACAAGATTTTACACTTTCTCTGCTTTGGCATTGCCACAGCAGTTTTCTACTTCATCGTAGACGTAGACGAGTGCGTTTTGAATTTGAACAATTGTATGGTTCCATGATTTAATGTTGAGCATCTGGGATTTAGGAGCGCACGAAGAATTTGGTTTTGGAGACATTCTACGTTAATTTTTACGACGTTTACTTGCTTCTTCTGCGGAGGTATCCTGAGTGAATTTGTCCAAGCCGCCCTTCCTGTTGAGTACATTACATCCGATTCATTTAATTGAACTAATGAAATTTGTAGTACAAAACATTTCAATGGAGTGACGTCCTGGTGTGTATCACACTTGTTCATGCCTTTGTTCACCTCCAATTAATAATGGAATATGTATCAGGCAAACCTGTGCGGATCTAGCCTTGGATTATATTTTTCTTACCACGTTGAACGATACTATCGTCATCGAAGAGAGGTATTTACTATTTCTCAAGAAGCAGGCACTCAAATGATTGATATTCCTTTTTAGATTGCAAGGCTTTATCAACCTCTCTCGGCTTCTATTTCTGATCTAGAAGACGACTATGATGAAATTGACGCCACCCAGTTACTCCCAACACACAACACACAACCCTCAAAACCTACTGGTAAAGGGCGCAGTTTCGCCAATGTTTGGGATGAGCGAGAGGAGCTATTCGAAATTGTAGACAGCGACGAGGAAAATGATCGCGCTATCGGCCCTAGCACAATCGTACCCCAAACTGAAGGTCCTCGCATTGTTGTCTCGCAATACTCCTAAGCAGGAGAAAGCAGTGTCTTGTGCCTCATCAAATCTAGAATATAAGCCGAACCGGACTCATGAGCAACATGAACCAAAGTGTTCATGAATTGTCTACTCTATGGGCGACATCTTCCACCGCTGCTTGCAAACTTTCGATCTCGCTGCCGACTTTTGCAAGCTCTTGCTCGCGTGTCCGTACCAGTTTCCTCATCTCGCTGGATGCCGTCTCAGCTACGACGATGACCTGACCCTGCATCGTTTTGGAAAGCGTATCCTTAACAGAAGATCAGCTTCTCCAATAGGGAATCAGCACTGTGGTTTGTTACCTTTAGGTCGCGATCGAGACCCTCCGCTGCTCTTGCCCAATCTTGCCACCACCGCTTTTTTGACTTCTCCCATTGTCCAACTGCCCATCGGACACTGGCAACCGCACCCAATATACCTACTCCCATCGCAGTTCCTGCATCCATTCCGAACAGTCCAAGCAAACCTTCGCCGCTCCCCAAAAGCCAGCCCAGCCATCCAGCCCAGCCTACTCCCACGCCGGATAGGATTCCACCGTACATACCAAGCACAGCTCGTTGGCCTGTGACATGCAGCCGAGCCGTTGGAAACTCAATTATTTGGTTTCGACGCGAATACAACGGCTTCGTCAGGCTGTCAGGCGTCAGCTGGTAGTGGGGGGATGCTTTCAACTGTAGCAAAGTATTCTGCAGAATAGCAGATGAAATAGCGGGATGTGTATGAAGGAGTGTGAATCCAGATTGTGATAGATTCTCTTGTAACACGATTAGTTTTCCTGTCTGCATTATCAACTATTCGCTAGACATGAGCATAACTTATCCTTGTCATTAAATTGATTATATACGTACCTTTTTCTCAAGTCCATGACACCATGACTGTTTCAGAGCCGAGCTAATTATTCCGCTGATTTCATCTACTCTCCAAAGCATTCTCCACCAGGTCAATGTATCCATGACCTGTCGCATCTCCTTCTCAGCTTGTTTCAAAGCTTCATCTACCTCGTTCAGCACAACTTTGCCAGTGCTGGGATCACGTTGTCCAAAAACATTTTTGCAGCCCGCGTTTGAGCTTCTCGGACCGCCTCTTCCAGATGGCTAGCGTCAATAAACGCTTTGTCTGTTTCGTGACGCGCTTGTTGAACGCTACGAATATAATAATGAAGCGCTTCGGAGATGTGGCTTAATGCGAGATTCGCCCGTATGGTGGGCATATATGGTTTTGCAGCCAGTTTAATCTGCAGGGCCTTGGTGATACTGGATAAGCGAGAACGCACGAAGTCGCGTTGGTATCTCTGAATTGCAGAGATAGAATGAGGCTCCGCCTGTAGAGCGCGAATGGCCTCAATAGCAAGTTTGGGATCTACGGAAACAACTTCAGGGATACGATTTGCTGTTTGGTGCGGTGATTGCTTTTGGATTATGTCTTGTATTTGAGCGGGTGCGATGCTTGCCGTCAGAACAACCAAGGCATTTGAGGGTATTCGAGCATTGAGCAGTTCGGAAAGTGAGACCGTAATGGGATTGCAAACAAGAATAGGAAGGTCTGCCTCCAGTACAGCAGGATTATTCAGGATTGAAGCAAGATTATCACTGGCGGAAGTTGTGGGTGGGCGTAACTCGGTGATTTCTATGGGAATAGAGAACTTGGTAAGGTAACTTGATGGAACTTGAAAAGACGAAGGTCCTGGATCTGACCCAGTTCCGTGTCTAGTTAAAACTCCGGATAAAGACCCTTGCTATGAGTATACATTATCGAAGGACATACGAAATGCTGACTTTTCCCTCTTCATTCCGATTCTTCCATCTGTCTTCGAGAGCTTCTGTTTGTACCCCAGATGAGAGAGGGTCTGCGAGGAGAGCAGTGACGAGCTCCTGCGTTTCTGACCACTCATCCAATCCACACACTACTCTTAACGTCAGTATCTGTCCGACTGCAATTTTAATTCGGCATACATACCAATTATCTTCGCGGGTCTTTCACTTGTTGCGGACAAATCCTCATGTGCATCCGAAAGAATGTTCTCCCAAGTTTTCGCTGTTTCATCAATTCGTGGAAAACCGGAGATTGCGCTGGATTCCAGTACGCGAGGTAGTAATTGTGTCGTTTTGTGCAACACGGTCAAGGCTTCTGACTTCACAGAGTTCAAGCTGTTGGAATCTTTTGTGGTTAATGTTACTGAAGTCGCGTATCCTTTAGCGAGGTGCGTAAAACGTCTGGCACCATGACCACGAGAAGAAATCGTTCGGGCAAAGCTTTGTGGGGTCTTGATAGCGGTCTTGCACGTAATGAAGGGAGGATGGCATAGTAGCATTGGTTAGGCCCGATCCAATGTTCGTAGAACGCGTCCAACCTTGATGAGAGTTGTCGACAGAATTTATTTATGTAAATCAATTACTGTCAGTGTCAGACCAGGAGTCGCACTGTAAGGTCACGTGAAGCGTCCGGATTAATATTTGCGGGGCGCGGGGCGCGCTACGTAGTACTACTAGTACTGTAGTAGTAGCGACACGTTGCCGCAGCGCCTCCATTGCGCGTATAACTTTGGTATTATGCCCATTGCCCGAGTTAAATATGCATCGGTCCAAAAGATACCCCAGCCTGACATTCTTTTGGGGATATTACTTAGCTACGTAGGTAAACCGAAGTAGAAACTACGCAACTTAGCTCCAGTACTTCAGTCGACACCAAGCTCCTACGCAGTTACTGAAGTGGAATTTCGTCTAATTACCTGCGCAACAGTCAAAATACCGCGGAGGAACCAAATTGTATATTGTGCTCAATTGTAGGACGGTAAGCTCAATTCTGCACGCAAAAAAACCACCACACTTTCGAGAACGTGGATATAGACAAATTAAAATACTCGTGGTTGCAAGTCAATGAAGACCGAACCAGGGTACCACCCAAGTGCAATTCTAACCTCATTTTATCTCATTTTCCGGATATCAGTGACAAGGACGCCGATCCGCGGTATTTGCTGCCTCCAAATTTTTGAGAATGCCCCGCGGTGCAATTCCCACTGCCAGCGACATCATCGGCGTTGATAATTTAAATATGGGAGAATTTGGCCGGAATATGGATATCTATGGTATATTTGGCACGTGCAAACGGATGAATGCAAAGGCTCGCACACAGAGATTTCTGAAAAAGCGTTACACTCGAGCTCAGTGTGGTCACTCCCTCCACGACGTCTGTACAATGTCGGCGTCGTCGACGACAACTACAGCATCTCGCTCGCCGTCGCCGTTGACTCCAGAGGCTTCTGACACCCTCGAATCAGTAATCATACAAAGCGAACTCGACCACGCATCCTCGTGGTACCATTCCATGCACCCAACCAAGATGACCATTTCTACTTGGGCTTCTGATCCTTCCGTCTATACCACCCCACACAAAGCAGAGGAAGAACAAATGTTGAGGCTAGATGACCTGATTGAGCAACACGCCTACGACGAGTAAGCCCTTTCACACTCCATCTTTACATTCTTTGACAAGTTCTGTAGCTCTCCGTTGTCGGGATTCGGTTCTTCTCTTAGTTATCCCTCTCCCACAGTATACCCCGATATTTCCAATTCAAATACCTCCCCCAGTCCCTTGGAGCCCGTTTCACCCGACCCTCGAGCCAGTCGTGCCCCCGTACCCACCCACCACGCTCCAACATCGTTAACAAAGCCAATTCCACCCCCCGCCTCTCTGCCACGCAAACAAGATCCTACTGCAATAAACCAGAAAGTGATTCATCCACCGAAAGAATCATGTTTCAAGTACGTTGTCCGACTATCTTCTGGTACCATATCGTGGGATTGACTCGGAGTCCAGCCTCCCCATAATGTTTCCAAGTATACCAGAAGGTGGAACTAAATCGCGAGTAGAGACTCAAGTCAGGGTGACAGTCGATTTGGCGGACTCTAGCTCGTCGTCAGACCCCTACAGATATGATCGAGTGGGCTCTTGGAAGTGGCTGAAATTGCCTTCAGGAACGGCGACAAAGAAACGTACTAGAAAACAGGGGAAAATTGGTGCGTCTAATCTTGGCCTTTGAATTCTTGAGACACAGCCTTATTTTCTATCAGACCCTGACCCCCAAGACATCCTTCATTTGGCGGTCATAGTGACCTGCGCTACGCCTCCACATAATCGAGTTTTGAGTTGCTCAAGTTGCCAAGCTCGTGAAGTTCGTGCTATTCACATACATGATTTTTACCAGTATTCTGACTTAGTGTCTAGGCGAAACGCGTGGCGAAGAAATTGGCTGCTCGCGTACGGCCTGCTCGTTCCGAATCAGATTCAGATGGAGATGGAAACGGTAAACCGCACAAAAGCAAGCATCATGAAGACACAACGAGCATCATCCAGTTCAATTGTGCTGAAATCCTTGATTTCTCCACCGGATCCGTGGTCCTCCCACTCCGCATAACTTGCTACTGCCGTCATCACCGAGAAAAGGTTGGATTCAACGTGCACTTCACAATGACAGACTATGCTGGGCGTATAGTGGGGTCTGGAGTTTCGCGACCAATCATGATCACGGATGATCATAAAACCTCCAATGGAAACAAAGCTCCGGAGCTGGTCAGCAGTTTTACTGCTCTGGACCATCCTGACTGGTCCCAAGTCGGAGGCACATTGAATGAGTCTTCGCCGAATCCCGACCATCGCGCACCTTCTAAACGCAAGAAAGATGTTCTGCCTCCGCATTCCAAAAAACGTTCCAAACCCTATGATTCTTCCGCAAAGCCAACTCGTGTATCGAGAGAGGAAAGTGTATCCAGCGCACCATCCCCATCGACTTCATACTCGCCGCTCCCTCCTGCAACCCGAGCTTCTACGCCTTCTACCTCGCTGCAAAATATTCTTGCAATGAGATCAAACACACCACTACTACACCCTATGGTCAATGACTCGGAGACGTCATCTCCAGAGACTATCGCAACGCCCTTGGATAATGCCTCGGACGTGCATATGCCAGAAGTCTTCGATCTTCCCCCTGATATCCTTGGCATGGATCAGAGTTCCCCTTCCAATATACCACAATCAATGAATACCTCAGACATGATGGTCTCTGCATTGCCTCATCCAATGTCGTTCATGTTCTTCGACCCCGCTCAAGGATCGCAGCCGATGCAAGTACAGTTACCAACTATCCATCGACTGATACCCAATATGGGCCCAACTCATGGTGGCATTGAAGTCACTGTTTTGGGTGCTAACTTCCATCCTACGATACAATTGAACTGTATATTTGGCGACGTCGCCGCAAGCTCTACGCAACGATGGAGTGACAACACACTTGTCTGTATTCTACCTCCAAGGGCCACACCGGGTGTTGTAGCTGTCTGGTTTGATGGATTCCCGAAAACGGATGAACAGATGAATTCTATGCCATCCTTGTTTACTTATTCTGACGAATCCGACAGAGCACTGTGAGTATCATCGAATCTTTATTATTGGGAGTTTTTTCTTTTCTCAACACTAATTTTTATACTTCAGAATGGAACTCGCTTTGCAGGTCGTTGGATTAAAAATGACCGGAAAAATCGAGGACGCGAAGAATGTTGCTATGAGGATAGTCGGAAATGCTGGGAATGACACTACCGACTCGAATAACAGCAATACTAATTCTGGAATGATGCAGCTCACTTCCTCCCCTTCCATGCGCGACCTCCGACCCTTGTTGTTCGTCCGCGGAGAAAATGACACTTTCGAAAGCCGTATCATTGATTGCCTCACAGTTATGGATGCCCCTATGGGCACCTCTGCTCCCCATTCCATACCGACCGATATTGCCATTTCACATCCTTCTCCAAGTGGGCAGACATTATTGCACCTGGCTGTGTTCCTTGGCTTCTCGTCATTGACAAGTTTCCTCGTCAAACACGGCGCAGACTTAGATGCCCGTGATCTCAATGGGTTTACTCCCTTGCACTTCGCAGCGCTTGCACAATCGCAAGAATGTGCAGATATACTCCTGGAAGCTGGCGCTGACCTCGAAATTGTCAATGCTCGCGGAAAGACACCAGAAGAAGTCGCGTCTCCGGCATTTTTCAAGGCATCTTCATCTTCCTCCACATATAACACCGACAGTGACGACGACCGCTCTGATGACGAAGATGCGGAATTGGGTGATGCGGAGGAAGATGATGATATTCAGCTTCGACAGATCATCCAACGCCGCATTTCACGCCGGTCGATCCGCTCAAAGGGAATACCTCGTCGTTCTGTGGACGTGTCCCGTGCAGCTACCCCTCCTCCCGTTATTGATGATAAACCGACAGACGTGGATAAGAAAGGCAACGACCGCTTAGAAGTGGTGGAGGAGGCCGACGCAGCCGATGCAAAGCGTGTTGTTTCTTTCATGGAGAAGATGATCCAGCGCACACTTGCTCAAATTCCAGCAACTCAAGGCATCATTCCACAACTCCCCCTGCCCAATTTACCACATCTTCCTAACCTACCAGACCTACCAGCTGTTCCATGGGGTGCACTCCCACAAATACCAATGGTCTTCCCCGTATTTGTCCCGATGATGCCAGGCTGGCCGGCATTCCTCGCGCGTGAACATGCACCTGGTACCGACGATGGTAAAACTGCAGGCGAGGGCGAAGATGTTGCCCCTAATATGGGCGCCGTAGCCTTGCGTGCTGCGCAGGAGTGGCGCGCAACCTGGGAGAAGTGGGTCGCATTAGCTGTTGCGACTACTGCTGGTCAACAAACGGAAGAACTGCCGCCTCCTGTGTATACCCCACGGGCGACAGAGGGAGAATCAACCGAGCCTGCAGGACCTTCAGAGCCTGTAACTCGACCGCATCCAGCTGAAATTCGACCTGTTGGGTATGACAGCACACCTGTACCTGATCAAGTCATTGAGCTCTTTGGATATCAACCGGCTGCAAAGCAAACTCAGAAACTGGAGAAGAAAAGTGAGCAATGTTTCTATTGTTTACTTCAATTGTTAAAAAAAATTCCTTTCATGCAGATGATCGCATGCTTCTCTGGTTCTGGCTACCCATCCTATTTCGTGAGTATCTATTCTATGGTTTTGAATAACGATATTAATACCCTTTTAGTATCTATCATATGGGCTCTTCACAATGGCTTGCGTTTCGCCTTCCACGCCATCAAGCTGGCCCTTCCCGTCAAGACTCATCTCCGCACCTGAAATTTAAACCTTGGCTTGCTCTTTTCAGGTTGTACTCTATCATATCAGTTAATTGTCTTGTTTGTTTCTAGGATAGGATTTGTTATCGGGTTTCAAAGATCACAATCTTAATTACTTACTACAGTTTATATGTATTGTAGATTATTTCGTGTTGGTTTGTATTCGTACTCTCGTTGTGTAGAATTGATGTTCGGCACATTCCTGCGCAAGTTGCAGATGAGTGCCTACTTGTTATCAAGCGCCCAGATCAATTCTGCGATCCTCAGAAATTTATCATCATCTCCCAGGGCATGGTGATTGGGTGATAGAACATCCAACGAAACATTTGACTTTTAATATTGTGGTCAAATGTAGACCAGCTTATATTTAATGGAAATATATTGGTGAAATTCTCGCCCATTGCTGAAAATACAATTCCAAACACTCAAATGGACACAGTTCATCCACGAATTTCATCCATACCTCATCTATGTAATAAGCGATAGTAGAAAGAGTTGTTTAGAAGTGTTCCTGTTTGAGTTGGTTCGACCAAAGAAGAAGTTGACCAGCAGCTATCGTTTGCGAGATAGCAGATTTTCCTGCGCCGGCGGGCCTATAGAGCCAGAGAGCGCTTCGGCCCTCTGGAGCTTTTCAAAAGCTGTGGGTTGGAAGTGTGATGTTTAGCGCCCAAGATTGATCTTCAAACCTGTCTCGACCGGGGTCCGGTATGCGAGCTGTTTCCACCTGTAATTGCGATTTTACTTCGCAGAAACATCGTTCAGTCGTAGGACTGGGATAACGGTTGAGTTGAGCGCAGGCGGGATGCGAGGGTCCGATTGCATGCACTCCCTCAAGGCAAGTTCCCAATATCAGGCTGTACCAGGTGGCTTTTTTAGAGATGGGCGGGGGTGAACGCGGCCTGTGTGAAATAGGCGACTATAGCCATGCATAGCATGGATATTCGTTTTTGTTTTTAGTGGTTATGGGAGTCTGCAGTGTGCACAAAGGGCACATGTTTGTGGATGTTGTGCCGGCACGCCGAACACCTCTTGTCCGCCCTTGTTCGAAACTTCAACCAACGCAGTATCGCATCGCGAATACCCACTCCAACATCTATACACCGTGTTGTCTGGTTTGAATATTCTCTAGGGCAACTCACAGCATGAAGCGTCAAGCAGAAACTCAAATAACAAAAGACGGACATGACGGCGGTAGCGATGATGAGGTGTGCGGTGGTCTTTTCTGTTGGTGGCATTGACTCTAACGCGTTTTATCACTAGGGCACACCAGAGCAAGGCATGAAGAAGGCATCAGAGGCAGAATTGGGTCGAAGAGCGTCAGTTATTAAATTCTGTATACCTGAATGGATATTAACGAACTGCCGATCTTTAGTATTCGCCCTCTGCCATCACGAACGAAGTCCTCAGCGGCAGCTTTCTCTGCACCTCCGGTGGGTATTTTGCTGATGGTAATATCAACGTCTATCTAAAAATTTAACTTTCAGACTACCAGTATTTTCTCGAATCCCAGCCCTTCGGAGTTAAACCCCTCCAGCACAGGTGATGCTAGTATATCTTCAAATACCGTGCGTGTATCAGTTTTCTAAGATGACAGAATTTTGACCCGGCATTTAGTCGACATTTGCAGGTTTCGGTGGTTTCAAGACTACAACAACCAACGTTACTGCCGCAAGTACTACTTCCTCCACGAGTGTATGTCACTATCATATGTTCACTTGGAAAACTTGCTTACGATAATATAGAATGTGTTCTCTTTGCCCACTGCAAGTTCCTCGTCCTCCTTGTTTTCCAAACCATCGCAACCGGTGTCTTCCCCACAACCAGCTATCACTAGCACCTCAAAGACCTTCGCGTCGTTGCTCAGCAGCTCTGGTCCCAGTCCATTCGGAGCCTCACCGTCTCTTGCTTCCACGTCGACTGCGCCGACGGTGTTGAGTCCCGGTAAAGCCCAAGACGACTCCCCATCTGTGAAATATTACAAAAATTTACGTGGGCTGAATTTGTCCCTCATCTCTGCCATCACGAAGTCTGTGGAAGGAGATCCTTATGTTGACCTTACGGACGCCTTGGAGAAATACAAATCTTACCGATCAAAGACACAAACAGAGTTTGATGACGCCTCAAAAACTAACGGCACCGGCACCTCATCGCAACCTCCGTCGACTCCAACACCTCCTGTACCTTCAACCAGTAAACCAGCTGCCATGCCAGCCCCTCCGCCTGCATTTGCTGGATTTGGTGGATTTAAACTGCCAGCTCCTTCGACAACATCCACTTCCAGCGAGACGGCTTCCACTTCCTCAGTTGCCTCGAATTCTACCGGATTCAAACTTACTAATTCCGCGTTCGGTTCCTCGAGTACCTCAAGTCCATTTTCTTTCCCATCAGAATCTAAGGAATCTAAGGCCCCCGCGTTTTCGTTTGGTTCTTCAACATCAGCCCCGTCATTGTCATCTATCAATGCATCGTCGACCACAACGCCATCTGCATCATTCACTTTTGGCAGTTCTTCTACTTCCAGTTCTACTCCATCAACTTCGTTGTTCGGAGGATCCTTCGGAAGCACACCTAGCCAACCGTCGACATCCTCTTCAAATCCCTTCGGCATGACAGCGTCTCAAACTGCGACCTCTTTTACCTTTGGCAAACCTGCTGAGAAATCGACAGAGAAATCCGAGACCGCTAGCTTTTCGAATCCTTTCGGTGTTCCCGAGAAATCGACGACCAGTTTCTTCTCGACTTCGAAGCCTTCGACCACCGGCGGCTTTTCATTTGGCAGTTCGTCATCAACCAGCGTCTTTGGGAAAACGGAGTCGATACCGCCTGCTGCTTCGGCAGAGGATAACACCACAGAAGGAGAGAATTCAGAACGGGGCACTCCTGCTGCCGAAGGAGACAACGTAACACCAGCCTTGCTTTCTTCGAACCCTCTCGACGAAGAGGGTGCTGGCGAGGAGAATGAAGAGACCGTACACACAATCAAAGCCAAGGCCTTCAAACTCTCCAAAGATGCAGAAGGGGCAGCTAAATGGCTTCAATTGGGAACAGGTAAGTTTGTGATGTTCGAGCCTTTAAAGACCTATGAAGTCTTATCACGTCCCTAGGCATGCTGCGTATAAAGAAGGATAAAGTGACTGGCGCGCGGAGAGTCCTCCTGCGAAACAGCACCAATGGGAAAGTCATCGTCGTATGTGTTTATCTCATACTTTACTTGTACGTGCCTTGCGCTAACGAGCAGCAATTCAAAGAATTTCAAAATCTATTCAGCATTGAAGCCAACTCAGAATAAAGCGGCTTTGAGCTTCATAGGACATGATGACGGTGCTCCTCAAACCTATAGCATTCGCTTGGCAAAAGAGGAAGACGCAAAAACACTCAAAGATGCACTCGACCGAGAAATAGCTTTTGTCAAGGCAAAAGAAACATCATGAACTTTCGTATAGCTGGAGCTCCATTGGTTTGCTCGAGTCCATGCTGAGTGGTATTTATGCTGTTTTCTTGGATTTCGATCCCCTTCCGTTGTTTTTCTTTTATACACTAGATGGACCACATTAAAATAATACATGGATAAAATCATTTGCCATTAAAGTGACTTTGAGCATTATGCCATATTGAATTGAGCACAAAAGCTTCGCTCAAAAGCATCTCGATCTCATGATCACCCCAATCTTGCGTGGGCAAAGACTGTAGGAACATAATGATGCCCTACAAGACATGGTATTGAGAATATTGATCAGGAATTGACGAAGCGAGAACAGACCTGGAAATCCATTTTCCGCAACTTTTCACTCCATCGCACGAGAAAAGCTGAACAAACATAAAGATGAAACTGCGAAAAGGCGTCTGGGCCCTCCGCCTGAGCCCCAAGAAAATAATCGATCAATAGGCAGGATAAAATCCAAAATAAGAGGGCGTACGAGGTAGGTATCCCACATCCGATGGTATTTTGAACGCTGATTTCCCGCATCAGCAAACAGTTCATCCAGCGGAATGCGAATTGCATGAATTCGACGTTCTGCGACTCCAGATGAGCAGAAAGAGGAGCTAAAGATGTTTATGAGCGGGAGGATGGTGAAATCCAATGATTTACAAACCATCTATGCGCGCCACGAGTTCCGCCATTCTTCGCACACTTCTTTGAATTCCCGGTTGCGCGAAGATATAATTGTCTTGAATTCCATCCAGTAAGCGCGATAGACACCAGAAGGAATCTGCTTCGACCGCAGCCAAAGCATGCGGTGGAAGGAGATGTGGGTTGAATTCCTCAGGATCAGAATCTGCGATGCACTGAATTAATTATTGAATCATCCATTTTTCTCAATATTTACCAATGTAAGCTGATAGGAAAACCTGGAAGAATGGTGTTACGAGGTCATTGATGCCTTGAACATAACCGCTGGCAGGATGTCGGATGGCCCAGACGTATAGTATGCGCTCCAAGCTCTGTGAGATTCTGGTTGGATGACAGACACTAAAGTTTTAGGCAAGGGATCATCCTACCCGTTGCGTGGTTTCTTGCATCCACAGTTTGACGCCAGGCCTTGTTCGTGGGACATCGATTTCTATTTGATGCCATATTTGTTGATCGAGGCCCTCTTTTCCGCGGGCGAAGGCGAGGTCAACCATGTTCTGGTATTCACCGCGCTTTCTGGTGAGAGTTGTTGCGCGGAGTGGGGTAGGAAGAGGAAGGTATCCCTAATCGACAAGTTATTTTTAGCTGAGTGGTACATCTTACAGGATTAAAACAACCAACAAGGAGAAGTTGCCATGCCATGGGTCGAAGGTCACCTGGGATGCCAGCCCAAGCGAGTTTTCGCAGTTCTCCTACACGCACTGTTGAAGAGGAATGTAGGATCATTGGACGTCATATGGCTTACCGATATTGACATCTTGGCTTGATAAACACTCGACAAATTTATGTCTACGATTCGTCCGAATTGACCTCTCGCGCATGAGCTTTTCGGACTTTTCTCGCGTGTGCATCCCAGCCTTTGTGCTGGTATCATGAGGTTTTTGTATGGGTATTGGTGAGGGCTCTCTCTGTCGACTCCGATTCCTTATTCCGTTCAATGGATCTGAAAAGATATAGCTGCTTAATGAACAAGGAAAATAGGGCGAACAAGCATACATACCATTGACAATATCATCAATGTCGGGGCGAAAAGAGGCGACATTAGCCTTGGGTTTGGAATTTAAAGTAGAAGATCCTCCTGATGTACTGGTATTCGTCGCGTGTGTGTCTGGTTCTAGATCGCCTAAGATCATGTCACCTTCCACATCTACGTCTCCAGGTTCTCCTCCAAATTCAAGATCCTTGTGCTCCAATCCGACATCTAGTCGATTTTGACTGCCTTGTCTGCTGTGCGATGTGCGCACTATTGTCCAACCGTTCTTGGGTGGTTCCACGGATGCTAGTTCCTGCTTAGGATAGGATCCAGGCGCCTGGAGGTGAGTGTAGGAAAAAGCAAGAGTAGAAGAGGATGAAGCATTGGATGTCCTTCGTGGTACCGTTCTAGGGGACGTTGATGACGATCCCGATGCAGACGGGCGGCTCCAGGAGGTGTTGAGCGTCGACTGGCGAGGGGACTCTGAATCTGAGGTGCTGTCCCATGCATCATCTTCGCCCCATTCAGCCGTGGTAGAGAAATGGGAGAGATTTATGCCAATATGCGGGCGGGCTGGCGGCGAGCGGGGGTTCATCCTAATTGCGAATGGACGACTGGCTCGTCGTCGGTCGCTACATCAATATCGAGCGCTGGGCACCGAGCAGCTTCAATGCCACCCCACGTGCCCTAATCTAATCTTATCTGCCTCTATGTGACTATGAACCGCGTCCTCACCAGGCTCCGACCTCTGCTACGCCATGTCCAGCTCTTCCAGCACATCTCTCCTCTCCGCCTTTTCTACCTGCGAAATTTCAGATGCCTTGATCAAGCTCAAAGTGCCCCACGGAGGATACATTCCTGATATCAACATGCTCTCCCCTACAACGTCTAACTCAGAACTCAGGTTATGCGGTCCTGCATATACCGTTAAAATGGTTCTTGGGACGGATACTACGGCCCCCAAGCTAGAGGCTCACTTTGTCGATACCGCACCCGCAGGCTCAGTCGCCGTCATTGATGCACCCCCTGGTTCGCTGCACTTCCTCGTTTGTCCGTTCTATATCCGCTCATAAATTCTGTTCAACGCAAGTTAGAATCTAAGCATGCAGTCTGGGGAGGACTCATGACTGCAGGTGCGCAGGCTCGTGGAGCGACCGGCGCCATCATATCTGGACGTTGCAGAGATCTAGGCGAGCACCGCGCCCTCGGATTCCCTGTATTCGCTCGCGGGCATTCGACTGTTGGTCAATCCCCGTTCGCAAGACCCTCAGCTGTGAATATACCAATTACCATATCACCTCAAGGCTCAGGAGCGGACACCTTCCCATCTGTTACCATCCAACCAGGCGATTGGATGGTTGCGGACGAAGACGGCGTTGTATGCGTTCCGCGTAATCTGGAAGAGCAGGTCATCGAATTGGCCGCCAAAGGAAGAGAGATAGACGCTAAGTGCTTGGAGGATATTAAGGCTGGAAAGGGTGTCGGGCAATCTTTTAAGCTACACAGAGGAAAGTAAATCTTCCTCGTCATCGAGTGATTATTATAATTGCTAGAAATACAATCCGATGTTGCTACAGCATGCAATGAGATAAGATACATTGTCCCTGTCCTGATCAAAGTTACTTTCCTCGTTTTGGTGCGCGTTTTCCTTTCAGCGTTGTCAATTGCGCTGTTTCCGCCTTCTTGATAGACTCCGGTTTAGGCCATCCAGTAAACTTTTTCGGAGGCATGCTCGAAGATTTGCTTGCCTCCACCTGGGCTTCCAAGATGGCTCCACGGCTGAGACAAAAGTCAATATGTGCGTTGAGCCCATCGTTATCGGTCTCAAGCGTCTTTCCACAAATTGGACATTCATGTGTCTCGACTAGCTTTTGGACTGAGCTATCTAGATCTTCCTCCCTAATACCTGCGCGTGAATAAATAGCATCGCTATTTCTTCGCTTCGCAGGCGTTCTAGGTGTTGCAGGCTTGCTTGATGAGGCAATGGGATTTCCAGTAGAATGGGGAGGCTGGCGTGGATTTGAAACAGTATCTTCTTGGAGGTCGATTAAATTGATGACTTCTTCGTCGTTGTCATTGTCACCATTCTTCAACTTGTAATCAGTTTCATCATGCTCGTGGAAGCCAGGCATATTGTCTTCCATGGTGTCATGCACCTCTTCCTCGTCCAGTTCCATTTTCTGCCGTTTCTTCGGACTGTCATTGTTTGCGGATTCGAAAAACTATAATTATAAATGCGTAAGTCGCTTGATCTAACATAGAAATTGCGACCATACTCGTTTGATTCCAGAGCTGCCAGTATCTCTGAGGTCTTTTAGTCTGGTTACCCTCAAACCAATCAATCTAAGCTTCAAGGGAAATTCAGCGAGAAGAAGGTCCTTCCCAATCTAAAACGAAAAGTTGAGTTCGAGTGATAACTGAAACAAATAGACGCCTCACATTGAATAGCTCCTCCTTTTTCGAAACCCAATGATCCATTGATTTGGCTCGCGTAAAGACTAGAGTTGCAATCAAAATGGGCTTCAGGACACGCGGAAACGGAGTGGGCACACCTTGATATGTGTCAAGTTTGTATTTCAAAGTGATTGTTCGTCCTGTCCAGCCATCACCCTCCATATCTTTTTCTAGCTCTGCAGCAACTTCATCGAGTTTGGCTAAAATGTCATTGAGCTGGTGCAGTGTCGAAAACGTGCTGTGATTAATGTTAATACAACCATCAAACTAGCGCTGTCATCAGATGAATAAATCACCGCTCTGCGCCTATGCTTTTGCGCTCTTCTCGTCGATGGGCTTGAACGATATTGGATGCAATACCTAAATATGTTCTGAATAAGAACATGGTGCCGAATTCCTTGTCCATAAGTGAAACAATGGCTCTTTGGGTGTATATATCACCACAAGTCTATGGAGAAGAAAAAATTGTGACTGATAGTATGTGGTTGATCAATTTGCTTACCTTAATACCAATGGCTTCCAACAGTCTTTCATTCACTCGACCTATGCCAGGAACTTTGCGAATGGAAAGATCCTGCATGAATGTTTTGATAGATTGTGCATTGAAATCCAGCTGATATTGACCGTTGGGCTTATTCTAGGTAGATATGACGAGGTGAGCATTAGACACTAATTTTGATAAATTTGCAAACGAACCTTGTCAGAACATATCTAAGGGGATACAGATGAATCCACAAGCATAAAATAATATTAGAAATATTACGACATACTTTTGCGAGCATCTATTATGATCCATTTCAGCATAGTCTAAACGAGCGTCAAGAGCATAACTAACCTTATTAGGCGCGATACCAGCACTGACTGTTAGTTTCGTCTCGCGAAACACGGTCTCGCGCATTTCCTTGACACATTCTTCCGCAGTCGTGGAATGCTCCTCGCAGTAGGGTGTGATACTATTGTCTTCATTAGCCACGATCACAGTAGATTTTTTGACAAAGACACACTTGAGGTAGCCTTCATCACATCCAGCAGGGCACATATCTGGATCATATCTATGGAAAATATCCATAATCTGATCTGACACTTCAGAGTATCTCCAATGGCGATTTGGGACAAGAATTAAATGAGGGCATAACTTCTTCGCGATGAAACCTGGGCATTGGTTAGGTTACTACGAATACGTCACATCCTTTTGTCAGTCGTACCCGCCATTCCAGAACGAACTCCAAATTTTCGCGCTTCATATGAGGCAGTGGTTAATATACCCTTTCCAACCTGTCTGACATATCAGCCCCTGGAGCAAGAGTAAAAGAGCATGTCGAACCACGGCAAAAGCTTTGCCAACTAGGTTAGGATTATCCAGTACTTCCACGTTCTGATATTTGGACAGATTAGACAGATTAGACAAATTGTATAACAAGTTCAGCAGGGCAGGGCTCTCACTGCAAAGAATGCATCCATGTCTACATGGACAATGATTTGGGTCAAATCTCTTTTTTCCTCGATTTGTTCGACCTGAATGACGATCCGGACATCAATGAGCGAGATGTGTGTGTATAACTCGTTTGCATACCAGATGATCGGCAGTGGCTTCAATTTTAGCTATGGGGGATTAAATGAGCCCTATAATCGTAACTATAGGACGCGTACTGACCAATATCGACGCCCTGAAGAACTTCATCTCTGTGTTTTAGAATTTTGTCTATCCGCGCAGTTACTTCTTTATCCTTCTTCTTTTCATTCTGTAAGAAGCCGGTCACCTTGCTGAGTTGTATTTCTGTTGATGGAGCAATCGCACCTCATAAAACTTAGAGCCTTTTGAAGCATCTGTAATAATGCGATTGATTTCGGTCTGATCCTTCGCCAGCCTATGTAGATATTAGAGCGTCAGAAACTGATGGGTGACGGTCATGCCAGTGGACGAACCCAGCTTTGCCAGAAGATGGACCTGCAAGCCTTCGAACCAGACTTTCCGTCTCTTGAGAAGATTTTGCCATGATAATATTAGTCGATTCGGGATGTTTATGTTGTAAGTACACTTCGGTGCAAAGGCAGGTCTTTCCAATACGGTCGCAGGCTGCAGCTTAAGGTCACCGTTGGGTCACCGACTTTGATTTGCAAGTTGGCTTATTTTCCTCAAGCAAGACATATAACGGTATTCCGAGAGACGGTATATGATAAAGCAATGATGATAAAGTAGATTGTTTACTGGTTGAATTTGGTTCGAGTTCAAGTTGTCGAATTATTGATTGTCACACTGGGCGCTCAATTTAATGAGCGTACTCACGTGATGTGACAGCGACGCGCTGAACTGACCCGTTGCCAAAACTATCTAATTTCTAGATACTCAAAAAATACTACTGACTCCTGAGCCTAGCTCAAGAACTGAGAGCGACTCGAACGATTATATCACTTTGCTGCAGATATAAGCATACAAAAATGGCGCATTGAATAAGTCAGAAATAGTCAATAAGCAGCCGAAAATAATTCAACTAAAAGTATTTACTTTTTATAGAATGATAAATATGTACAAGCGATTGTATCAACACCACAAATCTCTCTGGGAATTGCGAATCGTAGAAAAGAATCATCGCAAGTAAATTGCACATACGTAGAATCGTGCGAATATCAATATGTTTTGTTACCTGTAAACTAAAGTTTTCCAACGGGATGTCTGACAATTATCAATGATGCAAGAGCGGTATCCCAGATCACAGACGTATTAAGTATCAATGGGATGATGGGACGACTTAGGGGTGGATGCAACAAGTGTCCACCCATGCAGGATCGAGATCCTTGTTCCAATATTTTCATTGAGACGGGAACCGACGAAAGAAAGACTTTCAAGAATCCGCGGTCGACTTGGGTATGATCGTCGAGAGAAAATGTCAAGGCTTCAGACCCAGGCTGTCCGGAACAAATTTGCAGAGAACCTTGACTGAGAAGAGGCGCTTCTTTGCGAGAGTCGGAAGAATAGACTGTAGAGATAGTATATCGATTCGGATCCATGTATACAATATAGGGCCATAAATCGATCTTGGAGTTGTTACGAAGGATGATTTGAAAAATGGCGCCTCTCTCGTGCGGTATGATGGCCGTTCCATTTTCCAGGTAGTTATCGCTAATTTTTGACCATGAAAGAGGATCGATTCGCCATATTTCCATATCGATCAGGTTTTGAAAAGGCTTGAGGACATTGTGCCGAAACAAATGTAGATTGAATCGCACAGCGTCGTCAATCACTTCTTTTGGATCCTTGTCGGTCATCACCATATGGCTATTTGAAGCTGGCAATGTGGAATTCTGATACACAACAACACCTTTGCCATCAACGGTCAAAGATATATCGGCGTCCTCTGACTTGTTGACTCGTAAGACATGAGCTTCATTTTTGGGCCTAGTGGCGTCGAATTTCGTAGGAAAGGATTTACGGAGTTTCCACATTCGAAAAAAAGAAATCAATGTCGACTTGAGATAGATACAGAAGGGTCGGCTGTTGTTCCATTTTGTAACCTGAGCCCAACAAATTTTAGGGAATGTAGAAAGTTGGGATTTAACACGAGCGAGACACCAAGAAGGTCGAACATCAACGACGACCACTGTCCCGATTGGCAGATTTTGAGAGTGGCGGTAATTGTGGAGGTGAAGTGAGAATTCGCTTCCCTCTACGATGCCGTGCATAGCGCCAACCTCGATTTTCATCTGTCTTGTCTCGTCATCGATGCTGGCAGCCGTGAAGCGACTATCGGGTGGGAATGGGACGTCGTCAAACAAAATTCGGTGTTTATGCTTTCCGAAACATGAATATTGCGCAGGATCATCATGCACTTGTTCTCGAAGATGATCTATCAACTGTTCGTATGAGGTACGGTGCAGAGGAAGATCAGAAACAGCTTGGAGAAATGCAACCGTAAAACGACCGCCTTCTTTGCTCTCGGTAGCCTTCTGTCCCGGACAGGAGGCCGCTAGTAGTACATGTGATCCCGTTGATAGAAAAAATCCCTGATCTGATGCATGGAATTTCCCTCGGGCAGTGGACCAAAGGCCACGATATAAATCCTCTGGAACGGCTTTAGGGGTCCTTGTCCATCTTGTGATCGATCGGTCTATGATATTGGCGGGAGTTTGGACAGGGGAGAAGCAACAATCGAGGAAAAGGGTAATATTGTCGCCTTTGCATGCTGCTAAATCTTCTACCATGGCGTGCAACGAACGGTCGGAAATTCCAGCGACCCGCCCTTGGGAAGCTTTGGTATCGTGATCAAAAGGGCAAATAACTTCGACCAGTCCTGGCGAGCCTTCGGTTTCGTACCAATCTGGAGGAGCTGATATACGGCTGCCATGGCCGGCGAAGTAAATGAGAATCGCGTCTCCGGGTTCGATGGAAGGGTTATTGACTAGATGTTCCATAAAGGAATCTTCAATGTTGCTTTTGGTCGCATGATGATCAAGCAGGAGACGTATTTGGCCCCTAGGAACGTTTAATTTTTCCACCAGCCAGCGCTTCATTTTTCGTGCATCTTCAACGCAAGCGTGCAAATTCCAGATGTTTCCTGACTTATAAGTATCGATTCCTATAATAAGTGCGAATATGCGAGTGGATGACATCTGCAGAGTATAAGATAAGGCAGCCGAGATAACTGATAACTTACGGGTAGATAGGTGGAAATGACAAGATTGAAAGCTGGCGTTTGTACAAGAGAATGGGAGCGAGCTTGAAAAGGGGGTCAGGAGCATTAGCACCCTTTAAGACTCGTGTCAAGCATGCAGAGTTGCTTCGCGCTACCGCGCCATGAGCTCGAACTCATTAAAGACAACCACCAAACGCATGTTTTTGCTTGAGACTCCATTGCACGATCGAGACGAACAAAACAAGAGGTTTCTTTGTTGAACGCTGCATGAGCACTCTCTTAGGACCAGATGCATAAATTTTGTTTGGATGTTGACAGTATGTTGAACGAATGCGAAGAATTCAGCCAGATTTGGGGCTTTCTGCAGAGCTCAAGCGCGAGCCAGCACTGGGATCAAACTGGGATACTAAAGTCGATGGCAGCTATATATGATCGAAGCTTATCTCCTGGAGCTGTGATTGTTGCCTGGACAAAGAAGGTTTGAAGGTACCGGCGACGATGTTTGGGATAACTAAGAGATTTGCTGCGGAATCATGGAGAGTCAATATTAATGTCAAATAAGGCATCAACCTGAAAACACATGCAAACAAATCTCTTCTGAGACGCTCACCACTGCCAAACCACTGCACTCGATCGCCTACTATGAGCTTCGGACCCGTGTGCCAGCAATGTAAAGCGCATCTTCAGGTATATAATCAGGCATACGTTTTACTATAGCTTTCTTAAATTAACACCAGTTAGATAGATGCATCTCTTGTCGACCTTGCACCTTCTGCATATGATATGATTGTGGCTACTCTGCCGTCCAATTCGCCAAATTCTGTCAAAACATCCCAATCTTCGAACAGAGTTGTAACTGATGCACCATCCACGTCAAAGGATGTGTGGCAACGATCCAATGCATCCACTCTGTCGCCTAAAACTCCCAATACTCTATCTCCTCGTGCTCAGGGCAAACAAGCGCAGCGCGGCACACCGTTGCCTAACGAATCATTTGTGCTTTTACAAGATAGTGTGATCAGAAACATTCCATCGCCTACGCCAACCTCATCACATCCCAAGAGGGCTTCGACAAAGGTTCATGGCAATCAAGTGCAAGACAAAGCGGTCGAACGTCTAAATGCCGGAATGCTAGAGGAAGATCATGCAAATCCTTCACCATTATCCCACCATCTTCGCTCTACCACTCGATTATTCAATCTTCTTTCCACACGCACCGAAATCGACCATCCCCTTTGCGCAGAATGTACACAAATTCTATTGTCCACTCTACAACGACAGTTAGATGAAACGAAGAAGGAGCGAGACGGTTATATTGCTTTCGAGAAAGAAGTCAGGAAAGAGAGAGAACGCGAATCCCAGGGACTCTCCAAGGAGGATGCTGAGAAGAAGATAGAGAAATTAAAGCAAGAGGAAGCCCTCGCTGTTGAGCAACTCAAAGAGGCAGAGAAGGAGCGGTCACAGCTGGATCTCGAATTGCAGCAACTCGAACTTAGTGAAAGGGCCTTGGAACAGGAGGAATTGGAGTAAGTATTTGTTATAAACCCGCCTTCTTCCACTAACGTTCCACCAGCTTCTGGCGATCATACAATGAACACATCTTGGCGGCGGAACAGCAAACCGCTCAGCTGGCCACTCTTCGATCCGCATATACTGCTGGAATTGCTACTTTGGAGAAGCTGGAACGTACAAATGTTTACAATGATGCCTTCTGTATCGGTCACGATGGCGTTTTCGGAACGATCAATGGTCTACGTTTGGGTCGAGTTCCTGGTGTTCCTGTGCGCATCCTTTTCATACAATTTTTGCAATCGCATCTTATAGCTGCATGCAGGTTGAATGGGCCGAAATTAACGCAGCTTGGGGTCAAACCCTTCTCTTATTATACACAATTGCCAGGAAACTCGATTATACTTTTGAGAAGTATGTTTTCTTGGATCGTTTAGACATGCTTTTGAACTCATGGAAATACCTCAGTTACCGGTTGGTCCCGATGGGATCCTTCTCCAGAATAGAGAAGACTACTGGTGACAAGGCCAACTATGAGCTATATGGTTCTGGTGACCTGCATTTTGGACGCTTGCTTCACAACCGCCGTTTCGACATCGCGATGGTGGCTTTCCTCGATTGTCTTAAACATTTGATGGATCATATCAAGTTGCAAGATGCTAGTGTGGACTTTCCCCATCAGTATGTCCGTTGCCCACATGAACCGTGATTGACAATTTGCTTGATCTTACCACCAGGATCACAAAAGACAAAATCGGTGACGTTTCTGTGAAACTCCAGTTCAATCAAGAAGAGGCATGGACACGCTCACTTCGCCATGTCCTTCTAGCACTCAAAATATGTCTGAAATGGGCAACCAATGGAGCAAATGGTTAAAGTCAAACGGAAGATCCGAAGCCAGGGACTTCTTAGTCGGCTCTTACAGCTATAATGGGCAAAGATTATTGCAAGCCATGGTTTCTGGATTGTGCGGGCGTTGAGCAAGAGACTTACTTGCCTATATATGTGGTACTACGGAGGTCGTGCCTCATAATATCTAGATTAGATATAGATTACACTCAATCTATATATAGATTAGTTAATGTCGCGATATCAGTGGCGAATTGCTCAGTGATGCCATTCCTGGTGAAGCGCAGAGGTTCAATCTCGTAGTCCTCAGCTGCTTTAGCAATGTTGGACCCAACCTGGATAGGTACATACATTCGATCCGGCAAGGACTCCCGTATTTATAATTTGCTGGCCAATACAATCGGTCCGGATTCAAATTGAATCCGTCTATCCCCTACCGGCATTTGTTCTATAAGCAATGTCGCAATCCGAGGCGTTCTTACAAAGACAGGTTTGCAATCTTTAGAATCTCTGCTAGTAGTTCCCGAGACTACATTTGTTCCTTCGTCCACCTCGGTTCGATCTGAGGACTCACAAATAAGGCGTCATCCCTATCAAGATAACCACAAACCACTTCGATTCCCCTTTGATCTCCAATGGGCCTCTTATCTCTCGGAACGCCGTTGCCTTGGGATGAAGCAAAAAAGTATGCCGACCACGTCAGAATGCACGGCATCACACAATTTCTGCACATTTGGGATCGACTGAAGGATCGACAGGGAGATGAATTGCTTTGGGGTGACGAGGTGCGTTTCTCCTTCGACTGTTCAGCATATCAGGGGGCTGACACTTATTGCAGATTGAATACATGGTAGTCTCGTTCGACGACGAGGAGAAGAACGCCAAGTTGTCATTAAGACAGACCGAGATCCTAGCGAAACTAGGTGCTATCGTCTCCGATATCGATTCTGAGACTCCGGACAAGTATGTGCTGCCACCTGTGATGCACCCGCGTTAATCATCGCGTCTCAGCATATCAGTCCCAACATTCCACCCAGAATATGGACGTTATATGCTGGAATCTACTCCAGGCGCACCATATACTGGGTCCATTTCTGACCTACTCTCGGTCGAAGGTAATATGCGATATCGGTGCGCCTCACGCAATCCTTTTGCAAGAAGAGTACTCGTTGACAAAGTGAAATCCAGACGAACCCTCGCTCGCAAGCACCTCAAACCCCATGAAATACCCGTAACATTTACTTCATTTCCAAGGATGGGTGTTCCAGGCCAGTTTACGGAACCTTACTTCGATCCTACCGATGCTATTTCAAGCCACAGTTTATTTTTACCGGAAGAAATCACCAACCCACATGCTCGCTTCCCGTGAGTGAAGCTATTCTCCTGAGACGCGCAGCGCTGAGACCATTTGGATTAGAACACTCACGGCCAACATCAGGCGGAGGAGGGGTTCGAAAATCGCCATAAATCTACCTATTTTCTTTGACGAAAAGACACCAAAACCTTTCATTGACCCCACTGTACCTTGGGATCGTTCAATTTATTCAGAAGATCCAGGTGAGTCCCAGTAATCGGAGTACTATTTTACCCTACTTTTAACGTTGTTTGACAGAGGCAAGGAATGGTGCTGCTTTGCCTGATCACATTTATTTGGATGCCATGGGTTTTGGGATGGGTGTTGCTGCCTACAGTTGACATTCCAGGCCTGTAATGTCTCCGATGCCAGGAGGTTATATGACGGATTGATCCCTATAGGGCCTATTCTGGTAAATCTCATCAAGTTTATATGATATGAGTTAAATCCATATTTAATGGACAGTTGGCGTTGACGGCTGCGAGCCCTATATGGCGTGGTTACCTCGCCGATGTCGATTCTCGCTGGAACGTAATTGCAGGAAGCGTCGACGATCGCACGCCGGAGGAGCGTGGTCTAGTGGTGCGCACCTTCCTCTTATCACACTCAAAGTATACTCATTGATTCCTCAAGCCTCTGAAAGAGAGTCGCTTCGTCATTCCCAAATCTCGTTATGACAGTGTAGACCTCTATCTCTCTAATGACTGGATCAATCGTCCGGAATACAATGATAATCCCTTACCATATGATCAAGCTATTTACGACCGCCTACGGAAACATGGTTAGTTGCAACCAAGTTAGTATGTTCTAAACTTATATGGAACTTTCCTAGGACTGGACGATCTACTCTCTAAGCACATATCCCATCTCTTTATTCGCGATCCTTTAGTGGTTTTCAGCGAAACAATTGACCAAGATGATGCCTCCAGCAGTGACCATTTCGAAGTATGTGTATTCATCATTCTTTCGAAAGCAATCAACGAACATTCGCAGAACATTCAATCCACAAACTGGCAAACACTGCGCTTCAAACCGCCTCCGCCAAATTCTCCTATCGGTTGGAGGGTAGAATTCCGTAGTATGGAGGTGCAGATGACAGATTATGAGAATGCAGCCTTTGCTGTCTTTGTCGTCCTTCTATCGCGGGCTATTCTCAATTTCCATCTAAATTTCTATGTACCTATCTCTAAAGTGAGCATATCAGACAATGATATCCAGAGATCCTGATGAAACTAACCGGGGATCTTTATTAGGTTGATGAGAATATGGCAAGAGCTCAGAAAAGGGCTGCATCGACTTCGAATAAATTCTACTTCAGAAAAGATGTATTTGCGACACGGAGTTCTGCATCGAGTGTTGCTTCCTCGTCAGGTGCTAGCTCCCCTGTGGACGGCTCGCCGAAGAAGAAGCCCAAGAAAATGGAGAACTGCTTCCCACCAATCCCTTTACCGGAGAATGGGTTTGTCAATCGGAATGTGGAAGAGGAATACGAAGAAATGACCATGGATGAAATCATGAATGGCAAGGTTGAAACATTTTTTGTTTGGTTCGAGAAATTTCCTTTCTGATTGAATGAAACTTTACAGAATTCTGATTTTCCGGGATTGTTACCTCTTGTGAACGCATATCTTGATACTTTGGATATTGAACCTCGGGAGTTGCAAAAGATTCGGCAATATCTAGATCTTGTCAAACGCCGCTCGAATGGTCCGTCCGTAGTCTGTGAGCCGCAATGATGTCGTTGGCTGACTGGATTTTAACCAGGGACTCTGCTGACACCAGCAACCTGGATTCGAAACTTTGTTACATCTCATCCTGACTACAGGAGAGATTCGGTGGTTTCGCAAGTCATCAACTACGATCTGCTTAAAGCTGTCGATGAAATGTATGTCAATCTGTTATGTATTAAAATCTCGTAGCTCACTCTACCTCTCCAGTGAACAAGGCATACGACAAGCACCCGATTTACTTCCAGCAGATTATAAAGGCGGAAGACAGGACTCAGGATCATTATAGCTACTAGCATGGAAGAGATAAGATAAGAGTGTAGGATTTTTTTCTGTTGTTTATTGTGACTTTAGACACGAGAACAAGTTTTTATCACATACTTATATATATATTGTTACTCCGTTACAGCGTTTCCAAATGCCCTTCAAGCTTCAATAGTTTGGGTGTGCTACATACTTATTGACGACTCACGAGCGCTCCAGAGCGCTCCTAAGTATAGACTAGAATTAGCCCCATTTAGCAATTGAATCGGGATACTTACCACAGTCCGGGTTTTGCCGAACAGGTAAACCGTAAACACACGGAGGAGGGCCTTGTCACTACTCAAAATGTCCTCTCTGCGACTCCTCTCCTCTGCTGCGCGACGAGCGACCTCGTTCTCGCTAGCACGCCGTGGCTATGCTGATGTCAGCGATAAGCTCAACTTGTCGTTGACCCTCCCCTTCAAGGTAAGAGCAGCCATCCAGGCAGAACGCGTACGCGATGTCTAACTCGTCTTATAGTCAATCTTCAGCTCAAAGGACGTGGTGCAAGTCAACATTCCTGCCGAGTCTGGCGACATGGGCATTCTCTCCAACCACGTTCCATCTATTGAGGCCTTGCGTCCAGGTGTTGTTGAGGTCATTGAGTCTGGTGGATCTCAGAAATTTTTCGGTGAGTTCTGTATTATTCATTGTAGGACCGGCTGATTTATGATTGCTTCAGTTTCAAGTGGTTTTGCAACCATCCATCCCAATAACAAGCTCACCATTAACGTCGTAGAGGCCGCTCCCTTAGAGGAATTCTCCGTTGAAGTGAGTATCATTTAACATACGGTAATATACAACTTTTTAACGCAATGGTGTCAAGGCCGTGCGCTCGAACTTGCAAGAAGCCCTCAAAGTAGCCGCAGGAAATGGTTCAGAAGCCGAAAAGTTGGAGGCGCGCATCGAGGCCGATGTATATGAGTCCATTCAACAAGCACTTACAAAGTAATCTCTGGAGCGGCGCCTGTCCCAACGACATCTTAGATAGTATGCATATTAACATTGGACCTGCTTCATGCTGCCATCCAGTTTCAATGCCTCTCGGTTTCTAGCAATGGCCAAGGGAGACGTATTGCGATTTGAGAGTTCAAGCCTTCAACTTCAAGACTAACTTGGGACACATGATCGTACAATATACTTACTTTAGACTTGAACTTCGGGTTGAATAAAGTTTGAGTTACGGACTGGAAGCGGCTGCTTATAAGTAAGTTATATTGTTGTGATGAGTCCACCGCATTACCCGAGAATCGAGAGCCCGTAATTTCTGATTTCATCACACCAGCGCCCTTCTGTGTGAATCATGCACATGTATGTGACAGCTCTCTTGTACTTCTCTCAAAATGCCATCGGCTTTCTGAACTGCTGACGAGCACCCCGTTGCTCAATCCTTGCTAGTCTCGACAATCATGAAGATTCCGACCTCGTGGAACGATAAAAGCCTCTTACAAGATGAACCATTCGTAAATTGGTTTCGTCCAGCTACGGCTGAAGTCGGTAAAAGAGAGTCCGCAATAAAAACCGAGGCTATGAGGGAGATACAGACCCTGAGGAATCCTGACTTTGTGAGTGCCGATATCTGATAATTTGTTTGTTTGCATCTCATATACTGTCTACGCAGAAAGATATAATCAAAAGTTGGACTAATTATGCTTTTGTCTGCGCAATGGGGACTCGAGCCGAATGCCCCAAATATGACGATTATGCTACTATACGCCTTTTTGTCGACTTTTACTTCCAACTTTCTCGGAATGAAGATAAAGCTCTTCAGGTCCTTAATCGTGCGCGAATTCCTCGAGGCTTTGGGCCCTTCGACCCCAATGCCTTCCCTCTAAGTGGACGCAAGATTAAATTACCTATCCATCGTCCCAATCTTCAGCATTCAAACCAGCGGCGCCACAAGAGATACAAAGCAAAAGCAAAGGTGGCTGTCCCAGACAGCATTACTGCAGCTCCCTTGATCCAACAACTTGGGTCCCAAATTTCAAAATCAAGAAAAACTCGGTCAAGTTCAAGTTCGGCATCTTCGCTGCTTCCATCGAAAAATCACATCGAGAGATCTCCGAAAAAACGCTCGAAAGGCAACCAAGTTTCTGGAGATGAACAGATCGGAATACCAGTTAACGCCTCGTCACCCACTACTCAAGATGTATGCCATCCTACTCGATATAGCAAAGTTCCCGATGAGAAAAGTAGACGCTCTCTGGCCGTCAACGAAGACATCAAATCTGAAAAGTCGAGTTTGATTCAAGGCCTAAGATTTACACGCCACACTAAAAATGCTGAAGCCAACGCCGATATCAATACATTGCAAGCGAACTTGGAACCCGCTGTCGGCGCGTCTGGTGCTTTAAAAGAATCATCACCTCAACTTCCTCAGAAAAGACCGGCAAGTACATCCATTGACCGCGAAACGAAACGACGTAGAGCAAGAGTGGCACCAAAAATCGTAACCAACTTACCAACTGATTTTAAGAGTATCGGCCGGGAAAGTACAAAATACAACAGGAAACATCGGCGACAGGATTCGAATAACCCTCTCGAGGACAAACGCAAGGTTGCGAAGACATCAAATGTAGTACGGGGTGTAAAAGTGGAGAATCTTACTCTTTTTGCACCTCTTCCACCGGACGACAATTCCCTAGATGATAGTCATCCAATACCACCGATTTTCCTACCCCAGTCCCAACAGACCCAAATACCTATTCCTATTCATCCAATAGAATGCCGCGAATTAGTTCCTCCCCCTTCCCCTGAACCTTCTCCGACGCCAGTTCCTGCAGCTTTTGAACCTCCAATGGCTGGTCTAACTCTTGACTCTGCACAGATCGCGACATTTTCGGAATCGGACGATACCAAGAATACGATATTGATATCCGCTCTATCTGCCAAGAATGAATCTGATTTTTCTATACCTGCACTGCAATTCCCTCCCGAAGAATCACATACAATAACTTACAAACCATCTCTCCCAAAATTTCCTCCTATATGGGCTCAAGTTCGTGTCTTAATCTTGTCAACAGAGGTCCTAGAAATAACATTATGTAGTCTCGACAGGAAGTTTGTGAATCCTTTGACTGGTTTCGCAGTTACCAAGGAGGAGTTTACCATTCCAAGGAAATTGTTAAGGGCTATCTTCTAAGTGGCTTTCCTACAAGGTTTGTCATGTATCAATAACTGTGATCTTATACGCCTTCCCTTATCTTGGCCTTTCTCTAGGGGTGACAGGTTCGAACATGGAGGCAGACTGATAATCTCACATGGGTACGTTATTTTATGGTTCTTGAGTTCTATGGGTCACCAGACAACTCGCATAGTGGTGGAAAATCTGAAAGCATGCACTCCATCAAAGGGCATGTATCATCTCAACCAGCCAGCAACCAACTTGCTCAAGATAAATCCGTTCGTGCCCTCCTCAACAACTATAAAAACAATCGTCCCCTTGCCCTTTTGATCGACGATAAATACGCCCTCTTTCCCTATGACCTCGGAGCAAGGGATATTGCCTATGCTGTTCTAGGCTTCTACATCGTGGAGAACGTTTGGGGTATGGTGCTTTACTGTGTAAATATTTCTCCTTCATTGATCGTCCCTTCCAGCTGAGTATCAACCAGCACGTAACTCCACTGGCCATGTTGTCAGATATAAATTCGCTTTTCGATGGTGCGAAGACCAGGTTGGTTAATTTTTCATGAGCATGCAAGGCTTCGCCTCTGAAGCTCTATCAATAGGGACCGCCGTGGTGGATTCCAAAGGTTCCTGGCCAGGAATGTGAACTACATTTAACATTTCTATCTTATTTCAACTCATTCGCTCGGTTCATTAGCACCCACCCAAGCTTTAACGACCATTTGGGATTTATCTCAGAATAAATATATCTCAGGTATGTTCGCTGTCATCATTCAAACTCCTGTAATCTACGTTCTAATCTTCTGGGATTAAACATAGTCGGCGGAGATAAGTTAGATGAACGGTGAGTAGGAATGCCTTGATGCTATGCGTTGGGTTGAATTTTGTTGAATTAGGGAAGTATATTCAATCCCCAGGTCGGTACATGTAGAGATCTTGCGGTCTGAAAATCTCACCTTTATCGCAGCGAATCAAGCACATGCCAATGTTGTCAAAAAATCTTTCCAAGAGTTTTTAAAGCATGTTGGGTTTGTCTGAACCCAGTTTGTCCAATGTTTTGGAAGCAAGCCGACGGACCATGTATAGGCCACTACCTCTCTGGTGACTTGAGCTATTCTCCCAAATTCCTTGATCTGCCCCCGTATAAACCGCTGCCATTTGGCTTTCCTGAAATCGTGACGTCTTTACCACTGCCGGATTTAACCATCAGTTCTAGGAACTATCATTTTACTAGAGGGTTCCACTGTACCAAATGTGGTCGGCTTTCCTGCAGGTATCTATCGATGCTTTTCTGCGTGTGATTTTGCCTGGTTAACGAATGACTTAGATATCAATGGGAGAAATGGCAATGTTCGCACTGCAATGTACGTTTTTGTGTTCTGCGATTGAAAGAGATTAACTTAATTCACCAAATCATAGGAATCATCGACGATCAATGACATTCCTCGACAAGCCAGTGACCTCTGGAACCAAATATTGCCTATCTCCTTCAAGATTGTTTGGTTAATCCTATTTCAGGTCAATAATTCGCCTGGATTGATGTATATTGGATACTAATATTGGTCGTAGATATCGTTCCAATCCCGCTGGCTACGTTTATTCATGACAATGGACGCGGGGCCATACGCTCATTCATTTTGCCTCACAGAAGGTTCGTGCTCGGATCTGATAGTCGGTCAAATACCAATAATCCAGAATATAGGGGGAAAATCCACCACATTCAATCCGGGAATGCTAACGGAAGAAAAGAAGCAGACGTTCTATTCCTGGAATACCAGATGCAAGCAGCATCAGGAATACTCAAATTTAGAAGATGGCCATTGAGAGCTGTGAGTTGCACGTAAATCCTTCTTGGCTATCGCTGATAATGCAATAGCACAAGTGTAAAATTTCTACATATAATCATTGCTTTGATCTCCATTAACGTCCAAAATAGGTCGTGGTCCGTTACTGACCAACTACTTCTCGCATAACGGTGAGTATTCATTACCATAGACAGTTCGACCTGTATTTGCATCTTATACTTATTTTCAGCGGGTGAACCGTACCAAGTATGGAATTTCATCTTCATCAACGGCCCAATATGCTCACACAACAAGGCATGAAGTACGTTGGAGGTGACGCTAATACAGTCCCTTTCGAGTTCGCGCCAGCTGTATGCAAAGCTCGAGATTTGATCCAAAAGCGTATCAAGCAAGCACTGGGCATCTCGGCTCAATTCAACGAAGTTCTTAGGTTAGTTCAAGAACCTTTCGACTGTTTTTTTTTGGCACTGAATACAACTTTATGACTAGCGCCGCCTATATGGAAAGGCAGAAAATGGCAGTAGGTATTCTCCATGTTTGTCTTAGTATGGTTCATCACCAGCCTTTTTTGTCAGTTTCATAGCGATGATGAGATTGGGCTTGGCCCATTAGTGGCCGGTCTATCCCTAGGCTCACCTGCACTTATGCATTTTCGTCTGCATGGAAAATATGACCCAGAAGGGGAAAAGAAAGGCATCTTATTGAGCATCGTTCTACGACATGTAAGACTTCTTTCATTTGGACCCAATGCCAACTTACACACCCTCTTAGGGCGATGTTCTTGTAATGGATGGAGCAGATATTCAAGAATGTTATGAGTACGTTGATACTTTTTGTTCGCCCTTTTGCAAAATTTCTAATACCTCATCTAGACATACAGTCGTGCCTAACAACTTCCGCATTGCTGCTACTGCACGTCAGATTGGTTTCACTCATCAAATTTAACATATCTATATTTATCTATATAATCATTGAATAAATGAGTAAGTTATCTCATGCGCCAGAGACATAACTGCAGGGTTCAGTGCATACGTTCAGATGAAAAAACTATTACTAGCGCGGGTAAGGCAAGAGACGGTGGTTATGAGATCGGGGCAAGTTCAAACGAGACTTGTCTTGTACTTGTCTGGTAGGCGCAGGCAAAATAGCGTTCTCCTGGATAGTTTGTAGAGGCTACAATCTGCTTTAACCCACGTTGACGAACAAGACGAATTATGACGAACCTGTTCTCCGTGCTTATGTTTTGAATAGAACGAGAATAGATCCGAGATTTGGTTTTCGACATTGAGCTTTTCTCGATGAAGACGACCAACTTCTTCAGTCATGACCATTACTTCTCGACCTAATTCCTGCTTAAATTGCTCCACATGTACTAGTAGATGGAGACTACGTCAGAAAATTCAAAAAGGATAACAAAATGGCTCTTCTTACATTGGACGTTGATCGCAGTAGCCTCCTTCATAGCTTCAACGAATCTTAGTCTTTCTCCTTTAATTTCCCCAGAAATTTCTGTTGCGTGTGACAAATACTTTGTATCAGTAACCCAGTGTGATAACGTGAAACAAACCGTTGGTAAACGCCCTAAACATAAGTTCTTGATCGCGACGTTGTCGGTTCATGAGGCTGGCTATAGCTTGTGAATCTGCTCAGCATCGGATTTTGTCAGCGCGCCATTCATCCTTAGAACAAATAAAACCCGTACCGGCCCCTTGCTGAGTTTGAGACGCCGTCAGTACCTCGAGAAGGCTATGAACTGCAGCTTGAAGCGATGCAAAATTCTGATCTCGAGCCTTCATTCCTGCTACAAGTTGCCGTATATCGTTCACAAGATTTGGTTGAGGTCCAGATTGAGATTGAAGGCCATCAGCTTGCTCGTTGAACCCGAGCTCCTGACAGAGACGATCGAGATTTGCGGAGATGCTTTGAATTTGCGAGGTTCCATTATTCACAAAAGCTTCAAGCCACTTGACGGATTTCAAGACAGGTCAGCCGCGTAGCCAAATGCGCCGATAACGAATACGCACGGAGTTGAGTTCGTTGAGATATCTAACGCTGTCAGCTTGCTGTTGGGACAGTAGGGTTTGCTTATTGCTATCTTCCTGAACGAGGCTTAATATTTTTTCGACATGCTTCGGCCTTGGGTTTAGAACGACTACGCAAGAAATAATTACATGGACCTACCTTTGTTGTTTCAGCCTCTCCTTCCCTGTTTAATTCACCCTGTTTGGAAGAATTGCACAGCACCCGAATTTCTTCCAGTCTGTCAAGTAATAATTTAAGGTCTGCAGAGACAGTGCTGAAGTCTTGCGCGGCCGCCGATGAGGATGCCTGTGCCACCTCGTTATTGGTACCAGTCATTCCTTGCGATTTATGCATCTCCTCGAGTTTGCTAGAAAGGGCAGGAAAGTCCACCGCCAGTCGCTCTTTGACCTCTTTCAAAGCTTCCATAACCTTCTCATTATTCTCCATAACCACGGCTCGATCAATCTGCGCAGCTTTCACATTTTCGTGAGGTGCCGATACTACAGCGTCAGCAACACGGTCTCCAAGCACAGTCAAGCTGTCTTGAATATTGCGCAATGCCTTTTTCTCGCCTCTGGCATGGTGTTCGAGCGCCAGTACCATCTGATGAACAGTAGGATGTCCGGATTCACCGCCTATGGCCCCTTTGAGGTCGGCGAGCCCTTTGGAAAGCTTTCGAATATCCTCCTTTGACGCACTGGATTTTGAACCATGTGTAGCCGAGACATCCTGAAGTGTACTGACTTCGTAACCTGCCTACTTATCCTTTTATTGTGCGACTGGGGAATAATAACAGGCGTGTCTTCTGCTGGGCTCGTTGGCCTCAACCTCGACGGCGTTTTTGGGCCAGTGTTGCGAAAGAACACCTCCCTCCTCGACCACCCGAGGAAGACGCAGGACTTGGTAACGGTGTTGTCCTTGGTGTCGCGACACTCTGTCCCGATAGGTGCGAGTGGTTTCGCTCGATCTGCGCCAGCCGGTGACGGACAACAGACAGCTGGCTGAGGTTCGCGATAGACGGACTGCTCGGACACGAGGATGCCGGGGTCGCAGTCATGCTAGTCGGCGATGCCACAAAATACGACCCAGACGCGTAGGTTGGGTAGGTTCCGGGAGAGATCAGACTGCCAGTGGCTGCTGGCGACGGTAAATGGGACGTAGGCGGATATATGCTGGGCGAAATGGGCCCTGGAGGTCCGAGAGATCGAGATGGAGGTTCGGCACATTGTGCTTGCTTTCCGGAATAGCCAAAGGTTGCGTGGGGGCTAGAAGTTTCGATGCAGGCAGCGGGGGTAGAGAGCGTTCAGAATGTGACGAGTTTAGCAGAGGGCTCAATTGTGGAAGAGGCTTGGGCCTAGGGCTTTCGACAGGTAGATTTAAATTTCTTTGCTTTTTGCGATCGTCTGAAGCTGCAGGCAGATCCGCAGGTTCATCTGGAGCAATGGCTTCTTTGTGGGCTGGCACTGTTGAATCTTTATGCGTCGGCAAAATTGCATCCCTATGCGCGAAAAGTCAAACAGGTAAGTTGAAGGAAATGAAAATAATCATACCAAATTGCACTAATCCACCCTGCACGTTCCCTCACTGATTTTGCCGCAAACTTCTCCCTTTGTCTGCCTTCAAAAAGTACCTCAAAGACACGCATCTTGTCTCCCTCTGGTACGCGGTCTAGCAGCTCTGCCTCCTCTGTGCTCAGTTGCGTTACGCCCAGCGACCGGATATCCGTACAGCGTGACAATGATATCTCATGTATGGTTGACTCGATGTCGCCGACGATAGACGAGACTATGAGCTTGCTTCCATCGATAGTAACACTGCAATTTGTCCACAACAGCGGGCCAAAAATGTCGGGCGACGAGAGCTGCGCACTTCGCGACAAATACAACAATGGGCCGGTCATTCTCTTCCTTGGACGAGGAGCCGGTTGGGCATCGTCAGGCGCACTTGTGGCCTTAGAGCTTTGGGCGCTCCTTTTCTTCGCTATATCAGCTGCTCGAGATAATGACAGCGGCGGTGGTTGGTCTCTATTATGATCTTTCCCCACGCGACTCAGACTGCTATAGGGTACACCTAGTCTATCCTCCGACTTCCGCTTTGTGATACCACCTGCGCCCTTCTTGATCACCGAAAGCAGGTTCCGCAAGCTCTGGCGTATAGGCGAGCGCCCTTCCTTCTTCAAAAGAGGGTTGCCAAGTCTCTTCTCTTGTTCCCGGTCCATGAAATCGGACCAACCGTATGGACCAGAAACCTGGTGGGGTTTGGGATCATGGATAGACTGCCTGTATGTTGACTTTGTGCGGCTCGGAGAGGAAGCTCGAGATCCAGGAGGCGGGGTACTCATACGTTCATATTGATCTATGAGCTGCTGAGCAGGAGTCCTGGGTATAGCTCCGGCGTTGCTATTCGAATATGAAGGAGAATAGCTTTGTCGGTTTGGGCCGGGAACCGGGGTGCCTGCACCCATCTTGCGTGGGCCTATCATCTATTCTTCGATGAATTGCGAATTGAATGTTCAACTTGGGGAAAATAGAGGCCCAGCGTATCGGGGGTAAGTGCATCCAGAGACAAAGGCTTGCAGACCGGAGACACAGATCTCCTAATGGTGTTTTAGTCGATTGGGAAAAGGGCTGGGATGCGATGACAATGCCCTTTCAGCTTGAAGGCGAGTTCTTCTCCCCATGTCCTATAACATAAACCGTCGCATAATAGAGTGTGGTATAGGACAGTAGGCGCCCATGAGTATTTCTTTTGCGAAGGTGACTGGAAAAACACTTCGAAGAAGCTACGAGTCCGACGCGTCAGTTCCGCATGCAAGATAACTTCTCGACAAGGCAGAGATTAGCCGTACTTTCGTCTCTTACAGACTAGAATGATGTCCAAAGTTCAAAAGCGCGTCTGTTCATGGGTGTAATGTGCAGCGGTTGATTGAGTGATCGGCGGATGACGTTACATCTCCGGGATTTGCCGCAATCTTCCATCAATGCATAATTCGCACGGTCCATAAGTATGATCATGCTGCACTAAACACGCACGACGCAGATAATGCCCAACAACGGTGGGTAAAGCTTGTGGAGCGCGCCTGAGAGTCAGGAAACACCTGGAAACACTATGCATATATGCAACACTTTATATTCGCAGTCAATCGGCGGCCGGGGTGAAAGGCTGCAGCGACGTTCTGGGGTGGGTTTTTGCAGCGCGATTTTTCACCCAACTGCGTGGGTGTGGAGCAGGAAATCTGCGGGGATTAAATTTGCATGAATTTATTCCGCGAACGCGATGCCTGGACGTAAATCAGACACCATGTTGTTGTTAATTTTAACTACTGAAGACATTGGTTAAGGTATGCTAGGCGTGCTTAGGCGCTGCTCGTGGTAGAGGGATATAATTTGCGCTCAAACAAGCAGGATGCTTACGTGTCTTGATCACTTTTAATATTATATGTAACAAAACAAAAATGCGAAAGGGATAATCAAAACTAATTTCCGCCGGAGAGAACATTGCCGGTGCCAAAAATGATCATAAAAACACCAAACACACCACCCCCAACAGATGCCCGTATCCTAGTCCAACTTCTGGAGGGAACTGCAGCTTACAACCCCCAGCCCAGCATCCCCAGCGCGTACACACCGTCTACAGAATGCAGCGCATATGATCAGCACATGCCAAATCAGTATGCCTCGGTGCCATAAGTCGTCGGCATCATCCCACTGAACACTCGCGAGCCATGCATATATAGCCGAGGACGCGCGCCCCAATACTCTTACTCCCAGACTGCCGGAATGATTGAGCTCGAAAAATCAAATGAAAACTTGCGGTTTGTGGAGCGAGCCAGCTCCAACCAGACCGTCTGGACCTCCGAATAGATGGGAAAGTATAGTTGTATAAGAGATGCTTGACCTACATTAATATCTACTTCTATACATGCATGAAAGTGCTCCAGACATGTGATGCCACATTAGAACTTGTGGTTCTTGACGCTGATTCATTTCCGTTGATTATGTGTGCCATTTTTGCAAGGTTTTTGAAAGACTGTACAGTGTGTACTGAATAGTTGCCAATTGGCACTGAGGGAGGTGAATGCACTCGCAATTCGAAGCTGGCGAGGGCGAAGGTAAGCTCGAAAGATGTATGTAATCTTCGAGGATTGGTGAAGGAAACTTAAAAGGTAAAAAGTTAGACTGCGCTTGAGAGGGTGGAATTGACATACACCTTGTCTGCTGTACAAAACTCCAAGCCGTGCCGCACCTGGATGAAACTGGGCGTAGACGCACGATCAATGTGTTCCGATGAGTCGAAGAAGAGGAGAGGGAAGAATGAAATGACGCCATTATAAGGAAGCGGCGCTTAGATATCCACCGAGCATGAAAACCTACTCAAAGTTTCCAATCACTGACATCACCCGCAGCTCGATACCCATAAACCAAGTAGAATTGGATACAGCTTGGCTGCAGTGCTATCCATCCCGCGCAGTGCAGTGCAAGTCAAAGAAGAGCCATGGGCGTCTGATATTTTCCAGAAGCTGACGAGTCAGTGGAGTTATATGTGGCGACAGGAGCACTCACGGCAGTCTTTGTACCGTTCCATAATAAGTCAGCAAGAGTAGACGCCTTCGATGCCGAGTGTCCAACGTAAAGCGGCGATTGTATCAATAGCGCGCTCATGGAGGCTCATAGTCCGATGGGCCCAGTAGTAGAACTGTAGGTATGTCGACAGATAGATAGCGCTCGAGTCTGGCAATGGGAACCTAGGATGGCCGCCGGGCTGTGCGGGCTGTCGGACCAGCTTCGCAGGCAGCGCAACTGAGCAGTGAGAATGATTCGAGAACGAGTGGGGCGCAGAAAACAGGGTTGGCAACCATCTGTTTGTGATTGGTTTTCGATTTTCCATCAGGTTACACTACATTTACATGCAATGCACCACTGTGGTATGCCCAGAGGGATACCTTTTCCGCGGATGACTCGTGAAAGAATGTATATGGTGGAGCGCATTCGGAGGCATGTATGTGCGGACCTTGGAGGGCAGGGCTCGGCGGGTGATGGAACATTTATAGTGCGTAGTTGGAGACGTGGCTCGGGAGAAATAGACCGTTAGTGCAGGAACCGAGGGTATGACGGAGGCGGATATGTGGCTGGGGGAGGTGTCGGAAGCGCCTTATAAGGCGAAATGACGTGAAGGGCGGGCCAGGGGCAGTGGCCTTGGCAGCGCTATTAATAGGATGCAGACGTGACGTCATGAGGGCCGGATGGGGACACTGGCTCGGAGCAGTTTGGTTGGGAGCAAACCGGCCATCTGTTCTTTCCCAACGACCACCATGACCCAACGCCAGCAGCAGCGCTCCCCGTCCCCCACCGCTCAAATACAGCCCAGTCAACGTCCCCCAACGTCAACCGCGGCCCCTACTCAAAGCGCCACGCCTCCTTCAACTCCCCCAGAGAAGTCCCCCTCCCCTCGCCCTCCGGCGTCCACCCAGAAAACGTCTTCCCCTTCTTCCCCTCCACCAAATCATTCGATCTGGACTCCCAGCACTCGCCCACCGTGTCGCCCCAGCACACCCCCCTGCCCTTTGGCCAGTTCCGCACCCAAGATGCCTCCTCGCTCTCCCAGCTTCCGAGGCAGCAGATGAATATGAAGCTTACCCAGGACGACTCGTCCATTGCTTCGCGCAGACACAAGCGAAATCACTCTCGCCAGGCCTCTTTCGGCCCAAGCTCGGCCATTGCATCCCAGCTTGCGGACAGTCTGCACTCAGATCACAGCGTACCGAGTTCCACCCCAGCAGCTGCCGAGTCTACCACGATTTTCCCTGCACGCCCATCATCTCTCGCCGAGACTTATTCACTCTCTTATTCATCCGCTCAGAGCTCCATGCCTACCTCTCTTGACAGGTATTCCTCATCCAGTCTCCCTATCCCTTCCCAGATTCCCTTTTATGCTCTGCCAAAGGCAAATCCCCCTCCCAACCATATTCCCTCATCCACGCAACCCCCACCATCTGAATCATCGCAACCATCACCCGTAGAGATGCACTCGGGATCCTCATTCCCCGTTCCGTCACATCGGCCCGGTCTCCGTTGTCCCTCTGTTAATTCGGAGCCCACTTCATCATCGAGTTCCTCGTCCTCGTCTTCGTCCCGTAGCGATGCTTCAGTGGTAACCACCAACTCCAGCTTACTCTCCGAGTCTCCTACAGAAAAACCATCCCCTGCTCCACTTTCACCCCGTGGCGTCCCAGATGAGTCCCAGCGTCAACTAAGCAGTGTGTCTGAGTCACAACCCGTCCCTCGGCCCATTTCGCCGTTCCGTGCTCCACGGCCGCCCCCGCCCCAGCCCCGCACGCCTGCATTAGAAGGAACCGCTATGCGGCGCTTCATGACGCCATCCCAGCTGCAGAGCGCGTCGCCCTTGTCCGCACTCTCCAGCCCCGCTGCGTCCGGCGCTGCCGACTTCTCATCTACGTCTGTTATGGCGCTCTTAGAATCCGACCAGTATCCGCCGCCAGAGCCCCCGACCATACTCCCGCCTGACCCGACGCACGACGTCACGGAAGCTTCGGAGGTGCATAATCGGGCACCGTACATGCCGTTCCTAAGCCATGTGCTGCCGCCACCCGATAGTTGGATCCAGGTGGAGAGTACGCACAGCGAGTACAAGCTATTGGTGCGGCTGCCGGGTTTTTCGCGCGAGGGCATCACTCTGGCATCGAAGCGGAGAAGGATACTGCATATCGTGGCGGATAGTTGGGAAAACGGAGGTGGTGAGTGTTTTTGCTTATCTATTCTTCCCCTCAAAATAACGGTTCTCATGCACTCTTTTGTTGATTTTTCAGGCCACTTTGAGCGCAGAATTTCGTTTGGATATGATGCGGATCTCGCACAGGTGCGCGCCGAGTTCGACGGCGTCATGCTTCGCATTGCGATTCCGCGACGAGTGTCACCGATTACGTGGAATGCGAACGCCAGCTCGCGCATGGGCAGGATATGATCACATTGACATGTATCTCTCGCGACGCGCATCGAAGCCTTGTAGAAGTATCTGAAGACGAAACCCGTTTTGAACGCCCACCTTCGACGTTGAGACTTCCCCAGGCGCTTCGTGCGCATTTGAACGCACTTATTTATTCTTGGGTGATTTGGAGCTTTTAGATTCTATTCAATCTCCCATTACTTCGGATTCCCAATGGACGGTTTTCCGTATACCATCACCTCCCAATACCTCTCATCCAACACATCCATTAATACTTGCAACAACCCTCGCAGCCCATAAAACACACCACATCAAGAATTGTATCTTATTTCACATGGTACCCGCTCCTCAAGAGCGTTGCTGACTCGTCTTTACAGCACCTTGGACTTTGGGGCGCTTGTAAATGTATTTTTCCTGTATCGCTATTTTGCCTACTGCCTATCATCGTCTACTGTCTGTCGCTTCCCTGCTTTTTTTATAGGCGCGCCTGTGGTTTAATTTCTCGTCTAGCTGACTATATAGCGTCGGTTGTGGGATCTGGATTCAGGTTTCTGGCGCGCACGGATTCGCATCCATCATCATGCATCATTATCCATCATCATCATCATATTCTCTATCATATCAACCTACGTCTCGCTCGCATTGTTATACTAATATCATCGTTTTTGTTGCATCAATAAACCCTGTTACTTTGCAAGCGTATACTTATTATGTGTGTGGTTCAGCTCTTCTGGCCATCTAGCGTCTAGCCGACAAGGCATTTCCTACATGATATATACATGTCATATCACACCACCGCGCCAGTACTTCCCGTTTGCGCCTATACCGTTTTAGTCAAGTTTTAGTTATGTCCCAGGTGCACGCTGCAAGCTTCCGAACTCCTGCAGGCTTCGCACTCCACATTCGCACCACAATACGCCGTCGCTTCCCCACCGCAAGCCCCCGAGTGCACCCATCGTTATTCATCTCCTTGTATTGGTGGGGCGCAATGTATGCACTCCGCCCCTTGGTGCCAATAATTCATCGCAGTCTGCGCACTTTCCTAGATTTCTTTCTTTCTTTCACTTCTTCTCTTGGTGTACATTTGTGGAGCAGAGCGGCTCGCTCCACGCCGTTTCGAAGCTAGCTCCCGGTCCCATCACCTGAACTACCAGCGCCGGCCCACTGCCGTCCCTCCCGCGAAGTTTTACCCCTCATGCTTATGGCCCTCGTCAGCCCTGACCCTGCTTGCAAACAGAACTCCCTAAGTTATGCACCCTGAGCAGCAGCGAGGCGCCCAGGTGTATGCGCAGGAAAAATACGAATCGTACCACCTCGTACTACCCGGAACTTCGCTCCGTCCGGTGGCTGCTCGCCTGTTATGTGCTATATCGTGACAACAATAATACATGAGCAAAGCGAACGAACCGAGCACCTGTCGCATTCGTGCGGGTTTGCTCGTGCTGTGTTGTTTGATTGGTTTGTCTGTGGGTCAATCTGGGCGTGTCTGGGCTGCCTTGAATGGGGATGCGTGCGTTCGATAAGGCGCTCGGCCGACAAGTGCATGCGTGAAACTTGGAAGAACCTTCGCCATAACATTCAATATCTTAGGACCCTTTGGGGATTTCCTGTTCAACCTACATATTAATTTTTCTGCAGATCATAATGACACCAAACCAGACGGGAATTGGTCTGAGATATGAAAGCTGGAGCGACAAAAGGCAGAAAGGAGGGCGCGTTAGAAAACGCGCAACATCGCCAGAGCGCGCCGCGTATTAAATAGACACGTGACTCTGAATCAACACTTACTTTATTTGGACCAACGTTGCGCGCGGCGCTAAGGTCAGCGAACGCAATCATGGACCATGGCAAGACCATGGTCATGCCATTGCCAAACCTCCAATATTCTAATTTAATCGTTCACAGAGTCTCAGAGTCCTGTCCATGGCCTATGATACGAAGTATATTGCTTGCCGCTTGTCAGACCCGGTCCTATCGATTGCGAATGCCGGCACGAGGGCCTTATTTAATACCTTATGCCTGCCTTATGCCCTCGAAGTGTACAAAGAGCAATGGTCCGGCTATCATAGGTTTCTACAAAAATCGGGGAAACTAGTCATAACTCACAAGGAGCTTCGGTACATCGTACTTCATGTACACGAAATAAAAAAGATGACTTACTACCTGGACCACGCTACCTATATGGACCGTCTTCACTCACTGGCAGCGGAATGACTCTGGCATTGTTGCAAAAATACAATCCTTCTGCGAGGCTTTTTTTGTATTCCTTATGCGCCTCGAATCTCACCATAAGTAGGATCTAATGTCCCCTTTCTGTGGCCATAAACAATGCCCGTTGCTGAGAGCGACAGTTTAGTAGAATTCGAGGACCATTTTGTAGATAATTGCTCCTTTGATCTTTTGCCATTCAAGTTCTGGTGCAACATAACCTTAGACCTTACTCAAACGCAAGGCTTGGAAAGTTAAACCCAATCTTTATTCTGATGCATTTTGCTGGCTGGGTCACTGTGCCCCCTTTGGAGACCCAAATTGCTAGTACTTACATCTCTTCTTTTCTTCATAAGCAGTCAACGAATATACTGATTGGTAAGCCATTGGCACCTCAGATGCTTTAGTTTGCTCGAAAAAGTTTTCTCCGTGAAAAATGTAATGATACAGGAATGGGGCATCCTAGCCTGCCTACATTCATCTGCTTACATGTGTCAATAAGGCGAATAGAACAAGTGAGTTCAAGAGCCCTCCACCACCTCGTCGGCACTTGCGCCATCCCTTGGAGCAGATATACCTCTGGTATACCCATAGCTACATGCGCCGCATGACGGCTCCATGTCAGACTCAGATAAGCATCAGCGAATCCAAAAAAAACCAAGAATTGAAGCAAGAAGATGAAGCCCCCTTCGGGTGTCACTTGCGATGGGAGTAGTATCATCGTAGAGGTGGATACAGTGTTGTTCAGGTGTTTTCCACGGAAGATTCATAACACGATATTTTTGTGGAAATGATGAACATCTACACAGGCAGCCCCGAAAAGTGCACGCATTAGGCTGTTTGAGTCGCAACGAGAGGTGCATTGGGATAGGGTTCGTTATCATCTGCTAAGTGATCCAAATTATGGTGCACAAAGCTGTGGAACATTCCAAATTCTAGGTCGGGCGTTACTGTTATACTTATATCGCTACAATCCCTCCATAAACCAAAGAAGACCATCGAAGGCTTGGCGTGTACGAATACATTGTCCAAAAAGATTCCATCTTACTTGAAGGTTATGTGTCTTTCCCAGCGTTTTAAGAAAACGAAGTCATTCAACAATGGGGCACCAAGGTCTCTAAAAGTATGTTCCCAAGTCAGATATACGTAAGAAAGCAGGAGTATGAGGTGAAACATCTTACTATAATTATGTGCCTTCCTTCCCTGAAGAAGGAAGCACATGGACACAGTGGGTTTACAGGCATTGTTTTTGGAAAGGTTTATTTATCCAATGGGTTCGAGGTTGGCCCTCTGCCGACCGTGTCACCTTTGCGATCAAAGGCTTTGGCACCTTTCCCCCAATCTTTGGCATTACCACCCCAATCTTCTCTGACGCCCCACACATGCTCAGAGCTGAGCCGCGGGGCGTGAGGGCGCTTGAAGGTCGTATTCATTTGAGAGAATGAAGCCTCTTGGGCGAAATCGGCCGAATCGTGCGCCGGACCTCGGTCGGGTTTGGCAGAATAACGGACAATGGGACCATTGGAAGGACCCAGTGCGGGAGACGAGTCCGTTTCCCATTTACGTGCATCCTGCGGTAGAGGCGCCCACCTATCAACGCAATTATATGCAGCACTTTTCATTTCCACGAGACGCGAGAGAGCACGTTTGTACGCGAATTGCTCTTCTTCGCCTAAATTAGATTGGGTTCAATGATCATAGGTCAAGAAAGATGTGACATTAGGCTTCCATGGACCATGTAAGCACAAGATTAACCTGAATGAAGAACGTACCAGAGAAAATAGATAAGGTATCTATAGCCAACGCTATCTTGGGACTGGCTGGAGCTTCACGCATCTGCGGCGTGTCATAGGAAGATACGTTTGGACGATAAACAACTTGAGTCTCTGTCACTGATTCGGCAGCGATTAAATCAATATTGTGAGATATCGTTGAAGATAGGGCATCTGGGAAAAAGAGCTTGTCAAGACTGGATTCAGCAAGGCAGATAATCCTGCATTTAGATTCGTAGAGTGCGTCGATAAGGGAAATGAATCGTCGCGCTTGGTCTTTTAAGGACAAGGTCAGAATCGGGATATCTGTTATTGCTACGGTCGAGAAGTTTGATGCAATACTCAGATAGTCCGCGGCGCCCAGAGACTAAAAATGATACAATGCTTCAGCAAGTTCTGTAAGTGAAGGATGGCCAATAGGAACTGACCTGGCCACATAGGTCAACGAATGTAAACTGACATAAGGAGCCCGACATCCATGGAATGCGTATAGTTCTGCCAAACACTCGTAATTCTCGATGTTCTCTTTCTATTTTGAGAATTCGATATTAACAACATGGCAGATCGGCAAAGATTGATATTCACCTTCTTCAAAATGTGAGGCTTTTTGAAGGGCCTTGTCAAATTGGGTTCGCTGATCCGGGGTAAACCAAGTTCCATCCACAGAATGAGAAGTACTGGACACCTCACGCCAGTCCTTTTCTGCATCCAGTATCGTAACAGGGCATCTAGCCTTCAACGCCTCCACAAAAGGCTCCAAGCGCTCTTTCTGAACACCATTGCGATACAACTCGTCTGGAACTTTGTTTGACGTTCCGACGATCACGCCACCCATCCGCCAATACCACGATAAAACGTCTGCGAGTAAGTTCGCACTTGACACGTCCAAAAGCTGTATTTCGTCGAAGACAAGAAGCCAATGGCGCAATAGAAGTCTCTTCGCCACCATAAATGCGATGGGTGGGTCGCCTCCGCCAGTGAACCCAGTATTTGTGCGTCTCCAGCGGATTGGCATAGTGCCAGATTTTATGAGTCCTTGAAAATGTTCACGAATTGATTTATTCCATGGGCCTCTTTCAGCACTGACTGGTTTGGGAGCTGCATATATGGCGTTCATGCGCCGTTGTGTTTCTTCCCATACTCCGCGATAAATTTCGAGGACAAGTTGACTGTAATGCTTTCGTGCTTTGTATCGGGTTGGTACAGACTGGAACCAGAGATTGACGAGGAAGCTTTTCCCCGAACCAGGAGGACCCGTCAGTAAGAGACCCTAGGCAACCCAAAGGATATTTATGCGGAACACTTCATCAGATATTGCAAGACTGATGCCCTACCTTGGGAGTATCCAAGGCTCCTAGTTCCTCCGCATGCCCTCGGACAGTGACCAGGGCATTGCCGGTCCTGTCCAAAGCTGACTCTTCGTCTGAAAATAGCCACCAGGGCTTCTCTGAAGCGGAGCCTTCGCTGTCCCGGGATTTCAGAAGGCTTGCAGAAAGGGCTGGCGGGGCGTAATCATGCAGATCTTTTTGCAGTCTTCTAAGCTGTGGTTCGGCGTTACTCAGATTAGATATGTTGAACGGAGAAGCAGAAACCGATGTTGGACTTATACCTTCATGATAGCCCTTATTTGCTCTTCATCGTAAGAAATATGGCCCAAGGTTACGAGGGCGCGATACCTCTCCAACAGGTCCACCTGCATCGGCAGGTTCGAAGTGTCTCTTCGACCATGACTGTTAGAAAAAAATCGTTTTGATCCAAAACGAAAGTGTAAGGAAGCTTGAAGAGAGTATCTTGTGAACGATTTAGACGGTCGGTTCGTGGAGAAGTGTGGAAATGCTGCAAAAGCTGGCAACCTGCCACAATGATGGCGATAACTGGCAGTGGTTGGATTCATCGCAAAAACACTGTCACTTCAGACCCAAAGGGATTTGGCATTACCGTTCGTGGTGTTTAGGTGATGCTAGCCAACAAGGCCAGAGACTTGCAAGCATGGATAGGACGTGTGCAAGTTGGAACTCTCGAAGTCTGAGTTTAACCGTACAGGCAACGGCTGGAAGCGGGCCGTTGCCATGGTCTAAGTAAGTATTTTGGTACGTAAATAAGTGCATAGATTGGTATTGATACAAATTGATAGGCAAGAAGGAAAAACAAATCCAGAGCGACATGAAAGGACAGTGGTTACGGGAAGTGGAATAAAAAACGAGGTGAGCAGATTGAAGGAATGGAGAGCGAAAGCAAAGGGCTAGAAGGTCTATTATCCAAAATGGGGATGCGGCGATAGAGCTGATTTCGACTGGATAGGATATAAATGGGCGGCATTTCTTCATGAAGCTTTATGAAGATTTCATTTTGGATGGTGTGCGAGATTGAAAGAGTATCCATCTATAGTTTGCGATGGGTCGTATGGATGGATCCACACTGCAAAACGTCTTTGGTGTGAGATTTTATAGTGAATCCTAACAGGATCAAAGATAGGCTTGTCGCTGCACCGCGTCAAGAAGAGCGCCCCAGAGGAACAGGCCTTGATGATGATTGGATGACAGTGACGGAGGAGATTCGACGGGGTATGCACACACGCAGCATCTCGCCATTGAAGTCTGCTTTTACTTGTGTCAAGTCCGCGTCATAGCCAAAAGCGACGCGACGTTCAAAATGGCCTATTTATGAACTAATTGTCAGCTCACAAGGAGATTTTTGGGGGACGGAAGACAGAATATGACGCTGATGTCATCACGTAGATTCTTCAGGTACAGAGTACAGTACTGGAGGCCTGGACGCCCGAAAGAACCGCGATCGAAAGGTTAAAGCTAAATGAGAAATAGACGCTCACCCCCGCCGTTGACCCAGCGATCCGCCACGACGTGCAGGATACGTCGCCTTTTGGTCGCCAACGTGATCCCATCCCAGGTAAAACCCGGCAGCCTGACATGCAGCTGGTACTCGTGCTGCAACGTGTGCACCTCGATCGTGCTGTCGGGGGCGGGCGTGTTGTTCAGGAAAACGCGGCTGCTGCTGCTGCTTGTTGGACGGCTCTCGTCTGGCAAGATGATGGGGGGTTCAGGGCCGGGATACGATACAGAGGAAGAGGACGAGGGGGACGAGGATACAGTTTGGGCGGTCATTGGAAGGAGGGTGGGCCGAGAAAGAGCGGAGGGAATATATTGGGAGCAACCAGAGCCGCATTACGGTACTTATTGCCAACGATAAGCCACACTTTCATCACGCGGGGCGAACATCCGCAAATAATCCTCCCCTTTCGGTTCCTTCTCCCCTCTCACGCTGCATATACCAGCCACCCGAGCTTAAAGGCTGCTTTGTGTCAACTTTTACCCACCGCAGACACTTGATTGTTTCCCGTGAGCGCATACCTGTCATGTCATTCGTATATTGCTTGATATCAGCATTGCAGACATCTATAACTCAGGCACTGAGTACACGGAGGCATCGCCGGACTGTCTAATTATTCCCTATTTCGTGGAAAATGCGACTCAATCATACATTCTCAGCACATGTCAGGAAGAAATCGCTAACTCGATCAAAATCAACCGGACGAATTAAAACACTACTGGCACCTACGCATGGCCGCGCTTATTTATACGCATATGTATGTAAAGAAAAACCTGCCTCCAGGAGACAAGCATCCTGAGTCTCGACTCTCCGTTGTAAAGAGCTCTGATCGTGCCTCTGTATTGGGTGAGAAGCCGGATTATCATCCCATGAAGCTTATTCACGCCTTCAATAAGACGATCTTCTTCTTTGATATTTGTTGATTTCTTCTCATAGGACTGTCCGTTCCGCGAAAGGCCTGGGCCTGCTCATTATCCATAGAATCCCCGACTCCCATCCTCATCGGACGATGGATTTTATATCTCTGCAACACCTCTGCTGGCAGGACCTCTTAAACGATTTTACCTGGCCATCGTTGAAAGAGTTTATGATGTTTGGCTGACTGCTACATACGCGTCCAACGCGTCGTATCATAGAGCTGGCTGACCGAAAACCATGCCTAGTTTTGGATTCAACGCTTCGAATCTTTCGATATCAAAAACTCGGTCAGCCTCCTCGCTATATAGTTTGCTACAAAATAAAGTGGCTAAGCATCCACTGCTTGCTTCGTTCACATCCATTGTCAACTTTTCCGTCAGTCATGCGTAACTTTTACATTGTCGTACCCGCCCTATCTCTGCTCAACATGGGCGTCAATGGTGCGACGATCGCCAACACCTTGACAGCCCGAGGCGACGCACACGCGGAAGGCAATGGACTTTACAAGGGACTGTTCTCTCATCACCGGAATCGGCAGATCCACACTGCAGACTTCAGCTCTGGCCCTGACGCTGACGCTGAAGTGCAGGCCCCCGACCATTCGGCCGCCCCCGCATCCGAGTCCGAGTCTCTCGCATCTAGGGATTCTACAAATCCTTGGGCAGCCGACACACTCATGGTCTTTAAGCGCCACATAATCGGTGCTCCTCATGAAATGGCTAGACACGTCAGGCGCCAAAAACTGGATAACGTTCTTGGGGGCTCCTCTTCCACAGTAGTGGCCGCCGAGAAAATGACCAACGACGGTGTTGACAGGGCAACGATCATCATCAAAGGCTCGACGCCTGAAGATGCCATCGACAAGAGTCTCGTATCTACCCTCGAGACAGGTAGTAACACCATGTCCAAGGGTTCTAACGGAGGTGTCGGTGCCATGAATGGGCTGATTCAAAGACATTCTTCCACTGGGCCTTATCGACGCTACGAGGCGTGCGACGAGAATCTCTGGGAAAAAGCCTCCTCCAACAATGAGCCTCTCGCTGTTTTCAGAGGCATGCATGAACTCCGCCAAGTTGGGTCAGCCTCCGAATCTGTTCTGGACAACGTTCCTTTTGCAGACTTCACTCTTGGGGGCCGCTCTGATGACTCCGCTGATGCGAACCTGGACTACGAGAAGATGCTCGACGATCTCCCAACCATCGAAGGCAATGTTCAGAAACACCCGACGATCCCTGCCCTTGCCAGAGATTTGCCAGTTGCTGTTCGAGCTCCCCTCAGCTCAGTTACTGATTCCCTCCCTGCGGTTGCTGGAAGACGCGCGCTTGGAGATGATGCTAGAGGTTCGATGAAAGTCGCCAAAAGCCTACCAGTTGTGGATGCCTACTCTCGTCGCGCGGATGTCTCCCGGATGGTCAAACGCAGGGCTAGGCGCCAGGACGAGGACGATGCTGTTGATGCAGAAGTGGCCGCTGACATGGCTGGTGATGATACAGAAGCGAGCACCGACGATGCTGACGAAGGTGCAGGTTCGCTCGAATACCTCGACTAAATACACTGGGTCCCTCGTTTAGATATTGGTATTATTGTGACGTTCTTGCCATTTTATTTACACTACTCCGATTTTTACATACCCATCTCACCCTTCGTTCTTAGTCTTTCTGCCTCATTATAACCATTTCTAAACATGTACGAATACGACGAGCAGTTTTCAGAGTATTGAGCAAGAGTTTAAATTAAATCTGGGTTCCGAATCCGAATCGTTGACTCTCAAAACTTCAACCTTCGGAACATGACATGAACATGACATTGTTCCTCGGAATGACATTTAGGACCAAAGTTGGCTGCAGTGGTGGCACGTTGTGGCACGCAATAAGTGATCTATTTATATACTTGGCACAGGTAAGTGCCTCCACTGCTATCTCTATCACTTACCTCCGTCCAACTCTCTTCTGCATTCCTGCACAACTGTGGCAGTATTTATTCAGCCACTTCCTTTCTATTGTACTTTCCACTTACAATCTGTGCATACGGCGAAAAGATTCTGAGTCATTTTCGAAGGATTAGCAAAGCACTCAGGCTTGAGGCTGGCGTTGGTGGCGGGGACACCGTCCCCATTCAATTCGTCAGCTATACGCTCCCCGACTCTATCTCGTGATGTCTGCAAGAACACTAGTTTCTAGTGCATATGTTCCATCTTTTGACACCCCATCCACTCCGTCTGCACTAGTACCGAGAAAGGAGCGCGTTCAAGCTACTTCAGGATCCGACGATCGTGGAAAGGCTACAAGCTCGAAAGTCGTTGTTGACGACGCCGAAGAGCCACTTCCTATGGGCTGGGAGAAACGATTGGACAGCAAAGGGCGCACATACTACCTTGATCACAACACGCTTACAACAACGTGGGTCCGTCCAGCGGCCAATAATGGCACTGCAGACACACCGAACGATGACGATCTTGATCCGCTTCCTGGAGGATGGGAATGGCGGGTCGACAGCAAGGGTCGGAAATACTACTTGAACCACAACACGCGAACCACAACATGGACCCGGCCGCCTTCCCTCGATGCCGTAGCGAAAGACTTGGGGCCTCTACCCCTGGCTGGGAAATCCGTGTGCTTCCAGGTAATAAAAGCACGTACTTTGTGGACCATAACACTAGAACGACAACCTGGCAGGATCCGCGAACCACACCGTATAGGATGGACCCGACCTCGTTGTTCCGGAGAAAGCTGCAGTATCTCTATCGAATGCAACGTCAAGACATTCAACCAGGAGTGTTCCGCATTTCAATCCGGAGGAGTCACATCATTGAGATAGCCTATCTATTATCAATAAAGCTAGTCCCAACCACCTCAAGCGTAGGCCCAAGGTGTCATATGAAGGAGAAACCAAGGCCATATGAATGTTGTCCGGTCAGTTTTGGCTCTTTTTTGTGATATGCAAAGTTCCAAACCATCTCATTGCAACTCTTGTTACCAGAGATTGGTTCGACCTACTCCTCGAGAGACTCTTCGATCCAGCATTTGTCTCTTCAAACACGACGATGGAGGGAGATTACAGATTGACCCGAGGTTTATGAAGCGGCCCAAGTACCTCGAATACTACAAGTTCGTTGGCCGACTCCATAGCATGGCTATTCTGCATGGTTTCCTAGTTGACCCACAACTAGTGCCGCTACTCTACCCGATTTTGACTTGTTCAGGGAGACCGGAATCAATTTCCGATAAAACTGCTCTGATGAAGTCGATTGCAAAGGTCAAGATGTAAGTTATTTCAAGGCATTCATCCAGAGCGGTTATTCATGAATAACTTTATCCTTAGTGTAAATGGAAAGCGCATGTTAGAAACATATAAACTCGTAGACCGACGGACAGAAAAGCCGTTTCTAGTCGAAGTCAAACCATTAGAGCAAGTGCCATCCGCAGATGACTTCCTGCATAAAGACGACGAAGACGAGTTCTATGAGGCCTTGGCTATCCACCGGTGCTCTAATGGAGCCGGACCCCAAATGCGAGCGCTTGTAGACGGCTTCTTTGAAATTCTTCGCAGACGTGACTTGTTCCTGGGGTATTCTCTTTCGGAGGTTCAGAAACTTGTCGGTGGTATATCTGTAATTGACATGTGAGTCCAAACATCTTACATTGCTTGATACGACCTCCTTACTTGTCTCGTTCTGTACAGAGAGGAAGGATCTAGGAATGTCACCGAAGAAACAGACGGCGAGCTGATACCATACATGCACCTCGACCTGTTCTGGCAAGTTTTGCGCTCGTGGTCAATCGAGCGCCAACGTACACTCTTCCAGTACGTCACAGGCCTGAAGCGCGTGCCCGCAACAGACCAGGTCAAAGTCCTCTCAGCCCCGGATGGCGATGTCCGGCGGGTGACGATCCTAGGAAACGTAGAACGCGCTGTGCCTGATAGCTGGGATGACACACCGGAACATACGCTCTATGTACCTCCGTTCGAGACATTTGAAGATATGGAGGGAAGTCTACTGGGCGCCATTACAGATTGCAGTTGGGTAAGCGCAATGTGCATATATCTCCTTTGAGTGGAAGTGATTGTTCATAAATACTTGATAGGACGCGAGTGTCACCTCCGAGGTCGAGAATCTAACAACTCCGAGACCCGACGAGATAAATAGAACAGGAATTACAGAATCGAGATGACACGTTGTTCGAATACTTAGGACACCACGGTTTTGTACATGTAATTCTATTCTATTGTTTCAAACGGGGTGATAGACGGGCATGCATGTACTTTGGTGTAAATCATTTAATTGAGGAGGTACTGAATATGTGCGTATGTACAGTAAATAGTTAGTATGGAAAGAGATAGCTACAAATCGTCTCCATGTCCAGATGAGCACGAAATAGTCATGACAAGAGAGCGTGCGGTTTATATTGATACAGATAGCTTGAATACAGCAACTGCCCTCGAGAAAGGCAGGCAAAAAAAAAAGACAGATTAGTTGCGGGATCCGGGAAGGTGATAGTGTAACAGTGTTGTCGTCGTAAGTAGGGGGATGTCCAGTACCTCGTGAAGTTCTTCGTAAATCATACACAAGATCATTCAGGACGGCAGTCTCAAAAAGCGCTCAGATCGCGTGCGCGAACGGATTCGTCATCATGCTCTTCCGAGCACCCATGCCCGTCGGGTGGTCGATCTGCACCCGGTGCTCGTCGTCAAACGGCGTGATGAACGGATTGACCGTCAGCGAGCTCTGCCGCGCGTGCGTCGTCGTCAGCAGCCGCGTCACCGGCGTCTCCGCCTGCGCCTCCTTGGCGGCCAGCGATGCGACGGACGATGCCGGCGAGTCCCCCGGAGCCGCGTTCGTCACGCGCCACTGCGCGGTGCCTGTGGATGATGAGCGCTTGTGTTGGCGGGTGTTCGGAGGCGGCGCCAGCGAGCTCTGCGGCTGCAGCATCCGCGGCGACGTAAGCGGCGGGGGCGGGGACGAGTCCTGCATCCCACGTTTCCCGAAGGCCGCCTGCAGTTCCGGGTGGCGAGGAGGTGACGCATACTGTGTGTATTGCGGTTGCTGCTGTGATTGGCTGTAGTCGAAGCTGCTGTATAATGGGATTGGCAGGGCGGGCGCGTTGGGCGCGAGCGGTGGCGAGAGGAAGGGGTCCTCGGGAAATGATGGAGACGTGCCGACGTCCGTGGGCACGTCTTGGGTGCACGGATCGGCACGCCAATGGGCGGGTGGGGGAAGTCGGGGTACGAGGGCGTGTGTGGGCCTGTCGAGGAGACGAAGATGGGCGGAACCGAGGGTGAGACCAGAGTAGCCTTCTTCGCAGCGCTCATCCACGACGTCTTCGTCGCGTCAGGTGTGACCGAAAACCTTGAGCGAGCAGCGGGCTCCGTGTTCACAGCGTCAGCACCGCTGTTGTAGTATGGGACCTGGCGCCGCTGAGGTGGGGGTGGGCCGTACTTCTCCAGCCCGCGCTGCGTGTAGATCTGCAGCCGCGGTTTCGGGCGTTCCCTCTCCTTCTCACCACCGCTGCTGCGACGGTCTTGCTTCATCGCGGCGGCATCCCAGAAATCAGCGTCGGCGGCGGCAGCCTCCTTCCGCGTATCCTTGCGCGCGAGCAGCGCGGTCATTTTGCCGTACCACGCTGTATTGCGATTGCCGCCCGCACCTGCATCCTGTTCTTCCAGAGCGACAGGTGCAGGCGCAGGCGTCGGCGACAAAGGCGCTTGCAGCTCTTCATCCGTGCCGTCCTTCTTCAGGCGCTCGCCGCGGTGCAGCGCCCTGCGCCCGAGCGCTAACAACTTCGCGCCACCAGCCTTCTTCGGCGCGGGTGCGCTGGGTGCAGCAAAGATGGTATCCCAGGGGTCCTGGGCCAGGGCGGTCACGGTCTCCTGGAACGACGCCGCCGAGTGCGCTGCGGGTGCATCCTCTGGCGACGGAGAACGAGATGACCAGAACGGGCGCAACGCGCTGCCGCGAGGCGAAGGCAGCGGGGCGAACGACGCGTGTTTGAAGGCCGACTTCTCACCTGCGCCCGCATCGCCAGTGGTGGCCTCCCTATCGCCGCCACTGCGCATGATTCCTTCAATACCTGTGCGCTGTTCAGCCTGCCACCTCCTGCGTCCTCGCGCCTCGAGGGCGGGGCGGCCAAAGATATGCCACAGGACAATTCCGATGCCGATGAGCACGACCAGGCCCCAGAGCGCCATGAACACGGCAAACATTACGCGCTCCTTGCGCAGCGACGCAGCATAGGAGTCTACCAGACGGCCGATGAGGCCTTCGCTGTCACCGGAGCCGCCCCCGACGGCGGCGGCCGCGATGGGCTGCGCCACCTCGTTGACAGACTCGGGTGAGAGCACGAGCACAGAGTCATTCACGCGCGGGATGTCGATGTTGAGGTTGTCGTGCAAGAATGTGAGTGCGCTCTCGATCGCGTCGACCTTGCCGCCTAGGAAGCACTGTATAAAGTCGTTTGCAGGGCTTTCGAGGATCGTGCCGCCGAAGACGGTGTTGACAGCACTTTGGACGTCGGTGTAGAACTCATTGATAGTGTTGTTGAGCGTGGTGGTGGTGACATTGACCCAACCAAAGACGCCGTCGTTGATCGTTGACTGGATGGTGTCGACACGCTCGTTGACGGCGGCGGCGTAGAGGCTAGACTGGTTGTACATGCTCTGGTTGATGGACGTGGCAATGGTAGTTGAGAAGTCTGCGGTGGTGGCCGCTGCTTGAGCCTGGTACTTGTGCACTAGGGGACCGATCGCCAGGAGCTGAACCTCTACAGAGAGGAGGCCGAAGAAACCAATGAGGAAACAAGCGAGTGCGGGCGCGTAAAAAATGTAATGAAGGAACCATTGCGTATGGGTGTGCTGGGCAGGGGTTAGGTTGAAGCGGGAAGACAGGGTGTTCATAATCCTCGTAATCAAAGGGTGTTCTGAGTTTGCTTGGAGCATCATTAAATTGTGGTCGCTGAGGGTGACTTGAGGCGCAAGCGCCACTGGCGTCTTGACGTGCCCCATTGTCGGATCGGTACTCCATGCCTGTCGGGTGTACTCGAAGTGATTCTTCATGCAGCGCCACTTGTACCAGGTCAACAAACAGTTGAGGCCGACGAGGACGAGTGCGAGGAGGACGAGTATAACTACGCCGATTTTGGCCATTTTGACGAAGTCGCGCGAGATATCATCAATGACGGAGGTATCGAGCTGACCACAGAAAGAGATGGTATCCATTGCGGGCACGGGAAGACCATCTGGCTGGAAAGAAATGCCGGCAAAGGTGTCGTTAATGTCTTTTTTCAGGAGCTCGAAAGGTGTGTCAATCCTGGCGAGAAAGTAAGTATTAAGCGTCAGAAGCAATAGATAGGTACATACACGCTCTCGATCTTGTCCTTGATATCAGCCACAGAAGGGATAGAATTGTTGAGGTTTGTCAACGCGTCTTGGAATGAGGATGGAAGGGTCACGTTCTGAAGACTGTCTAAACTGGGAACGGTAATTTGAGGAGGGGTAATATTGCCAAACGGATTAGCTTTGTTGATAGTGTTGATAAAGTTGGTAATGACAGTATTTGCAGAGGCGATGTCATTCTGGATGCTTGTTCGCAGACTGGATGTGACGGTTTGGAGAACAGTATTTATCTGAGCAAGTCAGCAGGAGGAAACCAGGACAATAACGCAAGCACATACCTCCTGCACTGCTCCGATCAGAATAGCAAGTCCGCCGCGTACGACAAGCTCCAAGAAGCAGAGAAAGGTAGAGCGGTAGAGGTCGACGATGAAATTGATGACGGTCTCCATGACTGTCAGGGCCAGTACAAGTGCAGCACGCGCAGCGTTGAGGGATGCATTGACGGCGTCGGCGTACTGCTTGTTAGTGGCAAGCGCCATGAAGCGGGGCATACTCGCGGCGGAGGCTGCGGCTTGTTCTGCGGCTTTGCAGCTGGCGAGCAGTTCGCCTTTGGCATTGGAGGCAGCTGTCTGTGCGTCAGCGAGGGAGAGCTGGAGGCGGAAGGCAATGAAGATGAGGGAGATGATGGGGTAGGCCAGCCATGTAAGAGAGAGCAGGTGGGGAAGGGAGAGGTAGGGCGTGAGGGACGTGGACGAGGAGCGAGCGTCGTAAGTTGGGGGAGGGATGTTCCAGGAAGCACCGGACATGGCAATGGTCGACCAGCGACGACGCGAGGGGATTAAGAGGGAGACGATCCGAGGCCATCGTTGTTCTTGTACTCCATTGTTCACCACAATGGCCTTCTTCTTCTCTATTGTGACAACACGTCACGTAACGTCACCCTCAAGCGCCGTCACCCACATTCTCACATCGCACCGCGTTCTGCCCACTGCAACCCCGTTCAGCGTCCAGCCCTGGCCGGTTCAAACGCCTACCCCTATGCTGCTCTTGCACACACTGTCACTCACGAGCGTCCTCGCAAACACATTGCCAGCCCGGATTCCAGCCGGATTTGCCGAAAAACAACAAGCCCGGAAATGAGTTCCATTCCAGCGCGCCCTCATGTGAACTTTCCTCGGCCGCATTACCTACAACTGAGCCTTTCAACTATCGAGGATCTTCAATGTCATTCCCACTATGTCACAAAGTAATTGTAACCCCAACTGTGCCGCCACGGCTTAGCTAGTGCTCGCTGCATGATCCGAGTATCAAGTGCGTCCCGCGCAAGTCCCGCGTCTTGCGCTCGATCGCGTCTAGCTATCTGCGCACATCTCTCCACCGGACCTTCGTCAACCTCCCAGCTTGAGTCGTCTCTTTGAAAATTATCCCAGATTAAAATTCGGTCTGCCTATGAGTCCAGGCTAGGTGCGACAAATATCTGGCTCAATGACTTCCAAGATATGGGAGCTCATACGAAGATGCTCCAAGAATCTGGGCCTTCACATGAACGCTCGATGCAGGGAAGTCATGCTCCAGCATTCTCCTCGCTGTCAGCATAGTTAGCCTTGAAGTTGTAGTTAGCCTGGGGCCCCTGCGCCGCTGGTTCAAGCTCAATTAAACCGCTGAAGCCTCATATTACAATCCCTTACCCAAAAAAGCAATGTGCCATATAAACCTTTCTATAGGCTTATTGAATCCACCAAATAGTATAGGAATGAAAATAACAACTGCAATGGGTAACCATAATGTACGCTGATATATATATAAAGAATCCAGTCCTAAGCGATGCATACACTGTCCCCAGCTTCCACTACAATTGCCGCGACCGCAGCTCTTTTCGCGCCTCGTCCTCGTCCGCCTCCTCGCTGTACGACTGGTTCCGCATAGGGACCGCCTGCACCTGCGCCATTGCTGGCTCCGTAAATTGTTCGCGGAGACGCGCCGCTCCCTGCTTCCGCAACTCCCCACCGAGCGCCCGCAGGACCTGGAACAGTGGCCCCACTAGCCCGAGCTGGATGATGATATATCTAGTCCGCCCAAGAGAGCACATTAGTCTTCCGCGCTGTACAAGAGTACGATGAAAAAGAAAGAAAAACTTACGATGCCGCTAATGCGAGGAGCAAAAACGTGAAATACAGAGGGTTGAACAGCACCGCCATTGCCTCGTTCCATCCCAGCACGACGAGCACGCCATACATCCAGTAGGGAATCTGTGCCACACTTGACACCGTGCTACGCTTGGCCTCAACGTAATATGCGTCCGCGTCCTTGCGGAATTTGGATGTCAGCTCTACTGCCTTGGTCTCGCTGAACACGACAAGTGTCGCCGGGAAGTCGAATTCGTCCGTGCCCGTGAGCGAGTCGGAAGACTCGGACGGGAGCTCGAATTCAAGCGTGCTGTCCTCTGGCGCTATTCTCGAATACAGAGGCACCAGCTCGAGTGTCTACAAATAGATAATTAAAGAACGAGCAAGTGATTAGTTTAGCTTTTGCCCTTGAGTGAAGAAAAGTAGCCGATAAACCCACCTGCTCCTTAGCCTTCTTGAACGCACCATCAATATCATCATCGGGCTTCCACACACGGGGAACACCACCCTCGTCATACCGGAAACGCTCCTCAAAGTGGTTGCGCAACTTGCTGAGGAACGCCGCGTCCGCTGTCTGTTCGTCAATCTTGGCGCGCAGAGCTAGCCATGCACGCTTGCGGAGCGCAGCGCGAGCAACTGTGTTCTCCTTCTCGGTGCTATTGAAGCCTAAAATATCAATAGCATGTTCAGTACATGTCATTATGAAAAACGTGTAAACATGGCTTACTCTTGGCTTTGGTGAGATACGCCGTTTCTGCCTTTCCGAGAACCTCTCGGAAGGTCCGCAAATGTTATCCCACATCTCTTTCAATGGCCTATTGAGCTGCAATTCCACGGGCTCCGAGAGCTGTTTCTTGATATTGCGCTGCAACCCGAAAAAAAAACATGGTTGGTATGCATCCCGTGCATCAAAGCATCTACAACAAAAACATACCTCAATTTGATTGAGCATCTTCTTTGTTTCATCCTTCCGGCACTGGTCCGCAACCGTCTCGACTTCCTCCTCCAATAGCTGGAGCTCATCCTCCCAGCTCCAATCCGTATCATCGAGAATTGCCTCCTCTGCGCCAGCAGTGAACGGCCCTCGCACCGCTCCTTCGCCGTTGCGACCACCTCCGCGAAATTGTACTCCTCCCCGCGCATCCCGTCAAGCATCTCCTTTTTGAATGCGGCGAGGCACGCCTTGTGCAAATTCTTCAGCTGTCCGACGAACAGCGGTGTGAGCGTCGTGTCCAGCGCCGCCAGGAGGTCTGTCCGCTTGCGCGTGTAGACGCCTTTGTGGTACCGCGAAGCATCGCGGTCGTAGCGCGCTAAAGCACGTAGTCAGATTAGAATGTGTGGCGGAGACAGAAATCAGGTTAATGAAGGAGTACTAACCCAGCGCGTCCTGCCTCCAAGTTTTCATCATGCCGCCCAGCCCCTCGACCACTTTACCTGCTTCCACGGGCCGCTTTTGTGATTTCGCCTGCTCATTGAATTCTGAAAGAGCCACGGCAGATATTTCGTCGCATCGGAATTGTGCCAATAGCTCTTGTTGGGTGGGTAAATCAAGGTCTTTGTTGGTTTGTACTTGTTCCTATTATTCGTACAACACTTCATTTTAGCATGGAGCTTTATAATTCACTCTGTGAACCAACGCACCCAAATCCCCTCCATGTAGAATGCCACACCATCAGCGGGTATCCGTTTGTGGTAGACAGGCTTGAACAAATAATCCGGCGCGTCCTTGTCGGCGAAGCGCTTCCTCAAATTCTGCACCTCCTCCTCGAACTTGTCTGCTGACAGAATCTTGTGGGGGAGCGTAGTGAATGCCAAGTCAAAGTAATGCGATAACGGGAGGTCACTGAGTTCCGTGGGCTTGCTAAGACTTTCCCAGATGCGGTTCAAATCGGCTGTGAGGGTTGCCTGCAGGTTGGCAAGAGGGGTCTGCCCGATATGGTCTCGAATCACGAAGAGTAGAAGAGTTCGTCCGCTCGTACTAACAATAGAAAATTAAATTGTAAACAACGACGGTTTGAAAGGTGGACGAACCCATCTTTCGCTTTCTTTCCAAATAGACCCAAGTTGACTTCGAATACGGTCTTAAGTAGACCCATGTTAGCGCCCTGGTACAGACCGACTTGGTGCTCCCAAAGATTGACAATGAGAATTTCGGATGAAGCCAGGGAGAATAGTGCTGATTTGCGTTCGAAATCCTAAGATTTTCGGTGAGAGATTGAAAGGGTAAATATGTGTAATGACGTACTTGATCTTCCCCGCGCTCTCGTCCATCCGTACCTTCGACGTCCATGACCATCACGCCCATATCCTTGCCGCGGCACATCCAGATACCTAAACGCGTTACAGGCTATAACTCTATGTAAATTGGAGTGGGTGCACCTTTTGTAGTCTGCTGCCGCCTCGTTTCATCCATAACATCGAACGTTGTTCCGAACAACCTATTCAACAGCGTACCTATTCCCGCTATGAGCGTTGCCCATACTCATTACATAAAGAATACGCACTCTTGCCAGTGGACTGAGAGCCAAACACTGATACAATGTTATAAGTAAAGCCTGCGTCATGCAGGCCCCATTTCTCGATCTGGTTGGCTAGTTCAGGTCTGTAATGCCATAGCGGTTGTCAGCCCTAGTCAAAGCTGGTGTCATCAGCAGAGATGGCCGACTGACGTGAAATTCTTCTCCTCGTTGACGATCTGTATGCGCTCCGTGCTTGCTGTCAGCGACGGCGAGGCGACGTGTCCGTTCGTAGCAATCGTTCCAGTTGCAGGGGCGCCGTTTGGCCGTGCCATGGAGTGCAGCTGAACTGGGTGTCGTGAAATTAGGGGTATAAGAGACGTGTCGATGCGTATGCGTTGTTGAGTGGGAAAGAATGTGCGTGCACCGGGGCCTCGAATGGAGAGGGGTGGAGAGAGGTTGAACAGCAGACAGTAGTGACGAAGTCGGTTATGGGTCCAAACTTTTGCCACGTGGTTTTCCACCGTGGTCTCCCACTTGCGTCCTACCGCCATGTCCAGTCTCTGCCTCCGCCCATATGCATCGCCTTCACTGGCCCTTGTTGTGAAGTTGTTTTAGTTCATCTTTCTGTCCACTCTCTTACTTTCTTGGACGGTCAAACATTATCTGCAAAACTGCAAGTGCCGCAGGTTGACACGACTCAGACACGTTCATGAAATCTCGACGTTCAACACGAGCCATGTATACTGCGCGTTGTCTAACTCAGCAAAAGATGACGGCAAGTTTCTCCACGCGCAATCGCAGCAGAAACCACGCATACATGTATGCGCTTCAAATACGCTCCGTTTTTGAACAATTGAAATGGTTTGAAAAAGAAGTCAAGGTTATTGTGAATACTCAGCTGCATTTTACTTAAAACTGTCGTAACTCGTTGGTAACTTTTTACTTCCTCCCTTCAGGCTATCTTTCATAAATGTGCTGCTAGTAATACAAGATGTTACAACCTTCGTCAGCCCCTATTCGTAAGCATTGCATCAGAGCTTGATGCGTCTCATGACATTTTACGGTATTCAGCAGACCACAGGACGCACGAATGGTTGAAAAGCATCTTGTAAAGATGAAAAAAATACATCATGGAACCGGCTATAATCTGTTCGTTTGCCCGATACTAGCGGTCTAGTGATCCCATGCCATCAGCTGTTCACAGGGTTTTACTAATATTATAACTTTAGACGGCCGAGTGGGAATACACATCACCTTGGTTATCTGTGTCGACCATTCAACGTCTCGAAACTCGACACCTTGTTTTAGTGTTCGGACTCTAACTGTCTCCTATCATCACAACGCGACGTTCTTCATGGACACCTATTTCGCCCATTCCAAGCTCCTCTGGACGCCGATTCAGCCTCAAACTGCTGCAGCTGAGGTTCTTCGACTGTTCATTAATCGCAAGCATGGTTTGAAACTGAGTGCGTGATGTCTCCTCTCAATGAACCGTCTATTGTTGAATGTTATATGTCCCTTCATGCAGAGGACTACTATGATCTGCATAAGTACTCTGTAGAGGATTACACTTTCTGGTTGGACTTGTGGGAATACCTCGGAATCATTTCTTCCATCCCACCCCAAAAGGCATGTAGTTTGGAACTAGAACGACTAATAAGATTTGGTGTTGAACAAGCATTTTTGCAGGATCGCATATTGGAGCAAGGCAAGCTCCTGCAGGAAATCCCAAACTGGTTTCCTGGCGCCAGGCTTAACTATGCAGAGAATCTCCTTATCCGCAAGGACGACGGCACCGCTCTAACCGAAGCAAATGAATCCGGGGTTATCGCCCATGTTAGCTACAGGGAACTCAATGCCCGTGTTCGAGAAATGGCAGCAGCGCTTCGCATCAACGGACTGAACGTAGGAGACCGCGTCGCCGGTAAGTGGCATCTCGTAAGTCTGATTCAGCTCCTCACTCCATTGTAATTCGAAGGTATTGTGACCAACTGCACCAACGCTGTCGTCATAGCGCTTGCTGTCGCAAGTATCGGCGGTATATTTTCCAGTACTGCAACAGATATGGGAACGCAGGTAACTAATATCTCATTATCTTGACCCTCCTTTGGGATGTTGGCTTTGATATTAAAAGTAACGGTTTCGTAGGGAATATTGGACCGATATCGACAAATCCAGCCCAAATTTGTGTTTGCTGAAACAGAAGTCGTATATGCGTCTAAAAGAATTGATCTAATTCCTAAGATTGCTGAGGTAGTTCAAGAGCTGTCGAGTCAAGGCCTTAAAATGGCTATCCTTCTCCCCAGCCGGGTCTCAGGGAAAGAATTGACTATCCCTGATATGTCAAAGAGGTATTACAAGCATCATTTTCCACGAATATAACTTACGCTGAAATTTGAAATTTCTAGTTTGTCATTGTCAGTCTTTCTGAAGACAGGGGATAACCGCCCACTTGAATTCGAGCAGTTGCCATTTGGCCAGCCTTTGTTTATTCTGTACAGTTCTGGAACCTCTGGGAAACCTAAATGTATCGTCCATTCGGCTGGGGTAAGTCGGTCTACTTACTTTATTCTCATCTAAATCTTTGAATTTGACATCTCGCTCGTTGTAGGGTGTTCTTCTCAATAATAAAAAGGCCATTCGCCTAGGGTATAATTTGACATCTGACGACACATACTTCCAATTTACAACGGTGCGTCAGCCAAAATTATTTTCGTCTGAGATTTCAGTATTCATGATCTGTATTTATCATTCGCCGCTCAAGACTGGCTGGATGATGTGGACTTTCATGCTCTCAGGTCTTTCCGCCGGCGCTCGCCTTATTCTCTACGATGGTTCACCATTTCATCCGGATCTTCAAACATATTTGAAATTCGTTAATGACCAAAGGTCTGCACGTCTCCTCTGAAGCTTGAACCATAGGAAATATTGACAATTTTGTTCAGTGTCACTATATGGGCAACAAGCCCGAGATTCCTGACTGAGGTTCAAGGCCACGGAATCAATCCTTGTATGCTTTTTTGAGTTCAAGGCCTGTTATCGTTCCGCCACAAGCTAATTCTTGTATCCAGTCGACATAGGAACCTTCGAGGCGCTCCGGATAATGATGGTTACGGGAGCAATCTTCACACCCCCAATGTTTGAATGGACGCAGCAAGCATTCGGAAAGAGAGTTCATATTGCTTCTGGGAGCGGCGGCACCGATATATGCGCAGCCTGTATGTCACACGTCAAGCTTCTAGGCCTCACTGATAACCTACTTTCTCAGTCGTGGTCGGTACCCCTGTATTGCCTGTTTATAGCGGAGGTAAGCCTTATCTTGCAATACGCAATCAGACTTTTGATCATTGGTATCTAGAAATCCAGGCCAAGGAACTTGGGATGAAAGTCGAGGTATTCGATCCTTCGGGGAATAATATTGAACATCTGGGTCAACCAGGGGAGCTTGTCTGTACCCGTCCACATGTGTCCTTGCCCATAGCTTTCTGGGGTGATGAAAAGGGTCACAAGCTGAAGGAAGCTTATTTCAGTACTTATCCAGGTAAGTGGTCTATATACTGACGCTGATTGGCAAATATGTGAACATTCTTGTAGGCGTTTGGCGGCAAGGCGATTTCATGATTGTGAACCCTGTGACCAAGGGAATGTTGATATTAGGCCGCAGGTGTGGAATACCCGAATTAACCTCTCACGAGGCACGATTCACTCATTATCTCTGTTTCTTTAATTAACCCCAGTGACGGCGTTCTGAACCCAAGTGGTGTTCGTTTTGGATCTGGAGAAATCTACACCATTATGGAACAATTTTCTCGACCTATTGACGATTCACTTTGCATTGGGCAACGTCGGCAACAGGATAAGGACGAACGTGTCCTGTTATTTGTGAAGATGCGCGCCGGGTACAAGTTCACTCCTCAACTGGTAGATCAGATAAAGGCTGCAATCAGAAAAGGGCTCAGTGCCCGCCACGTCCCTTCGTACATTTTTGAAGTCACTGACATACCGGTTAGTGGAATACCTTGTTGCGTTTGCTGCGGCTTATCAGGCATTCTTTTCTACAGTACACTGTCAATGGTAAGAAGATAGAAATCGCGATCAAACAAATCGTTTCGGGATCTAATCTGCAACCGAGTGGCACGGTTGCGAATCCTGAATCGCTTCAGCTGTATTACAAATATAGAGACATAGAAAACATCGTTGGGGCAAAGGCCAAGTTGTAAATGTTTGGTGTCTATCTTGCATTTACATTCTGTTATCTGTACATTCAATGCAACCTTCGTTCTATAGGAGTTGGTGGTATTACTTTGACAAGCTAGCTGCCGGCGTATCTATTAAATTTCGACACACTTTCTACCTTGCAATGTCGCTTCTGCAGATCCATCCTTCTAAATTATATCAGTGTACATTCCAGGGAAATTGGAATACATCTGAGTGAACCCTTTGAATTTCCCCACCACTTTATTTGGCGCTTTTTCTTTAAAAGAGCCTCAATCAAATTGTAGCAACATATGCTGTACTTAAATGATTTGAGTAATGCAGCTGGGTTCTTTGTACGCAGCAAATTTGTTTTACATACTATGAGTTATTGTTTTTACGAGCACTGTCAGGCGGCGGCACGATTGTGTTTCTTAACTTGTTGCTCCAGTGTTGCTCTCTCGGACTAGGTAGTTAAACTGTCGATTTCGATTTTATTGATTATAAACCTCATGCGAGGAAGAATTGAAAATGCTGGGACTTCGACCAAATTACCAACTGGCAATCTCTCGGCATAAAAGGACAACGAAAGTTTGGATACCATTTATCGTGTTTATTTGTATCTTGGAGTTTCAGCGACTCCATCTTACTACAATGACCCAATTTATGCAGACTCTTATAGAGCAAAAATACAGGTGTGGGCCTTTTCATGGGAGGAGATGGGTTCAAATCATAAGTACATAGGACTTCATAGGATCGCAGGTAAGAAATACTCCGGTCAGAAATAAATCAGATCGAATTAGGGGCCGCCATAGTGGAAAGGTCGCATCTTTCGCGCGCGACTGAAGTTTGATTGCACAAGTCCAGGTTCTGGGTTTATATACATCACCTGGACATCACAGTATGTATGTAAGTAGTACTGAAGTAGTACTAGGTAGTACTACTACTTACTTCTTATATCGCTCTAAACCAGCTACATACATAAGTACATGTATGTAATTACTAATCTCTTGAGAATTCGCCAAAACGTGGCTTCCCAGGAAGCTCATGGAAGTCTCAAAAACGTGGCAATCGGGATCAGCTTCGGTGGACCCTGACATGAGCACACGCCGATGCAATCAACTGCCGGGGTACATAGCGGACTCAGGCCTTCAGATGCCATTGCCATGATACATGTTACAGAGAGATAACGAGTAAGTCAGCCATGAATCATGGCCCAAGGTAACCCATGATTCCCCAGAAAGACTTCATGAAATTGAGATTTCCATCTAGAGGATGAAAGGTCTATCGACAGATGTTTTTTCTTCCTGGAGACTTGGACAAGACTTGAACGAGCACCGATTGAGAGTAGCTATTTTTGTACGATTTTAGCTTCATTAGCTACCCAGATAATTAGCACCGAAATGACATGACCGACTTTGAACATACTGCTTAGTGTATAACTGGCCGTCGATATTCTTCCGCGGACAAAGCGCGGGCTCAAGCCGAGATACCCAAGACTACCGTCTATGTTGTAAACTGTAGATAAAGAGGGAGGAAATTCTATACCGCGTTCGTCGGTGCCACTGTTAAAACTTAAAAGAAACACGGTTTAAGATTGCAAAGGAATATTACGCACTCTTATCTGACATTCAACATTTCTGCTTCTTGGTAAGTAGATTGCGGTCCGAGATAGTGAGAATAAGTGAGGGTTGTTGGAGCAGGGAACCTAGGGAAGCGCGATAGATGGTGAAAATATATCTCCACCGGGCCAGCAATTGCCTGGACCAAGCCTAGAGATCCCGAAGTGCCCTTGGTTTTCCCACTGCGATGGTGCGGACCGCAGCTGAGTGATTGCCGCTGCCACATGGGAGCACGTGGAGAAATGCCACGTGGATGGAACGGCTTTTGATTGTGTCCCTTGTTCCCCACTGGGAGTCCCTCGTATGTATTCACACCTTGTTTTCTCCCAGAAGTCTCTTTTCTTTTCTTTCTCTTCTCCAGTCTCCTCCGCATCCCATGCCATTCTTCAACTTGAAGCGCACCAAGTCAACAGCCGGCAAGCCCAATAACAAATCATCCGACGCCATCTCCGCCCCCGCACCGTCGTCAAGAGCACCGACGGTTCCGCAAATGGACCTCATCGTCGGCCCCTCAGGATTGCTGAAGGGCGATGACATATCTTCTTCAGATCGCAGTCTCGCAGACGGCTCGGGGAAACGATCGACAGGCAAAAACACCAGTCATCGCGATGTAGATGAAACCAAATCCTTCCCGTGCGTATGATTTCTGCTTCCATTAGGTATGGTATTTTTTATCTGCTTATTTGTAGGTCTATACCGTATCAGTCTCCCAGTCCGGCACTGCCTTCACGGGTGTCCCCTCGTTCAACACCTAAAGTGGAGTACAAGGTCGATCCTGAGATGTACACTCAAAACGACCTCAGTACATTTTCCTTCGGAGCTGCCCTTTCAACACACCCATCCACTTCCTCGTCTCAAATCGTCGACCCGCTCTCTCGGCCTCGCGGCGAAGCGGATTCGGACGAGATTGTACTGATTCCAGATACAACCCCTCGTCCTTCTGTTGTCGGGGGCGGGTTCCATCGCACTCACCCATCGCATTCGACGAGACTGGATGACCGGCCATCTCCATCTCGACATAAACATCCAGACAGAGGGAAGAGGGCTGCAGAAAAATCTGGGGAGCCCGACTCAGATACCGCCTCAAATTTCGGCACATCCTCGGCATCAGAGTCTGTTTCCTCCCTCCCTCGGCCAAGAGGCAAGAGTTCGAGAGGCACGTCTCAAATGAGTGGGCGTTCAAGCGAACCTCAAACTTCAGCCAACGATTTAACATCCGACGAGGAAATGGACGGTCGACATCCTTTTCCTCCTGGCGTTCTTGAATCCAGGCCACGCGCTTTCAGAAATCATGAGCAAGAATCTTCGCTGTACCTTTCTGAAGAAGATTTCGAAAATTATGACGACGATTTTGATCACGACGGCACCGAAACCGATCCAACAGCTAATATCGTTGTTGGCCAGGACGCTTACTTCGACTACAGCAATTTAAATCGAAGCAATTCTCGCGTTGCACAGTCTGAAAGACGAGGTAGCCTAGCTAAAGATATCCCCAATGCCCAGGTCGACGGGTCCAATCATTCAAGAGACAAATATTCGAGACGGCCTAGCAGAAGCTTGGAAGAGTTATCCTCCTTCTCCTTCTCAACTAATGGCGGCCCGTCTCACGGAGGGCATGGGATTGGCGATCGATCTGTGCCCATCGCTCCTACTTCAGTCCCCGAAAAAGGTGACTGGCAAGATCTTCGTAAAAAATCGATTCAGCGAGACAAAGACTTGCCTCCCATCTTCAACACTACTGTGACCCCATCGCCTTTGGTGGCGTCCGGCTCCAACTCTAATATGAACAGCACTACCGCCATAGCTAGTAGCTCGTCTTCGTCCAATGAATTTGAGTGGATGCAGTCTTACGGCGTCAATGGCGTTATCACGTTCGATCCGTCCGAAATGTCCGACATTGTCGGAGAAGGAGATAGCAATGATCGTCGAGGCTTTCGCAAAGGAAGCGACGCCACGTTCCGCCGCCGCCAAAGCACGGTGTCAAGCGTCGATATCTTTAACAAACGCATTGTTGGATGGGGCGGCAAAACGTTCATAGGCCAGAGGCACATGTGGACCTTCACCCAAGACAGAGGTATACCGTCGGAGGACACAAAAAATCGCCAGGGCGATGGAGTTAAGACGCGCTCCAGTGTCTCCACTCTTTTTTCATCGAGACCGAGCACCAGCACCGGCGCAGAATTGAGCTTGACGGGATCTAGGACATTCTTCGACAAGTCTGACAGCAAGGGCAAAGAAAAGAGCGGAAAAGAAAAGGCCTCTGGGAAGGACAAGGCATCGAAAGAGCCCTGGAGAGGAATGGCTTTGGACGCGGAGGAGATTTGGTATAACGGTGCCATCGGAAGGTTTAAAGTCAGTAGAAAGAACGCGATTTGTACGTATTCACTTCGGAACCCTCAGTCTTCCTCCTTTCGAAGCTCACCCACGCCTTTCTTGATTTGATAGCTAATGAGCCAGGCAAGCCTCCGCAGCAACGTCTCAATATCAGCTTTCTTCGCACCCCTTACACGCACAGTGCAACGCAATCGGACCAGTACCTCGACGGACCCGCCATCACGATTCATAAACATTCGAAAGCGGGCGCTTTCTCAATAGCACGTCACTTTCGTAGCAAACCCCCCATAGAACCAAACGCCACGGCAGTCTCTCTTCGCAGCCGCACTGGCTCGGCGCACGGAGCTTCAATCGACACAGATGGCAGAAGGAAGAAATCTTCCAATACTATGATATTGCTGGGGTCGCGCCGAGTCCAATATGCGTACACTAGCACAAATACCACACGGAAGCTCGAATCGCACGGTCTATTGGACGAAAGTGGTCGAACGAGTCCCAGAGATGTCGAAAGAATGCGACGAGAATACGAACGAGAGGAACGTGCAAGAGCAAAGGAAAAGGAGAAAAGGGACAAGGGTAAAGAGAAGGAGAAAGACAGAGCCAAAGAGTCGGAGAAGGAGCGGAGCAAGCGAAAACTTGCCGAGGCGTCAAGCAGCAAGTCTTTTGGCGGCAAGGACGATATCAAATCGAATCTCACTCAACCGCTTGATTATCCTTTACCTGACAGCTCAGAAGGCAGCATAGGCAGCGTCAGCTACGGTCTCTCTAGCGGCGGCGGTAGCATTGCTTTGACGAACAACGGAACGCCTATAACCACTCAGGATGTTAGCGAAGGCGCTAGTTCCATGAACTTATGCAATCGGTTACCCCCAGTCCTCCGTGCCCTCTGTTATGAGCTCTGAAACCGTATCTTCGGATCGCACGATTACTCGTATTACTCATCAAAGCCATCCACGCAAGCGGGGAGTCTATGACGTTGATCATGATATTGACGAGAAGAGGACAGTTCGGACGAACGGCCCAGGCATCCTACTCGTACTCCTCACCGTGAGGCATATGCATCGCTTCCTCCCGAGGCTTTGAGACTGCCCATCAAGAAAATCCTTCCTATGGACTATTTGGATGGGCCAAATCCAGAGGTGGCGACCGTAGCGGTAATCGCGGCGTCAACCCTTACCTTGAGCAGTCGTATAATCCACCTTGGCCCACTACTATACCACGCTCCAACTCTGAGACTCGCAAATTCATCGTCGACGATCTAAATACCTCTTTTCAAGACGTTGGTTTATTGCCTGCGAGCGGTGAAATCAAGGGCTCTAGCCACAGCCAACAGAAACGCAGGCAAAATCGCGAACACAAGCAGCCAAAACCGGCAAAGCGCCCAACTGGCCAGACCCATCCCGATATTTTCGAGGGATATCCTCAAGATGCACTGTATATGCTGCTCCCTCTCTGGCCTGGGGAAACCGATCCTGTGTCCGCGAGGATTCACCCGTTCACGCCTCCACCTATCCCCGTCCACAACCGCCAGTATCTGCTGGTTTACTATAATAAAACCTTGGAAGATTCTAGCAAAACCAAACCGGCAGAGAAGAAACGATCTCGCGAGTCCCCTTCGAATTCTGGCGATCACGACCGAAACGTGTTGCTCAGCGCCTTCCATATATCTGCGCGAATCGTCGCATATTGTGACTTCCAAGGATCGGGCGTTCGTATACCTGATCTTGGCTTGGCCGTCTCCGGTCGTCTGGAAGAAGCATACGTGACTATGCCTTCCGTTCCTCTCCTCGATGACTATGTTATCGGCGTCTGCCATTCGCGCGAAAACGGCATCGAATTCATACAGGAAGGTTTTGATAAACTGGGTCTGGCAACTCATATTCCAAATCCAGCTGCGGCTAAACATTCTGAAGATGATGAAGACAATCACTCGTCCGATTCTTTGGCGTTTTAACGCCCATTGGACGCGCTGTAATGGAAATGGTATGGCTGGGAGGAATGGCATTGACAAGCTTCAACCCCAATCTCTAATGTATACCTATCATTGTATCTCGAACATCATGTTCTTTTATTTATTTCGGTTTCTTTTTCCATATCAACTCCAGATGGACTCCCCTGCCTTCGATATCTGTATCAATATACGTACCGCCCACCTCTTTAGCCCCTAAACATTATTTGGTTTCCACGAGGTATTTACATGCTTCAATTTTTATGATCATCGATGTCTTATAGCAGAATTTTGTCTTTTCTCGGTGCATTTCTATGTAGCACTCACATATATACTATGTCGTCTAGTCGATTCAAATAAAATCAATTATAAGTTATTTGAAATTTGGGGAACTGGATGAGATAAATCATGTTTGTGTGGCCTCTTCTTCTTTTGTCGCTGTCAATTTTCCATACTGGAATCTGTTGCATCATTCTCCGATAATAATGCCCTTTGTACCTTCATACGAGCACGTTTTGTCGATTTCCTTCCGTTTGTTTGCGTCGACGAGCTGATAGTTGCTGGGCGAAGTGAAGCTACATGAGTGATTTCAAAAATGACTTCGAATATTTGAAAATCAAGCGCAAGTACCGTGATTAACTGGCTGCAGATTGTACATCCTGTGTAAATACAGGACTGCCTGCTCTTTATCTTTGGCCTAAATTCGATACACGTATCAATTTGTGCTGAACCGCTAAACATTGGATTCACGAACCTCTATCATAAGATCTATAAAGGAACAGTTTTTAATGTCTGCTTTAAATAAATGTGGAATACCTTCGCTCACCCATATCATTCGGTAGGTCTACTGGCAATTTTCACATCGATCAGAATGAGCTCGCCTTTCCATCAGAGTAACTGCTCCAGGACGCGGCTCGCTCAAATGCTGCTTGGGTCGAATACCACGCTGAGACCAAATAGCGTTAGCTCGTTGAATAATTTCTGCTGGTGTCATTGAAGAGGGAAATAGAATATCGTGGTGATAATCTTTGTACATCATGCATAGAACAAGGGCCATTAGTATCGTTGAAATAGGATATTATAGTGCTAAACTCACCAAATACAAAAGGCACATTGAGTTCTTCGCATATAGGCAGTAAATCTTCAGCATTATAACACATCTCAAGAGATTTCAGAGAACCATATAATGTGAGGGTAGGTTGACATACTTCGTCATTTTCGAGAACGATTCTCTTCCGAACATTATTGGGTAAATCTTCTATAGACTGCTTCAGGCGGCGTAATGTCACAGGTTTATCGTTGTAAACACCACCACCCTTCCAATTATCAATGGGCTGTCAATGTCTTGGGCCGAATATATGCATAGGTGTAAGTACTTACATGTATGATCATTACGCTATCGGGGCCCATGCCCATGAGATCCAGCATCTGGCAATGATATACCAGCTCACGAACAGAAGCTTCCACAACATTTGGTTTTGGACTACCAAGTTGAGTGAATTGGCCAGGATGGGTGGTTAATCTATGGCCATACTTGTTAGCAAGAGCACCCGCTTTGGCGAGCAGCTCTGCACAGTATTCCAGTGTGTATCCATATGTTCCATGCGAGGCATATGGAAACATTTCGGATGACAGTCGGAAAAGGCGAATATTCTAAATGACAAATTAGAGTATATATGAATTTTGGGAAACTTCATCCAATACATTATCTTCATTCCATTGGATAACAGTCAATAAGTCTTCCACGTTCTTACGACCAAGATCCTTCGCAAAGTCGATTCCATTTTTTCTTAGAGAATCCAAACTACAAATGAAACTGGTCAATGAAGAGAAGTAGATCACAACCTCTAGCGCTTACCGACAGGTTCTAGAACAAAAGATCGATTCCGTGGCAGGTTTCCGATTTCGCAGTACAGTGTTTAGACAGGCGTATCCTTAATTCGATGTGGAATAAGGTGACTGTTCAGCGGGGACAATATTCAGACATACCAAGACGACCTTGGAAGGTGGTGCTCTTTTTCTGAACTTCTGGAATAATATAGACTGCAGCAGGCTTATATCGTCTTCTTTTTCTGTAGTTAGATGCAGGATCAGCTAATCCGCTGTTGTCGTCGTTTTGCATGGTTTCGACAGCTGGGTCCATTTCGACTACAGAAGATTTCAAGACCCCGGACACGGAAGCCTTCCATTGAAGCCCTGTACTGGTATCTCCCGACGAAGAACCACCTAGCTGCTTGCGCTTGCGCGTCCGGGTGACAGGTGTGTCCTTGCATACCGATCCTTCTGCGATAATTTCGTGACCTTGTGTTGTTTGGGTTGATGTTGATAACAGACGGGCGCTTCGACGAGGGCGTGCACCTGAAGTGTCGAAATCGACGACCATGGTAGGAAAAATGAAAAAGTTTTTAAGACGGAGGTTGAGAATGTATCAATGAACCTGAGAGGGATGGGAGCATAGACGAGATGAGGACAGGTCAGAATAGCTGGCATGTCTTATATTGGAGGCAGGCTATGATTCAGGCCCGCGATCGTCAGTCTTATACCATAATGGGAAATGGATTGGCGCTGTCATGGCTTTTCAGCCAGGTATTCTATCTGTATGTTGTATTCAGTGGCCTTTCGAATTTATATCAAATGATTACTACGGACTATATATCTAGTAATAAATCCATTTCAGCATCCCATGTAGGTGCGATGTCCTTGTCAGAATCACTCTCACAGTCGAGAGAGTCCGAGTCTTCGCTGTCAGAGTCTTCATCACTAGGGTGGTCCTCGTATGTGGAGTCCGATTCCGTATCATCAAGGTTAGCGCCATAATGAGTTATACACCATGCAGGCGAAGGTCGGCGAATAATGCCAACGTCATGGCAGACCTCAAACTGCAAGAATCGGAATGAGAAGGTGTCAGCTGATGTGTGTACCAGTTGCGGTGGAAGGTGGAGATGAAGATTTATTATGTGGGATAAAGAAGCAGATAAGATGCGGATTCCTTTTAACGAGGGGAAAGCTTGATGTGTTATATTACTTCTAAGCTTTTCCCAGTTGGTGACACATAGCAAACATGTATGAGATTCCCAAATATCCAACCATTTGACAGTTTGGTGATGCAAACGTGGAAGAGTCATTGGATGTACAACGGCATGCTCGAGGTTGGGCATAGATCAAGGAGGTGCTGCATATCGAAGAGGTCACGGTGCCCCGTATTGACCATTTTGAAATAATTGGGGTAAATTGCCAAGGATTGCAGTCTGGGTCCGTATTTGGTACAAAAAGCTGTCATTGCAATTGGATTTCGAAGGGCGTTGTTCAGCGGGCGAAAAGACCCGTGTCTGAGCTTGGGCATATCCCAACGAGAATGCAACGTATCAAGCCCCTCCATATGACTGCTGACTTGACATGTCATATCCTGTAGCCGAGGAAGGGATATATTCCTCAAGTTTGATTCGGCAAGGGTATCTGACATCGGAATCGTAAACGATAGAGATAACAAATTGTCGGACGTCGCCTGCAATATACTCTCAAACACGGAATGGGAAATAAGTTCATTAAGACAGAGATGTGTTATTGTTGAGGGAAGGGGAGGTAGTAATGTTGAACGAGGCAATCGACACCCAGAAGTATATGAAAATCCTGTAAGCTTGGGACAAATCGCCAAGAGACGCGCTAGATTGTGTTGGAGGTAATGATTTGCGGAATCGGGCACGAAACAGTGTATATTGATCGTTTTGACTAGATCTTGATGATTGAAGGGAGAGTTTTCCAGGCATTTGAAAAGGTTGGTGAGTTGGAGGATATGGCGAATACTTATGTCCTCGTAGAGAAAAGGAATACCGACGTTATACCAGCTCGAACAGACAGAAACCAAAGAGCACTTCTGGAGCATAATCTGACCCCATAGAGAATTAGGCACGAAGGACGCGGAACAGTCTACCAGAAAAGTCGGAAGAATTACGCGTTCAAAGATAGCGATGAGAATCTCGTTTGGAGGTTGGTTGAATGGTTTACGCAAAGAATTCATGATGGTCAAAGATTGCTGGTAAACTGCCTGGGTTTTGTCTCGGCGTTAGCAGTTGTAGTGTATAATAGGCCATCGATGGGCATCTGGCCGCCGCTGCCCGCATAGCCTGACACACCTGCGATTCTTCCAATTCCTCCATAAAACTCGGTTCGCCTCTCTGAGAGCCTTATTTTCACGTTTAACGCGTTTCAATTCTTCTTGTAGTTCTTCAGACGACATGACCGAAATCTTTTTCCCGATAATTGGTCTTCAAGTTTTTCCAGCGTCTCATCGGATTGCCTGCGGAAAGGGAGTGGGCACGCTGACTAATCAATAGCACAGCTTCCCTTTAGGTGGCTCGATAGATCCCTATTGATCATAAACTACTCCAGCATCATCACCTCTAACGTTGTCCGGGTACGATACAAATGAGCTGGGCAGGGTATAACTCTGTTGTCTTCACGCTTCTGTTCTTCCTAACCAATCTCTCTAGTTTCAAGAAGTCTGTGAACAGGGCGGGAACCACTGTACGCTCCTAATCGTTCGTCGAGTCTTCACATATACTCATGTCGCGGACAAACGGATAGCTGTTACAAAAAACAGGCCAAATCGAAAGGACTGTGGATAGGGAGTTTGCTGATGAAGAAGCAAAATATCGCATGTACGTGGAATCGACCAAATCCATCCCAACGATCGCTTAACTGCTTCAGTTTCGAGAAGGAATGTCAGGCGTTGCAGAAAGATAGCAAGGCTTACTGGGACGCAATGAAAGGTCATTATCATGAAATTTCTTGAAAGGGAGGTCGCTAACACCAATGGCGACGCCTTGTAGCTATGACCTCTGCCCAAAGCCGCATAGCGGAAACACTCGAGACCTTCTACGGTGCAGCTGACAGGTCATCAGAAGGTGCTATGGCTGGCCATGCATACAAGCGCTCAGTGGACGACTTGGATACTACCTTCTCCAGAGAACTTGTATGTCTCTTTGTCGATCTTACCCGTCTTTCTCATTCTTGACTTGGGACTAGGATGTACCCTTTCGGACAACCATATCCGAACCTTTGGGAAAGATGTGTGCCTATTATCCTGTTATCAATGAGCATATAGCTAAACGCAACAAGAAGGTAGCTATTCTGCATTTTCCAATCTCAGCATTTCATAAAGCGATATGTTAGTTATTGGACTACGACTCTGCAAGAAGCAAACTTAGGAAGCTCATTGACAAGCCAAGCGAGGACCCAACCAAATTGCCGAGAGTAAGCGCGAATCGAATGCCATCGGGTCTATCGAAATTCATGTCTATCGTCCTTCAGGCTCAGCAAGAAAATGATGAATGCAAAGAGATGTTTGACATGCTCAATGACCAACTCATCGCAGAATTACCACAACTTCTAGATCTTCGTGTTCCATATTTCGACCCTAGCTTTGAAGCCATGATTCGGATGCAAGCAAAATTCGCTGAAGAAGGTTATGAGAAGCTCAGTGGTGTCCAACGGTAAGTAGTTACCTCCAACTATTGTGTCTTGATTCTCAGCGATGTTTCGCAGATACTTCGCTGATAACGTTCGTGATGATTACGCTGCTGGTCAATTGGATGCTCAGGTATTTTTATATGCTTTTGATCATATCTATCTGGAATTTAACAGTCTATAGGTGGAAGGAATATTGCAGGAAATGCGAGAGCTCTCGATTTGTGGCGGTAACTAGCAGTCGGAACTCCCATGTACCATTGTACATTTCATAGGTTACACGGAAAGAATTTAAGAGGACAGATATGTAGCATGGGTTTTTTGGCTTTTAGTCTCGACTGCCGATCGAGACCGCTAATATCTGAATCAAGTCAAATGAATAATACTAACTCGAGAAAGTATGTTAGATTAATCAGCACAAGTGAATGAAGTTGAGTATCGCAGACTATAATTCAATAGCTTCAGAGAATGACTGAATCATGCAAATTTCAACATACGTGTTCTAGGAGGTTTTGGACTTCGACTCGTGAATGGTCTTTAAGGATTTGCAAGGCGATCGATTAAATGACCTTTGGTGGTACGTGAAGCTGAAGGTTGATTTGCGCCCCCACGTCCACGAGGTCGAGACCCCCTGCCAGAGACAGGGTGATTGTCAGGAGGGGTTGGATCCGTGAAACGGTCAAGAAGAGGCGGGCGGGAATCATTCGTCGGTTGCCGAGCGTTCCGTCGTGGCATATGATTGGCTTGATAATTTGAACGTTCATCATGATAAGAAAAGCCCTGTATTGGTGATTGTCGATCATAGTGCTGCAGGGGGTCAGTATACTGATTGTTGAGTTCGTTGAGTCCTTGATTTGGCCTGTAAGTCCGATCGCTTTCCTCCAACCTCAGATGAAGAGGCGGAGGCCGAAACACTTCTGGCGTTGGTGGCCTGTAAGTACGATCACTTTCTTTCAATCTCAAATGAAGAGGCGGACGCCGATGGGGCTCTGGGGATGGTGACCGTGAATAATTCGCAATATTACTCCAATCGGCCTGAGAATCATTGCGGACAGACATGGGCGCATATTGAGCTCCAAGACGAGGATTATCTTGGTGGGGATATTGATCTTCATATCGTGGTCGTCTCTGCGGTGGACCACTGGCTTGATCATTCAGGTGCACTCTCTTCCGCTTTAGAGATACACCCTGTTGAAGAGAAGCTTGATTCTGATATGGAAGTTCAGGCGTCACCAGTCGAGAGTAATCCCCGCTTGACCCTCGAGATTGCGACCGATCAGGAGAAACATGGCCATTATATGCTAGCAATGGTGATGGTACTCGGCGGGGAGAATAATGATCTCCACGACGCGGAGGTCTAGTTCTGGGTTGTGGAATTCGTTTATTGACGATACTACCAGATGATGGGGAATAATGATCTCCGCGATGTATTGACCGCGCTGGTGACTGTGTCCGACCTTGCCTGTGATCGAGGCTTAGATCCTGGTTTTTTCCTTGTGATGCAGAGGGTTGCATCCAAGCATCGGCCGTCACTGTGTCTGGTCCCATGCGAGAGCTTGCATCGTAATCACAGAATTGACCCATAGGTTTCGGTGCTCCTTGCATTGATAAGCCAGAGGGCTTCGGCGGAAGGGTTGCCATTAGGGTTGGGTTAGGCCACGGGAGGCCTTCAAGGTTAGGGACGGCATCGTACTGTTGAGTAGCAACGGTCTTTGTCGAGGTCATTACTTTCCCTGAAAGAGGTTTTGCTGGACAGGTTGCCTTGGAAGAATGACTCGTGCTGGGCTTTTTACCTTTCTGCTTGGGGTTCGGCCTTGGTCTTACTGTTTCCGATGCTTTAGATTTCTCGATGGGCAATGTTGTCTCTTTGAAAGACGCGATACGCGCAGGAGGCGAAGGCAACGACAATAAAGGAATATCCCCGAGCGTTTCTGCTTTTCGCTTGCCTTGCGAAATCTTGCTCGCATAATTACTTTGAGAGAAGGTGGGCAATTCGAAGAAATTGGAGCGGCAAGAGGGCTATCATTTCCAGACTCAACTTTGACTTCGTTGTTTTCAAGGATCGTCTTGGTATCCATCATCTGAGGTTGGAGATTGACTTTGTGCGCAATGGGCGAGGGCTGTGATGCAGGAAATGGACTAACGTTTCCATGGACTTGATCACTGTTCTCGACTGGTTTGTTTGGTAAACCAGCTGGCCGTGTTCCAGGAAGAGCAGAGACGGGTGGCAGAATTGTAAGGGGAGGTAATTTCTTATTATCCTTGCGGTTTTGTTGAGTAATATCAGCCGCGTTTCTAGTTTGTCCAGCAGTAATGGAGACATTTTCTGCTAGAAAACGACCGGAGAATTCAGATCGTGTTGAAATGGCGCGAGAAAGGGGATTTATAGCATCAACAGCTGGAACTCCACGGCGGCAGGATATGCTGCAGGAAGAGGGGAAGATGGATGGTCAGAGTTCGGAATTTTGGAAATTGACCTTAAAGGCCCGTTAGAAGAAGTGGCGGACGCCGCAATGCGATTCAAGAGACTGCCACCATCAGTGTCATTGAAGGCCGTCTTCTCCATTGTCGATGTTGTGCTACTAGAATGTTCGATCGATGAATCGTTAGCGTTTCGCAGACTAGAATGATCATGCTGGGCTGGAAATTTGTTTTGTGGAGGGGACTCATAGTTGGGAGAGGGACTCGTGGGCAAGGACACGTTGTGAACGGGCTGAGTAGCATTATTTTCTGATCTTGTTTGTTTCAATTTAGCACGGACGGTCAGAATCCTCTTGGCAGCTTCGGCGGCGGCACGCTGCTTTTGAGCTGCAACTTCTTGTCTCTTCAGCTCTTGTTCATGACGTTGTTGTTGGCGTTGCGATTCAAGAGCCTGTGCTTCGAGGGCCTGTACCTTCTCTGCCGCGAGACGTCGCTGAAGAGCTTCTTTTTCTGTTGTTTCTTTGCGTTTCTGCTCTTCTTGCTGAGCACGGCGAAGGGCTTCCTCTCTTTCGACCTGAAGGGCCTTATCTTTCTCACGTGCAGCTTCCAGAGCACGCTCTTCACTGGCCTTCTTAGCACGAAAAGCTTCTTCACGCTTTCGTTCCAATTCCTGATAATGTAGCTCAGCTTGCTGAGCTTCCTTTTGTCGGACTTTCTCCTTGTCTTCAGCCGCGATGCGTTCAGCCTTAGCAACTGCAAGGGCAGAGCGAGCCTCCTCTTGTTGTCGTTCGCACTTTCGAAGCTCCTCTTCAACGATTCGTTTCTCTTCAGCATTCTTCTCGTAAATTTTACTCCGGGCTCGAGCATCATCCGCTTCATGTTCGACGCTCGTAAGAGGCGCTGAACGACTAGCACTGCCGGCAGCTAAGGGCAGAAGGTGGAGATTGTTTTCAATGGAAGAAATTGCAGGCGGTGTTCCTTGAATATTGGAGCCATCATTCTGCCGTTGGGTTGCTAGCCGTTGGTTCCGTCTTTCTTTCTCTCTTTCCTCGTGCTCACGTCGATACTGGGATTTTGCCTCTCTGGACCATCGATCTAATTCATGTAGACCGGTTCTAAGACTCTTCAAAGCACCGTTCCATAGTTGTTCTCGGTTTCCATTGGCAATTCGCTCGACCGCGACCAAAACCTCGTCAGATCTGGTTTGGATTGTTTCAGCAACAGCAAGGCATTCTTTGGCAGCATTCATCGACTCCTCTGCAGCTGTTAGAGCCTTCCGAGCGAGTGAGTAGGCATGATTAGCCGAGGAGGATACTTCCGTGCACTGATCCTTTGCCGAACGCGCCAGAAGAACTGTATCTTGTGTGTTTATCGGAGCTAGGTTGGCTAAAGATGTTACCAGTTGAATTTGCAAGGCCTCTAAAGCCGCAAAAATAGGTGGATCTGGTGTTGTGGCGGTAGTTGCGGAGGCGGAAGGTGCAGTTAGATGTGACGCATCGTGAGGAGTCCCTTCGAAATTTCGTCTGGTTGATTGTGCGGAATCGCCATCTTTCCAAATATCCGGTGCTTGCAGCAATGTATCATTATCCTCCAATTTCGGGGAAGTACGCAATGTTTGCTGAGATGTGAAGGACAAAGCTAAAGGAGAATCGTTGACAGAAGATGAATGAGATAGCGAGGTTTCGGGTGCTTTATGAGCGGCAGAATCTTCCAGGGTCTTAGTCGAACGATCTGAGGTTGCTAACGCCATATCGTTCGTCTGACTTGGTTTCCAACTAAAGATACTACTTGGCCGAGTTTCCGATGCATTTATTGTGGTAGAAGTAGTTGTTATTGCGTCATCATCTACTATTGCTAGTCGCTCGCGCAGAGAAGGTTGCTTGGGGAGGTTTGATGCATTGTCCGCGCTCTCAGAAGTATGGGGTTCGTTGACTAGGTCTGGCTCTGGAGATAACGAAGCTCTCCCAGATTCTTCGTGTATTTGTGAATCTTGATTGGCGACAAACATACGCTTCAGTAGATCCGGTGCTTGGCCAATGGTTTTGAACTGAAAATCTGAGAAACTGGGTGCTGGGGTTGTTACGTCGGATGAAGTCGTTGCATTGAAAAGGGAACGATCAAACAAAGAGCTAGCCATCTTGTGTTGGTATTAAGCTGAGGAGTGGCAGGCCGTTAAACGTTGGATGCTGAATCTGGGAAATAGAGGTTATTTGAAGGATCAATGGAAGAAGCAACATCGAATCTGCCTTGAAATGTAGCTGCCAGGGCTGCAACTTGCATTCAATAAGTCAAAAAGTAGGGATTAGGAAAAAATAAAGGGATAAATATGGCATGGAAGGAGGAAGTATGAAAGGAGATGAGCTTGAATTATGTTGTCTTTGTTTTGGCTGACCAATCATATCAAAATTTTTGACTTTTTGATCTTGTTTTGATCAACGCCAAAGCAGGCAACTGATTGTCCCCTGGAGGCTGCCAGTGGCGGCGCGTTTACTAATTTATCACTTACCTCGGCGACAATGCCGCCGCTGAATGTAAGTATAAGTGTATGTATACATATACGTCTGGAAGCCCCCACCTACATATAAGCCGGCCATCCTTCAACCATCCTTGCTTACAAGTAAGTATTAATTACCCGCACAATATCGCGAATGCGTATGCCCAACCAGTGCCCTACCAGTACACGCTTGTTCTTCTCGACGGGTAAGTTGCGTATTTATGCAACTCGCTCTTCCAACTGACAACCAGTATAATTCGCTAGTTTTCAATATATTTTGCCAGCGCTTCTTTCCACTGTCCTTCGTTCTGCTTGGTTAGAACAGGTTAGTCAATAGCTCCTCATGGTACGCATTATCGTTCGAAGTGGGTTCAGGCAGTGGAACTCATTTGACATTCTCTTCCACTGTATGCTCTTCAAGTTTTCAACTGCCAGTGTGGTCAACGTCTGTACTCATTCTTCATGATCACGTTTTGTTCTTTTGATGCCGTTACAAATAGGCGCCCATCAACTTGAATTTACGCTTGAAAGTATTCCTCTTGTGTATATGGTGTATGTTTCCCCTTCTATTTCAAGACTCCTAAAAGTATAACTGATATCGGGTCCTCAAGCACCAATGTGGGTGGGCATTTTTTTTTTGGGGTCCATCAATCGCATCTCATTTACCCGGGGATACATAATCATAACGGCGATCCTCAGAACGTAAAGGTGCTAGTATCAACATCAGTCGAAATTTCACGACTTGGATCTAGCTAATTCTTTTCTTCTCACTCATTCGGAACTTTCTTTTTCGACTGTAATGATAGGAAGCGATCGTTTTGGTGTGCTTTTCTGACCTACGTAACGGTGTAACGATATTTTCCATGTGAGAATGTGGAATTTGAATGGTTGTTTTGTCTAGTTCCTGATGCCCATTCGTGCGATCCAATTTTCATTGCATAACATATGAGAATATTCATGGATTGTTACTCCCTCCATTCCTCCAATGTCCACCACTTCCTCGGATGTCTCGGTTCCGGTCGCAAAGCATTGTATATGCCACGTTATCTTTGTTACTTGCTCGTAAATAGGGGTTTTGACAGAGCCGTTGCAACCTTTGCACACAGAATATGGACCAGACTTCGCTGAAAGTTGGGTCTTTGGTTTGGATATTTCTTTCGGGCTGCTTGCCTCTTTAGTCACTAGTAGGTGCATACCATAGTATGTCAGATTAGGCAAGCATCCGGTATTCAAATTATTCAACTCTTACCTATGACCATTTTCGCCAATTCCGAATCCTCAGGCTATGATTGTGTTTGATGCGATGCTTGAGAATGGCGCAATGACGGGGAATAGGCCTAATTAGCGTGCTAAAGATGTTGAGTTGGTAAAACGCGAAACATGCGGCTGCCAGTGAGATAGAGGATGATCCAATGTTGGTTTCAGACTAGCCACTCAAGACGACATAAGTTCATGGGCAAAGTGGAAATAAACCGAATCTAATCTCAGACAGCTCCCAGATAGACCGTCTTCGAGCCTGGGCAGCTTGACCACGAGCTAGTGGTAACAGTCTTAAACCACTGGATGCGGCTGTAATAGCGTAGTACCATTATTGAACGTTCATACATATCCTCTCTTCAATATATATCTGACTTTACATTGACAAACAGCATTGAAGTCTCCGAAATTAGGAGAGCTCTATGCCAAGCCCTGTCCTGCTAGTCGCTTGTTGATAAAGGGTACAAGTTTACGTTTTATGTCAATATTTCGCGTCGCGTGTTAATGAGAAAAGCGCGTTAGGTCACAGTCACGTGTCTATTAAGAGCTCCAATCGGGCCCCAATTCGAATCTTCGAGCAAACTTTGCCCCCCAACGGATGTACTTTAACCTTTCTATTGACCATTTATCCATGAGAGTCTATATCTGCATACCTTCACCATCTCCTGTGTGTATTCAAATGTACATACTTGATGCACTATGTCACGTCACTGGCCCAATATCAATTCACGTGGCCGGTGGACTGTTCCCCTTTTGGAAACATGGATGTTTTCTAGACGTTTGCACCTTGCACCTTCTCATCTACCTAGCCTCATGCGCTATTCCAATTTCCTCAATGCCCATAATCCGAAGGCACTAATATAACCAAACTGCGACTTTCCAATGCAGCTGAACTCGGTTGCTTCTGAAGCATCTCGTTGCTTTGGCCGCCGGCTTAATCCGCAATCCACCATTGTCGCAGCGCTTGACAGATACAGTGCTATCCGAAATTTTTCAAACAACAAAATCTTTCCCCTTCTCCAGCTTCAATGACTTCTCGAAGGCTTACCCGATATAACTACTCTGCTCCATGGTCCCTTCAATCCTCAGGAAATGTTCGGGCATTCCCCTCACGACCTTCCTCGTTTTCAACGTCAGTCCGGACGTTCGCGACAACCCCTTATCATTTGGCAAAGCCTCCAGACGCAAAAAATAAAATCCCAAAACCCCCAGAGGACTTAAAGACGGATATACCACAAGAAGTAACAAGTTCAGGACCTCACCTCCCCCCTGCACGCGACCACGAAAACTATTCGCGGTTCTTCCAACGCCTTGCATTGTCCCTACCTCATCTGCACAGACCAACAAGAGAAGATTTTTTGAATGTGGCTACGAACTTTTGGCAACGCCTACGCATACGATTTAAATGGTTTACTGTTCGAGGATTTCGCAAGTTTAACGCCGATGACATTTCTGCATTCATCACTTGGTTTTTGATGAGCCAAACATTATGGATTTTGGTTGGGACGTATGTGGCGCATTTAAGTAATTATTCCTATTTGAAGTCTAATCACTCTTTTAGTACCACATTCTTTTCTGTTGTCTTTGCGACCGCTAACAGCCTTCAACTACAACGTGAGTGACATGAAGTCGGAAATTTTAATTTTTTGACCACACAACTATTAGATTACATCGCTCGTGCCATAAGTGATTATCTGACATCTGAAACGGGCATAACTATCATCTTCGAATCTGCCATTGTGCCCAAATGGAAGGATTCCCGTTTGTCCTTCAAAAATGTCTATGTTTCACGGCGTCCAGCAGAATCATCGCCCAGTAGGAAGCGTGGTGTGATACTGGGCATCCGGCTGGTGTAGGCTACGATGTCAGTAACCATCCTGCATATCATCAGGTAGGAGAAGAGGACGAGGATACCTTGGGAGCCTCTCTTGAAGTAGAAGACACCAACTATACAATGTTTGATCTAAACATCGACTCTGTTGATGTCACCCTTTCTCTCAAGCGTTGGTTGGATGGGAAAGGATTGGTAGAAGATGCTGTCGTGCGAGGTGTCAGAGGTGTTGTCGGTACGTCATCGTAAAAAAAATCTGTCTATTCCTGCTAAATTTTGCCGCTATATAGACCGACGGTCTGTCTATTGGGATCCTGATAATCCCCTTGATCCAGCTTTATTCCGACATAGCGCCCAGCCCGGTGATTTCGAACTTGAAAGTCTTCAACTCGAAGATGTACTCGTCACAGTGTATCAACCAGGCGATTTTAGACCTTACACTGCCTCCATATTTCGCGCCGACATTCGTTTATTTAGGAAGCGATGGCTCTTCTATGACTTCTTGTGCGCAGAAAACGTTGTAGGCCAATTCGACAATTGCCTATTCAGCCTGCATAAACCGCAAAGTATTGGTCGGACCAATGAAAAAGATCTCAAAGACGGTGATTGGGCGCGAATGGTATTTTTATGCTCTATATGTTTCTTTCATTTATTTACACACTTTTTTTTAAGTCGCGTATTCGTATTGATGGTGTGAACATCGACCATCTCCAAAACTCAACCACCATGGACGGTCCAATTTCCTGGATTACATCAGGCAAAGTCGACGCAGTTCTTGATATCAAATTTCCTCGCGACCCCAATGATGACATGCCCTTCAATGTAATTCTCGGCGAAATTGCAGATGCCATCTCCAATTCGCTCTCAGGAGGTCCTGACATCACGCGGATCCCAGGTCAGAGAGAGTTAGCGAAACCTGCTTTGTCTGTTCCCGAAGACGAAGATGAAGAGGAGCGCGAAGAAGATTTTAAGCCTAAGGTGGTGGTTGACATCGATCTGAGGTTTAGAGATCTGAAGGCGGATGTTCCGATTTTCCCGGAGGACCTATCATATGTGAACTATGCGCTCACAAGACCGATCGTGGCCTTTATGAAGTGAGTTTTTTTTTTCGCAAAAAGAAGTGAAATAATAGCTTGGTGCAGTGCGAATCGCACTCTAATCCCCATTCATTGCCGGGTTGTGAAAGATCTTAGTGACTTCGATGGTGCTTGGACAGTAAGTGCAGATTTTACCAGTAAGGGATCATCATCAACTTACCTTGATTTTCAGATGTGGGAAAGTAAGAATCAAATACCTTCCATCTGCTGTTATTGACTGATGCTCATGTATATTATCCTTCAGCTGGGCTGATGGATGAGATCTCAATCAAGGTAAAGCTGAATTCTTGATTTTCATTAGGTTCCAATTAACTAATAATGAAATTCAATAGGTTTATGAGGCCATGGCGTACCATGTATCCCAATCCACTATGAACAGACAACGCATGAAAGCTGTCAGCCTTTGGAGTCTCCAGAGGACGGCAAGTGCAGTGCTATCAGCGCTGCGCACGATAACGGACCCAATGTCAGCACAATTGAAGGATGCGTATGCCAACGAGCACATGCAATCTGTCCTCCAGGGAGCTATGGCCTTGAATGCGGGACCTTAGACCTCAACGGGGCTGGGGTCCGATCGCCGATTGCGCGCCTTCTATAAGTGCTTACTGACGCCAACTTCGATTGTTGCCCGTGTCAACACTGTCAACCCTCTTCCATCGCTTAGCATATAGCATAGATAATACATTACCCATTTCCCCAGGCTGCGTTATATATAAGTTCCCGGAGCGTCACCATCAATTCTCCTCCTGATTCCTTACCACCATCTTCATAATCATGAATTCCATTCTTCAAATTGGATACGACCTCCTGGATCGGGTATTTTTGAAATTGGTCTTCAAAGCTGTAGAATCTACTAAGCTCGAGATTGTTTCAGGGTCTAATTCCAGATTGTGTTCTGCGAGCGGCTATACGCATGTTATTGCGCCAACGTCTGCGCGAAATCAATACTGGCTCACTAGAGGCCAATCATGCAGCTAAAATGAAGTGGATCGAAGATGTGCGTAGTCGAACTACCATTGCAGATGTGCCCGAGAAGGCGAACGAGCAACACTATGAAGTATACAATTATCGATGAATGAACCGGTCGTGATAGCGACTAACGTTACTACTCAGGTTTCCACCGAGTTCATCCTGTCTACCCTTGGTCCTTATGGGAAATATTCTTCATGTCTCTACCCAACCGGAAAAGAAAGCCTAGCAGAGGCTGAAAAGCTTATGTTGGAGAGCTATTGCATAAAGGCGCAATTAAGAGATGGACTGGACTTTTTGGATTTGGGCTGTGGTGCGCTGGCTCTTATGACCTCGGAGTTCGCTTGTTAAATTATGCCTTTACCCGCATAGGTTGGGGAAGTCTGTCGTTATTCCTGGCGGAGGTCAGACATTGCGCATATATAATATGGCAGATAATACTGAACACAACACGGGTATTGTCAGAAATACCCCAATTCACGCATCACTGGATTGTCCAACTCCGCCACACAGAAACAACACATTGATGGAACTGCGAAAGCTCGAGGGCTCACTAATATTGAAGTAATCTTTCCTGTATTCGGACAGTGCCCCAAGTCGGTCTAACTTCACATAATTTTAGATCATCACTGCAGATGTTAACACTCACGATTTCGATAAATCCAACAGGTGAGCATTAATGCCTCGCCTTCGGATTCATACTACCGGACTTATAATTCCTCGAAGATTCGATAGAATATTGACTATAGAGGTGAATCAAACGTGTTACGCTTTTGAAGAATGCGACTGACAACATTTATTAGATGTTCGAACATATGAAAAATTACCAGGCGCTCTTTAAGAAAGTATCGACATGGCTTCGACCAAAGGCTAATGCCCCTCTTTCGGATATTCAAGCGGAAGGATTCTTACCGAAGAACGAGAATGACGAAGAGGCCGAAGAATCTCTGTTATTTATCCACATTTTCTGCCACAAATCCATGCCGTATCATTTCGTCGAAGACGACGGATGGATGGCCAAGAATTTCTTTTCAGGTGTGAAATTCTATGCGGTTTATAGAAAACATGCGTATCTAACTTTGCATCAAGGAGGAACAATGCCTTCTCATGACCTTTTCGTAAGGTTTTTGTTGTATTCAAGCATGCTCATATACTCAACCACCTCCTTAGTTGTACTTCCAGTCAGATCTTGTGCTCTTACGCAATTGGTATCTCCCAGGAACCCACTATTCGCGCACATGTGAGGACTGGCTCCGAATGCAGGACAACAATAGTAAAAGTGTGTATTTAACCAACAATTTAAAGACAGGATCTGTACTAACATATTTTGCGTCAAATTAGAAGGCCTAAAAGAGCTTGAAAAAGATGCCGTTAAAAAAGGGCAGCCAGCTATTGAAGGCAGAAAAGCCTACAACAGGTGATGCTTCCGCGCGATTTTTGTTTGTAGTTTGACTAAGACCAGTACGTCGTCTAGATTCAGGGTTTTCTATATGGCCTGCTCGGAATTATTCAGAACGGATGGAGGAGATCAGTACGTGATGAAAATGCTCTTGTATAAGCTAGCAACAATATTGACATTTTTTAGATGGGGTGTTGGTCACTATCTCTTCAAAGCCAGATGAAAATTACAATGGCATGACAAGATGTTAATATCACCAGCCCTTCAATATGCATTCCTATAGCATCGAATGTTCCAAAATTATGATAGCATTCTCAAGGACATGTTTTGTAAGAACGATGGCACAAGGTTGCACCTTGTGCTATTCGCTCAACGCTCCAAAAGTTATATGTCATTATGAGATAAAAACGAACACATTCAGGAAGAAATCATCAATCCCATTTGAGTACTGAATAGTCGAAAAGGTCGTCCTTCAGTACTCGTTCGCTTAACGATCTTGCATATCATTGAGGAGGCGGAGGATGTTGAGGACTGCAACGATATCAGTAAAGTGTGGCGGCTGTAACAGAGGAATGCTCACAAAGATTGATGAAACTAGTGTGACGAAAAATATGAGACACAATGTATTGAGATATTGAATGCAAGCTTACTCGAGATAGAGGCTAATTGCTCCCATTATATATTCGTCAGGAGATAAACGTTTGTTGATGAGATAAGTGTCGTAGACAATGTAACCACTGAAGATCAGGCAACCACCAATAGCGAAGATAAGGTCCATCGTCCGATTGAATGGAAGGAATACGCCAACAAAACCCGCCATTACTGGAGAACTCAATTGAGTAAAATCGGTTGTGAACCCAGAATGATTAGATCAATACGCACTGAGGGCAATTAAGCTGCCGAAAAGGAAGGGCCCCATTCCAGAGAAATCATACTGAAAAGAAATGTCATAAGATTGAAATGAAAAAGGGGATTATCAAGACGGTCGCGTACCTTGGATTGGAATGTGAACAGGGTTAATCCAAGGAAGACACCAGTCGTTATAAGACTATTAAATCATTAGACGAGTGGCAATTTATATGAAAACGTGAAGCCCTTACAGTGCTTGAAGTACGAGGACATCGGGGTAGAAAGAAATCGCGATACCAAGGGTGAATGCTTCCAGAAGAGTGAAAGAGGAAAGAAGGACCAAGTTCCAAGGATGGGTGTGGCGCTTCCAATAGAGAACAAGAAGGTTAATTAGAGTACCAAGTAGAGGCAGATAGAAAGACCAGGAGCTGAGAAACATGTTATAACCAGCGTTCGTGACCATATGCGATTTGGGCTTACTGTGTCAAAACCCAGCCTATGACCGAGGGCGAACTGTAGATGATGCCCCCGACTATTGATGTAGCACCCTAATTCATGTGATGAATAACCAGCAAAGAAAACATAGCATTTCGCTTACAATCTGGCAGACTGCGAGATATGATTAGTCGACGGCCTACATAAGTAATGAAGGGGTGTGTGTATTAACTTACGAAGGATGGTGTAGATTTTACGGACGAATGCGTTCCTGATCTCTGGAGAACTCTCAGATACCGAAACTCCATACTATAAGATCATCGTTTATATTTGATATCTAGAGGCAGCCAATAGAGCAAGCATAATTTCTAACCTTGAAGTCGTCAGGTAAGTCATCTTGAGCAGGTTGGTCGTAGATCCCATTTCCTCGGCTGGAACTAGCTAACAAGGGCTCACGAGCCTCACTCTCAGAGCGGTTTGATTTGGAGGGTCCAGATGTGCCATACGCTGGCGGAGGGACTGGGTAGTTGCTCATGGTGGTTGTGGACAAAGGGTGGCTCAATTGACGCTGGTGCCACCACAATCAGACACTGCCAAGCGGTGCATTTGGCTGCATTTGGACGCATGCTGTCATGCTGACAAAAGAATGATGGAGCTTCTAGTAAGTGCTACACGTACACTAACTTCCGTTGAACCTAGTCTCATTTAAAGACTCCTGGAGCCATGAAGTCGATGCACCTATATGCCTTGGGATGGAATCGCTGTCTTGACATTAGCCCAATGAATTCACCATAGGCTAGCAGAACCGATTGGAATGCCCGCCCCATCGCGTTACCGTCATCCCCTGCCTTCTGGAAATCATGTCAGCCGCGCCATACCATGTAGAAAATATTTCCTGCTACCCTAATGCAACCCTCGAATTATCGTCTCACATCTATACTGCCAACCAGCCTCACTGAGATCTCGCCATTTCTTCAAAACCTGACCACCATGGTTCTGGTGTCGGATGTCGTTCAACCCGAAAAACATGAACTTGTCGTCGGTGCTATTTTGTCCTCTTGTAGCTCCACCCTTCTACCCAGGTCCCCCCGTGGACAGGTGGGTATCTTTAAGAAACGGCCCTCTCCCTGTATCGTCGCCTACAGCGCTCTCAAAAGACAGTTTCTCCGTCTTCGACTACATGCTAATAATCTTGCTATTTACAATAAAACACTCAAGCAGCAGCAAGTAGCAACACGCGCAGAGGTCGCTTTACTGGGGACGAGCTGCATACTTCTCGCGTCAAGTTGTACGAAAGAACTGAGCAGCGCAGAAAGGATATCGCACACTTGAAGAACGCCAACGATAGGATTGAAGATCTTCTTGGAAAACTCCAGCGATATGGGAATTTCATACGCATCTTGGCCGGAATAAATTTGGACAACCCTCTGTATCGTGCATCGCTTTCTGTCTTGAGTAATGCAGAAGCTGAGGATGCTTTGGTCACTGCCATCATCGAATGCGCAAAGGACAAAGCGTCCCCATGGGCTCGCATAATTCCTGCCGTTATTGGACCACGAAGCCCTCAAAACTATGTTTCTGCTCTTAATCTTACTTTGCGTACTCGGAAAGATCTTCGGGAGCGTGAAAGAGTTTGTGAATTTTGGAAAGCGAAGGCCAAATTAGATCCCGAGAATCATGACGTTGTCACCCCCCCCTCTTCCACCCATTCGGATGCCTGCGATGACTGGGACACTGGGACGAATTGCGAGAAGCCGTCTACTGCGGAGGCTAAATGCCAGAAGTCGCCTACCGTTGTCGAAGATATGCTCGAGTGCCTGAAGAATGACACTTTCTTTTCCAGCGCTGCTTCACTTTCGTACAATGTTCCTCAACCTACATTTAACGACATGGCAGAATGGGTGATAAATGCAGCGAGAGAGGCAAGCATCTCTCTGTGGAGAGATTACCAAACTAATAGTTTTTCTTTCTATATAGGAAACATCTACCAGGCCCCCTTCTTCCGTTCTTTCTGGTTTCAACGAGGATGTCCACAACGAAAGCGATTCCGCAAGACGACATACTGCTTTGTACGACGCTTTGGGCATTTTCAAAAACGTCGACGTACCTATTCGTGAAATCAAAACCACTCCTACCGAGCAGTAAGATTTGAAGCAGATCAAGATTTCATTAGTCACACATCCGTTTCAGTCAGCGCATTCATCCTCAAAAATTGATTTGGTTAACCTTACCTTTTTTTTGCTGATAGGACTCGGTTATCTTATCATCTACATCATCAGTCCTTTCCAAGGTTTCTAATCCCAAGCACGATGGGACAGACATACAGCCGAGCGCCATCCCTCATGATAAGCCTGGACCATCAATATTGGTAAGAAGTTCATTCTGTTCAGTCAACGCTAATATATATATCTACTTTATTGGCTAGATATCTGATACTCTGGCTTCGACTTCTGACTTAGACGAAAACCCCTACCGAAGGACAATAGTGTTCTTTCAGTTGACGAAATTTTCATTGTTAGAGCCGGTGGAGACATTCCCCAACTTTCGGTACAACCTGTGATGAACTCTCCGCGAGGTTATTCTCCGCTCTCGATCTCGGTAAGTAGCTCTCTGCGAGCCGGCGTCGCTATTAAAATTTCTGTCCCTTCTTTCTAGGACGCTGGTATTCATCTTCTGGTTCGGAATATTCTGAAATGAGTGCACTCAATCACGAAGAAGCCAACTCCTTAGCGGCCATCAACCATATTGACGATTTATCTGAAGCTTTTGGCAGCATCGTCGGACATGAGGAAATTGTGTCCCAGGCTAATCTTGAGGACATCGATACCAATATTCGGATGGGAGTGCAAATCCATCTGAAAGTAAGTCCTTGTCAGTTCAAGTTAGTTGCATAGTTTCATCAGTTTAATACGAAACCAGGATCTAGATCATACGCAGATGAAGAAAAAAGTCTTCGACCTACACTGTCCGTTGGAGCAACTGTATTCAGCACACTCACCGAAAGGTCGGGGGAAAATCTTTCCAAGGATTGTCGGCTCCTCCACCCCCACGCAAACTCATAGGGCGTTTAACAGATGACGATAATGCGCCAAGACTTCCATTCGTTGCCGCTAGATTGTCGCAGGAGTACCGCAAGACTCCTCCGCGAGTTGCATCATTATCTTCCTCGTTAGACTCTCTCAAACCACCTTCATCTCCACGAAGAAATCCATGCATCTCGGGTTCTAGCGATGCTGTAGCCGTTGCCTCCGCTTCTCGAAACAGTCCATCACAATGTCAAGAATTACCGTTCCGTCCAAGCCCATTCAACCTTCAATTCCTCGAGATAATTTGCTTAGTCCGCCGGCCAAACCTAAAAGACCTCCACTGACTACACCCAAGTCTGTCTCCCGTCGGCCCTCGCCTAAAGAACCTATGAAGCCTCTCAAATCAACTCCTATTCGCCCAAAATTGACACCACCTCGAGCTAATATCGGCAAGCGCCCTGCTCTTCAGGTCATTGACCAGAATCTATCCTCAGCACCATGGAAAGTCAATGGCTCGACTCGTACATCAGTCGATCATATAGATGGATCTTTCAAATCAAAAGCGATAAAGCCCTCAGCTAGGGATCTTGGCAAGCGACGCGGTGTAATCATGATGGAAAAATTGAACCTTGTCCCCGCTACTGTAGGTGTTCAAGGCAGTGTTTCTTATTTTGGTATTCTTAACCCGACTTCACAAAGCCTCCCAGTGCGCCAAAGATTGTCAAAAAGTCAACCATCGCACCCGTTACTTGCCAAATCGAGCTTCACGATCCTCCTGTATTCTCTCCTTCAATTTCTGGAGTCGACATCAGCTCGAATAATCAGCTCGATGAGGCTAACTCCGCAGTCGATCCGAACACGACACCCAAGGGCAACCGCATCCGCCTCGTAAATGTTGGCGATTCGTCATCTGAGCCCGACCTTGCTTCAACCTCTCTGGTCCCAAAGGTCATTGATTATTCAATTCAACCATTGGGATTGGAGTCGTCTCAGGCAAAATCTCCTGATAGATCCCTTCGTACTAGCAACCTCACTGATAAACTCGACGTATCCAGATTTGATACCCAAGTTTCTGAGCTTATTGCTTCAATGAGCGACAGCGACCTCGACTCACTCGAAATGACAGAGGACTCAGAAGAAGAAAATTCCGAGGATCTCATGGTGCAGAAAGAGCCAGGGATGAATTTTCTGGCAGCTTGGATGCTCTTCCGGCTTTTTGCAGGGCATTGATGAAAGACACTCCTGGAACGTTTGGAAAAGGTCGCCTCAATGATAACGGCAAAGAAAATACAGATAACCCCTTTGAAGATGGCTTGCAGTCAGACCCTGTGGCCTCTTCCTCTTTTCAAGCTCAGCCTAGAAGAATTGTTACCCGGAGCTTATTTCCGCTACTTTTGGCTCTGGTCGCAGTCGATCTACCACCTTTTCATCTTCAGATTCCTTTTCTGAACAATCTTCTGATTCGTCATTTGCATGCGATTCTCCGACGCATGCAAATTCAGCTGGCAAGCCTCCGATTTTTGGACTTACTAGGCATTCCCCTCGTTCTGCTATCACTTCACCTAGACTTGACGATGCAAAGATTGCCCAGCTTGGATCACCGCCTGCTGCCCAAACTAGCTTCTTACCATCCACTGGACACAACAAACCGACTTCTATATCTACTAGACCCATTACCCCTTGTCCTCCAGTTAACAGGCTTGCCCCCAACCCGGAAGAAAAACTTCCTACAGAAGGGAAAGGGAGCCAACCGATATCAGTTTCGGAACCGCTCAGGCCTACCTCTTCAAGCTCGAATGAAAAACCTTCCCGCCTTCCAGCGCGATCCAAGCCTGCCGCCGGCCCTGAGCAAGACTTACCCCATTCACCTATTCTTTCAGCTACAGAGTCCAGCTCAGGGATGACCCAGAGCATTTTCCACCGACTCTCGAATTCAGGTTCTAAACTCAAAGCAAATCCTGTCGCAAGCTCACCCGCTAAATCCACAGCCAGGTCCTACTTTACACCTAATAGCAACTCTTCGTCTCGGCTAAAACCTCGCTCACACACCATCAACACTCCTTCATCGTCGCCATCATCGACTTCTGGATCTTTGGCACCATCTTCACCATCCACGAAGCCTAGATCAAACACGGTAAACACATATTCGCCTATCAATCGGTCGCCCTTGTCGCAGCACGTCATAAATAATTCACTTGACTCGGAATTCCAATCGCGCTCGAATGACCTCAATCCTGACTCGCCGCCGACTCTAGCTCAGCCATCCCCCCAAAGGGTGTCCATCCAGAAACTAACGGCAGCATCGAGAATCACTCAATCGATCAACAAATCTATTACTCCTCTTCGCATCACTAAGAAGACCGCAACGATTAGTTCTCAACCATCGTCAGCTCGACATGGAGGGCCTACGCCTCCTACTGCTGCTTTCATGGTCCAGAACAAACCTATACCATCTGGTGGACGCAGGACAGGCAGTTCGGTCACGCCACTCATCCCGAATTGTCCAACATCTTCCAATGGAGTGATTTCACCTTCTCAGTGCAGGAGTATGCTTCGGACTAGTTTGAGTATGGTTCGGTGATATGAAGCACTCTTCGACTCCTTTCGGAAATTGTAAGAAATATAACAATACATCCTACAACATCCAACACCCTATGGCACAGATCACTACATTGTTGTACAACATCCATATCCTCTTGTATTGTTATATCATCTTGTCTTATGCCTATTGTTTATGCGACACGAACTAATACCATGGCAAGTGCAACAATCTCCTCAGTTCAATCGCATGTAACTAATTTATATCCACCAATAAATCCGTCATCACATATACGACCTATTATCTTATTCATCGCCATATGGAGGCAGGCCCCATTCCTCCGGTACGAAATCTTCTAACGAGCCAAAGATTCGGTCTGCTTTTTCCTCTGCATCATGCTGGAGTTTGAGGAGATTTGGGTCAGGTATCCATACGACTGCAAAGTTCAAAAAAGAAGTCAGTCATATTTTCAAAGCCCTAATTTATGCGTATACCTGACATGCCCGCACGTTTGCCAGCTTGTACACCTGGTATGGCATCTTCAAAAACGAGACCTTTTTCTCGTTCCTCGATGTTCTTCTCCGTCGGCACTGCATCCGGACTGCCTACGTCTCTCCCTAGGAAAGTAGCAGCGGTGAGCAGAAAAATGTCGGGCGCTGGTTTACCCTTCATATTATATTGCTTGTCGTCTCCACAGATTACCCTCCCTTCAAAGCATTCGAAGATATCTTGATGGTGAGCTGTTTTCATTTCGAAATTTCTTCGACGAGAGCTTGTTGCTACAGCCATCGGGATGCCATGTTTCCGTAGATGGAACACCAATTTACGAATTCCGGGCATTAGAGGAACAGTAGGCCACAGTAAATCTTGTACTCGATTTCTCTCGCGGAGGAATTCATCAACTCCCAGAGGTATGTCTGGGAAAAATGATAGAGTATGGAGACCGGCTTCTCTTTCCGCTAGAGTGTAGGGATTTTACTGTAAGCCACTGCGAAAGTCAGGAGGGCGACAGCAAACCCACGTTTGCCCATACATCCCGCTTTCATATCCCAGGTCATCACTTTGCCATATTTTCCGAGGGCTTCATCTATCAAGGATGTTGATGTCGACCCATGGAATTTAATAATATGAAGCTAAGCCTGAACTAACTGGTCGCAATCGTGTAGATCTTTTCAGAATCGATCATGAGGCCTATCAAGGATCAGCTTTATCCAAATCGTGTGTCAGAAGAAGTAGATATACACATACCGTCCATATCGAACAAGACATATTCGATTGTTTTCTTTGGGCTTGCTGATTCTGACATGGTGACTGATGGCGAAAGGTATAAATTTTGGTGTAGTAGTAATTAACGAAATATGAAAGGGATAAAATTAGGTTTGATCGGGGGTTGTACGTGGCTTGTTGACATCCATTCCCTACTCTTGCCCACCACAATGTCTTCACTATATCCGCGAGACCCCAAGGCTTTCGGTGTGCCCTTTCGCAGACGCCGATTCACATTCTTCATTATTCTGCTGGTCGGGATGCTCTTCTTCCTCTTCGTCCCATGGGAATTGCCTTCTTCATTCCAAGACCTCGATTTCTCCAGTATCTCACGCGCCAAGGTGGCCCAACTCATGAAGTCGAAGAAAGCGCCCGTGGAAGAGATATATGGTCTTCTACATTTAGTGACGGGCGACCACGAGCAGGAACATGTTCTCAGCAATGCAGTTCATCTAGACCCCACAGTTCCCCTCGAATTATCTATATATGCTGCTGGCGATGCCACCTTAGATTGGCATAAGGAAATGGAGAGTTTAAACAAAAAGTATCCCATCATCATTTTTAGCAAAGTATGTGTTTGTGAAACTCCTAATGGATATGAGGCAATCGAGTAACAGTTATATTTTCTTCTAGACATATTGTCCGTGAGTATCAAAGTTTGCTTGTTGTACTCATTGTATAACAATTTCTATCACAGATACTCGAAACGTGCAAAAGATTTACTCAAAGATTATGAGCTCCAACCACCGCCGAAAATAATTGAAGTCGACATGAGAGGTAAAATGATTTTTTCCTTCTTTGTGTTCTGGTTAGATAACGAAACTTTTCTTTAGATGATGGAAACATGATCAAACACCTCTTGACTCGTTTGACGAACCACTCTACATTCCCCAACATTCTTCTTCGTGGTAAATCTATCGGTGGCTCTGATAATCTGCAAGCCCTCCACGCAAATAAATCTCTGAAGAAGCTCCTAGAAGAGGCAGGTGCTACTGCACGCTCGAAAGGGCTCAGTCAATAGACATTTGTTGATTTTCAACGACACGCATCGGCCAACATCAAGGTGTATAGTATAACATATCATTTGGCATATCCTGTATCATTTATCTGCTTCTGCTTCTGCTCTCCCAGCGACCATGTAACCTTTGAATGACAATACTTACTAGTGTGAGCTCTCTACCTTTACCTGCCTTCCTGGAGTTCGCGTCTATGCAAAAAGATCGTCGAACATGCTTCGGGCTCTGTATCACTCTGCCTTTGTCTGGTGCTTCTACTCTGAATCGTAAACTTCTCCCCAAAAAGTTTTGGCTACTCGTTTTCCCTGCAAACAAAATGATTCCTGGATGTACCCACCACTACATACCTAAAATTTGAAGCCTCAAAGGCTGCTGACTCGAATGGCCTGTGAGCGGTGACTAGTGACTGATGACTTGGATTGCTTATCAATGCACCATCCTCTAACAGGATGGACTCACCTGGTTTGTCCTTTACAATCGTCGACCATGACCATATCAATCTACGCAAAGTTAATCATCTATCTGGGCATTATCTGTTTGTCGGTTATCGCTATCCTGCGTATGAAGCCATCGCCGTTTCATGATAGAGAAAATTCCTTCGGCTCTGTGAATTTTCCCAATTCTCGCCCTAGTTCGATCAATTCTACCAGCCAACATGGTTCTTGTCCATCACCTCCTGCCCGTACACCTGTCAAAGCGATTCTCCCAGAATGGGATTCCTCTCATTATATTGAAGGGAAACCTACAATGGCCTTCCGAGGTTAGCTGGCTCTCATATAGCCTTGATATGTTGTTGACAAGCGATATAGATAATCTTCGCGAAGATAAATTCTATATAACAGGAATGGGGGACGCTGGCTTCAGTACGTTGATTCGACTCATGGTTGAAGAATTCTGAATTCTAAACTTTAAGCGAACCAATTCATGAGCTATGTGCGGCGATGTTCATATTTTACTGCGGCATATATTGGATACTGAGATTTGAAAAGGTTAACATGATCTATTTGGGCGTACTCTCCCAACGGGTTCCCATTATACCGGCCTTTGCGCCTTATTATCATATATGTGCGCCTTTTCCTATTCGCCAGATAAATTATCTCCCGTATGCTTATCCAGGAATCAAGCATGGTCCGCAGGAGCGATACCCTTTGGTCATATCTTCAATCTTTCGCGCGCTAGGGATGAAATCCAGCACCCTCTTCTCGAGTGGATGGACATTAAATATCGACCCTCGATAACATCCATCGACGCCCCGCCACCATCAGAACGCGAGGGATTGGGATGTTGGTCGACCCAGTCCGAGGACACTCCATTTCCGTGGGGAATACAATCTCTTGAGAACTATTTACACCTCGATATATCATATACGCGTACTCCTAAAGAGGCTCGCCACGATCTAAACAACAAAGCAGATAAACACGTAGTGTTTGGTCATCTTGTGCCCTATATCTTCCCTGGTAGCCCTCTTTCTCCTTCAAATAAACCGCGTCCTCTCATGCAAGCTTCGCCTCTTGGACGTAATCTTCCTCCTGATGAACATTTGGCTTGCTTTGATCTGTTGTACTATGCAACATCGAGCTCGGAGGCTTTCGAATGGGAGTTTTTATGGTCTCCTGCATGGAACTTGGTCGGTACACACCTTCATTTCACAGGTGATCTTATTCGCCTTGCAAAAGACTATTTGGGACGGGCCTTTGCAAGGCCAGTAGATGGAATTCCACCTGTAAGTCTTTTTCATCTCTTGACAGTATTGTCGCATTGTTAATTGAACCTGGGTTTTTAGTTCATTGCCATCCATATGCGCCGTAATGATTTCGAAGACATATGTGATTTGGATAAATTCGTGACGTGCTTCATTCCACTTCGAACTTTCCAACGGATAGCAAGTTCAATGAAGGAGGAAATATATTATCGAGACAATATCAAAATAGAGCATATTCTTCTAACATCTGGTAATTTGTTTGGCGTTCTAATTGCGTGCCATGCTAATCAGAGTGAAGATGAAAAGGATCTAGCCTTCTGGGATGAGGCCAAAAAACTCGGCTGGGTTCACATTGATCACCTTGCTGAAAAAACCGAAGAAACATACGGCGAATGGTACCTACCTATAATAGACATGATTGTGCAAAGCATGGCGGCTGGATTCCTCGGAACGAAAGATTCTACGTTTAGTCTCGTCAGCTCACGGAGGATCCGAGATTGGAACAACGGACCTGCCGTTTTACTATCCCAAACGGACAGAGCGGAAGTGGACTTCGTATCCGATAAATATTGAAAGGATCCCGGTGATTTCATCCTTCCCCTCAAAATCGCGAGCACTCGCAACACCGAGGCAAATCAGAAACGTTCCTCACTCTCCGTCCTTAACAATTGATAATCACAAATTAATTAAACAGCACAAAAGATATCCAGTACAGCAGCATGTCGTACGCGATCAATGTTCAACCCTTGATAGCAGTATACATATATTTAAAAGAGCGACTCATCAATCTTCCAACCCTCCTTTGACGAGCTCCGGAATCCAGGAGGATCGAGGAGTAATTGAACATTTATAAGGGGATTTATGACTAGGAAGAAACACAAGATCAATCACTAGTATATCTAGCGTTAATCTGAACTTACCTAATCACATCAAAGATATGAAAAGACAGTGGGGCTCTTAGTTACGTAATAGTGGCTGTGCACCCGCGCGCGTCTCACAATGGCCGAACTGCGCGTTTGATATGCGCGAAATCTGCACGCCTTGCCAATGTCTTTCTTGCGCATCCTCTGAGTCCGGCCTGTGTGTTTTATATACCATTAGCTACTTGGAATATAAATCATCCATTATAACACCCCAGTCTAAGCTGAATCTAAGCTGAAAATTGCAGGAAAGTTGTCAAACATAGCATTGAATAAGATTGATTGTCCTAAGATACTTCAGAGTCTTCTCAAAAGGGTACATAGATTAGTAGATATGGATAGTCTATAAAGAAGGGTGAAGCTCTGGCCCAAAATTTCTCAGAAGTAAAATATAATGGGAAGTTTTGCATTGGGTAAAATAGTAAATTGGTAGGAGAGTTGTCATATTTTGAACATTTCAGTATTACTCTTGGTAGAATGGGCCAGGGCGCAGCTCTGGCCCACATATTTTAAAAATATACAGAACAAGTCAAAGCTCCATCAATATGCCTCTAAAATTTTGCTTCTCTTTTCTTTGTACTTTTGGCCAGTACAGAAAAAAGATAATTCTTTTGAGATTGTGAATTGGTTTACTCTGCTTGAGTTCTTTGGCTCAATTCCAACTTTTGATGGCACTTGATTTAACTGTAAAATCATAGAGGCAATTTCAAGCAAATTCTATTTTTGAGGGCTATGTACGGAGGCGCAAGGCGCCGACTCAAAGGGGGTCCAGGGGCGCAGCCCCGGCAAGCTGTTGCCCAGAGTGAAGCAGGAGGTGAGCGCGAAGCGCGAACCTCCGACGCGTAGCGGCGGGCATAAAGCTTGTAGTAGTGAAGTCGTCGTAGTCGTCTTTAATTTCGATTTCATTACCCAATTCATCTTTTGCTTTTCCAACGTCGAAGCATGTGAGAATCAACGCGATCGACAACCAAACCTATAAAGGGGATGATAATGAAGGAGGATAGATTCCGAGAAGAATGTAAGAAACTTACTGTTGAGCTGGCGATATATTTTCCAGCACATATTCTGATGTTATCAAAATGCCTTCATTAGCTTTGCGAGGATTTGTATATTTTTTGTAACACCTTCCAAAGCCATACACAGGTGTCGGACCTTCTTGCAGCTCTCCGTTACTATCGATGTATCGTTCGGGCTTGAGAATATATGGGTCGGAATAAATCTCTTCATTATGAGTCATACCCCTGAAGCATATGCGATAGCATATATGAGGGTGTCACTCTTGTCAAAGGCAGGGCAAGACAGTGAGGCATACCACAGATTACCGATGATATTTGTATCTAATGTTTGATCAAATTTACACATACATTGAACAGCCTTGTATTCATCATACCTTTGGGAATGAAGTATCCTTTGTAGTGGTCATCTTGCGTCGAATAGTGAGGTATTCCAAGTAAAAGGGGAGATCTCCATCGCAGAACTTCAAGATATATCGCTTCGGTGTAGGGAAGTGATTCTCGATCCTCATAACTTGGAAGGCGTGTCCTACCCATAACTTTGTTGATTTCTAGTTGGGCTTTCTTCTGGATTTCTGGTTTAATGCACATTTGATATAGAAATGTTCCAGTTGCAGAAATTGTCTGACTCGGAAATCAGAGAGGATAAAAAAAAGGATAATGCAAACATAAATTGTCACTGACTAAAAGGTATTCGTTTCACAAGATCGGTTAATCTTTTGACTTCCACGGCGACCTTATGAGATGAGGCCCTATGTAGGAAACCAAGGCGGAATTTTCCCGAGGATTGGAAAGACGTTGATTATACTTCCACCAGGTGCTAGTAGAGGAGCGGCCAAGCTGACACTGTTTTCGGCTGCCTCAATGACTGGATCATGAATCGACTCAATGTCGTAACCATACATAAGAGACATCGGAATAGATATGCCCAACTTTATAAAGGTATCAAGGTGACTTACATAGGTCAAATGTAAATCGTACATTTATCGACTTTCATTTTGTTATGATGACAGAAATCTTCGGGAGTTTATAAGAAGGCTTGGAGCATTTGAAAAACCTTCTTTTGGATGACCGGCCTGTATTTTTAGAGGCTTCAATATTGAAGTTCTGCTGCATAATCTTCCTATGAAATCATCGATCTCGATACCGCAGCATTGAAACCATTGCAGGATCTCATCCAAGTCTAAGAGAAGTGTTGCCTAAAACTGAAACGCCAAAGAAAAATTAAAACATGCTTACAATTTCATAATTGGAACTGGCAATCTGTCGGAGTACTTGCTGGCTCGTCTCTGAAATAGCTCAATGGCATCTTCAGGGTTGTTGAGAATAATCAAGTTGTTCCCAAAAGCACTAGCGAAAACAATATCACCTATGGAAGTCAGCTTGCATGTAGAAAATATTTTTGAGATCCATACTATTGTATTTCTTTCTCCATTCCCCGTATTCTTTAGCAGGCCTGATTGTTGGAAAATCCAGCATATTGCCAAAGAAAGGCATAGGTTTGGGTCCAGGGGGATAAGGACCATGTCTTCCGGTAGTAACAAGCTTCCTGAATATAACAACTAACAGGAAAGGTATGACTAGAGAGAGGAGGAAAAAGAAGGCTGTCATAATGGGCCCTTGGAATGAAGAATTAGAGCGGAATATAAATACGGTTTTTGGACCAGTGAGTTTCGGGCAGATGTTATATATGTGACTCCAGTCGGGCACTGATATAGGAAAGGATAAGATGGTTCCTGGAGGCTATAAACTTTAACTTTTAAGAGGCCGAGTTCCCAATGGTCCATGGTGAGGTAAGTATGCATGTAATCATGGTCTGCAACAGGCTCCTAAACCAGCCTCTCGTTCGAGAATCCTTATCATATCTAATCTAAAGACAAATAAGACACAACTCAACTTTAGATGAAGGTTCTCGATAGAGAGGCTGGCTTTTTTGGATTCGGTCATCCCGGGCATACCTAGTAACGCGTAACATGGGGCCTACTTTTAATAAACCAGCCTCGATATATTCCGGTTTGTCAGCACAGAGCTTGAGCTCATCTTTAACCACTGGGTCAGTTTATGGCACCTCTGAGGCCAAGAATCAATGCTTTTTAGATTAGTTTTGGCAATAGCATTTAGATTCAAAGTGAAAGGCACAAAATTTATTTGATCTTAATGCTTCTATGAGTGGGTTTGAGCCCTCTTCAGACCAATTGAGGTATATCAAATCATCTAAGGCTTTTTTTATACCTGTGTTTACTTATTCAGCTTCTACTCAATTTTAGAAAGAACAATGGAGCAAAATTTGAGCAGAATCACCCAGACTGGGGGGAACAGTGAGTTGAGTGACAACACCAGAGTAGTGATGTGCGGGCTCGGGCTGGGCTCGAAAGCCCGGGCTTGGGCCCGGCTTTGAGGGGCTCAGGCTTCAGTAAAGGTGAAGCCGAGCCCTGTGTACAGGCTTGGGCCTGGCTTGAGCAGGCTCGGGCCTAAGCCCGGGCTTTTTGGTGAGAGCCATTCCAGCACGCATGAGGATCCCAATTAAGCGTCTGCGCACCGCAGGGGTTGCAAAATATTGCAACCCCATTGTAGGCGCAGACGGTTGGATGGTAGATGGCCGTCGTGCGCGCTGGCCGTCGTGCCTGCTGGCCGTCGTGCCTGCTGCCCGTCATGCATGCTGCCCGTCATGCGTGCTGCCCGTCGTCGCGTGCTGCCTGTCCGCGCTGCCCGTCGTCGTGTGCTGTCCGTCGTCGTCGCGCGTGCTGCCTGTCCGCGCTGCCCGTCGTCGCGTGTGCTGTTCGTCGCGCGTGCTGCCTGTAATCGTATGTGTTATACATTGTCGTGCTTCCCGTCGCGCTGCCTGTCCGCGCTACCTGTTGTCGTGCGTGCTGTTCGTTGCGCGTGCTGCCCATCGTCGCGTGCTGCCCATCATTGCGCTGCCCGTCGTCGCACCGCTCGTCGTTGCACTGTCCACTGTCTATGCCATCAGTAAGGTTGATAGAGCAGAGAACGGAAGATATTTACCTGTTAAGGGGATGGCGACGACGCGTCATCCCCGTGCCCTCGTCATCCAACATGAATCCAGCGTCTGCTTGTATTCGTCCACATCCCTCGTTGGAGGGGAGGGATATGCACTGGGTATGGGCGGTTGATAGGCGGCAATGCAACAGCAATGCGGTGACAGTGGGGTATGGGAGTGAGTGGCGGAGAGCAAATGCATGTTCGTTGATGTCATTTCAAGCGGAGATTGAATTTTAAAATCCAAGGCAATGCCAATTACAAGGTCGAAAAGCCATAAACTTGTCAGTAAATGGATCTTTATCCCTAGAATTCGCCATGGTATATCCATACTCAAAGCCCGGGCTTAGGCCCGCGGCTCGGGCTTTGGGAACTCCCAAGCCGAGCCCAAAGCCCACACAGGCCCTCCAATGGGCCGGGCTTGGCTCGGGCTTTTTGGGGCGGGCTCGGGCGGGCTTCGGGCCTCAAGCCCGAGCCGGCACATCACTACACCAGAGACTATGTTTTGGCAATTTCTTGGCAATTTCTTGGCAATTTCTGTTGAAAGTCTCGACTTTTTTCAGCTTTCTCTAGTCTTTACTGATATATCTATTGAAGATTTGATAGAACAAGGTAATACTGCTTTCACTGACGGGCATGAAGCAACTGCGAGATATCTACACTTCGTGACGGAACAATGATGTGTGCTGGCACGCCGAAGCCAATTTGTTATTATTAATAAGGCCAATGTTATGCGTTACGAGGTATGCCCGGGATGACCGAATCCAAAAAAAGCCAGCCTCTCTATCGAGAACCTTCATCTAAAGTTGAGTTGTGTCTTATTTGTCTTTAGATTAGATATGATAAGGATTCTCGAACGAGAGGCTGGTTTAGGAGCCTGGGTCTGCAATTGTCTTTCCCTCTGAAAACGTGAAACGTAAGAATCCAAATGAGATATCAGGTAGCTTTCTGACGAACGCATTCGAATGATCGGTTATTCCGCTCGGAGGATGTGCAGTATTGATCTAGATGCTCAATAGAACATTGTCGATGTCTACCTTTTGTTTATGTCCTGAAACACCAATTGAGGCGAGGAGCGCTGGAGAAGCGGTGGATATAAGTACAGTACTTGGCAGAGCCAATCCTGCTTACACGGGAGAGTGAAATCGGACTCGAAGCACCAGATTTTGCGATCAGCTTTATGTTAATGAGATACCGGCGGACTTCAATGCAGACTTCTCCATTCCTGAAGCCCAATGCGTCATCCATAGTTAGGGTCATTGAATGGGTTCGATCATCCTTTCAATGTATTGATGTATTAGTAAAAGAGAATCTAAAAACGAGAATTATAGGTATGTATCCACAGTTGTGCCACAATTTTATCTCTTTTCTGAAGGCCACCTATGCAAGACGATTCTACAACCGGTGAGCTTGTCTTTGGCGACTTGCCAGTGAAAAGAAGCAAAGAAACCGAACTACAGCTTGCAACCCTGCAGGCCGTAGCGTTGCAGAAAGGATAGAAGTCATTTGGGTTGGCGTTGCTAACCATTCATTCAACGTCAAGTTGTCTACCCCTTATGGTAAATAAACGTTTCCTTGCTCCGCCACGCATGAGATTTGAGCTTTACCCTTGTCGCCTTTCCGGAGCAGGTGTCGATTCTCGAATTCTGACACAAGAGTCGCTTACTAGTAATGTTCCACCGAAGCAGTTAAGATAAAAAGATAAAGATTTGTCGCATTAGATCGAGGTTGAGCTTTGCAAGTGGTTCCCCAGTTCATGAGCGCTGAGATGGGGACGTTTGTATTCGGGTCAATGTCAAGAGCCAAGACGGGGTGGCCGAGTTCCGCTCATTACTTTTCTCGGCCCGGCATGATGATGATGATGATGATCCAAATTGAAAGCGACCTGTGACAATACACTCATCTTCCGAAATATCTACCGAATGCTCTATGTCAAGCGCATTGTCAAATGGCATTCGATGCTGGGGTTCCCACACACAAGGTAGCCTGTTGATCCACTCTGCAAGAAGCCTCCGGACATCTGTCAGAACATCTTCATCTGCGCAAAAACAGGTGGCCAATCCGTTTCCTTATCCTACTCATCGAAATCCTACGCCTCATCAACTGTTTCACCTTCCTCGTAATGCCACAGAAGCGGACATCAAAGCGCGCTGTATGTATATATCTGCTGTGTTCGTGATGTTCATCTGCTAAATACCACATTTGTAGATTTCGACCTTGTGAGGCTTTATCATCCAGACAAGGTCGGTGCTTCATCGTCTTCCGACCTTGCGCATGCTCGATTTCAGGCAATTACAGCTGCCTACGATACATTAAGAGGGAAATCATCCTCCAGCAATGACACCTTGGGACATGGCACTTCAGCATCTCCGGCGCCACGATACCAATCGACAGCTGCATACAGAGCAATGAAGAAAAAACGACAGGAGCTATATGATAGTGGTCCAGTCGATGACAGTAAAAAGGACAAACTTATTCTCTTCGGTGTCATTGTGGTAAGTATTTCTCAAAGCACGTCGACATCAAAGCATGCATTATTCATTCTTGTCAGACCATTGTTTTTGTGATGGTACAAACTGCATCAGTACGAAGAGACGTATTATCAGAAGCTATGTCAAGACATCGGCACACCGCTGAACCTGCTCGTCAAAGCCAGAGGTCGCAGGAAGAGGACAGGCTATTGCTACAAGATTTCAAGCCGTCGGACACATCATAGTTATTTTGTTCATAATTGCATCTTTCATTATTATGCATTAATCAGCTTTGTTGAGTTTTATGTTCAAACCTGATTTTCTCTCAAGCCCAACCAACTTCAGGCTATTGATGATTAGCAACCTGCTAATGTTTCTGGCTCAAAACGATACGGGCAGCGAAGTTATATAACAGGTGCACCTTTTGGGATTACTGATATATTTGAAAGTTAGACTCTACCCCTGGACACCTTATGGTGCTTGCTCCCACCTTGGTATTCTAATTTAAGTATTATGTGGATCGTATCAAGTTAGAAAGAGATCAAATAAATTGCATATTCGTTCAGACTGCAGTGCAGTCGTTAATCTGTCCAACATGCGACAAGTACTGTCCTCGTGAAAGGTAATCCATCATAACTATATAAGATATATAGTTTTTCTTTGCTAATAACCTCCAAGCTTTCGAATAACTGACATGTATTGGTTCTGGAGTTTCGATTGACATTAGCAGTTCCATGTCTAAAAACGGCCTTGAGAATGTGAGAGAATGTGATGTTCGAAACGCTCGAAACACCGTTGAGATGCTGACCCAATGACCACATCCGTCACCAGTCCTGAGTCACCTCCTGAAGTATCCAACAGCAACGGTCAACCCCAAAGCCGACCTCGGAGCATTCTTTATGATCTATGATTTGTCCTACTTATCCGCACCGTTTGCCAGATATTTCCACTCATTAATCATTGTTTTACCGTTGACCTCTTTACACTCGCAACAATGTTGAAGCCTCTAATATCTCTGTCTTTCTTGACGGGCACCGCTATGGCCTTGGACTTTCTCTTTCTACAACCCGGAGCTTCGAACAACTCAAGTCATCAAAGCAATACTACCACCATAGCTGCTGCTTGGTACACTGGCTGGCATGCCACCGACTTCCCACTTTCTCAAGTTAGCTGGTCAAAATATACGCATATGACTTATGCATTTGCGTTGGTGATTTGATATCGTGAATCCATTCATACAATAATGCGCGTTCTGTTTGTCTGCGCCTTTTCAGAACGACGACTCCAAATGTGTCCCTTTTGTCTCTTGATGCATCCGACGAGCAACTGCTGCCACAATTCGTGTCTTTAGCACATCAACATGTGAGCTCATGTTTGACCTTTGGCTTTGCAATAGAACACAATCCCTGAACGAAGATTTTCAGAGCGTAAAGGCCGCTATTTCTATCGGAGGATGGACGGGCTCTCGCTGGTTCTCTCCAAATGTCAAGACTCCAGCAAATAGGACGGCTTTCGTAAAGACGGTTACCGATCTGGCCCAACAATATGACCTAGATGGACTAGACTTTGAGTGAGCATCCTTATTTTAAAAACTTCAGCATGAACCCGTGAACCCTGACAATGCTTCAGTTGGGAATTTCCAGGAGTACAAGGAGTCGGATGTAATGAAGTTGACGCTGATGACACCAACAATTTTCTTGCCTTTCTTCATGAGCTCCGAAATTCTACCCAGGGGAAGAGGCTCATTCTTTCGGCTGCAACATTTGATACACCCTGGGTGGATTCGAATGGGGCACCATCTGCAAATATTACGGATTTAAGCAAAGTGCTGGACTATATAGCTATCATGAATTATGACGTTAAATCGAATCCTGCAGTAGGCGCAGGCCCCAGTTCACCATTGGACGACTCATGTGCGCCTGTCGGGGCGCATTTTGGTTCGGTTGTGTCGGCAGTGGATGCTTGGACGGCTGCAGGAATGCCAGCAAGTCAGATTGTACTTGGGGTTCCTGCATATGGCCATTCATTCGTTCTTCCACCAAGTTCCCGGCAAAATTTCACTATTACTACATATCCGCCGTATAATGCAAGCCTTGAGCTTCCTGGAGATAAGTGGGATGGTGATGGAGGAGTGGATGTCTGCGGTGTTGTGCAAGGTCCTGGAGGAACTTATGCGTATCGGGGCCTTATAGAGGAAGGATTTTTGAATCCCGATGGACTCTCCGTGCGGGATGGAGTGGACTTCTTGTTCGACGACTGCAGTCAAACAGTATGTTATATTCTATTCTACTTCACGGAACTGAGTCGAGTTAATACCCCGGTCAAAGCCTTTCCTCTACAACACGATTACAGGAGTTTATGTCTCATTTGACAACTCGCAATCGTTTGCCCTCAAAGGCGGATTTATCCATACAACCGGACTCAAAGGGTTCGCAATGTGGGAAGCAGGAGGAGACTTCAACGACACGCTGCTCAATTCGATATGTAAGTGCCTAGACTGGCCCTCCGCTTTTTTTAACCTAGGTGATGGATTTATCGTGTTTAGTGAATGCGACCCAAAATGGAGGGCCGACTCCGACGTCGAAGACGCAATCAAGCATGCAAGCTACCCCGTTGTCTGTCAATGGTTCCTCCCCAAACATCAAATACACTCGGTCCATCTGGCTAGCCCTATCACTATTGATCCTTGTAATATGGCTCACGCTAGCCTGAAGATCGAAGCGCCTCAATGCCGAGATGAAACGGACATGGTGTGGATTTACCGCAATCATTACAGTGTGTGTTGTGTGTACAGTACAGGTATCGCAAATTATAATCATAATCGCCGAAGTTAATCACCTAGATATACGCGGAGCTATCCTGCCTCGTACCTTCCCATGTTTCGCATGTCGATACGATAAGATGTTGGATGTCTTTGTGTCAAAAAACAAAAACAAAAAAGAGTCTTTTTAGGCTAGGACGTCACGGTACCACCCCGTACCTGTGCTTGTCAAGCTCAGTCATTGCTGTTTCCAAAAACAGTGTTGACAACTTCGAGTCAAGTCTCTATAACATCATGGGCACCACGAGAATCCTCTGTTCTGTTCTTCTGACTCCCGACCATTTACATTCGGAACTAAAAAGTGGAGTCTGCCTATTCAGTCTACAATTGCTATAGACACGCATTTTGGCGTGTTTAGCATCATTCTTTCAGGTTCGCTTATGGTGATATCTATGGGTGCTTCAAGCCACTGCGCCTTATTAGAATCCAGCTGACTGTCGGTTGTGACCTCTGCATTTTTGCGCCTGCTGGTCTTTGGAATTACCGGGTCATCAAAGCTATGCGGATTTGACCCGTCCGCATTTGCGCTGGACGTTGGGCGCGCATTGTTGCGCCGTGCGTGGGATCATAGCTGGAAAATAGTCCTAAGAGATAACGCTCCAGGTTTCGACGCTCATGTCAAGCTTTTACACGAACACCAGCCTCTCGCGGGTCAACGAATACGATCAGGGTCATGCGAAGCCTTGGTTAATAATTATCGCACCCCTTGCCTTGGTGCTCTTTCGAGCTCTAAATGGATGTGGCGGATGGTCAAGATTAGAAAGTTCACTGCGTCTCTTACGGCAGGGCGGAACAGCCTCTCTCCTCCGGTTCTGCTGGGCTTGAGGCTGAATCCAACGACATATCCGGGTTTCCCCTTCTTCGTCTAATATGGGCATCGTTGTTTTCTTGCACATATTTCCGGAGCTTGGTGTTTCTGAATGTCACTACGTGGCCGCTTCTAAGCCAAAATTATTCTGGAGTATTTGAGAGCCCTCGGATGTATCTCAAGCCCAGTAACATGGGCAACCGGGGAGCGTGTTTGAGTCCAATCTCAAGGGAGTACTGGGGTTGTACTGGGGGCACTTTGACTTCAATGGTCCTGCAGCCTGGGTACTTGATGAAAGGCTTCTCACCCTCAATTATTCCGAAAAAGCAACGATGCGACTTCGCATGTTGATGCGATTGCAGAAGGGCATCGGCCTTGCGTCAGACACGAGTCTCTGGCAGACTCGCTGTAATCGTGTGTTGTCTAATCATCAAACTCCATGTCAAGCCAAATTCCACAAGCCATCAGATCTATCTCAGGCCCTCAAAAATGTGTTATCCGCACTTCCCGCATCCCTGGGTTATAAAACTGGGTTTTACATACCGACGAATCTCTCTTCCAACGTACAAACGAAACAACATAATCCTCTATCGTCGTTTGCTGTCTATCCATCCATTAGTCCCGAAACGGCATGTTGCGAACTCGCCCGTCCATATAACCCCCTTTCAACTTACCTGATATAGAATCCCCTTTGTTCTAAAGCTTCAAGGGTGTGAACTATCCATCTTCCTACTGTCCGTGTATCGAGCTCGAGTACAATTTCTTGCATTCTGCTTTGCCCCTTGGCCAAGATTCTGATATAAAAATGCACAGACGTCGTTTCTTGCCCGAGAGCATCGAATCGCTATTGTTGTACGCAAACCTTCACCCAAAGTACCTTCCTCTTTCTCAATAGCCATATGCTCCAAAAATTACATAGATGACCTCTGATTCATCATCGTCGCATGGCGTCCGCAAAGAAGTCTGTCCACCAAGCCCGACTGTATCTCCAGCGCAGGCAATTGCAGATGCTTGGAGACGAGAATCACCAGAAAACCAAGAAAAATGGAGGAAACTTGACTCGGAGGTGAAGACCCGGTACAATGCAGATAGAAAAGCGAGGCCAAAAACGAAGATGTAAACGATATATGGTGACCTTTATCTCGGGTGAGAGCGATTACGATTTTTCAGGATATACCGTTTTGACCTCGATGATGCATGAAGCGCAGCTGCAACATTATTGCTCTTCTTCGATTTCAAGCATGTATGTCGACGTCGAAATTGTTTGTATACGGTGGACAGTTGGTAGGGAGGGTTTTCTGACGTTGAAGATATTTATCCCGTCGAAATCAATGGACATGCGAACAGAAAAAAATGATTAACGAACCTACATTTTGTATATCTTTTTGCAATATATATTTACTCTAGAGCCGGATCTCTATCTTGCTCCATCTCACTATCATCTTCGTTGTCATCTGGATCGTAATCTTCTTCTTCCTCCTCTTCGAGAGCGGCTTCGGCTTCGGCCTGAGCTTGTGCCGCAGAGGCCGCATTTGCAATAGCAATCTCCAGGAGGTGCGTCTGCTCGTCGGAAAGTCCATACATCGATAGCGATGCGATGGGTTGGGGGTCTCACAGACCGGTATAACTTGTCCAGAGCTCCTGTCTGCGTCTGCCATCTGCACGTCTGGGCCGTCCGAGGGTAAAAGGGATTCTTCCGCAAATGTCGGTGGCACAAAAACGGAAGGGATGTTTTGCGACTGTGCACGAGCAATTACACTGGCTAAAGTGGCTTGGCCAACTGATGGATCGACATGTGCTGTGGCGGGTGGCCGACGGGATTTCCTAGCGCATTGCCCACTAAAGCTTGTAGCAAACCATGCAAACCTAGGACGGAGGCCTGCATCCCAGCAATTACAGCCGGATTTATTTCGCCTTCGTCCACCGTCTTGATATCCCTAGACATCATCTTCTGAATGTTGGATGAAGATCCACCAGACGCTTCATGGACGACGATTCCATTCCACAATTTGGCTCTTCTCTCTTCTCGTAGAACATCTTCACCTTCCACGCCTTCCAACTGAACCTCTACGACCTCAGCCACTAAACAAATTTCGCTTTTTGGTCCACGGTTTTTGGTACCATTCTTATGGCGTTTGATGGCATCGCGTCGCGAGAATATTTTCTGACAGCCTTCACATCTCCATGCTTTTTTGTCGTGCAATTTGATATGCCGTTTTAGGTCGTGGTTCCGTGCAAAAGACGCAGGGCAAATTGTACAGCTGTAGGGACGATGTGAAGAGTGACTCCGCTGATGGGCACGGAGACTATACAGTCGAGAGAACGTTTTATGGCAGCTAGAAACAAGGCATGGATACACCGCTGTCCCAATGTCAGTTGGCGTAGTAGATTGTCCTCCGTTCCATTGATACCCATGTCCCTGGCCATAGGGCTGCCCTGGGGGGTGCACCATCCCTTCTGGAGAATGCCCGATTTGAATTCCACTCAGCACACCAATAACCTGGATCAACCCGCTGATCTCTTGTAGCGCATGCATATTATGACCGCCAGTTGCTGAGGAGGTAACGGCGAAGAGGAACACTTGATGTAACTGGAGACGGATAGAAGACACCAGTGCGGGGTCGAGGGTCTGGGCAGGAGATGCTCCGAGCGCCTGCGATATAACGCGTACGGCCTCAACGACTTGATTGTGGAGTTCAATATCGGGAACATACGGCCGCTTATAGGCATGGGTATACAAGTGTTGGCCTTCATCAAACTCCTCGCGTTTGCGCTTTCCTTTGTCGAGTTGAATAGCTGACGCGTTGGATTGCTTCAAGTTCGCAAAAAGGGTTTCAGAACGAGCAAGTGTAACAATTATTTGACTGAGAGGACCCGCGATACCTTTGCCAATAGTGCTTTCGGCATTGCATCGTAGTAAGACATCCAAAACGCTGGGTCCATTGGGTACATTGGTGGAGGCAAGGATAGATTTGGCAAGAGGATCATTCTCCAAGAGCCCCAGAATTGCTTTCATGGTCGAAATTATGGCCTCTTCCTTTCTTGGGATGTTTGGCGGCAGCGACGATGCAATGTGCCTTGGTGTTGTCGCGACCGCAGCAGTCTGAGCACCTTGGTGTGGGGGCAGTGAGGTTGCTGCAGCGTTTGCAGAGGATCCAGCATTTCGTTCAGCATTTACTTTGCTTATATCGGCCCAGAGTTCCTCTCCTAATCTCCTAGCTATTTCCAACGCCTCCGCATCAATGTCAGCGTCGTCTTCTTCTTCCTCTTCGTCGTAGTCCTCATCTTCGTCCCAATCTTCCTGTTCCGCTGGAACGGGTTGCGCCATTCCTAGTTCGTTCCAGGGGTCGTCTTGGGGGGCGTTGCTTGAAGCAGTGGTTGGATAGAATTTACAAGGCCCGAGCTGGTTTAGGAAAGTGACTGGAAGCGCCTATATGCACATATTTAAATCTAAAGATGAACCATATATAGACTACTTATCTTATCTACTTAGAAAGCATTTGTACAACTTTGTACCGCGCTTCAATGACAGTTTTCCGGGATTTTTGCAATTGGCTGAGCTTTTTATTTAAGAAGTGGTGACTGCCTCAGGCCTGCCTTGCTCCATCCTTGCTTCCCCGCCACAATGTCGAATACAGTCAAAGATCTGACTGCTGGTACTTTTGGTGGAATTTGCCAGGTCAGAACATCATCAAGATTTCGTGGAATGATCAGTGTTCACATGGTCATTTAGGTGCTCGTGGGTCAACCATTTGACATTGTAAAGGTGGTCAGTTGCATTGTGTTACCATCTTCTTATGTTCAAAATGACTGAAAAGCACCCTTCCATGTCTATAGCGAATGCAAACAGCACCTAAAGGCACCTACAATGGAATGTTGGATTGCGCAGGTGGTATCCTAAAAAATGAAGGGCCCTTAGCTTTCTACAAGGTAAGATCAAATTAGACTTAGGGGCCCTATATTTTTTGACGAACTTTACAGGGTACTTTAACGCCGCTTCTTGGAATCGGTGTTTGCGTCTCCATTCAATTTGGCGCGCTGGAATACGCGAAACGAGTTTTCGCTGCGCAAAATCTCGCGTCCGGCCGAGGAGGAGAGGGAGGAAAGTCATTGACGGGAAGCCAGCTCTTTGTTTCTGGTGTGTTTGCCGGCCTGGCAAACGGTGTTGTTTCCGGACCTGTGGAACATATTCGTATCCGTAAGTTCGTGCTCTATTATGATCACACGAGCGATCGAATTCAATTTTATTTTTCAGGTCTACAAACGCAGTCGAACACCAACCCTCTTTATAGCGGGCCATGGGACGCAATCAAGAAGATATATCACCAACGTGGTATTGCTGGCATTTACAAAGGACAGGCTGTCACCCTCCTCCGCGAAGCTAGTGGCTACGGCATCTACTTCTTGACATATGAGAAGCTTGTACAATGGGAAATAGAGAAGAAGGGTATCCGACGCGATCAAATCAAGCCAATCAATTCTGTCGCTTATGGTGCCGCTGCAGGCTACGCGGTGAGCAGTTCGTATTCGATAGTTTCTTAGATATTGATTTCTTTTTTTTGTGCATAGCTTTGGGCTGTGATATACCCTATAGACATGATCAAATCTCGAATGCAAACGGATGGCTTTACGCCAGCGACAGGGCAAAAATACAAGTCCACTCTGGACTGCGTCAAGACAGTATGGCGTACGGAAGGCAGCAGCGCATTCATTCGCGGTCTTGGACCTACGCTAATCAGGCGAGCATTTATCGCGTTGTACAACGATATTGTGAATACTGACTATCCAATAGGTCACCATTTGCTAATGGTGCAACGTTCCTTGGATTCGAATTGGCCATGCGTGCACTAGACAAAATTTAAGCTTATCTAAAACTGGGATGGATATTTCAAGGATTGATCGTTTATATATCCACTTAGCCATTTACCTAGTAATTTTCTCAACTATACCCATATCTTCATACATCTAGACTATTCGGCTTTGTTCTAGACAGCATTTTTGCACATTGTTGTATCTATAAACTTTAAGAGATATAATTCTTTTTAGACAAAATAATTACGGTATTGCTCATATAATAGTTGATGAAAATCTCATGGAATGTAGGTTAGTGATATGAAGTTATTGACATCGTGCTAGGAGTATATTAGAAAGTTGTTTAAATACAATTGTGAAAATACCGGACTCAGCATTCATCAATCTCATGCTTAGATTTCTTGTTCTCCTTGAACTGCTGCTTTGATTCCTCGCCCGGCGCCACTTTCGTAAGAGCAGTCACACTATTGTTCTGAGAGTTCGCGTCTGATTCAGAAGGCGCTTCTTGATAAGCCCACATGACTCCTTCGCCATCGACAAAAAGTACGCCCATCACTTCAAACCGCTCAACCCACCAAATGAAGACGTCCTTGATAAGAGAATCCGCATGCGCCTCAACAAGAAATTCGACCGTTTGAATGAATTCCAATTTAGGGTATTTGTCGACGTTGATCGCCATCAGATGATCCTTTGTCGATGATGTTTTGTCAGGATAAAGGCCATCGACATTGACACCACGTAGACCAATGCGGCGAAGATTGGGGTGTGTATGCGGTTGGATAGGTGGCGAGTTATCGGAAATACGAGAGCCTCAAGATTTGGACAGACATCGGGGGCCAGGAAGATACCAGGTTTGATACCAGTACCAGTCCTTCTGAACAGCAGGCCGCTGATGTTCGGATCTGGTTCGCTATCTATATAATGTGTTGGTAAGTCTACCATAACAAGTGATTGACCATGACTTTGCAAAAAGGCGGTTAGTAAGTCCTCGATGGTATCGTCCCAGGTTGAATGCCTTAACGTCAAACTGCGTAGAGAAGGCATGAAGATAAGAGTGGCAGCTTCTAAGCTGGTGGAAGTCGATGAAAGAATGAGGCTTTGAACGAGAGGAAGCGTAGGTTTTGGATTCGATTGAGGCCAGGATAAAGAAAGATTCCCTATAAAATCTCGTAGGTCCAAAACACGTAACGCCTGGAAAGTGCCCAAAAACGACGCAGGGTCAGTGAGGGTATATAGATTCCCTAAGCGTTGTCGTTCGCTCCAATACAACTCGGAAAGTGATGGACCCAGAAGTCTGGAGAGGGCATTTAAGAATTCAACGGGAAGTGTATGTATCCATCGCCCACTCAGTATCCGCAGGTTAGGACATAGACGCAATATCCTGAATACGAGCTGAAGATATTGGATGTCTTTTGACCCACGAGTGAAAGTGAGTACAACGACATGTCGGACGTATTGCCCATATCCTAGGGTTGTTGTCACTTCCAGTTCTGACGGGCTCGTTACAGGGAGTCGACTGTGTTCCAAGGTCTGAAGGATAATGTTGGCGCGAGCTGGGCTTCGAATAGAAAGAGTCTGATATAGTATTTGGATAGCGATGCGTCTCCATCCTTTCGAAACCAAAACAAGAGCAAGCTTGGTCCGCATTGCTAAAGATGGTGTATTGGCTCCCATGGCATTTGTCACCGTGTGCTTTGGCGTAAATGGATCGAGTGGCGCGATGGTAACGTCGTGGTGGACATATGTGGCGAATTGGAAGATTTCCAGCCAAATCTCGAGGGGTAGGTCTGGAGGCAAGCGAGGTTGCTTTTGAAGATCCACTCGGATAGGGGTGGCGATTGTGAAAGTGCTGTACATCAGCCAATGAGGAGGCGGTTAACGACATTCGCAGAGAAGACCTCACCATTTAAACGGCAGCAGAAAGTCATGAGTCCTTTGCCATAGTCTCAGCATGGTGTAGGTCAGAAGTTGAGAGTCAGTAGAGCGCGTCGATTGTCATTTAATGGCGTCGGAAGCGTGATTCTCCAAATATCGCCAAATACCATTACTGTCAATGCGTCGATGCGCGCAGCTCCTTCCACCGACCATGTTGCCTCGTATCGCTATACCTCTCTTGCTTTCTCTAGGCTTGCAGCTCACACACGCGGTCCACGTTTATCTCTCACCAGCCTCAGATTTCTACCGGTCGAATCTCTCGCCAGAAGATGCAAGTGCTACTCTATCACGTCATCTAGGGCTTGACGCATTTGAACCATTATGGGAGGCCTCGGATGTGTCGCACAACGAGGAACTCTTTGTCGGACAAGGAGCCAAAAATGCCCTACTAGTGACTGTGGAAGAAGAAGACGCGCAAGGTAATGTATCCCAGCACTCTTTATTCCTTCCCATTAATGATTTCTTCGCCAGCTATCATTCCATTTACAATGGAACGACCTTCATTCACTCTGGCAACACCCCCGTCAACGCCCATCTACTCCCTTTCTTCGATCCTTTCCACATATCTTCACCGGGCCAGTGATTCATTCACATCCGTATTCTCCTCTTTCGATTTCGGCGATTCCAACGATATTTCATCGCTTTTGGAATTCGTCATCCATCAAAAGCAGCCCTTCTTTGCAGCTATCGAACTGTCCAAACTTCGTGATATTAGACAGAAATACGGACCGTGGAGTGAAGAATACACTGAGGTTGTAGAGCAACTGCAAGCTCTTCTACAGAGTCACATCGATGACGACAGAAATACTCTCGCTATCCTCACTTACGCCACTCCATCCTCTGCATCCTTGGCGAAGCGGGACGTTCCTCAAGAATCGCAAGTTCCATTCCCTCTTCCAGGTCCCCAGCAACCTATTGGCGCAATTTCAACCTGCTTTGCCTCTTTGGATGCCTGCAATAATGGAACTTCAACTTGCTCTGGCAGGGGTCAATGCGCCGAGGCTTCGAAAGCTGGACGTACCTGTTTTGTCTGCACCTGTGGAGCAACGAGAACTGGAAAGGGAAAGGATGTGAAGACTACTTACTGGGCAGGAGAGAGCTGTGAACGTAAAGATATCAGCAGGTTTGTGATAATATTATTCTCCAAACCAGTGTTTAATTTATTCTTTTTCAAGCCCGTTTGTACTCTTAACTGGAACCGTCATTATCATCCTTCTACTTATTGCCGGTTCCGTGTCCCTGCTCTATAGTGTTGGTGACCAATCCTTGCCGAGTACTCTGCTAGCGACGGCTGTTCCTGTGAAGAGGGATTAAAGCGATCCGCGATGTCAGCCTTGGCCACGACCTGCTATAAACCTGGGACAAGATGGACGATTGAGACCCGCACAGTGTCACAGTGATGGGGAGTGCGGTTTCCCTCTTAGGTAACTTGTAATATTGTTGGACCTGCTGTTATTATTATTCCCAATCCAGTTTCTTTCTGACAAGAAACGAAGTCAGAGGTCTACCAGGTTTACATCCTTCGTGCCTGTATCTAGATGACTTAATGGTCGCCATTAAGCGCATTTTCCACATACCACTCTCACCCTCGACCAAGATAAATAGGAATATTCAAGCTCGTCATATCTGCTAACCTTATTTGTGTGCCCGCCACCTCCTTCATCTCGTAAGTGTTTCCAGCTTCCAAAAACTCTCCATCATAGCAACTGAATATTTTCTCCAGAAGGTTAACCGTCTTATCAATAGAATGCGTTGCGGTAGTTTGAAAACAGAGCTACACATAAGTATGAGGCTTCTTGTAGCTTCTTGTGCGATGATACATATCGAGCGATAGCTTCATAGTCGCTTGTTTCGGTGGGGCTGACAGGTTTATTCATGGTGTGGATCAAAATCATGTAAGGAGTATTTTCTCGCTGGGTGTGTATGAAACTATCTATATTCAAGGTCTATCTTATATTTAGCAGACATATTCTTAACTGGCATTTGGTTATCGCTCCATTGTTCTCACTGAGATCACTTACGGCCGCCACTGGGTTCGCGGTACAATAATCATGCTGTAGACAGGATGATCACATGGACAGGCCTGTACTTGTCGTAATTATGGGACTCCCGTCTCAACCGCCGGCTTCCATCTCCATCGCTTCGCGAGGAGCTTCGTGTCCCATGTCAAGGGTTGGTCAGGAAAATGTATTTTATGGCTAGGTTGTTTCAATAACCAAACCACTTACAGACAAGAAGACACTTGTAACACTTGGGAGAACAGATTATCTGAAGGAAATGTAATGTGCGGGAGTTGATAACTGAAAGGATGAATCTTGTATCACTCCAAGCACTCAGCGACCTAAGAATCAGGTAATTAACGTGGTAATTATAGCGCATTCTAATGGCAATTCCTCGGACTGCGAAATTCGAGCATTTTTGGTGCAGGGTTTATTTTTCCAGGGTTTGAGGCGAACAATGTAATGCTACTGAGCTATCCCGTTTCCACGCGTCCTTCTTCTCCATGATTGATGGCTTTGTACAGGTCCTTCAACCTCTTTACAATCCATGTGAAGATCTCACCCTTATCTCTACAATGACCACGGAGCCTACATCCCGACAGTTTGTGGGTAAAATAAGCTAAAACGACGCTTAAAATGTATCAAGGACAAAGATTAAGAACGCCACATGTCTTCACATTGCTCCAATCGGCCTGGTGAGGAAAGCATCGGCGAGAATGGCAAGGTCTTGATTGCACTGATCCAATAAAGGATACCGGAAGTGGCCCCAAAGCTAGTCGTACACCTCATCAAAGAAAGTATGGGCGTTATATGATCATCTTCGAAGCCTTGCGGAGAACATTGTTAACTGGCAAATCTGGGACTGAGCACAATTTGTCTTGCCTGTCGTAATAACTGTCTAGCTTCTTCAAAAGTATCTGGTCTGTCGGTTCTCGTCGAACCAGAGGTTGATCCTGGAGATAAGAGAGGGGTACCAAGGCATTCGTAAGGTTCTCGTCAGAAGAGGTCGTACTTGATGGGCCAGATCGTCGGGGTGTTGATTTTTCGCGCAGTAGCTTGTTCTGCCACGCTTCCGAACTTTCAACTGTGAGATCAGGGTTTGGAGTTGGTGGGGACGGCCTCGGCATGTAAGGGACATATTCGAGACGGGAGAAACCTGAGCCCTCTGATTCAGGATTGAAGATACTGTCTGGTCTGCCTTTGGCCGATCGTGCGCTTTTGTACAGACCATAAGGGACAACCAAGGATGCAAGTTCAGGGATGTCATCGACTGTTCTCAGTCGACTAGCTGTATCCTCCGTGAAATAGGCAACTGGATTGGGTGGATGGTGGCGAGTAGATATCAATAACGATAGAGAGAGGTACGAGCGCTTAAAACTGACTGAGATGCCATTTGCGTCGACCATGGGCGGTATCGACATAAACTGTGTAGGTTTGCTTAATCAAAACACTGCGTAATGGATCATAGGATGGCGAATGGCTACAAGTCGAAATCAATGAGATAATTCTGCAGAATGAGGAACAGGTCGTACAAGTTATCTGAATAGATTTGTTGGGATGTGACCTTCTCGTGATAGAAAAGAAATCCCTATGTAGATATCGATACTTATCAGGGGAGCTGATATGTACGAGTAACGTCAAAATGGCATACCTCTCGTACCCGCGATGGACCCCATCGAATACCTAGTATGGATTGGTTAACCGCCTGGGCTCTAACATAAGAATGATATTTACCATCAGTCCATCGTTCAATGCCTACCTGATCAAAAGTCAGCAAGGTCTCGTTGAGAACGAACAACTAGCATACCCCCGTTAACTCTGCTTGTGGGCCTCTTTCTTCCCAAACATATACCGATCCTGACGTTATCAGGCCCCTCTCTTCTGTGTCTAAACGACGAGTGACCATGGGGAAAATGTTGAGGAAGACGGAATGGAAGATAACGCGAGCATCTGAAGGAGATCTAACGCGGATTCCGGTGATGGTAGCACGTTGCATGATAATGGAAAGAAGCAGAACAGGGGAAAGTCAGAGTCGGTGCAACATAAATTAGCACTCCTCTTTAACGGAATCGGACATGTCACTCACTTTCGCAGGAGTCAGGCGAAATCAAGGACTGATGGAGAATGTCGTTTTCCGTTACGTCGGTTACGACATGGCTTCGAAAGGGCATCCAATTCATGGATGTCCAAGATTAGAGTTTTAGAAATTGCCTGGTGATGATATCAGGGGTGTAGGCGGGTGGGAAATATATATCAATACATACAAGGCTCAAACGAGGCTCTCCGCGATCCGATTGATTTTATATCTGAATTTTTCTTTGGAGAGCTCGGCTTTGACACGTCATATGGTACCGTTTTCATCTTTAGATACTTAATCGACGCACAGCAATAAACATGAATTCAGCTCAAATCAGCTCAAATTCAGCCAGATAATATGTGGACTGGATAAGGATGATCTCGCTTATTACATATGTCAAGGATAAAGTATCCCACTCATCTATTTAACATTTAGGTATATTATGAACCTTGCATGAATCTCAACCGTCAGCACAGACGACACCCATTCAGATGATGATAGAATCAGATAGATCACCACCAATCGCTACACGCCAATGCCATTTTGAGTTAAGTACATGCCTAAAAGTGTGTACACCTCAGTGCACTACGGCGGTCTAGGCCTCGCCAAGTAACCGTGCAAATCGATCTCTAGATCTTTGCTTTGTCTTTGCTACTACATACACATAGTTTCATTGCTAGCCTGTGCGGAACAAATCAGCAGGCATCTACCTAGTAGACTCTACATTGAATTCTTTAGAAATTTCGACCGAATCTTGGCCGACTCTCCCTTGAGCGATGATCCTCTGAATGAAACAGAAGAGCGCCTCATGGCTGAGATGATTTGAAATTGTAGCTCCAAACCAACCCGCATTCTACTTGAATAATTAAAGAAAGGCTGACGATGCTTTTAGTTTGCTTGTGCTCGCTTAAAGTTATGAACACCACTTAATTGGTATAACCGAATCATCGATAACGGCGTACGAAGTTATAGACGCCGGTAAATAATAGATAAAATAGTAAGTTATGTTGAATATTTGTCGGATAGTTTGTAGGGGGCAGGATGCGCGCAGCACACATCATTGCCCTGTCGCTAAATTCACATTCCGAACGATACCGCCATTCCAATCTTCGACCCGTCTCTCGGAAACCAGACTGTAAGTTGAACCTTCTGTCCCAACGAATCCCACAGCAAAGCTCTGCATAGCCACGTCGATTAAAGGGAGGTACCATTCTCCATAGCGCTCCAAGGTCATTTTTTCTGTATGATCGACATAGAACCATCCTTGCTCTCGAACGTTATCCCAAAATGCGGGGGAAACTTCGTCTAAAAATAAATAAAAAGCTAAACATCGAGAAGGTGGCGAAGCAAAGAGCAGCGTTTGAGAAATACCTGACATGACTATAACATAAGACACGAGAAGGCCGTTAAGCTGATTCTTCAACTCGTTTTGGATATCGGTAACGTGCTTATTGTAGGCATCAAGCGGAGGAAAAGGGTCGTTACCATCCTCGCCATTATTATTACCAAAAACAGAGAAGTCTCCACGACGTATATGCACTGCTATAAACTATTGCAAACAATCAGAATAAACTTTATCATGGTAGCTGGTTAGGTATACAACTACTCACCGAAGGTAATTCATCTCCAGGATCGGTGATCATGAGTGCATGTCTTAGATAACTTCGGCCTAGTTCTTTGATCGCATCCGTAAATAACAAATGACGGCCAACCATTCGCCACGCTGGGGACCAGGAATATTCCCATTCAAAGCGCCTAGAACCGGAGGTGGCATAATACAAGGAATCGAAACACGTCAAATGTTTATCAGGCTTCAGCCGGTGACCCTTCGGAGACGGAGCTAAAGCTTGTAAGCTCTCAGGAGCCACACTGGGATTCCGAGGATAAACCAGCGCAGTTAGTTTGGGTATCACGACGTGGTCATCCTCAGGTGCCGAAGGATCAAAGCGAGTATCCACTGGAACTCTGGTAAAAGAGGCATCAACACCCAAATGACGGACAAGATTCACTGCGCGTATAGGCTCGTCGATAATTTCCTTCCGAGTTGTCCAACAACCTATATCTTCAATTTCCGAAGTTGTATACGGGTTCTCTGAAGACTCTGGGACCGGCAATTCTTTGACATCTCGCCATTCGAGAATGGGTCTTTGCAGTTGATTTCGAAGGGATTGGAGATCGAAGATGTCACCGAATGGTACAATTCCTGCAGATTTTGCTGGAGACGAATAAGATTTTCACTGCCAACAGAACATTGATAAAACTTAACTTACAAATGTGATGGTCCGGCGCGAATGGGGGAATAATGGGTACGCGATCCGTCAGAGTGGATATGTAGATCATATTGACCTGAATGGGTAATTTTAAATGTGTATGGAGAATCAAAATCCACTCAGCAGCAGATATAAAATGAATCTCACGTAGCCCATGAATTGATTGGCTAGCAATGAAGCTCAGCTGAAGTCGCCACGATGTACAGGAGGTATTCACGTACTCATCCGGCATTTGACCAACTGGTAAGATAGTTCGTGTCGTTACGAAGATTATCTGTAGCCGCAATAGAGGAAGGCATTGAGACTAAAAACTATTTGTGATTATCAAATATATACCTCTAAATTGCCGTGTAGGGACTTCATTCAATAGTGCTGGACTATATTCCCTTTCAATGCCGGATCGATTTGGTGGCGTGGGCCGCAGCGATTTGAATTGGAGGTTGAAAGTATGCAATTCACGCGAGTTGAAAAAGGGCCTCATTCGACCCGAACGTGACAGAAGGGAATAAGCGCCGACGAGAAGAAACAGGGCGAGAACGCTTGCCCGCTTTACCCGCCATACTGACATTGAGTTGAAGAGGCGTTTTGTCGAGTCTGAAAGTATTATCGATGAAAGAAAGAGAAAAATTGTTTGCCAAATATTGGAGCGAGGCATATTCAAAGTCGGCAGGATCGATCATATTGCAGCACAGATATGGTAATTAAAAAAGTCTCGATCATTTTCCGACCAAATTTTATAGAAATTCGGTATAACAAATCATTCAGGTACTGTTCCGTTTGATGATCATCTCAGGACTTAGAAAGTTAGAGAATGAATTGTTCCGTAAGTGTATCGGATTATCGCAGCAGTGACTCGGTTCCCAGAGTTATGTGTTGAACCACTGCAAAGGTACTTACATACTATCAAATCAGGATATTCAATTTCCCAATAAAGATGGATCCCCATTTAGTATTCACTTCCTTCTATTGCCTATCTTGGCCATGAGCACAAATGTACTGCAAATCGGAAAAGTACTTAATTTGTGGGATACATTGTACAAAGAGGGGTGTATCTATGGCCTTGAAAGTACCAATCGAGGTAGGACAAAAGAAAATAGAGAGAAATAGCGAGTCTATTGCATACAAGTTATAAGTATCAATAATCATTCTGTAGCTAGAGGTTTGAATGTTTCGAAGATGATATTTTACAGGAATAAATATTCATAAAAGCTCCGCGGATCTGAAATTCCAGTTATTTGCATCCGTTTTTTGGCATTGCGGCGACGTCTTGAAGGCCACGTTCGGACTGGAGATCTCGAAGGAGAGGACGGAGAACGGACACCAGAAGCCCAATCACGGCGCCGAGGAGATGCAGAGTCGTGCAAGGGGTGTTGATGAATTTCAGTAATCGTCCTATCCGGATCTATGTTGAAGTCTGTGCAAGAAGAGTTTCTGCTTCTGATCTTGGTAGCGCTGGAGGAGATTGGATGGACAATGCTTCGAGACGAGGTTGAAGGAAATCGACGCTTGCACTGCCAAATTCTGAATTGGAATCAAGTTCATCGTGGTCGGATTCACCACCAGTCACTTCGCCTTCTACATGAGACCATGCATCTTCATCAACAATTGGAAGTGACGCGAATGGAGACGGATTCGGTGATTCTTCGATTGCTGGAAGGCCTTTGTTATCGCGATCCATTTCTATGTCCGAGTCCATCTCGTGTTCAGAGATGAAGTCAGAGTCGATGTTGTCGTCTGTTTCAGGATTAGAAGAATAATCTATGTCAGTTACAGGTGGTGTTTCCAATGCGGCTGGGGCCCGGCGGTCTGGCCGAGTGACGTTGGGACGGAGGAGATATGTCAGTCGTTCATCTGTGGTTCCTTTACCTGAAGAACGTTTCAAAACCAATAGTATATTGGAATATATCCGTTTACTCACTGAAGCTGACAATTTCATGGTATCGCGCACAGCAATGAACAACGTATCTCGCAAATGCATCTTCTGTTATGCGCCACACTAGCTGCAATGGAGTCCTGGAGACTTCAAAAATAGTCCCGGTAGTCCCAATTGGCGTTCCGGGGGCTTGAAGCCCACCTTGTGCCGCATGGTCCATGTCCGGAGAGAGTACCGTCCCCCCGATAGTTAACCACTGCATCATTTCCGACTCTACGTCACGCACGAGGGCTTGTGCCCTACCTCCAGCTCTACGCAAATCTTTTCGCATGCCCTTCAAGCTGAGTGAGAAGCGACCCGCGTTGGCAGAGGCCGGATCGGTCACCGGAAGAGTAGGCGCTGTGGAGAGTTTGACATTACGGGGAAGGTAATGAGGTAAAGGCTCAGGGAATGTCGAATGCACTTTAGGCAGGGACAGCATATAATCTCTTTTTGTTGCAGTTATAATATGGGGATTGCCAACGAAGCGAGCTGTGAGAGCAGACGAGTGAACATTAATCATGGCTTATCAGGTTATGACGTTCAGTGAGTTCAGTGAGGACTAACCATTATCTTTGCGTCTCACCCAGCGCTTGCCCTCATTTTGGTCTCTTTGTTTCTTCTTGATAGATGTCGGAGCTTGGTGCTGTTGTCTAAGAGCGTTGCCCGCTGGGCCACCGTGGAGATGCGCATAGCGGTTATTGAGTCCTGGGTTGCGTAGAATGGCAGGGAAAGAAAGTACAGGAATGTCTGTGTCGAGAGACATTTCAAAGTTACAAGGAAGAGGGGCAATCTGTGATATCGTTGCGGTGAATCTTGCTTTGGACCTTGCGATTCAAAGGCGAAAGGCTCGGATAGTCCTTGGATAGTCCGACAGCCAGTGTGAGTAGCGCTTCCGGACCCCGGTGTTGGCGATCCGTTCTATGACTCACGTGATGACTCATGGTATGACGATCTAGATATCTTAGGCTCGTCCCCATCCGGCTACGCACACGTGAAAGACACGTGAGTTGTGAGAGTAAACTCGACAACTGGCGTAGCCGGCTGGGCTGTTTCGGGGCACTTTTGGCGGAGCCCGCCAAATTCAGAGGAGGGGACTTCGTGAAAAAACACCTTGGAGGTGAAAAAAAGTGTCAAAATTGGGTATACAAAAAGTGATTTATTTTGCATTTTGAGTCGATTAGAGTATACAAGTTTTTTTCGAGAACTACACTTTTAACTTCGTCGTCGTCGACAGGTCCGTGCGCGAGAAGCATTCCGTCGAAGTTTTCGTCCACACAGTACTGAAAACACTTTCAAACTCATCTCAAGCATCAGTGGTATCTCATCAATGGCAAGGAAAGGTAGTGGTATTGCTGAAATGCTTGTTATTATGATCCCAAAGCCTTTTTTCTCAGCATTGGAGGGTATCACCAACGCCGACAGCATCAGTTGAAGTCAATTTCGAAAAAAATCGCATTTTTTCAAACCATTGCATTGAGTTCTACGAGTAAAAAAAACCATATTTTGTATACCCATTTTTGCGACTTTTTTTGAGTTGTGGCCACTTTTTCGACGAAGTACCCATGTATGAATTGGCGGGGAAATCAACCATCACCGAAAATAGACCCGAGACAGCCCAGTCCGCTCGCGAGCTCGCTCCCTTCTCGTCATGTGCTCCTGTGTGACTCTTTGTGACTAGAGCTCGCGAGTGTGACTGGCTAGCGAGTCTATAGATATCTAAGTCTTACTATCTTGAGTCAACATTTAAGAATCAACGTTAATCAACGCTTAACGTTCCACGTTATTGCAACCTGTTCCGAAGACTTGATTATTACTTCTTGTTTTCAAAATGACGTTCTTTATAACACCTGGTAGAATTTTTATTAAAATTTCAAGCAAGTACGAACTTACCTCGCGACTGCTTGCCCAGTACTTTTGTTTGACTTTTGTTGTGCTTGCTTTTGGCGTAGTGAACACACTTAAGTACTGATGTTCTGAGTCCTGATGTTGGTAAGCCATAATTTATCGTGGCGAGAATGCTAGTAATAGGGCGTATATAATAATACTTAGGAATTACAAATATCTATATATTGCATAGCAACGTTACCCAGTTATTAATCTTGTTAGAAGATACAATGTCGAACCAACAAATCTCTGAAGCACAGATCAATATCCGTTGTGGAGAGTTGGAAATGTTATAAAAGACTTACCACAGAGTTGGTTATCGCCGTGAAAGCCAAGATAAATACCAAGTATGCCTTGACCTTGGTTATCCCAACATTGCTTCCGAAAGCATCTGTTTCTTTCATGTTGCTCATAATCGCGACAAGGAGAAATCCCTAGTTGAACGCATTTAAAGAGGGATTCCAACTTGCAATTTGGCGACCTACATTTGATAGTACCCATGAAAGCAGCACGTTTGTTCTCACGTTTGCGTAGTAATCCTTTGCCGCATGTTCCTTCTCTACCACACTGAGAACTCCTTTACCCTTTCCGTTATCAATAGGTACGCGATCTCGAAAATTTGCCAAGGATTCTTCATATATGCTGTTCACGTCCGCGACTTCTGTAAGCATTTCCACGTCCACTTGTGAGTGACTATCTTGGATGACAGCTCCAAGGTCGGAATCTGGAATGGAATCCTGTTTCGTTCCCCATGAAATCTATGCAAGAATTTGGTAAATAGGCAAGAAGTGTAGGGTATAAGGCGCACATCGTCGAGATTAGAGAAGGCGTAGCTAATATTTGATGGTATCAGAGGAGGAATCGAATCGAATCGAATCGAAAAAAACACAACACTCACATGTTTAGGACGTTGATGTACATCGGTGACAAAAGCATATACGGTATAAAACTTGTGAACATATGCCATGGATCAAAGGCAAGGAAACTGCTAAAGGCGTACACTGAAAGAATGGCTTAGCATGATGGAGTGATTGTTCGAAGGGCAAAGACTTACGGCCGTAGGTGATGGCTACGCTGAACAGGACGATTGAATTTGCTGCTCCTCCTTGACGTGCGGCTTGAATAGCGCATACGATAGAGGCGATGATCATATAAATCATCAATACACCCAGTATGATGGTTGTGAGTTTGTATTTGAATTTGGCCCTGTGATCATTGCAATTAGACGACACTTGCTTCAGAGGATGTGGCGGATAACGAACGCTGCGGGTTTGTTCCCCATCGAAAAAAGGAAACATGCAACAATTAGTGAGGCCATGACGTACTGGTCGACATGAGATCAGCGGACGCGTAAGGAATCAGGAAAAGGTCACTTACTTGTACCAGGGTGTTAAAGTATTTGATGCCTTGCACACCAAAGGATGCATCTTCTAGGGAGCTTGTAAGGACAACCTAAGGATTGGTTGAAATCGGGGCTTAATCAACTTGAGGAAACGGAACTTACAAAAAATAAGTAAAAATTCCCCTGCGCAGAAACATCATTTAATGTTAGCTTCACACATATGTTTGAGTTGATCGGACGGTTTCTCACAACGCTGAACCAGGAGAATATTAGATTAATAATATTGTAGACCGTTTCTGCCATGAGCACCATCTTCCTAGAGAAACTGTGTCCTGAACGTAATATTTGGCCAGTATGGGCTATTGCATATGTCGCAGCGAAGAATGATCCATTGAGCCAGCGTCGGCGTTGGGAGATGAACTCGGGAATGGCATCAGGCACATCCGTTTCGCCAACGGCTCCCTTGACATATTTGAGGATCCTTAAAGCCATTAACATAGAACACATCGAAGAAGACCAATTAAATAAATACCAATTCGAATTCGCTTTTGCGACAAGTTCAAAGCACAGAATGCGCTAGGAAGAAAATATCAAAAAGGATCAAAGAGGACACAGATGAGTACGCACATCTTCTGCAAGGTCTGTATTTCGTCTAGTCAGACAAATGCACGGATATGTGCAATGAGGCTTACACATATTGGAGGTAAAGATGTCAGTGTCTCTTCCATGTAGCACTTCTCCCTTGAAGTATGACGCTAATGGACCAATTCCAAATTCGTCGTTCTGCAGAGCTATATATCTAGAGCACACACATCAGCACGGGTTACAACATGAGAAGCGAGATTAACCTGTATGCAGAGAAAGCTCCGGGCTGGGAAATTCTAAATGAAAATCGGGAAAGATAGCATACGTGCTGCTAGACATACCAAAACGCTGATATATCCGAACATCGACTCTGTAGGTTTGTCGAGGATACAACTTATCTTATATTCGAAGTTTTGCGCTGCGACTTTTCAGGAAGAAGAAACATCATAAGAAGGTGATTATAAGCAAAAAAAAGAAGGGCCTAAGTCTCTACCCAGTGGATTAAGGAGAAGCGACCAGTTTTTGCCCTTATACGTTGCAATTTCTCCACACGCGCCAGCAACGTTCGAATTGAGATCGAATGCTTTCCACAGTCGATATATACTGCTGTTGCTTGGTCTTGTCCCTACATCGAGGAGAACACAGACATTTGGCTATAAAGAATATTGGTAACATTGCTACTGATAATCATTGAAAACTTACTTGTAGCATTGGCGCAAATGCGTTGAAAAACCATCTATGACTATTGATCTTCTTTTGATTCTTTTCCTTCATGCAAAAAATGATTTGAGTAGGAACGATGCCTTTATCCGGATATTTGAAATGGAGATTCGGGTCCAGCGCAAAGGAAGTGGTATATTCGAACAGATGTGCTGTCACTTCCTTCTCGTTGACCTTATTTTTCATATGATCGCCAGGTTGATATACACCAAGTAAAGTCAGACAGTCGAGGACTCGAGGATGGACTTTCTTGCGGCCGTCCGCCACTATACAAACCACAACCTAAAGCGGAGGGCATTAACACAAGAGGACTAAGCTAGTATTCTGCCACAACCTTTTCCCAAGCGTTTGGGCCCCATGTTTGAGAATTTTTTCTCGTGCAAAGATGGGAAATGTTCCGCATTACACCATACATCGTCCGACAAAATAGCACCTCATCTTCCTATTGAAGCATTCGAATTCGGATACACAGTGAATATCTTGGGTCCTCACATAAAAAGGTAGAAAAAGCTCACGTTGTACATCGTTATGACGATAAACAGTTCTGTCCTCCTTCCAGACTCGTTTTGCCTCAAAAAAAATCCTTTCTTCTCAAAGTCATCAGGGTCGCATGTTACAGCAGTGTATCGAGTCTTCATTGTCTCTGGTTCGCCCCGTCGGGGTAGCACAAGTTTTGGAGGGACGTCTAGATCCACTACTAGATTACCATTCGTTAATTGTACCCGCCGTTTCGTTTTGTGTCGTCTCAAGACGCGTCCGGTAGGAGCTGGTCCAAAGTGTCGTGTTTTTTCATCGGGGGGCAATGAATATACAGTGGATGTCGGGGTCTCGGGTTCTGGATCGTATAAAACATTTTGTCCATTTGGAAGACAACCACGCTCGGTATAATATGGTTTCTCGGTTGCGTCGTTGTCGTTGTCAGAATGATCATCCGGATAGCCTGTGTAATGCACCGACTCATTGCCAACAATCATGTAGTCTTCATCGTCTACTGCGGGAGTCGGTGAGCGCGATCGTGGTGGACGATATGAGGCCCGAGAATAATTTCCGGATGCGTATGCTTCTGTGTCATAGTTAAAATGGTCTATCTCCGAACCTGCTGGCAGTGTAAGTTGGTCGTAAGAAGAGGTGTAGGATTGGTTTGAAGGTGGATGATACTCTTGGGCCTGGTAATATTGATTTGGTAAAAAAGGGAGAGCGTTTGCACCACTAGATAGAGATGTTGCAGGGCTGTAGAAAGAATCTGAGTGGGTAGTGGATTGTAATGCAGAGTCGGGATCCAGTTGAAGAGTCTCTCCTGTGATGATTGGGGCGAGATGTTGTCCTGGCTGGTATGGTACATAATCCAATGTTGATGGTTGAGAATATTGGTAAGAATCAACAGAAGAGTGCTCTCCAACCGAAGATGCAACGTCTTGAAAAGGGTCTGACAGACTGATAGGTTGCGTTTGTTCTCGCTGCTCTGGTAACAGTCGATCCGCGGGGTTGTCCGTGGAAGCGCTGTAATTGTCGGAAAGATTGTACCGTGTCAGTTGAGGGTCGGCAGGCTCGTTTGTAGGATTTGAGCTCGAAATTTCCGTTCGCGGGACGGCCTTTCGTTTGGCGGCCATGATGAAAGTTCAAAGCAAAGTTAGGAGATGAATATCATAATCCATGTTGGAAACTAGACGCGCCAGTCACGTGGCCGCGTCATTTCACGCGCGAAGTACAACTTTCTCGGTCAACCCACTGCACTTACTGTGTACATTCCTCTGAGCTCTCCCGTACCAATCTTTTGTCATGGTGTCCTTCCAACATCTCGTCCGCAAATACTCCGAGAGTTGCAGGCACGAAGTACCATACATCCATACCTCCACGGTGCAAAGTTTGTCCTTGACCATCGTTTAGCCCAATCTGACGCTGGACTTGCGCCGGACTTCCTTCGCGCCCTCAAAGGCATTGGCACTTACGCCCGCAGCCTTGGTTAAAATTGCGGAAGATAAAACAAGAACAACATGCGAGAGGATAAGAAGAGACGTCCAAAGGCTATCTTTTTTATCGCCTCTTGGTTTTCTTCCCCATCATCTGCACCTCTGCAGCATGATATTCTCGCCCGTGCATAGTATATCACTACCGATATTAAATAATGCTACTTCTGTCGCGTCAACATCTCTATTAGAAAGCGAGCCACGAGCAACGAGCCAAGAGCCGATCATCATTATCAACTACGTCCGGAGGCGGACACCTTGCGTCGCAAGTCCATGCAGTGGCTGTATTGCTGGAGGCCCTTATGAAGGTAACCATCGGCATGCACCTGCTCTCATGTCTCATGGAGCGTGCTGTACTGCTAATTGTATACTCTAGTTGGGGACCGTTGGGGAATATTTCCTGCTAATTTGCATGCCTTTGTCGCTGCTTGCTTGGACGCGGGCGTGGAAGCATTACTTCCTGGCTCGCCCATTTGTGTGTGCCCTTAAAAAAAGTAAAGAAAAATAATAACGCAACATCGTCTTAAGCTCCCGACCGACGCCAGCAAGATTCGAACTTGCGCCCTCAAAGAGGAACAGATTTCTAATCTGTCGCTGTAACCACTTAGCTATGGCGCCATGAAAACCGCTTCAAAATTTGATTTCAAGCTGTAGAGTTTTGGTAGAATCTGTGCGTTTCGTCCGTTGACACGTGCCGACCCACCTCGCGTCCGCCTCGAGGGAAGGCTGGAAGCTAATAGTAATTGTCGTTTTCTCACTTTCATTTCGCACTACACTACATATCCACGAGGTTTGCGAAGGCTCTCCCAAGAGCATAAGTGTTATTGAGGTAGGTTGGTCATGAACTAAGCTACAATGAGCCCTTATTCATTCCTTGTAGTCTAAATATTCAAATGCAAGTTTCGACGGGCAGCACCCAACGACTGCAGGCAACATTCACTGGAACAACTATTTGAATCGGAATAGGTTCAAAGACAACACCCACTGCGATACCGTCTTCCAACAATAGTTGCAGACCACGAGGGCAGCACGCGCTCTCATTCCACTGCAATGTGTATTGAGGAAGAGTCTCGATACAGATAACTCTTTGGTCTCCTCTTACCAATGGACGTGGCTCTCTCCATCTTGGCGGGCCTTTCTCTGCGCATCTTTCTCTTCAATACAGCTGCTATCTCCTCTGTTACACTTTCGACAGCAGTACTAGGTATATGGGAAGGAGCGGTGTTGCATCAGGTTTCAGGGCGTTCTTCATCACCAAATCTCGACCATTTTCTAGCATATGGGCTGCGCCTCGCAGTAGATCTCCTTATCTCGAAGGACTTTCAACGGCTACTTGTGATAGTATTATGGAGTACCCTCGGTACAGTTACTTCAGAAGTTATCACCCCTTACGACAGACTCCGTTCCGCCCTCAAGACACGAGACCGCGAAAGGGATCGTCGACACAGGCACTCACGCACCGCCTCTGCAGCGGTTCCTATTCCCTCGAACTCTTTTCCTCCTCGACTTCGCGCTTACAAACCTCCCGAATCATGTTCTACTCCAACCCTTCCAGAAAACCCTCCTCCTAATACCTCTACACCTATCCTATCATCAGATCAACCGCCTAGTCCCCCAAGCTTCTTCCTTCAGGAAACTTTGGAAACAATTGTCTCACCTTCCCCCAAACCAATGATTTTGCAGAGTCTGCACTCAATTGAATCGTCACCACCTGATGCCCTTCCCGTTCGACCTCGTTCCGGTTTGGCATCCACTTTCAACCATTCTTCGGATTCGGATTCACCGCTACCTGTACCTATTCATCTACCAACTCCTCCAGACAGTGCTCAAAGCGCCAATCCTCCTGATGTTTTGAATGATGTCCAAAGTAATGAAGCATACGACAATCAAATCTTAGGCTTCGCACCCGACCTTGCTCCTATACCCGAACTTTCCTCCCCTGAAGACCACAGCACCCCCAACAGGAACGGGGCCCACCTCATGCAAAGCCATTCACATGATATCGATTCGAATACTGGACTGCAACGTATATCCAGGTGGCTCGAATCGCAACCCATAACAGGGGATCCCGAACCTCTTTTTCGAAAACCTTTTTCACCCACTACGTCACCCGCACGTCCAATTCAGGTGCCTTTTCGAGCTCACTCCCAAGATTTGCTATGGCAAATGCAAATACCTCCTGAAGAACAAGACCCAACCATTGGTCCTGATGAAATCAGGTTTGAAGGAGGGAGCACCGATCGTGGCAGTGCACTAGATACAGGTAGTGATGAACTGCGTACTCCTGGGCTTCGAAATGGGTTGGATGTTGAGACAGATAACGAACATGATGAAGATCCACTTCAAACTCCCCGACGGTTTCGTCAAGACGAGGACCAGTTTACTCCTCCCCATTCGCGGCAAGAAGAAGGAGAGCTATCTCCGCTCGGTATCAACGTACGATCAGCTCTGCCAGATAATGAAGAATATGATATGCAAGAGCCTCTTCAACCATCATCTTCCGAACCTGAGCAGATCGCCGAAGACGCGGCTAGCGATTTATTGGAAGATACCGACAATCTTCAAATTCCCGGCTCTCTTTCACAGAATCTCTTGCTTCAACCACCCTTACTAGACTCTAGTCCCCTTTTCCGACCTTCCTCACCTCCACCAGAATCTTCACCTCCACCTTCGCCTTCTACGATTTTGTCTGATCCCAGTGATGCATCCATTCTTTCGACGCGTGTACCAGACAGATTATACTCCCGCGCTGACGCACTCAGGCAACAAGCTCGGGAAGAAGAAAAACTGAGGGCGCAACTGGAAGAGGAACGGAAATTGGCAGAACGACAGGGAAGGATAATGGATGCGCTTATGCTCAAAATCAAGGTCCGAGACATGGATCTCGCAGCCTATAAACTGCACGAGAAAGCTGCGAGGAGATACTATACTGGTGAGTCATGTGTCGCCTTAGCTCACTATAACGAACTTCCATCCTCACAATGATCGCTATGCTTAACCAGCTCGCAATCCGAACGCTCAATCTCACAACATTGATGTACATGGTCTTCGCCCGCGGGAAGCGTTTGACCGCATCGAACGAGCTATCGTCCAGGCCAGCGGGGAAAATCGGACCGTCCTGAAAGTTATTGTTGGGAAAGGGCTGCATTCGGTCAATCAACAACCCACTCTCAAACCAGCCGTAATTAGAGAGATGCAAAGGTTGAAAATCAAATGTGAGATTAATTCAAGAAACCCAGGCCAACTTATCATCACATTACCTGGACATTTAAATCCACCTTCCTAGCTGTATTTCACTTCTCGTTTCGCTATCTATATTTTATATCTGGTTCAAAATATTCTTATATACATATACCTTGTTCAACCAACGTTTCAATAGTTGTCGGATTGTCATGTACTTTGTAAAATTGTTTTCTGTAGGTTTAGTGGTGACTTTTTTTCCCTGTGTGTTTATTATATTCGAATGCTGGGCCATCTTAGAACGAAATTTTGAGCCTCAAGCAGTAGACATAGCCTTCGCAACCGGTCTGGAAGATGTTTCTAATCACGGGACGGTTGAGACTCTGTCATGTTCTTGATTTGAATCGTTGCAATGACTATTTTCTTGCTCATTCCACTCTCTCATCTCCAAACACTGTACTCCAAGAGAATTGCTTGTGAACTCAGAAGCTTGATCTAGACGTAAAATTAACTTGAAGCTCTCAACAAGCTCTTAAGATCCTAGAATGGTGCGTTTGTCAGGCGCGATGTCTGCTGCTAGCTGGAAATGCTTTGGTACTTTGTAGTCTTTCTTTGCGGCCTCAGATTTTCATCCATCGGAATTGCTCAATAATCAGCCTGTCTACGGGAAATATTTAACAAACACTCCAGCTCGCTTTCATTCCCTATATCTTGTAAAAATGAAGCGACCTCCATGCCCAAACTTTGATCGATGCGTTAAGTAGGTCTTCTTTCGCGCGACAGCCGCTCACTGGGTTTCAATTGAATGAACTCAAAAACAGTCGAGGAATTCTTGCCGACCATTTGACTTTGATGCATTGATGTTCGATCAATCCGATCCTACTTACATCTGTGACGTCGATTTTTTCTCTTGGCGATCTTTCCTGGGTTAATGGCATAATGTAGGCACATATCATATATAAAGCTCTAGCATGGTGGATATAATCATACTGGCTAGCGCTGGCGATGATATCGATTGTTTCAATATGATATGAATATAACGGTTACTGTACACTAATATATCCAAGGGACTAGTTTGTATGGTACCCTTCCTGCCCATTGATTCCATTGCACACCGAACACTCTGCGGAGGGCTGCATCTTCTGACGCCATTCGTGAAATCAATCCAGTCAATATCGATATCGTCAGTGCCAGATATATGAACGTTGCGATTCTTCCCAAGGCACTCTGGAATATGCCACTTTCCCTTGCCCATGAACCCTGTCACCATAATTTTGAGTCTGCACCTCCGTTGCTCGTTAGATGTATCTGGCTTACTGGGCTCGCATGGCAAAAAATGATACCGACGACCACCAATAAAATACCGGTATATCCAGGGTGCCTCACCATCCCATATGGGCCAGTGGTGACCAGTTTGTGTTCGTCACGGATAGACATCTCAAATGTGAACAGCTTCCCCAATGCTTTATAGCATGACCATCGGATATATCCTCCTGAACTCGTCATGAGTGTGCCAAGTAAAAACAAAGGCGATAGACCAATTTTCTCTTGGCTTCCCGGAGCGGTCAGAGTTGTCAAAGCTTTCTGACAGAGCCATAGCTCTGAGTTCCTGGCAGATATGATCACGACGAGCTCTGCCAACGCAGCGGTCCAGCAGATAGTCTAGCAAATAGAGAAATTCGGACATCCTTCCTAGACACTTTTATGATGGTCTAGACTCTCACCTTGACGATATATTGTCCTGAGCGTTGCTTTAACAAAATCTCTAGTCTTGTTGAGGGTACACTTTCAGAGAGACTTGGCGGAGGGTGAGGAGGCGTTGCTGCTACGTGAAATCCAAGCATCGCGACCGCCATACAAAATATTCGCAGAATAGATGTGTGCATGGAGATATGTGATACTGGACGCGGTGTTGACAGCCCAGATCAATGGGCGAACTGTAATCAAGAGCGCTTGGGCTTTAAAGGATCTTGTATTTCGCCCCAAGTGCATGAATCCTAGGACTTAGGACGAGCAGTCGTGCCATTCACATCCGTTTTCATGTGGTGAATACTTGTCCGGGAGTTCTCGAGGAAGAATCTACTCATATTGTACCTTCTTCCGTCCAGAGAACCATGGCTAGGAACCCCCTCCACATAAGCATAAAGTCCCAGTCGGCCATATTCTGACTCGTATTTGCCGCTTATCCGCACTAAATCGTTGCGAAGGGTGTCGGAGATTGTTCCGCAGTACCAGTACCACTTGCCTGAGTTATCCATGGAAAGGTGGGTCTGTATAATTCCTGGTTTAGCCTCCAAATTATATCAACAACATTTTACTTCCTATTATTGGACGATTACCGAGTATGATGTCAAAGTGCCAAATAGTGTATATTTTATTTGGGCTCTTAAGATGCATATGAACAACCCTTAGGCACCTGCAAGGAATGTCATTTAGAACAACAGGACCGCCAATGATGATATAGTACTATACCTATGAGAGATTGCACGTCTTCCATTGATTCTAGCCTATAACGTGTTTCTCGGAGCCCAAGGACCGGTAGAGCAAGTAGGGATTAATGATGTATACGACTCGGAGGGAAGGACTCCCAGTGGCTGAAATCGTCCATAGTGAGGACATTAGTATTCCTGCGTTTTGATTTTCTAGAACCGGCCATTTAGGTTTTGGTTCGGAGCTGAGTGAGAGTAAAGGGCATCGCGTAAGCGCCGAGATCTGAGAGCTCGTTATAGAAACATTCACCAAAGTTTTATCGGAGTGTCGTATAGAATCTGAAAGCAAGCATATTCTCCCTTCCGGACTTTGCAAGTAAATTCCGATCATAGAGTCAGTCTGGTGGGCGCCTATTTGGCGTCGATGTCCGTTCCAAACAGGGGACACAATAACATTAGCTTTTTTGGACGTCAGTGGTAAATCAAGAAAGGCTATGTCGAAGCTCAAGATCTTAAAGAAACTTCGATCGTTGGAACGACTTTGAGACGACAAAAACAGATCACAGTACGACACACTTTGATGTTGTACTGAGTAGTGTTTAAAAGGAGCGATACATGGATGGTGGGACGTCACTGAGCGCTGATTCGCGTTTTACTTGTTGAGGTAAGATCTGGCGGGGCCCTCTGGTTCTGTACACATCGAGCAACAAGCATTATAGATAGACTTGTGGGAGGCGAAGGTATTGGCGTGTTTGCTGTTGCTGTTACTTACCTACAGTGAGAAATGGAAGGAATTTTAAGACGATCACACCATATCGCAGTTTCCAGATGGTGATTTTGAATAGAGCGCGATATCTAAGGTGCCGCGTACAATGGGGAGTTGCCCGACTATACAGGTTGACAACGTCCGTCCATTAACCCAAATGGAGAGTCTCCGTCTTAGATGGATTCTACGTGATGTACATGTACGTTAGCAATTTGCAAAGGAGAGTATAAAACGGGAAACTTACGCGTAAGCGCGTTGTTGAGTTTAGTGACACGCGACTGCACGCTCAGGTCGATTGTCTTGTCACCAAAGTCAACGATGAGACCTCCAAGGATATTGGGGTTGACCTGGCAAAATTGAAGCGCGTGTTTTGAATATGTATAAGTGGACATACCTTGTTGGTGACCTTGAGGACCTTGGCAGCTTGAGCGGTCTGCGACTGCTTCAAGGTCTTCTCCAGACGTGTCAAGACGTCCTTTGGCAGAGGTGAAGCCGACGTGACGGTGAAGGTAATTTCGCCCTTGTACTGCGCATAGAGCTCGTTGAATCCCTCGATAACGCCTTCTGTCTCTCCCAACCTTCCGTTTTCCGATAGGACGGTCAACAAGTTCTTGGTGACATCAGAGTACGACTCCTTGCCAGAGCCCTCGAGTTTTGTGAAGATTCCTTGGAGAAGTTTGGTGCGCTCTGCCAGAGAAAGAGTGGGGTTATTCACGAAAGCAGAGACGGTAGGGTCCTTCTGGATGACGTTGGAAAAGTTGGTGAGTTCGGAGTGAACCTTGGCAAGGGTCTGGGGGGATTTGGCGAGGGCAGCACCGTAGACAGCCTTGGAGTATTTGGTGGCAATGGCAGAAGCCGCACGGCGGCCCAGGCCAGGGGCAGCAGACAATGAACGGGCAGCGGAAGCAAGTAACATAGTTGGAGGAGCGGGCGATGGGCGACCACGACGACACGCAAAAACTCGGGACACCACGGGCTTTTCCGGTCACAGTCCGCGTGGGAATCCAGCCTCTGCTGCGCTGCTCAAGTTTGGCAAGGACATGAAGTCCAAAGAGTAGCAGTAACCGGGGTCCATGTGGATCCCAATAGATTGGCGAGGAGATAGTGGCTAATACAAGTGTGTATGATAATACCAAGCATGTACGTGACGAGACAGAGATAACGAAGTAAGAACTTGAAAAAGAAGGGAGCAGGAGGGTGGGCGAAAGAAAAAAGGCTCAAAACTACGAGGAAAAACAGTAAGTAAATGTAAATACTTTTGAGCCCGGAGGCGAGGACGAAGTCCTAAGAGAAATCCAGCAAGGAACATACCAAATGAGTGATTAATGGAATATAAGATAGATTAAGAGGGGCGAAGCCTCGAAGAGATTAATCACTGTGCAAGAGGTGTAATGTTCAGTGCTGGAAATGAGGATGAAGCGCGGGGCGCTTACCTGTGCTGAGATGTCGAGATGGGAGTCTGAGGACAAAAGCAGCACAGGTGAGAAAGAGCTGAAGGCCGAAACCTTTTCCTGACTAAGCATCCGCTAGAATTTAGCACTAAGACAGAAATTCGGCACACCATTTTGAGTGCGTACGAGCGGTGCTCGGCACAAGGAGAGAGCGAGCGGAGCTCGAAGGTAGAAACTCTGAGTGGGCTCAGAGGCCTACGGAATGTCTCCCTACCCTCGGAATCCGCATTACGACGACCTCTGCTGCGCTGCTCAAGTTTGGCAAGGACATGAAGTCCAAAGAGTAGCAGTAACCGGGGTCCATGTGGATCCAATAGATTGGCGAGGAGATAGTGGCTATGAAGGGTGAAGTTGTTGCTGAGGGGTGGTGGTGGTGAAGAATGATGGAAAGCGAGGAGCCAAGAGGTGAAGTTAAAGGTGAAGGCGGAGCCGTAGAGAGGCGAGCTGCTGCTCGGCTCGGATTGTAGGATTGTCCGAATGTAGATCTTCCATGCCTGAGATGACCACCGTCCGATAGCTTGAATGACGTCTTCAGAGAGGCCCAGGCTTGCATAGAATGTTGCACCACCCGCACGGGCAGAATGCCCACCAAAGTCCCTGCTCAGAAGGCTGAAAAATCGTGCATCAAACCAAGAGCGCTTGGGGTGGGAACCATCCTCGCGAATGAAAAGAGCAAGACGACCAAGATGTAGGGCATCACGGCGAGAAATGTACTCAAGAAGGAGAGTGACAGGATCTGCTACATCCTGAGTATGGTGAAGGATGTCCGTACCACGATAGAAGGGGTCAGCTTTGTGGTAAGGAAGGCGATATAGAACACGACCGGCTGTGAAGACGAGAGAGTCGCGCTGAATAACTTTGCGCCAGTCGAAAAGATCTCTATTGTTCTTCTGGACCAGCTCACCAGAGCGGTGGCATGCATAAAAGCAGCAGGATAAGATGGTGGCAAACAAAAAGTCGTCGTAAGAGTTGGAAGATCGAGCGACGAAAAGGAAGGCCTGAAGATGGGCAGGCCGCAGAGGAAGCTTACGATGCACACCATCTGCACGGACCTTCTTTGAACCTCGAATAGTTGCTTTGACAAGAGGGTGGCTGCGGTTGTCATCGAAGTCCGGGTAAATGTCCGAGAGGAAATGACGGACACCAGTGAGATATTTCGGGGCAGATGCGATGAATATTGAAGTGTAAGCAACATATCGTGAAAGAGTTTGGGGAGTGGGTTCGATAGAGAGACCATGGCTGAGACAGAAGGAGATGTAATCGCGTGCGCCGGTCACATATCCCTTCACTGTTGACTTCTCAATGGCATTGACCTGTAAATGGACAGTACGTTTGTCGAGATCAGCCAGATCCATGAGTGGGCGACCCTTTCTCGGAGAGAAAGACCCGCCCAGGGTGCTCAAAAGCACGCCTTCCATCGCGCCGGCAGGAGTTCCCTTGGTGGGGAGAAAAGGCGGACGCGGTCTGCGGGAAATTTGCTCCGATACTCGTCCAGAAGTAGACGAGACAGGAGATCGGCACGGATATTCAACTTCCCAGGAATATGCCGTACTCGTAAATCCATCCCTGACTCGAGGATGATGCCAGCCACTGCAAGCAGCGGGGCGTTGTGAATGGACTCGTTTGCATGAAGAGTGTTGAATATGCTGACGGAATCCAGACTGTCGGTATGAATGAGCAGTCTGCGAGGAGGTTTGGGAAGGGAGGCGACATGGTGGATGGCGGAAAGGATAGCGACCAATTCTAAGAAGAAGATGTCGATTGTGATGTTCAGAGGGCAAGGAGCCAGCTGGTACATGAAACCGCGGCCAGCATAGGTGAAACCCATCCCAAGTTTGAGGCTAGCATCAGTCCACATAACCATGTCCGCCTCCGAATCATCCCACACCCCATCATCGATGAAACGAATCCCAGAACACTTAGGGATTACAGATGCGAGCCATGAGAGGTCCGCAATAACCTGTTTGTTGAGAAAGATGCTCCCTGAAGCCAGTGATTTTCCACTCGTCTTCCGGTAGAGTTCGGTGAGAGCGGGACGGCCCCATGGCAAAACATTCAATAGCCAATTGATGTGACCACCGAGACGTTGCCATTCACGCAATGGGAGTTTGCGATCTTTGGCCGAAATGAAAGAATTGATACGTTCGATGATGTCGGTGATAGATGAAGGAGGAAGGGACAAGGAGCCGTCGTTGGGGTTAACCCAGAAGCCGATGATTTTCAAGACATCCCCATGTTCCTGCTTCTTGTCCTCGAAAGGACAACCAATGGCTTCCCAGAAAAGGAGGAGCTGTACTTGACGCCGGGGGCGAAGCATGCCGTGGAAGAAGATGAGGTTATCTGCAAAGTCCCAACCATAGAAGTCATCCATATAAACGAAGAGGCTGAGAAGACCCAGCTTTCGAACACCCAACCAGCACAGCAAGCCTGAGACAGCACACCAGCAACGAGGCGAAGCTCTGTTCCCAAAAACAAGCCGCCGTACGATGTGGAGAATGCCGTCGACGCCCACAACCTGTCGTAGTTGAAAAATGGGATGTGCTGGAAGGTTGAGAAATGCTGAAGCGACGTCGGACTTGAAACAGACCATGGAACGGCCTTTGTTGGCGGAACGTGCCTCCCGCAAAGCCTGACCAAAGTCATGCATATCGTCATAACGAACCTTTGCTTCGGCTCGAGGAATTCCATCGTTGATTCCGGAACCGCTGTGGTCTGTGATGACACGAGCCTTCTCCTTCTGCCAGACTACGAACATAGGTGATCTTTTCATGCCCGGCAAAAGGTCGGATATGGGAAGAGGTTTGGACCAGCGGTTGGCAGCAATCTCCTTGTCACGGAAAGCGCGGATTGCTTCAAGGTCTGCTTCCTCAGAGGAATAGGTCTCCTTGGAATCAGAAAGGAGTTCCTCGGCCCAATCGCCCTCGTCGAAAGGCCAGAACCCATAACGCAGGCCATCCAACACTGATTTGACGAATGGCTGATTCGGATGATCATGCAACATGCGCTCGAGCATGTCGACATTGAAGGGTGTTTCCACCCTGATAGATCCCTCCATAGCTTTAAGTGAAGCTTGAATGGCGGGGTCGTTGAGAAGATGAGTGGGAGGTGAATGAAGTGGTGGTGCGGTTTCGGTGTAAAGAGCAGCAGGAGAGAGAGTTGGCGAATTCGAGTCGGTCCATGCAAACCGACGACGAAAACGCGGGACCCCGTCGAGAGGTTGAGCCTTGCGCTTCAGGCCAGGCGACGGGTTAGAAAGGGTCTTAGGCCCTTCCTGCCGAACCCGAGCTACTTTCTCCAGCACCTCCGCTCGTTCCAGACTTTCCTTTGTTGAAGGCGTCCCGCTTAGCTTGGAGGAGGATGTCGCAAGTGGAGTTGTCCCGTGCTCGGTGTTTAAGACCACACTCGCTACAGATCCCATGCAGCCTTCGGTTAGGGCAAGGATCACTACACTTGCCGAAGTTCCAATTTTGACAAGGAACTGTGCGAACTTTCGACTGCTGCCCAGAAGAAAGGCCCGATTGAGACCGTTTTCCAAGGATGGATGTGGATGTGGAGGCACGGAAGAGCTGTGACAACAGCGAGAAGTGATAGTTGGATTCGATGTCCAAACGGAATGGGCTCTTCGAATAGCGATCTCGAACTTCGAGATCAAAATCGATTGCAGACTTTGGATCTGGTGCTGCGCGGAACATATTGAGCATATATTGGTGATAAGCAGCGAGCTCGTCCGTCCGATGCCGATAAACCATGCGGACTCCAGCGCTCCAAGCGCTGAAGACACGAGACCATTCTGACTCAGATTTAAGGGGTTTGCGAGCCGTTGAACTGTCCTTCTTGATGAGGGAAAAACCGCCAGCAAATTCCCGTGGATCATCATTGTGATCAAACCCACGGTCCATGGAGGCATGGAGTTTCTCAAAGTTGACAAAATGGTCTTGAACGATGAGTTTCCAGATGGAGCGGGGGATCGGATCCAGGAGAGGCTGAACCTGCAACATGTCAACAAGGTTGTCAATCGTCTTCTCCGAAGCAAGAGCTCGACGAAGCTCCCAAGTGGTCTTGACATGCGGATCATCCACATTAACACTGCATAACTGCTCGAGATGGGGTGCGAGAGCGAGGACATGGCTGGGGAGTGAGAAAGACTCCGATGGAGATGGCTTGATATTGAACAACTTGGCAAGATCTTCGGCTGACAAGCCAGAGGAAGTTGGCTCGCGCAACTTGGGAGTGATATGTTTGAGCTTGGCCTGGAGGACTGCCCAGGCCGCAGACTCAGTGGCCTTCTTCCTGGAAGCTTCGAGGCGAGCCCGTGCAGCAGCTTCAGTTTCGGCTCGCCGAGCACGATACTCCTCGATCTCGGATTCAGTGAGGCCCTCCGGTGTATTCTCGCGTTGATCCGATGTATGGGTTCCATCGTCAGCGGGGTCGACCTGCTCGGGGCCGCTTCGCTGCTGATCGAGGTGTTGTTCCAGGAGATTGACATAATCTCGGCCCTCGCCAGGGGTGGCCCCAAGTTCTTGTAACTTCTCCAAGAATTTATCGGAAGGGAAACGACCTTCGACAACGTCGTTGACGAGAGACTTGAAGCCTTCGACTCGAAGTCGTACATCTTCGACTTGACTGCCACCAGAGGGAGAACCGCTCGTAGTGCCAACTGAGCTGCCGCTCGCGGGTGCACCGCTCGCGTCGCTATTTGGAGGATTGACATTGGTCATTAAGTAAGACGTTGATGGGCGAGGATACCGAGGTGCAAGGTGTCGAAAGAAAAAAGGCTCAAAACAAATGAGTGATTAATGGAATATAAGATAGATTAAGAGGGGCGAAGCCTCGAAGAGATTAATCACTGTGCAAGAGGTGTAATGTTCAGTGCTGGAAATGAGGATGAAGCGCGGGGCGCTTACCTGTGCTGAGATGTCGAGATGGGAGTCTGAGGACAAAAGCAGCACAGGTGAGAAAGAGCTGAAGGCCGAAACCTTTTCCTGACTAAGCATCCGCTAGAATTTAGCACTAAGACAGAAATTCGGCACACCATTTTGAGTGCGTACGAGCGGTGCTCGGCACAAGGAGAGAGCGAGCGGAGCTCGAAGGTAGAAACTCTGAGTGGGCTCAGAGGCCTACGGAATGTCTCCCTACCCTCGGAATCCGCATTACGACGAACACCGCGTCAGCCTGGCATTTCTGCAGACTGCGGCGCGTCGCGTTCGGTTCTATTCTCCGTCCCCTCGTGTACATATCGTGTCAAATCAGATTCGTGTTGTGTTTCAAAGTTTTCAGTGCGCAGACACGATTTACAAGAAAAATGCATCAGGCAGGTGTGATGTGGGCGGAATACATACGTTATGTTAGCAGGAGGCCATGACATTAGTGTGGCGCGGCGTTGGTCGAGGCGAGTGGAACGGCAGTGATGCCAACGGAGTGAGTAAGGCGGGCCCCAAAGATTGCTTTATAAATAATGTAGCAATGATGCCGGCGCAGTGGTCCTCCATTTCAAACGTTACCGAGCCGCCTCGTTTCTTGCTCCCTCCCTCCCACCATCTCCCGACCACCAGCACGCCACATACACGTTCCATCTTTCCCCAGAAGTCTTAGAAGACGGCCTTGCATGCCTGAAAAAGCTGGACATTTGAATCCTCCATCCTCACCACTTTCATTTCGCACGCGCTAGAACAAGGCCTATTGTTCTTCGGCAAGCTTAAACGCCAGGTTAAAGTACAATAACTTTCACTGATTTACAAACAATGGCCTGACCGACTTCAGTCATAAAAAGGAAACGCTTCAGCAACCCGCGCATCGGTTTCTTGAATCACCACCGCTATCGCGTCTCCTTCATGTTTTCTTTCCTCGCCCGGCCGCGAGCCCTTGCCTTCGCTTTACTTCTTTTTACATTGTTACCCTATTCTTGCGCATTCGAGGATTCTGTGTGTAAGCTCTACATCCCTTTCCATCACTTTCAATGCTGGTTGCTAATAGTCTGATTTTCTAGTCACGTCGTCTGTCACCTATTGCAATCCCCCAGAAACTCTCCTCATTCAACGTTTTGAACTCGCGTACTTCCCCGCAAATAACTCGGTTTCTTTCAATGTGTCTGCCGCGAGCGTTGTGCGTATTTCTACTAGTATGCTTTACGTTCCTTGCATCGCGTCTGATGGTCTTTGCGCAACATCTTAGCAAGCCAATGTCAACGTTACAGCCAATCTTCTCCTTAATGTATACGGGATGAATCCCGTCAACGTCACTCTCGATTTATGTGGTATTTTGGGCGGGGCTCTATGCCCTCTACCAATGTACAATTTCACTGGAGCAGATTCCATCACGCTACCCTCTGCCTTCAGTGTTGCGAAGTCAGTGCCAGGAATCGCGTATAAGATTCCGGATTTGGAAGGATTCGCTCAATTGTCGTTGACGGAAATTCATACGGGCACTGTGAAAGCTTGTGTTCAACTCACTCTATCAAACGGACGCTCTGCGCATCAAACCGCGGTAGAATGGACCACTGGCGGAGTCGCGCTGGCGGTTCTGTTGATCGCCATCTGGCAGTCAACGTTACATCCCCAGGGAATTCTGCCTTTCCGTCTCCTTGAACTCATGACTCTCTACCAAACCATCGCCAGTAGCTCCTTTCTCAATCTCAACTATCCTTCCGTCTATCGCGCGTTTGCATTGAATTTTTCCTGGGCCATGGGTCTCATTTCGGGTTCATCGATTCAGAACTCCATTAATCGAATGCGCCATCTCACAGGAGGTAACCTCGCCGATGCTATCGGTGGATCTGCCGTGAGTCTCGTCAATCGAAAACTCAGCCCATACAACTCGCCGGATTCCGATATCGTCAGCCAGTTTATGTCGACTGGATCTATTTTGACAAGATCACTTCCCGCTAATTTTATCGCCGCCGTCCATCCAAAATTAGTCACGTTTTTTTCTGCTGCCAATCGTGAAACGATTGTCAATGGACAAGTACAAACGGTTACTGCGGCCTCATCGAATGTCCTTCAAGCAGGTGTTCCAATTTACGTCAACACGCTCCATATTGCCACAGCAAACGCGTTCATGACGGCGTTCCTTTGTGCGTTGTGCATCCTTGGGGTCGCATCAACAGTATTCGCTCTGGGATGCGGGATGCTGCTTTTGGCAAAACGCGTATATTCACACAAACATCATAAAGGCGCGCTTGCCAGTTCTGATTACAAGTCCTTCGTCCTGTCGTGGTATATTCGCATAGTAAGTCCACATCTGATATCTATCTCGAATTCCATCTCATGATTTGACAGGCGCTGGTGATGTTCTTCCCACTCATGATATTCATAATCTACCAATGGACCCTCAAAGATTCATGGTTATCTGTCCTCCTTTCTGTCATTTCCTTCATCGCTATTTCTGGGACTATCTTATATCCCATCTACCTCGTCCTTCGAACGACGCGTCGGGAATCTCCCTTCGCTTTATATGCTCACAAATCGGAACAACTCGCGCGCAACGGTCCCCTCTACGCACAATATCGCCCAGAAAGATGCTACTTCTCAGGCCTTCTTCTCATTGCTTTCTTCCTCCGTGCTCTGTTCATAGCAGTTGCCCAACCTTCAGGCGAGGCACAACTCGCGTTGATGATCATTATCGAATCCACCTTGGTGCTGGCGCACTGTATTCTGAAGCCAGCAATGACCAGAGGCGGAGACGTATTCGGAAGCTATCTGGCCATTTGTCGACTTGTTTGTACTGCCCTGATGATTGCTTTCATCGAGAAACTGCAAGTTAAGGCCATTCCTCGTGTCGTCATTGGGATTATAATTGCCTTGGCGTGGTCTATCGCCGTGCTCGTTATTATTGGCAATATCTCATGGAACGCAATCGCTGCTCTGAATATGAAACGCGACAGTCGTAGCAAGAATTCGTCTATATTGGAATCGCCTGCTGGATCTGAAGGGTCTATGTTAGAGAAGGGTGTCCGCGGAACATCGGATGGCAGTATCAGAAGCAACCCGACAGAGAAGAACATGACGCAAACAGGTGGCTCGGCGGATAGCTTACGATATGTGGCCGAGAGTACGGGTGCCGAAGGTGTCGAAGAAGTTGCCCGAGGACGCCCGGTCAATCCAACACCAGAAAACAACATTCCTTTCGACCAATATAACTATGTTCCTTATCCAATTTCTCCGACCGGAACGACAATTAGCACAATGGATCCTCCCAGCATATACTCTAGGGACTCTGGGACCCTCACTGTGGGGAGTCTATTGCCTCGAAGATGGAGTTTCTCGCTCAGTCACCCAGGTTCCCCAGCAACCTCAAGTCATAATCGAAATTCGCTGACACCGTCTCCGATGCCTCCTTCATCACCCTCTGAAGCTGGCAGTCATAGTGGAGGTGTTTCCAGAAACACTTCTATAAGGATGCAACCACATCAACCAAGACACGAAGACATCCAGGAGGAAGAAGTAGCCGAGCCATCATCATCCAACACATTGCCGACACCACAAACATAGAATCTCGCTGTTACGATGGCGGGCACAGCCTAGAATCATATCTTCAATTTTCAACATTCATCCCCTTGGGCGCTCTAGGCGCATAGAGATCGGAATCTGCAACATCAATTCTGTATTTTTATTTTGCATCAATCATTTATTCCCCACATCCTTACATTCGTTACGATATTCTGCCTGGAAGATATCTTCCATATAACTTCTTTCTTGCACTACCTATGACGGTTGCAATGGATTTCTCACCTTTAATTAACGTTATTTTACTCAAATGGAATTGAAGCGTAATTAAACTCACTCACAAATGTCTGCATGGACTCAAAACTATGTCTCGTCTCATCACCTACATGGCGATCATCAAACTGTTGTTATATCTATGTATCAATATAATATCCGTCTTTGCATCTACTGCCTAAATAAGAAATTATTCCTTGATCAGGAAACATTCTCTATGGCAGATACCAGTCCGAAATACGTATTTATTAACTTCTTGCAGTCGCGCGAATTCTTACTCGCTTTCAGATGTATTCTGAGCAAATCCCGAGTAATTTCTGTACTTTCTGTACTTTCCTTTACTTTCACAGTAGTTATTTATATATGGAATTTTTGATGATAGGTACGTACGCCCACGTGCGCTGGACCTAATATTAATCTTATCAGCAGTACAACAAGTTATTAAGTAGTAGTAGTAGCACACCTTCATCGATCATCTTGTATACTCATGCTCAATGCTCCCAATTTCCAAAGCTTGATAAAGTTCTCAGGGGTTGCCACTGCCCGCTAACCGTTATGTCGCTGACTAGAGCTCTTTTTAGCCATCATCGACTCCAGCCCGTTGATCTCTGATAACTGTCCTTTATCCCCGTCTTACCTCTTGAAAATGGGAGATATCGGCAATGGGGTTGCCTACCTTTGTGGCACATGTTGTAAGGCTCATTATCAACTTCGGCTCACACTATACCTAATTTTGGTCTGATAGGTGGTTTGAGAGATGCAGAAGTATCCGCAGATGGTTCACACTTCAGGACCGGGGGTAAACCCGATCCAAGAGAACGACAAATCGATGAAGAGTTCATGGCGCGCGACTATCGCAAAGATGCCAATGGCCGCTTCATCAGACAACCTACGCCAACGAGCTCTATCATGATGCTTCCTCGACAGCAGAGCGATGAATCAAGCCAACCTCGAAAAAAGATAGCGCCAATGAAGCCTGCAGAACCTGTTAATATAGGGTCAGGACCAAAAGCCGGTCCTGATCCTCAACCGACGTTAGAGAGCCCCTCTCTGTTGGGTTCGTTGGCAGGGGACGTCTCGCAAAAAAAGACACCAAGAAATCCTATGGAGTTTACCGGTGTTCCTACTCCAGGATGATGCCTTCTGAACATTTTTGGTGTATATTACCAGCCAGGAAACGGCGCTCTTTGACCATGTAGCTAAGATGTCCATACCCTTCGCTGGTGATTGCCCTCTTACGAGTTTCGGCCAGTCATTGACACTGGTGCTCAGTCAGGCCTAGTTAGGCGCGGACTTGATATATTCTTTCGCCTTTGGGCGATTGTATGTTTTATTTACATCACGCCAGCATCGCCAGAAATGATACACGTACTCAGCACGCATTATACTCTAGTAGACTCTAGTAGTCTTGAATTATAACTTCAGCCTTCTGCAAATGATGGTGGAAAAGGAAGTCTGAAAGATTTTTTGTATTCTGCAAGTGATAAGAACGACTGGTTATTTTCAAAGTGGACAGCTATATACACATCTGCATATTTGCAAATAGAATCTATATGAACAAAGCCGAAGCTGAATAGTGGTACTTAGGTATATTACAAGATGCTATCCCAAAAAATAAAAAGGCTTGCAATGAGAGCTTCGCCTATGCCATGTTGGTTTTATGTGGCGTCAATAGGAAAACCCACAACAGCCCTAATGGTGTCGGCGAAAAAGGCTTTTTCCGCAGCCTCTTCTTCGCTCGAACAAGACGTCTGAGGGCCGAACACGACCAAAATCAGCTCGTGCATCCGGCCATCTGAGAGCGACTGTGTCCAATCGATGATATCAGGTCTCGATGCCAGTTCCGACTGCTCCGCCTCAAGCTCGGCGCGCATGCGCACCATCAGCGTCGCACACGCGAGCAGTAGCTCAAATTTAACCCGTAGAAGCAGGTCAGGAGCAGCCCAAGGGGTTTGGACTGTGCGTTGTGACTGTGCTGTGCGCGTTGTTCTAGAACGTCCATTCGCTTGCGACGGCGCTCCGAGGGACGCTTCATTCCTCGCTTGAACTTTTGCGAGCTTTGAAACGTCAGCAAAGGGCGGAAGACGTGGTCGAGGAGGTGGAGCAATGGTTATTGGAGTCGATAGAGATGTGTCATTTGTAGGAGTCGTTGCATTCGCGCTACTAGTACTGTCTGCAGGTAGAATTGCGACCGGTGTTGCGGACTCGACGGACTTTACAGGAGTCACGGGCTGAGGCGGTGTTGCGTCAGAAATATTGATTTCTTGAGGAGCAGATACTCTTGCGCTAGTCCGAGGTCTGGGTAAAATTCTAGGAGTTGGAGTTGGTCGCTTGAGGGCAGACACCAGTTGTGGTCTATCCGAGGTTGGATTCGGCGCGAACGGATTAACTTCATCAAACTTGTTGCTATTCGTGCTGGATCGACTGCTGGCTTTGGGCGCTTGATGAGGAATAGAAGAGGTCATAACACCATCCAGATCCTGTAGAATTTTCTGACATAGTAGTATTTTAAATGCAAGGGTGGCAGATGTGCTGGACAGAAGAGAGAAGAGCCTAGTCAAAGGGTGAGGAGACGGGCTAGAATCAGTAGACAGGTCTTGAGGTCTGGAGGGTGAATTTCGAGATGATGTTCCGATAGAGGAAGAGGAAGCGAACTGGGCCAGTGCAGTCGATGCAAGTGAAGAGACGTTTAGGTACGGTGTTTGTGACAGATCAATGAACTATAAAATGATTGATGATTGATCAGTTATAAAATCAGGATTAGAGATGCGACCTACAAGATTCAGAAGACGCAAGCCGATTCGTTGGCGTCTCCAGTCAGATTGTTGGATTGCAAAAGCAACGATTTTGAGAGGTTCAGATGCGTCCCAACGGGTATTGGTATTGAGAGGAGGCGGGGGGAGTTGTCTGAGTAATAAAGGGGAGTATTTATCTAAAACGAACGCGCGCCAGAGTGAGCTAGCCAGACTTGGATGAACAAGAAAAAGACATACGCATGCTTTTGAATTGCGTTACTTCCGCATCTTTCTCAAATAGCGCTACAAGCCATTCCAAAAGAAACCATGAATCTTCCCCAACTACTTTAGTGTCTCCCACCTCCGTATTCATATTGAACGAGGCATCTCTTCCTAGTGAACGCATGCTGCTTCCTTTCCGCACCTTAGGCGTCCCAAATATCTGCATTGCGCGATTGGCGTAGCCTTCTTTTAGGAGTTCCCAAACACTGCGCGCGTTTCTGATGGCAGCGGATTGATTGTATATAGGACTGTCCAAGTAGTCGAAGGCGAACTGTGCGCCACCTTCACCGCCTATGCTGACTTGCCGCCTGACTTCTGTGTCAGGGTAACTGGCAAGGCTGTCGCAATATCCTGCGGAGAGTTCGTAGATATAAATGCAAAAAGAAGGTTCTGAGATGCCAAGACAGTTTGGGGCGACAGGACGAGAGCAGATTTTGATTGTTTGACTATTTTGCGAGGAGATTGGAGTAGGAGCGCCGCAGAATCGCGGACGGGATCAGTCCCAGATTCATCCAGACGTACTTCATGAGAGTTGGAATGAAGCGCAATGAACAAGAGATGCAGAATGTGTATTCTATGAGTATATTAGCGCGAATCAGAATGGAAAAAGAGGACGTCTACATTGATGGTTTGTGGTCTGGCGAACGCAGCTGGTCGAGCATAGCAATTCCGCTTTCGAATTGGGCTTCCTCAAGAGCATTGTCTACAATTTGGCGCAGGTACTTGCCCATTTCTGGGGTGGCATTCTGGCTTGCCATGGTGCGGTAATGAAAAAGTGTGGTCACTGTGGAAAGACGCGTCCTAATGAAGTGTCACGCGCGGTCACGCCCACGGGACCAAAGCGCAGCTTGCAGCCTGAGCTATGTACGGATGCTGTTACACCTTCTACTACCATGACAGAGCATACTGAAAACCCGTTCCAGCAATCTAATAGTCCCCCGGCTATCCCACCCAGTCAATCTTTTGCCTCAGATGCTACAGCCTCGAGTCCGCCTCCGGCGCGTCTTGTGAGATCACAGTCTCCTAGTCCGTCGCCATCAGCAGCTGCTATAAACGACAATCCACCTACACCCCACCTAGATGACGAACAAGAACGAGAAACCGTTAATGACCCAAGGGTTATCGCACTTCGTGGAATGTTCCCTGACTACGACGATCTTATCTTGTGCGCTCTTCCTACCATCCTTTCGTTGAAAGCTCATTAGTCCAATTAAATCGTTTATCCAGGCAGTCTGTGCTTCAATCCGTTGGCGGAAATCAGGACCGTGCAATCGATGCCCTGCTTGGAATGAGTGATCCCGACTATCGCAGTGAAGCACCTGCACCAGTCGCTCCCCAGGCCCCTGCATTCGTAAGTCAATCCTCTGGCCGCTTTTAATTTCTGTATTCATGCATGCTGTATTTACAGTCGCAAGAAGAGCTGGATGAACAATTTGCTCGTCAACTTGCCTTACAAGACCAACAACGGGAAACAGAACAGTGGATCCAAGCGCACGGAGGCGCCCAGCCTACACCTACGGTTTATCAATCGACCCGCCCAAATGCGCGTCAGGGGTGGAGCCCTCAGCCTGCCCAAGGACAGGACAGGCCGGGCGAGTTTCAAGAACAGCTAAGCAAGTTCGCAGAGAGTGAGTAACACTGCCGAGTTGATGTCTGCGCACTCCTGCGGCCCGCTAACGAAATGCTTCTTCTTTTCGCCTTGTCTTTTTGTTTTGTTTTGGTGCTTACCTGCAGCCGGAAAGAAGACGATAGGAAATATCTTCTCCAAGGTCAAAGCCAAGATTCAAGAACTCGAACAGGGACGACCTGTTGCGGGACAAGGGTCTGGAATACAGCAACAAGGATGGAATTCGCCGCCTACGGGAGGCTATATTTCACCTCCGCAATCGCAGCAACAACAGCCTGCTTATTATGATCCTAATCCTCAGCAGAGAACCTCGGGGCCCGCGCGGATATCACCTCCCTTAGAAGGTTATGATCTCAGCGGCCCAGCAACATCCTCCTCTCCTCCTGTCCAGACAACGACTTCGCAACTCCGATCCGAGCCTTCTCCACAGCCTATTACTGTGCCTCCCCCCCAGCCTGGACCTACTTTGGACGGTGGAAAACTGGGCCTTCTCCCAAAGCGGCCAGTGACTTTGCTACGCGATCCTGCTGCGCCTAATAATGCTTCAGGTGCTCCGGGTGCGTCAGCAACGCCCGCAGCACCTGCCAACCCCGTTTATCATGATGATGATTACGACGACGACGATGGTCTGGAATATGCGGAGAATCCCTTTGAATCTGAACATACCGGTCCAAGCAAGAAATGAACAGAATTTGACTGTATTCTGCAGGCAGGGAAGGGCAGAGAGTGTAAATTTAGCAAGCTGTACGTAGACGGTGTGGATGTGTGGACTCTCTTTGGATGGTTATCAATTACAGAACCAAGGACCGTATATTTATTGGATAAGGTATATATCATTCGTGTAGGATTATTTTCTTGCATTTGGGCAGTATGTATGAACCCCTTATACTGTTGTTAGGGATTTGAGCTCTTGGGAGAAAACCAGCCTGGCTTGAGATGCATTGTATTATGTGAGCATTCTGTATGCGATAAGTTAGGATACAAGTGCTGCGCAATGCAAATACGGAGGTATCGAAGATGATATTGAAGACGATGTTGAGGAAGTCCAGGACGTGAATAAAAAGAATCACGAAAGGAGAGTTTTAGCGACGGCGTAGTTACTAGTTACAATGTTCTTCATTCGAGCTTTCAGAGCGCCTAAACGCACGTCGGAGATCTGTCATTAACTTCATCCAATCCAAAGAGCACAGTTTGATGATTTCAATGTACGAAAGGAGAAACGACAGCCTGGGCGACCTGTACACTTGAGGAAGCCGCAAAGTCGCCAGCAGAGCCGACCATGAGAAGTCCCACTAAAGAATGGTCAGTAAAGAGCTCCAAATCCAAGCAGAGAGCGTACCAATCAAACCGAAAAGTCCCAATATGCTTCCGAAGACTTCTACTACCAGGATTTTCACAAACAAGTCTGGATCCGCAGCATCGGCGAGGGCAGCCGTCGAGCCTGTGATGCCGACACAGATACCACATAGAAGGTTGCATGCACCAACGGTAAGACCACCCCAGAAGAGGGCAAAGCCAGTGAAATAGTTTGCTGGAGTGTACAGCTGTGCGGAGGCGAGTGGGGCAAGTTTGGCAGAGTAGACAATCCCAATAATCTACGAATGCATAGGTCAGCATATAATGCGTGAAATGACCTGTCAAAGCACGTACGACACCATAGATAGCAACAACCTCGCAGAAGATGATGCTATACAAGAATTGATTACATGATAGTCAGTAAACTATAGGTAGACAGACAGAGAGCATATCGAAATAAGCACCTAATCAAATTCTTCGTTGTAATTCGGGGTGTGCGCACACCTCCACCGAGGATAGACGCGCCAGTGATGAAGATTCCCCTGTTATGACGGAATCTAAGGTTAAGGAACACAGACAACCATATAGAAAACGAGAACGTACCATCCAGCGCCTAACACACTGAGCCCAATGCAAAGACCGATTCCCGTTGCTCCCCATGCATAAGGACTAGATTCTTCGAGAAAACGACCAACGTTGAATGCTTCTCCGGAGCCTAGTGACGTAGGGATGGTATTACAGACGCAGAGCCAGTGTTGATGACACGAGTAAATGGTTTACGAGCCAACATTTGAGGAATTGAAATCATATTCATGCCAAGGCAAGAGGAGGGGAGGCACATATGGACAGAGGCAAGATACAAGGACGATGTCGTCAGAACTGGGACGCTGGCTACAAATTAAATTAACTGAAAGTCCACGTACCTGTGAAAAGAACATAGAGAGCGATGACAATTACGATAAATGTGGGCAAGCCGTACGAGTAATATGACAGATAGCCCATGGTAAAGGAATGGTCGACAACGGGGTCGATGAACAAGAGAGGTGCACGTTGTTTGGCTCTGTGGCAGTTGATGCCAGTCAATAATTCCGTCGCGGCGTTGCCGCAGCTCCTCAACGTCCAAGTACTGCAATGTATCATCTCCTAAAAGGCCTCCATGAACATCTCACAAGGTATATCAATTTTTCTTATAGGCAGAAGAAATCTCGACTTATTGGGTCTCTAGGAAGGAGGAATTCTCCGTGATCATCATCGGTCTTGATGGTGCAGGCAAAACCGTGCGTTGAACATCGTCTATCGCGGTCGAGGCCACATTCATTCAGACAGCAGCATCCATGATATCCATATATCCCACATATACGCGTGTCTGCATTATAATTCCTCCTCCAGACCTTCCTCGAGAAGATCAAGACACTCTACAATGACGTCCCTGGTCTTTCTCCAGACAAAATTGGCCCAACCGTAGGACAAAATAGTACGCGCATATTCCTTCATTAGTCCGCATAACAAGCATTTAAACATATTCGGACCAGCGGGAACTATTGTCCTTCCCTCTACCATCCTTCAATTTTGGGATTTAGGAGGTCAACGTGGAATCCGCAACATATGGTATCGATATTATGGTGACTGTCATGCTGTTGTATATGTCATCGATGCAGAAGATCGCGAACGTTTGAGTGAAGGTTGGGAAGTATTCGGTGCGCTTATCGCCTATTCCTCATTCACAATGTAACTGACACCGAATAACAGATGGTGTACTTTCAAACCCACAAATATTAGGCGTACCTCTCCTTCTGGTAGCAAATAAACAAGATTCTCCGAATAGTCTTTCTGTAGACGAGATTAGACATGATTATGAGGACTGGTATCAACGCAAGATGGAGAGCGCTCGCAGAACAAGATACGGCGAAGCTGATCACAACAGCGATCAAGCAATGCGAAGGGAACGAATAGCAAGTCTTGATGTCATGGGTATTTCGGCTCTGGAAGGGTATGTTTCCTTTCTCTTTGTATTTCAAACATTACATGCACATTTTTATTCCACCCGCTTCTCTGCCTTATACTCCAACAAGCTCACATTAATTTTGATTCGCCGAAATAGAACAGGTGTAAGAGCTGCCATAGACTGGCTTTTTATTCGGGTGCAAAACAGTCGCAGGTATGTTCTTTCGCTGCTAAGTCGCCGCCTTAGTGCTCTGGTGCTATACATATCATGCGACGAGATATTCATGTTTTTATGTCATCCAGAGACGTGAAGAACTCTGCAGGACCCTCATAGCAATGGAGGCCCTCTGATGGTCTACTGGTTCTTTTCGATTTGACTTTCTCTTTTGATTGTTTACCATGTTGTATTATATTGCACATTCAAGGTCTCAGATTCGGTTCACCACAATTTACAATTGATCTATGCAAAAATAATATGCAATGGTATGCGATAAATACCCTTCCGACACCAGTATAACTTATAAAAGATTGGCAAGTGAATAACTGATCCCTAATTGGCGATTCTTGAGAGAACTGTATCTCGAAGGTACTTTTTTATTGAATCCCTATTATCCCAAGCTACTTTTGCCAATACAGCAGCGCCAGTCAGCCGAACGACGGATGGGCCAGCGATGTACCAAACATCACGAAAGAAGGATACCCATGCCTTAATGCCTGTCAACACACTGAAGCCGGAAAGAAAATGCAGTCATTAATTGTTACAGTAATTATGATGCAAATATAGCTTACGCTTGCCCAGCGTTGGCTCGGTTATCGATCATTTTATAAACACCTTCCTTGAATTCTTCTTTAGGGACCATGAAAACTGGGCCATCGTCAAGGAGCAGAAAGGCTGAGCCGCTAGTATTCATATCCGCATCACTTGCAGCGAAAAATATGGCTCCGGCCACGCGAGAGACAGGAGTGAGTGGTATGCCAGCCAAAAGAAGCTTAACTGGAGTAGGCACAATGGCGGTATCTAGCAAAATGTTCAACATCAGTATGAGGACTCGAACACTAAAATGTTATTTATTTACCAACAAAGAAAGGATGAATACAGCCTACTCGGATGCCCTTGAGCTCCAGAATGGGATGCAGCGAGCGCATGACGCCGAGCACGGCATGCTTTGAGCCCGAGTACATTTCGCCCATAGGAACAGCCATCCAAGACGCTGCAATTCAAGGACATGTTTGTAAGTGGACAGCTGCCAGAGGCGGAAATATAAGTTGCTTATTCACCCATTGAGCCAATAAACACGAGAGATTTCAGATCGTTCTCCTGTTTATTTAATTGAAGGTAATGTAGCCCTAAATGAGCAGCTGGGAGTACCATGAGCTGAATATGATATACATGCTAGGATCTGAGATTTGCCACTCACTATAAAGAACACCGTATAGGTTAACCTCAAGAGTTGCCAATGAAGGTTTCACGGGTTTTCCGTCTTTTCCAAACATAATTGTCTGGAATGAACCTAGTTCCGTTACTCCAGCATTAGGGACCTAGACAAAGCAACGGAGTAAATTTTAGTAAATGCATCTCACTTGATATTACCAGGAGTCCTGAAGTACCACAATATCCACAGAACCAAATCTTTTCACGGCCAGCTCAAACAGCTGTACTTGTTCCTCAAAAATAGTGACATTGCACTTAATCCATGCCGCAGATCTAGGGATTCGCAAGCATGAAGATATACTGTAAGAAGAAGCTTCTTGGTAATATGGTACCACAAAAACGTACCCTCCTGCCTTCTCGATGTCTGCCACAACCTTAGCTGCACCAGAGACGTCGAGATCACCAATGACTATTTTAGCACTATAAACAAGCCAGAGTCGTGGGTGGTATCACAGTAAATTTTTAGCGCCCATTGGAACGTACCCGTGTGAGGCAAAAAGGAGGGCAGTCTCTCTTCCAATGCCATTGGCAGCACCTGTATACGTAGACGCGACATATATCAATGGGCAAGTACTCTAAACAACGTTCACGCGCACCAGTTATAACCACAACCTTGCCCTTGACTCGGCCTGAATGCGAGAGCAGTTGGTCATCAGAAATATGGCTCATTGTATTGGTGGTTGGTCTTGAGGGAGACTCTGTGCTGGAAGAGGGAAATGCTGGAAAAACACAGCGCAGTGAAATGAAAACAGTGTCAGTGCTTTATACGGCAATCCTGCGTGAATGTCAGTTCTGTGTTTTCACGAGGAAGGTCAACGATCCAGCTGACTGATTTTCCTTGTCATAACATAAAGCGTTTTGGGAAGTTTGATGAGTGCAGGTCTGCGGAAGCATGGGAAATAATTTCATTACAATTATCAACTGCATCCGTACTCGGCCTCCAATACATGTAGGTCATAGCAGGCCATAGCGCCCTAGTCTCCCCGGGAGTCCCGTAGGCAGAGACTCCAGTTGAAAGCGATTAATGATTTTCGATCAATCAGCTGATGAGAGTCGATCCAAAATCCAAGTTTTGGCGCTAACTTGACGCTAAACCGGATTTAGGCCTATTGAGACCTATTGGCACAGATCACATCTAGCTTGTAGGTCTGTGAGGTGGGTAATTTTCAAGTTTATACATGCTTAGAATTCCTCATTATATCATTCATTCAGGAGTTTACTTAAAGCCAAATACTTGAGTCGAAGCCACCACGTACCTTCATGGAACTAGTTTAGGTATACTCTGTCGTCAATGAAAGCAAACTATGCATTTCAAGATGGATTTGAGGCAATTTTGAGGGGCATACCTCCAGAAATATTTGTCCCGAATAATTATCGCTGAATTTTCACTAGTGTCCCTGGAACTACTTATTGCTTTACTTATATCACTTGAACCATGAACTCGCTTGAAGTTCAAGACCAGATGAGTTATCGGCCTGCATTTTGATCAGACTTCGACGATCAGCAGATGATAGTACGACTAAAGAGATCGGAAATAATTGGCGCGTTATGTTCTGAGCATACAACGTTAACGTTGGTACAACCTAGAAGCACCGCCAAAAACGGATACCCTACATAATGGGAACGAAGAATAGAAGAATCAGTAGGTGGTAGTAATTTTATAATTTAGCTCTTTCCTTTAAACTCACTTCGAGCTTTGATTATCACCGCCTCTTGCTTCCTCTTGATTTTTACGCAACCCATCCGCCTGTCATTGACACACATGCTCATTCGAAGGACCTTTCATATGCATCCATATAAAATTTACTCTTCTATCCTTCGGGTTGAATTCGGATACAGGGTTCTGGATATTCCATGAGAGCAAGGTCCCAGAAAAAGGACTGCCGAAAAGAAATCGAGAATGGGGTTTGGGAGTAAGCTTGGAGTAAGCCTATTTTCTATTTTCGCGCCACATCAAGAGGGTCCGAGCGCATCAGTTTCTGCCTCACAACACCGTGACCTCACAACGGATTAAAGCCTATTAACGGGCCTCATAAATACCCTTGCGTTAGGCGCAGCCTCTCCCCCTCCGCCTCTTCTGCACCCCTTTTTGTAACACCAAAGCCTTAATTCCACGTAGCACCCAAATTCCCCACAAAATGCCCATCTCAGGTCGAAGGAGGAATAAAGTCAAAGGGGTACAGTTCACGATCATGGTCGTCGGTAAGAATCCATTAGCATTACCTACGTACGTGCACTAAATATATTTTTTGGTATCATTCAATCTTATAGGCGCGTCTGGTACTGGACGTACAACTTTCGTGAATACTCTGTGTGAGTCTGATGTCTTGCAGCACAAGGAACCAGAGCCAGCAGAGTCTGTCCATCTTGAGACCGGTATTCGAATCAAGCCGGCGAACGTAGGTCAGTTATCATATATACTGTCTCGGAATTTGTTTATGAATCGTCTTGGCAATATAGAACTAGAGGAAGATGGCATCCGCATTGCCCTTACCGTGGTGGATACGCCTGGGTTTGGAGACAGCGTTGATAATGAACACTCGTCAGTTTTCCCTCTGCAAATATGACCGATCGATACTGATAGTTGCCTTAAGTTTCCAAGAAATCATGAACTACCTTGAGCGACAATACGACGACATTCTGGCTGAACAGTCGCGTATCAAGCGTAATCCACGATTCCACGACAACAGAGTTCATGCTCTTCTATACTTCATCACTCCCACCGGCCATTCGTAAGTTGTATAGTTTCATGCAATGAAAGATCTTGAATTTTTTTTTCTCGTCCAAAGGTTGAGAGAAATGGATATCGAACTGATGAAGAGACTATCACCGCGCGTCAACGTCATTCCTGTTATAGGAAAGGCTGATTCTTTGACTCCGAAAGAATTGAAGGCATTCAAAAAGAGGGTGCGTTTGTCCCTTTGATTTGCTGATTCCGCGGAATTCACTAATACATCATAGATCATGGAAGACATTGATCACTACGAAATTCCAATCTACAATTTCCCATACGATGTTGAAGAGGATGACGAAGAGACGATTGCAGATAACATGGAACTACGTGTAAATATTCTGCCATTTAAAAAATATTTGACGTTCAATCTCACATCTCATTCGTACAGGCCCTACTACCTTTCGCTGTTATTGGTTCCGAAGAAGAAATCGAGCTAGACGGAGAACCTGTTCGCGCCAGAATATACCCTTGGGGCATTGTAGAAGTCGATAACCCCCACCATTCAGATTTTATTAGGTTGCGAGGCGCCATTCTCGGGTGAGTGTCTTCCCTTCCGTTTGCGGTCTGCATCTAATTTAACCTTCGGAAGCTCCCATCTCAATGACTTGAAATCGCTTACTGAAGACGTTCTTTACGAAACCTATCGTACCGAGAAGCTTTCGAGGAGCGCAGATTCCAACATTCGTGATTCTCAGATTCTCCCTTCGGAAATGGCGACTCAAAGTGTAAGGATCAAGGAAGAGCAACTCCGTCGTGAAGAGGAGAAGGTTCGTTGTATAGCTCTGGTCATTGAGAGTCCTTCGATGCTGAACTATAATCCGTTTTAGCTACGTGAGGTCGAATTGAGGGTTCAGAGGGAGATCAATGAAAAAAGACAAGAATTGATGGCCAAGGAAACCGCTCTGAGGTTGGCCTTATTTGATTTTTACAGTATTCAGTATCCATATGTGACGACTTTCTTTGCAGGAACTTGGAAAGCAGAATCAATTCGCAAGCTGGCAACTCTTTCTAATTGTTCTCCCCTATTCTGCAATCTTCTGCCCACTTGTGTGCGGTCTATCGAGAAGATCTGCAATATCTTGTGCTAACTGTGTTCGTAGATATGTCAGAAGGATGTCGGATTCTTTCATTCTTATATACCCGCATTTACATCGTTTCTTCGCTTGTTGTTGTTGTGATATCTAGCTATGTTGTGCATCTTACTCAAAAATGTGTTCATTTTGTTCTTGAGTTACATAACATACATGGTGATCTTATTAGTGTAATGTAAGGCCCTCTGGATCTCAGTTTAGTGCACCAAGTGTTCAGGTTGTGTATGTATGCAGCTACACTCAAGCAGCACTCAAGGCCCAACAGAGGATACATGATGCAGAAAGGGCTGATCAGGAACGCTATCTAAATCGGGCAATCACGTTCGCACATATCCTGTGTGCAGAACGCGTCTGGACTCTGATTCATCACTAGCACTTGTCACTTGCTCAATGAACTATGGATCCCGATGAACTTGCAGACGAAGAACTCGAAGAAATTCGGTAAGTACATGCCCTTGAGTCCAGACTCTTATTAACTGTTTCAATTACCTTAGCCGCTATGAGGATTTCACGACGATAGGTAGTGACCGCTGTTGCCACATTTCTGTGTCTGCTAAGTCGATGTTGCATCCTCTATTCAGATTGGATTCAAGATTCAGTACTGGAAAGAAAAAGACGGCTACGGCATGCTAGAACAGTATATATACCTCACTCTCGACGCTCGCATGGGTTCGGTACAATATCCACTGTCTGGGCACAAATCAAGAAGGGAATGGATGCCGGCCAGACCTGGTTTGTCCTCAGCATTGTCGGTCAGTTCAACTATCATCTATGCAACATGAAAGGTACTTATAAATGATATTTCCTTACTTCACAGGGGTTTGCATTGGCGTTAACGCCGCCATAATTTCTATTATCAGCGAATGGCTTTCTGACATCAAAATGGGTTACTGTTCCGACGGATGGTGGTTGAATCAACAATTCTGTTGTTGGGAAATTGAAGGAGAAGAAGTAGATGGATGTGATTCATGGCATTCCTGGAGTCATGTTACGCTAGCGCGTTGGTTCATCTTCGTTATGTTCGCCGTGAGTACTGTTCATACACTAGGCATTCCCTGCTACCTAAGCTAAACGCTGTTTGCTCAGACTGCCTTCTCTTTCATCGCCTCGCATCTTGTGCGCTCCTTGGCAAAATATGCTGCTGGCTCAGGTATTTCCGAAATCAAGTGTATCCTGGCTGGTTTCGTCATGCAAGGTTTCCTCGGCTTTGCGACTTTTTTCATTAAAAGCATTACCCTTGTGAGTACATAACACCCTTCTGGCTTCGATTTAGTTTCATTCCAGTTTTTAGCCTCTTGTTATTGCATCAGGGCTCTCAGTTGGTAAAGAAGGCCCTTCGGTACATGTCGCATGTTGTATTGGATCCCTAGTAGCTGGCTTATTCGATAACTTCCGCCGCAGTCAAAGTGAGTTTCCTATTGATCACGTTGCGTGGGGCGTCGAACTCAAATACTCTCAGGTAAAATGAGGGAAATCGTCACCGCAGCCAGTGCCGCAGGTGTTGCAGTTGCATTCGGTTCGCCAATTGGTGGTGTTTTATTCTCGATAGAGGTAGGCTGCATTCTTGCTTATATATCTTTCACGGATAATGCGAACCAACATTCAGGAAATGAGTCACACATTTAGTATCAGGACTATGTGGAGAAGCGTATTTTGCGCTCTTGTAGCTACATTTACCTTGTCTGTGAGTTCTGTCCAAATGATTTGGAAAACTCAACACCTATTTAACCTGTTGATTAGGCTATGAATCCTTTCCGTACTGGAAAACTTGTGCTTTTCCAGGTAACTTATGATCGTGATTGGCATTTTTTCGAGATTATCTTCTTCGTAATTCTCGGAATCTTCGGGGTATGTTAGCAGGCTTTTCCTCGACTAGTAGTTAGATTCTAACTAGAGGTCACAGGGTCTGTATGGCGCATTCGTCATCAAATTCAACCTTCAAGTCGCCGCTTTCCGCCGAAAACATTTGGCCAATCATGGTGTTGCAGAAGCTGTGACTTTAGCCACCCTTACTGCTCTCATTGGCTATTTCAATCGCTTCTTGCGAATTGATATGACGTCTAGCATGGCCATTCTCTTCAAAGAGTGCGAGGGTGGCGGAAGTGTCTTTGATCTATGCCAGTAAGGAATTCTATGGTGTCATATCCTAGTTGACTTATTGATTCCTATCTACTCCACAATTCTTAGAACTTCCGCGCAATGGGGCATATCGAACTCTTTGCTTCTCGCCACTATCATTCGCATAGGTCTCGTTGTTATCACATATGGATGCAAGGTACCGGCTGGGATATTTGTTCCCTCAATGGCCATTGGAGCGACCTTCGGGAGGATGGTTGGAAACATAGTAAAGGCAATGTACCTGTAGGTCTCGACCTCTCCATTAAATGGCTTTGCACTCAATTTATTCAGGTCAAATCAACAATCTGGGATCTTTAAATTTTGTGCGCCAGATGTTCCATGCATAACACCAGGAACGTACGCGTTTCTGGGTGCTGCAGCTGCTCTGAGGCAAGTAACACAATGACGTCACGGCTGGTGACCTCTTCCCCAAAATACTGCATTGAATGCTTATTCTCATACTCAGTGGCATCATGAGAATCACCGTAACTGTCGTGGTTATTATGTTCGAGTTGACTGGAGCTCTGACGTATATTTTGCCCACAATGGTAAGAATTTTAGCACCGATGTCATCCTATGATTCCTATCCAATCAAATCCCTGATATCAGTAATTCTCAGATCGTCTTATTGGTAACTAAAGCTGTTGGAGATTTCTTGGGCACCAATGGCATAGCCGATGAGATGATCAGATTCAATGGCTTTCCTTTCCTGGAGAAAGAAGATCATGTTTACAACGTTACTGGTGAGTGCTTTAACCCATGGCCATATTGCTTGAAACTGATTTGGCGCCTCCAGTATCCACTGTGATGAGAAAGGACCTCAAGACGTTATCCGAAACCGGCATGTCCGTTAAAGATGTTGGCGAGTTTTCTTATCTTTTCTCATGTCTGCATGATGACTTACGACGAAGCATGATCCAGAATCTATTCTCTCCTCGACGAATTACAAAGGCTTTCCTATTGTATCTTCGGATGGTTCTTTGACCTTAGTAGGATACATTGACCGAAGCGAAATACGATATGTTCTTGGTATGTCAACCCGTAAGATCACCTGGACTATCTTGATCTGGATCCTTAGAACGAGCTCGCAAAAATCGGGGGAGATTGGCAAACACCCCATGTTTGTTTACAGCAAGACACCAAGAACCGGATGATATTGATCTAGCGCCTGCAGTCCATGAGGACGATGAACCTGAGGAATACTTTGCGCCGACTACAGCAGGCGAAGGCATCCAATTCTGGCCCTGGGTAAATAAGGTATGGGTATTACTCATCTTCAACATTCCCATCTAATATAAAATCAGACTCCAATGACAGTATCTCCAGAGCTGCCTTTGGAAATTGTCATGCAAATCTTTAAACGAATGGGGTGAGTGGATGTGCTCGCCATGAGATGAAAGCCTTGCTCACTGTACGATGTAGGCCCCGTGCCATCCTTGTGGAAGACCATGGGGTCTTGTCGGGTTTGGTTACTGTTAAGGATGTTCTCAAGTTCATTGCGACAGAGAAACCTGATCATAGGCCTTCATGGGACGAGCGCGGTGGCTTAGATGGACTACTCGAAGAGGTATGGACGTGGGCTAATGGCAATATATCCAAGATTCTGCAATGGAGTGGAAGAATATTTCGGCGGTGATGACTATTGAATTGTACGTTTAAATTATATATTAACTCGAATCAAAGGCTTGAGTGATTGGATCTCAGTTTGATCTCAGTAGACCATTGACAGACTGTTAACGAACGGAGTCCGGACCGAAGCGGAATGACGTCTATGGAATTGAATGCCAATGCTCCTGTGTCAGAGTCGTTGGGGTGATTTGGATAAATAAAAGGCTTCCCAAAGCCTATATAAGTATAAACTGGCATTCCCCCTTGCATGTGGGAAAGCAAGCAATGGATCCTTTACCAGAGACAACAAAAATCTCCCGCTACTCTCAAGAGCTCGCAGCCTATACTCTTCGCCAGCTCTGTGAAGCAAGGTCCACGGCCGATAAAAGCATCACTCCAAATAACCTCCCCGTGCACTACAAAGTCGTTCGTTCTGTGAAAAACACTGTTATAGGTTAGTCAATCCTGAAACCATCCTCATCGTCTTCTGGATTCTGACTGGATGGTGAAGGAATAGATCTGAAGTGTGCTAAAGCCTGACATCTTCCGCATTCGCGGTTCGCAAACTTGACTCCCGCTCCAAATCCTATGGGTAATTCATACACTGCCAGCTGGTATTTTCTCCCGAGTGCTAAGCAGCGATCGTTGCAGACATTCATATATGGGCCAGCATGCTTACTGTTAATGCGCGTGCTTTCGGCTTGCCAATCTACCAATATATATTTGACATGGTCCATCGATCATGTTCATACGCTGTAATCAAACTCGCGTTGGTATACGTCAGTGGCTCGGGACTCCGGATGCCAATAACGCCATGCCATACAGTGCCATACCTATGCTATGAAGCGAATTAGAGATGTAAAGGCTCGATGGCGGGACCTTATCTACATACCCTGTGCCTTGTCGTCATAACCTTCCCGATGAATCATGAATACTCTGCATGGCACCAGCACACCTAGTACATATACCTCCAAAAAACAACATCAGGACCTTTCAGAAGGCTTTCTTAAGTTTAGAAATTCCTAAGCCTTGATAGGACCATTTGTCGTTGGTTATTTTACCCTTGGAGTGGGAGTGAAGATATGTATAAGCGGTAACCCCATACTTGCTATGGGCTGTGATAATTGTACTCTTTTTATAGGATGTCAAAATCATGAATTCATGACAGCAATGGGGTACAAATCTAATTTTTGAAGTAGAAAAATTGAACGGAAACTTCAAAGTAACTAAGCCTACTCTTCCATTGAATCCGACCTTATGGTTTCAGCAATGCTGGCCTGCGTGGTGTTTGCTCTTGCTCCTGTCCAAGTCGTCGCCCATTTCGGGAACATACGCTTGTAGAGGGACATGCAGACAGTGTCCATTTGGTTGATAGGACCATCGAAGTAAGCCTTGAAGTACCCATGGGTGCCGAGGGACTCCTTAATATGACCGGTTCGACCATGTTTAGTGTGGAGCTGGATGGGCTTGAAATAGTGCACATCATCTAAACAAACCCCCAGAAACTATGAGACAAAATGTGACCGAAGGCGGAAGAAGAAGAAACTTACCGGGATTGAAGAACATGTAACGAATTGTTGCGGTCTTCTTGTGCACTTTGAATGGATGGCCAGTCAGGATGACACGTTTCGCAATGATGCGAGTTGTATCTGGATTCATAAAGGTGCCCATAGCCACGAGGTGTGGAGCTGTGATTATCAGATGCAAGATCAACGGTTGAATTCACAGTTCAGAGGTTGCCAAAAAAGAATCGCACCTTGTGGATCGCTAGTTTCACTCAAAAGCACACAAGGCTGTTTCCCATAGATGACGGGCCCATAGGTTGTAGCGACAGAGGTGACTCCATGGCGAAGATATCGCTCAAATTTATGGACATTGTTAGCACCTTTTCCTCCACCCCTGGTGTGTTGGCTGTAGATAGGGTTGACTGCCAACCGACGCGGCCCCACGCAAAGGATTAGCGGATCCTACAAAAAAAAAACAATTCAGACATATTATGTAGATGGGAAACGCATAGACTACCTTTGATCGCACAGAACCGTCGTATTCCGTGTTTCGTTGTACGGTGAAATTGAGAACCGTCATCTTGTGCTCATGTTGCAAGAGCGAGAAAAGAACGATAGGTGAGCTTCCAGCTTCTTGAGGCACATCTTTGAGGTGTAGTGTAACGCGTACGCCAGGCTAAACAAATTCAGCAAGTTGTATAATGGGAGCAAGAACAACAAATAACCTCCACATTATGTAGTTCTTCTGATGCCCTGCGGCGAACACCCCGTTCTGTTCGCTTGAAATCCTCAAACTGAAATATCCGGGCATAATCACGGGGCAGATTTTCATAAGGATCCCAAGGACTGGTCCTCAAAGATCTCATTCCACGAAAACGTTGGAAGCGGGTCTTTGCTGGGATATCCTTCGGTGTATCGATTTCGTCAGGGAACGATAAATCGTCCTCTTCCTCCCGTTGTCTATTTCGCCATTTATCCAGCCTTTATATTTTAACGATTAATAACTGTAAGGAAAAACGGGGGAAAATATCTTACTGTTTCTCCTCCTCCTCAATATCGAGATCCTCAAAGCGAACACCGCCAACCTCAGTTGGTGTGTCCTCCATTGGCATATCTTGCATATCTTCCTCCTCTTCCTGCATCTCTTCCATTTCCGACTCCTCTGTACCCTCTCTGCTTTCTTCGCCGTCTTCTTCATCTTCATCGACAATCCACGCAGCTTGGTATTCACTCATACCTTTGGGGATGCGTCGGACAGACTTAGGTGTCGTTCCAATTAGTGCCTCTGGGATCTCGGATTGCATGTCATCGGTGGCACCCTGCATCTCTTCCTCTGTTGGCCATGTTTGCTCGTTTCCCAAATCGTCTGGATCATTACTTGAAACCAGGGAATCCGCCGTCTCCGCATCTGGTTCTGCTAGAAGAGTGGGTTCCACCTCCATACTTGGAGCATTGCCGCCTTTAGCAGGCCGAGGAAGTGGTGCAGAAAATATCTAAAGTACCAATTCAGATGAATTGCAACCCTTTGCAAGAGAACATGCTGACCTTCGAGACTTGATAATCGCCGAAGTTGGGCAAATGTACCAATCGGTCTGGCGAAAGTGCTGCTCCTCGTACAATACCAGTGACTTTTAATGTGCCATCCTCCCACTCCACGGTTCTCCGAGAAGAGAACACCGCCCTTCCTTCCATCGCACATCGGCAGGCTTGCCTTCCGATAGAGACCTCAATGCATTTAGCCGATCGGAACTGACATGAAGGTCGAATACACGCGTCTGATTGGGTGAAAAGTATTGGATGAAGGAGAGAAGAGATTTTAGGATTCCCGGACGTGATTTAGCGTCCATCGAAGCGTCTGGCGATACGACGCTGACAACATCAGGCAAACCCTGAGCTTGCAGTGTTCGTAGGAGAGTATCACCCCATGCGTCCACTTCTACACTGCTAGACAAGACGAATACCACATAGTCTGCGACTTTGCATGCATCCAGAGCAGCATAGAAGTTTCTGTAAGGCAGTGTGCGGAACTGCAGGGAAGTTTTAAAGCGATCCGCCCTATTTTTTTATTCAATAAACAAAGATTAATATAGGGAGTAAATAGCGGCTCGCACCTCATTTTCCAAATTCCATCTTCCGGACAATCATTCGCTGAGATGTCCAATACTTCTGCAAGGGATGATACAACGGTTTTTGTGCTCACATCTGGCGTGAGCGGAATAACGGCAACGATACGGGGTGCACCATCTACACCGTTGAACACACGAGTAGCAGAGACGAGAGCACTACGTTTTGCCAGTTGCGCTTGCTTCGCATTGTTTCTGCGGTTCAGGCGAGTTTGAGCGGCAGAATTGGAGGATGGAGATGCTTTTGGCGATGAACGAGCAATCCGACCTGGAGAAGAAATTGAGGCACGAGGCTGATCAGAAAATTGGGTCGTAGAGGATATGGGCCTTGAGCACCTTTTGCAGCATCTTTAAGAGAACCTTTTGAGGCATGTTTCGATTTAAAAGGTTTGTTTTGCTAGGTTGTATTGAAGGTTCAACAGAGCGATCTCCCTGATTTAAAAAAATTGCGCCATCCGTACCTGCTTAAGCGTTGGTCGATGAGAGTGTGTTTCGACCATCGTTTGGATCTCAGTTCAGGATCTGGCGGTGGCCAGGATCTGCTTGCTCCTGGAGTTGTGGAAGTCACAGATCGAGTAGCTCTCAAAATGATCGCGCCTAAAAATTGATACCAAATCCGGTACTATATCGCCGTCCACCGAGGCCAGACTTCGTCTACCCATAATCTACCTACTGAAATTTATCATCTATTTCTTTAGCCAGTTACCCAGCCAGATATCAGATAAAGTGTGTTCACTAGTCACTAGTCACTGCTCAGTGCTCGTTGCTTCGGCCCGGCAGGCGTGCTAACTAACGTTGTTGGCGCGCAATCGACGCGCCGCTAACCTAAACTATGAACTACTAAGTCGTCGACTGCTTCCCTGGCAATGCAGGCCACTCTTGATGCATATTCACTCAAAGGTCAGTTATCATTTCTAATCCCAGATCGAAGCTGCATTTTTGCGCAGCATTCACCAGGGCTCTAACCTGCCTCTCAAAATACGGCGATGAAGTCTCAATCCACGCTACCTCCGAATCCCTCTCGTTTTCCGCCACCAACTCTTCCAAATCTGCGTTCTGTCTCTTTAAATACGACAAAGAGTTTTTCTCCAGATATAAGCTCGCCATCTCGAGCGGAGCCGGCAATGGAAGGACAGATGATCTCGAGGAAGGGCAGAGTGTTACTGGGCAACTCATGGTCAAGGTTCGCCTTGTCTCAACCTCGAGAAACCGCGTAGTATTGACGCGTAATTAGTCCTTTTTATCGATTTTGAAACACCGTACTGTTGAAAAGTCTGTTGAGAGATGTGAATTGTCAATCATTGAAGGCACAGAGACGGCCGATAGTGGTGAGGACGACGAGGACCACGACAGTTTGGAGAGTAAATTAATAATCAGGTTTCATTGTAAACACGGTTAGTCGACAATCTATCAACTCTCGAAGGTCAATCCTAAAGTCCTACAGGGGTCGTGAAGACTCATCGTCTCGTACTGCTTACGCCTGGATCCATCATGACCCCAGGGATTCCTGATACCACAAACGAATCTCGGCTCACTATCGGGCCTAAAGCGCTAAAGGACCTTCTCGATCATTTCCCTGTAGCAAAGGGCGCGCGTTCAGATCCTCAGCTTGTATGGACGTTCCATGATAATGAAGTTAGTCTTAAGAGTATGGAATCGTCAATTGACAGCCGAGGTACGGCTCTGCTACTTGTTCTGAACGCCAGATATATATTAACTCAAAAACATAGGAAGGGGCCAGCTCTCAACCGAAATATCTATTAGCTCTGATGAGTTTGATGTATATGACATCTTCGAAACTCCAATCACCCTTGCCTTCCATCTGCGCGAGTTTAATGTGAGCAGGGTTGCTCGTTGAACTGTTGCCATTTAAACAATAAACTACAGGCCACTATTGCTTTTGCTGATTCTATGTCTCTCTCTCTTGAGATGAGATTTACGGACCCGGCGATTCCCCTTTTCGTTGAAATTGAAGGCGACGCTCTGGAAATTCTTTTCGTAATCTCCACAAGCCAAGTGCAAGGCGCGCCCTCAAGTACCCAAAGAAATACACAAGCCATGAACACTAGAAAGCGAGAACGAGAGCAATCCACCAGTGAAACTCCTAGATTGAAAAAACCCATGAAAGCTGCGCAATCTGTGGCGCTGGAACGAGAATTGCCAAACAATAGATCAGATTACAACTCTCGAGCTTCTTCTCGTGCCTTTGAATCTATGCCTCCTCCTTCAGCAATTCCCAACCGCTTCTCTCAAGCTGTTTCACAACAAAACTTGAATCGCGATGTCCCCTTATCGGCCTATCAGCCGGCAAGAAATTTGCATCACCAACAAAAGCAGAATGATCCTTTATTCTTGCCTTCATCTCAGATGTCTGTTGCTGATGAAGCAGCTCTGAGAGCTATAGGGTTGGAAGCTGAAGATATGGATGCAGATCAATTGGTAGATCTACTAGAAGGCGAAGGAGAAGAGGTCGACTTTTCCCATATGTCCCAGGCGCCTGCGCTCATGGAAAACATACAAGCAATGCACATTAATAACAATATCGAAGTGGACGGCGAGGATCTTATCGAGGAACCCGAATTTTCGGCTACACAAGCATCAGAGGATGCAAACAGGGTTTGTCATACTTCGTCCATACTATTACACCGCTCATGATGATTTCTTCAGACATTCCAACCACTCTTCGAAGATTAGTGGGCATATTCGTATTCGTCAAATACTTTGTACAAGTTTCCAAATCAGCAAACAGTAGCAATCTAACGATGCATACAATTCTAATAAAATAAAATATCATCCTGATCGAAGTGAGTACCATTTTCCGGCCAAACAAGGTTTTGATCATGGAACCGGATTTCAAAATCCGCCCCTGCTTCGAATTCCAAAGGTAGCATATCTTCCATATCTTCTGCGCTAATTCTGAATATGAATGTAGAAATCGGGCATCCATACTCCTTGCGCACTGTTATCACTGTATCGATAACTTGTTGGTCGTGTTCATACAAGTCCAAGCCCAAAGAAAGTGTTTTTAATCGCGGCCACGGCAGTACCGGATTCCATTTGAGTCCTCGACAGTTCCTTCGGACAAAACATCGATGATCGTCGATACTCGGGACCCTGCAGATGCATACAAGGTCGAAAAGGTAGTGATTTGTCGGAATGTTTCGAAGATACTTTTACTGGTTGCGCGGCTCAGGTCAAACTCTATGAAACTCAAAGACTTGAGCGTTTCGAATTTAGCCTTGTCGGTTATGCTCCACAGCCGGTCCAGGTCGTGTTCTTGAACATCTTTCAATGTCAAGGACTCCAGGTATGGTGCGTCCATGGTTTTCATGATGCCAGCGTATCCCTCACCCGAAATGCTATACACTCTCAATGAACGAAGAGCAGGGAGGGAAATTGTCTCTTGCTGACTAGGCCAGCCTCCTGGAGCAAGGATATCACCATACATTGAAAGATGAGCAAGCTGTGGGGAGTAGGTCAAGATGTCATTCAGTGTCGAATATTGAATGGGTATGTTTTTGGTCTGGTCTAGATGAAGAATCACCACGGTGTCCAAAGGTGGTCGGAATAGTTGTATCGCTAATCCTCGCAAACGGATGAATCCTAATTTCGGAGCGCCGTCTTTGAAGATATGGGGCGAGCTGACGGTGCGATTGATGAGCGTTCCGTCAGCCTCATTCACATCATCGATGGCTATCGAGAGTTGTTGCAAGTTAGGCGCCGGAGCGGAACATAGCTGCATGACCACCGGATGGTCGTTCCGCTCACAGCTGTATCCAACATACAAACTCCTCCATCGATGCGAATGTTGGAGGATGTTGTGGATGATGGGATCCAAAATTTCGGCATCCATCTGGGGATCCTGCACTGCCAAATCGATACGAATATCGAGCTTACAATCACCCGAGCGTGCCAGCATCTCGACGATATTTTCTAGGCGAGAAGCTTCATGAACATGGATGGTCGTCCAAAGTCTCGGGGTTGCGAGAGCGACCTTGCGAAAGTAAGAGCAAATTCTGGGGGCGGTGGCCTCGAAGGCTATATTGCGGTTTCTCTCAGCACTGGTTTCGTAGGCAAGAGGAATTTCGTCCGTCATATTTTTCGCATGTTCAAATATAACTGAAAGGATTTCGGGGAGGAGAACGTATATGAGGGTCATATCCGTAGCCTGTGACATCAAGATTACTCTGTTGATGAGAATCGCGACTCCTTCACTAGAGACTATCAGATTCCCTCACCAATTTATCTCGAAGAGATGTTGACTTGCTGAATGTTCAAATACTCGGAAAGGTAGAGGCAGAGAAATATGGAGATAATCTTATGATGCTCTGATAGTTGCTATCAAGATGCTATGCAACTAGAATGTTCTGAATGGATTTTGCGGTGTGGGGTGAGTGCGTGAGGAACTTGTTCGCATTGGGTCAGAAAAGCGTCAGTATTAGATTTCTCGGAATCGCCCGCAGGAAGAAACCCAATGAGACCACAAGAGAGCAAGGACTTGAGATAAATGATCTTTTCCGTGGTATTGATGGTATGCGCAACGGCATTTATTGAAGGCCACAGGAACAACATACCACGCAGCTGTTTGGACATTTCCATTTATGGAAAGCGGAGGGATTCATAAATTGGCCTACTTAATAAAGGAGGCGTAGATCCATCCCATGCACTGGCATACCCACGAGTTTCCAAATTTAGGCCATGGTCTTTGACTTATCTGATATTCAAGAAGTGTGCAATGGTACTTTGACAACTTTCATGCTGTACAGCAATCCTTCTTTCCATTAGTTCCTGGCGTGCAAATCCTGGGTCATTTCGATCTAATCAGTGAGATAAGATGCAATGGATCAGTTATATGCATATACAATACATGAACCACTCACTTCAGCTTTCGTGATGGTACGCAATTCACCAGGTTGGGCCGTCTTTCCTGTCATCGCATCCATTCCAATTTCCAAAGCACGTGCTAGCCTCCCCTTGTTGACTTGCCAGTATCGAATCTCATCTGCAATGACCTGAATCAAGGACACCCGCGGATCGGAGGCATTCCCTTTGTGTACGCCATCCTTCAAATCGCCGAACCACGCTGACATCCTGACGAAGACATTAACAGATGATTTGAGGATGATAGACGTTAGCTAACCCTGAGGACCAATGTTTCGCAATTTCGTCTCGATCATCGATGATCTTAGCAGTTCCTGAGAACCTGCGTGAACTTTTGAGTAAGCAAGTTGCCCATGGTTATGAAACCCGGCTTACGATGCCCAATTGGTCGTTGTAGGATTCAAAAAGGTGACGTTGACATGAGTATCATTGTCTATCTGTTCAAATTTGTGCGATACATTGTTGGCCATGAACAACAATGTCAACTGTGTTTCAGAATCCGCTGAAAGGTTAATTCAGCGCGAAGCTCTCAGTATATGCGCTTTCATCGACGTACGTGCAACAGGAGTCATCGCCCGCGAGTGCAAGTGACCGTCAGCCGAGCGAGTTGTGAGCATGGCAGTTTGGGTTGACTTGATGATTTCCTTCAGACCTATAAAGGGCAATGTTGCAGAGACATGGTTTTTATACGGAGAAAATATTTACCTTGAATCTTATCCTGTAAACTCGCGCTGTCATTTTGCGCTTGGGTAGAGTACGTGTCAAGCTTGTTGATAGTAGACATTTGGGACTGTTATAGGACAGACTTTGAGTCGCAGGTACTTATATGGGTTGGAGATACAGGTGACGTCGTTGCATTTTCCTCTGATGACGTCAAGGTATGGACTATAGTACGTCGGGTCCTAGGCAATGCGCATTTTCAGGAATAGATAGGAGCCTAGCGTCAGAATTTATGTTCGATGGAATATATGTTTTAGTTCTCACCATAATATGGAAGGTATTCCAATTCCTAATCATACTTCACCAGAAATTTTGGTTCGAATAACCAATTTGATCTAAGTGATATTGCAGTTATATGAATTGTCAGGCAGTAAAAACTGTGTTTGGCAGTTTCGCAGAAGTTTATTGGGTGGTGGAACCTGATCAAACGAAGCGGCACAAATTTTCGCGGTGTTGAGATACGAACAGTCAACATGGAGCACTTTTAAGGCCTAAGATAAATGGTGAATGACCCCAAATGATGCGACCGAAATCGAGAGGTGATGTTCAAGACAGTCGGCTGTTATTTGAGAAAGAACAGTTCAAAAGCTGGGTCGATAACGAATCGTCGGGGAGTCCATAATTAATGGAGAATACCTTGATAGTAGTAGTGGCGAGGTTCATTTGTTGAGGTTGGAAGATGATGAAAGCGTTAGAGCCACAAGAGTTCCAATCGGGGCTATATGAAAATCAGAGTTGGAGGCACTCTTCTTGTCAATAAGTGTAGTTCAGCCGTAAGCAATGAAACCTTAGTTTTCAGGAAATAATCCAGTAAGTAGGGAAGTTAATAAAAGAGAGTAGAATACATAAAAGGGCGTGAATAATGTCGTCTACTGCAGACCTGACAAGGGTGACGAGCTTGTAGGTTGTGGGGCTCCAGGTACTAGAGTCCGAGAATTAGATTCATTATCAAAGGCTACTGCATCAAAGAGCTTACATGGTGCCATCTGTGGCCGTTGTGATTCGCTGAATACTCTCGACATCAAGACTCCAACGCCCTCGAAGACACCTAAGAGAATGCCGCAAGCTACCGCGGATCCTAGAGCAGAACGTGGCCCACCTGGTGGAAAATGTGAGAACAATTCATAGAGGGCACGAAAAGTATTTCCCGAATGAAGAGAAACTCACTGCGAAGAGCCAAGCATCCACCTGTCATGAAGCCCGAGAGAATAGCGTTCCAGGCATCCTCCTTCTGCCGCCAACCTTTGATAGCGCAATCAAACGTCGAGAACATGCCTCCCCATACTCCGAAGTTACCACCCGTTACAGGTGCTCGTGCTTTTATTGATGAAATAGCGCCAACGAATCGTTCTCCCTAGATAGAACGTGATACGTGATACGTGTAAGTGTATCATTGCGACACAAGTCAATAGAGGCGAACCCTTGGAGAATTCCTGGCACCCTTGATGCCATACCAGATACCACCGCCAACGGCACCCATTGAGAATGCACCACCGAAATCGTTGAGGATGACCCATGGGCTAGGGGAGCATATGTTCAGCACGGGGTTCGACTTGGAGCTGGGCTACGTTTTGCTCACCAGGGATCGCGAGTGTGGTCAGCAGAAGCCATTTTGGGGGTGGAGAGAGTAAAAGTCGAGGGGGCGGGGGCGGAAGAAAAATTAGTGACGAGGACGGAGACGCGACAGCGAAACAGGCAAGTCTCCGAAACTTTTCGCTTCCCCAGGTCACGTGCGCTCCAAGATTAGCCCGCACGTGACTATGTCGCGTTGAAATACTTTCTGCGTTTGTTTAGAAGATCTGTCTCCTCTCCATTCATCCACCATCTCCAGCGATGAGCTCAACCCCGCAATCTCATCCCTCGGTGCAAAGACTCAACAAAGCCTACGTCCAACTCCCAGCGTCTCCTCTCTCCCTCTCCACTCACCTTGCGCGCTCTACTCCTGCCCACGTTGTGGCAAGCAGTAAACTGAAAGAAAACACGCCTCTGCGGCCTTCCCTGCTCGCCATGCCACAACATGTTTCATCTTCCACATCATTAAAGCGCAAGCTCTCTGACCGCGACACCCCTTCTCAAGTTATGGACGGCGTTGTTCTCTCCTCAAAGAAGTCAAGACTATCCATGGACGCTTCAACGTCACTGAAAGCAAGACAAGTGGAACCCCAGATACCCCTAAGCAACGCCACCGAAGAATTTCCAAACGGCTGGGTCTATTGTCATCAGTGTAATAAAAAACGCGACGTGACAGGTAGGTCTCGTGTATACTGCAGGTTGTATAGTTATGTTAATCATATGATTAGACACGGTTCGCTGCACTGTTATGGAGATTTACCATACCATGAAGGATAAAAATCCGAAAGAGCGTTTGTGTGTCAACAAATACTGCAAATGGTGCCTCAAGAATCGGTATGAAGAAGACATTCACAATTACAACCTCATTTATCTGGGAAGAATGGAGTTGTCTGTAGGTTTGAGTGAGTATTATCGCGAGATGCTAATTCGTTGGTATTTAACTTTTTTTTTTTTTTTTTTTTTTGCAACGTAGATGTCCAAGATGTAGGGATATATGTAATTGCCCAAGGTGTAGAAAGTCGAAGGGCCTTGACCCCATTGGGTACATTTCTTACACCTCAGTCTATTCATAAGCTCATTATACGTTAGATTTATGCCGAAACAGAAGTCAAAGCCATCGGAGTCATTGTCAAAAGGCAATAAGTTTAAGAGCCACCCAGTTCCCCCGGTCAAGGTGAAAGAAGCCATCAAAGTTAAAGTGAAACCACTGCCGACACTCAAATGGACACCTCTTACGATTAACCTCACACAAGAAGAAGCTAATGAAAGAATCTGTATTCGAGAGTTTGCCCTCCGGTTTGGCGACTTTCTGGATCCAGTCCCGGCCAAGTCCCATCTCGAAGAGCTGGAACTGATTGGCGGCCGCCAGCGAAGACAAGATGATGATGGTGATACAACCAGCTGGGTTAGCGACATGTGTATAAGGTCATTGATTATTAGCATTTTTGGGCTCTTGGCCAAAGATTCTGAAGTTGAGATCGCCAAGGTCAGTAGATCCTTGTTTTTTATTCAGACAAATCAAGTCCAATTGACACTTGCAATTTCAGATTATCAAATCTTCAGTGAAAGAGATTAAAGCTTGTGGCGCCAACCTGAATAGGGTGTGGATTGTCATGGCTGCTCTACGCGATGAACTTGCCAACTCCACCTCTATTGACGATGTACCGCTCACATTCCCGGACCCTTCACCCCCATCTCTCATGCAAGCTCGCTCTCTTCGAAGTCTCCGTCCATCGGCGGACAATCTGGTAACAGTCGTACATTCCACCCAAATGATCCCTGTTCTGCTATCCCTTATTCAGTCGTCGCTTGAAACTTTGATCATTCGCGAAGAAATTGATCAAGGACTCAAGGATGCCAGAGATTTCGGGCATGACGCAAAGGTCGCGACGAAAATCGAGAGCGAAAGATGGGAAAAGGAACGAAATGCTATGGAAGTTGCCACAAAGGACAAGACCCAGAAAACAGAGGCAAGTGACATTCCTTCCATTCATATAAAATTCAAACCCTGATATCTTATTTTCATAGAATCGGGACAAACGGGCTGCGCACAAGCTTCAGATCATGAATATCGAGAATGCACTCAAGATCATCGGACCGAGTTTCTCACCTCGCATCACAACATTGGGCACGGATACCGAAGGACGCGTCTATTATGCTCTATCTCCTGGCATGGCTGAACGAGAAAGCGCTCTCGAATATCTCGAACTTGCAGCAAGTGATAAGATGCTCAAGCCCAAAAAGAAATCTCGCATACTATCTCCCGAGGATCGAAGTGAAATGCGAGAATGGTCTTGGTTCATTGCAGTATGGGGCAAAAAGCCTCCCTCAACAATGAACGCTCCTGTACCACGGCCTATGGATGATAGCAGCAGTGATTCAGGGTTAGACGAAGAGGATGAAGACGGAGAGAAGTGGTGGGGATTTTGGGAAGCCGATGAGATTATCAAACTTGCTCAATGGATCTGTATCAAGACGGGCATCGACGACGATGAAACCAGCAGTAATGGCGAAGCTGGAAGCTTATCTTATAAGGAGAAAGCTCCGCTACCGCCTCCTATATTGCAGCTGAAGCGACTGTCTACCGGGCTGAGAGATTTTGCCGCTCTCCTTAATTGGAGAATTCGTGACGACAAAACCACTTTAATCAATAGAGTTTCCAGTGGTTCTCAAGCATCTATCAGTTTCTAAAGGAAAGGGCGAAGTAAACTGCTCTTGCGCCTATTACAATTTATCTATACCATATTTGCACTTTAATGTAGAGTTTTTTGGGATACCGCCTATTAAATTATTTACACGTTACATTGAACAACCAGCTGAGACAACAATGTTGGGCAGGAATTCATTCTGCGTCGGAATCCTTGTCCGTCAATGTTAAGTTGCGACTGTATATAGCTGCCAAATCGTCGGCAGTAGTCGGTCGGTCGATGCAAAGCTTCGTTCTACGAGCAATCATGGTTGCAAGGACGTGTTTGCACTGTTTATAGCGTTATACTCGAGAAAGGAAATATAGCTTTTTTGCAAATTGGCTGACCATGATATGTGCCCCAGATATCAAAACGGAGGACACAAACGCAGGACAAGAACAGCAATAGGGCATCTTTGCAGTACGGATATCGAGGAAGATGGTGTTGGTTCCTGCGGAGTCCATGATTTCGTATTCAGAATGTCCCCAAGACGTGGTGAAGTGAATAACTAAAGAATCGTTAGTATCAAGCTGATACCTGTGCACGATAAAAACATACCATTTCTCTGATCGATAATATCGAGAGCTGCCACTATAATCCCTTCGGAGAATACCGCCTGGAGCTTCGATAAAATACTGTCCGATACTGAAGTTATTGGTATGAGTGGTGACTGGTCGGCCTCGGCAGGGCTACTTACGGTCGTCAGAGGGGTCGATAGATTCGATTATAGATCTTGTGAGGTCCAGCAAAATTTCGAACGACATATCCCTCCAGATTTAGTAGACTCGTAGTGCAGATTTTTCGGTGTTCCAAGAAGATTCTACGTTTGCGCGACGTTTGCGGCCAGTATTTTCGAAAGTGCAGTAATCACTAGCGATAGCGTATCATGATCTTTTTTATGGAACTAACCAGAGCTATACTGTAGGACTGAAACCAAGTGAGGGTCAGAAGAGGTGTTATACCCAAGATTGCCAGTAGTGTTACATTTTAATACCCGATCGATCACTTGTTTTATCTCAACTCCGAAGCTTTTTCTACTACCGCCTGCAAGCCCAAACCGAATTTCGCTCCTTTGCCGCTTCGACTGGTCTTGACAACTGCTGAACTGCTTTAAACGGATTCCTTGGACATCAGACGCTTTCTGCCAACCCAAATGCCTCGATTTCTCTTTCAATTCGCCCAGGCCCACAACGACTTTCGGCTTCCCGAGCTGGAATCCATTGCAGAATTGCTTGGGATATCATTTTCCTTGCCGCCTGAACCGGAAAACTGCGATCCGACAAGACCTTTCCTAGTCCTTGACCTTGACAAAGAAGAACATGCACGGCTCCTTGCCAGACGGTGTATATTAATCAAGTGCGATGCACTGCAGCTTCAATCGCGATTTTTTGATTCTGATTCTCTTTTAAAGGGCTGTTTACGAGTACTATGCTCAAGGATCCACTTATGATGAACTCCATGATGCCAATCGACAAAGCCAACCATTATGGGAGTGTTATGTTCAGGATACCTCCTTCAGATTTCTCGTCACTTCCTCCCAGCATAAAATCCCTCAATCACGCCAACGAGAAGTCATCGAAAGCTTTGCATATATGGGATTCCTTGGAAAGATTGAGATGAAGAACCCTGATATCATTTTGACCTGCTTTGAAGAGTGTGAATACCCATCTATTTCGCTTATGGTGATTTAAATCATAATTTTCCTTGTGACTAGACGACGACCGACATGGAACGACGCGCATGAAACATGAAGGTGACGGTCAGTTCCGTGAAGTATTCTTTGGCAGGTTGGTACGTCCAGCGCTAATTGTTATAGCTGCGCATCTAACACACCACCATCTCAGTTAGAAGAGGGATCTGCTAGGCAGCTGATTGGAAAATTCGATGTAAAAAAGCGCGCATACTATGGCAATACCAGTATGGAATCCGAAATATCTCTGCTTATGGCCAACCAAACTCTGGTATGTTGAAAATGCGCCATTTCAATCTTCCAAATATTCTTATATTTTTCATAAACTAGGCGTCCCCTGGCAAACTTATCTATGATCCTTTCATGGGAACTGGAAGCATGTCTTATGTCAGTGTTGTTATATATTCTATTACATCCTCGTTTCCATCTCATATGCCATTTAGCCTACATCACATTTCGGCGCACTTGTGATCGGTTCAGATATCGATGGGCGGCAGATGAGGGGAAAGCGTATGTCACCATATCTATCTATTCCTCTAGATATGTACCAATAACCAAAAACTTGTGCAGAAAAAACTCCAGGAGTCATCCGAGCCGCGACTCAATATGGAACTGCCTCTCGTATCATAGATCTTGCGACATTTGACGTTACGCATAATCCCTGGCGGTGTGGAGAGCTATTCGACTCAATTGTGACCGATCCGCCATGTATGTGCATCTAAACCTCGATTTTCGTATCAATGACATTTATTCCGCAGATGGTGTGCGCGCTGGAGCAAAACGTCTTGGTCGTAAGAAGGAATTACCAGATCACAAGAGACATCTCTGCCTGCAACATACATTAAACGGTCGCCCGTAAGCTGCCATTGCAGCATATTTATGAAATACAACGCTTACTGCCTTTTTACTTCTAGTGACGATCAACCTTATATCCCACCAACGAAGCCTTACGAACTATCGCACTTGGCAGCAGATCTGGTGCTTCTAGCTCGCTACTTGCTGAAACCTAACGGCCGCCTCGTCTTTTTCCTTCCGACAGTCACCGATGAATATGAAGAAGTTGATATCCACACCATGCTCTGTGAAGGAATGGAAGTAATCGCCAATTCTCTACAAGATTTCGGCTCTTGGGGACGTAGGGTATGTTACTTGATTTCTTGAGTGCTGATTCGCTTACTGACCTCTCTTGTCGTTATATAGCTTGTCACTATAAGGAAGACAACCTCAGCAAAATACCCACCGCCCACTTTTGAGCTCGGTCCACACGAAGCTAATGCGAATGCCCATACTCCGGCCCACAAAGACTTCCGAGAAAAGTATTTCCAAGGATTCAAGCCAAAAGCAGACGATTTTTTGTCTTCGCAATGATGGCTCATACGCTGCTATCAACGTTTCCATTCTGATTTCAAACATCTGCCATATTTGAATCAATCTGATTTTCAGTCATCCAAGGGGGTGTCATTATTTTAATGTAAACTATAGAGATAAAATGTTCTAATCCAGCCTCGAATGTCCAACACCAAGAAAGTAATATCACTGGTCAGCTATCAATGGTGTCTTTCTGATCCACTCTCTTTTCTCGATTTCGCCGACTGAAAAGGCAGCATAAGCCGCCCTCGACAGCCATATTCCCACATCCCCCTTATAACCTGCAACGACCCCCTCTGTTGGAGCATCCGTCAGTATCGGCACGCGAACGATTGTCCAATCTATGTTGTCTGCTTGGGTCATGAAAGTCTCCCCGGTGGTGATAATGTCCCAATATGGGGCGCTAATCGCGATACGGATGGCGGCAAAGAGCAGATTGTACGGGAGGATGAACCTGTCCTTTGTGTCCGTGATGACCGAAGTGCCTAGCAGGATGATACACTTGACACTATGCTTCCACATAAAGTGGATAACATGACCGTAGAATGTCGCGATTGGGTTGCCTTTGGGATGATTTCCTGGTATGGGCCCGAGGGCGGAGAGAATGACGTCGGCGCCCTTGATCGCGTCCTCGACTTTGTCCAGCTCGTTCAATGTGCCTTCACGGATAGTGATAGCGGGATTTGTGGCTAGCCCCGTTGGTATTTTTTGTGGCGAACGCACGTAGAGGATGATTGCTGCATCTGGGTAAACCGACAGGCTCTTGCGAACAAGACAGAGTCCACTTGGGCCAGTTGCACCTAAGATTAAGATCTGCATGATGCTGAATAGTGGTTTGCGTAGAATTGATAGATGTATACCGAATCATAATTATTCGCGCTTTATATACCATTTGGCGTACTTAAGGTTGCTTAAGCGCCTAGCTCAATCAGCGATGACTGCGTACTCCGTGAAAAGGTGTGTCATGATGAGTAAAGAACTTTACGATGTAAATTTACTAACTCCATGAATGAGTTCATAAGCGTAGCATACTGTACCCGGGAACCGCTGACTTCAAGATACCTTCGGCTACATCTGGCTACATTTGCAACCGATGCATTGGCACTGGGCAGCGAACACATTCAAAACAAACTCCAGTTTGATGACAAAAAGATGGCCTTGTACATATACATGAGTTCAGAAATTTATGACAAACTTTATGGTATAAGCTGTGGCAGAATCAAACAGTCTATACTTCGTGTGTGCAATGCCGATTTGGTTGGTATTAATGCCTTTCACGCGTTGGATATCATTGGAGACTTCTTCACCCACTCTCTCTTCTCCACCTCCCCAATCGTGAACGCCGCATATGCCTTCCGCGCTAAAATTGTGCCGACTTTTGGGTCACCAATATAACCAGCAAAGACCGCATCCGTATTGGCCTGGGTCAAAACCGGCACACGGACGATGGTCCAGTCTAAATCCGCGCCTTTTGTTGTGATGACCTCTCCGATGGCGACAATCTCGCGATACGCGCTATTAGCCAACGTGCGCACGGCTGACACCATGGCGGCGAATTTCCAGCTAGGCTTATCATTGGGGTCTTTGAACGACGCAGTGCCGAGCACGATAATGCGCGTGATGTTATGCTTGTGCAGGAGGTCGATGAGGTGCCCGTAAAATGTCGCGATGGGGGTGTTGGGTGGGTGTCCCATCAGGGGCCCAAGAGCGGAGACGACAACATTGACGCCTTCCACTGCTGTTTCGACCTTGTCGAGCTCCTCTAGCGTCCCTTTGACGATGGTGACGGCGGGATTTTGTGCAAGGTCTTCGGGTACCTTCTGGGGAGAGCGCGCATAAACGACGACAACAGCGTCGGGGTATACCTGGAGAATTTTGCGAATGAGTTCGATGCCGCTTGGGCCTGTACCACCGAGAACCAAGAAGCGCATTGTATGGAGACGTTGGTAAGGATAGTTGATTGAATACACAACCGTTGCGGAGCCTGACTTTATGATTACATGGCTTATCACGAAAATGAGGGACAAGAAATGCCTCATCTATTACTGCGCATGCTGTCATTTCCTCGGAATATCACCTTGATTCGTCCGGCAATTCCCTCAATCTGGCTCTTTGCAGGCCAAATCAAGGCCAACTCTTCATCATCCACCGCCACTATCCAAATCCAAGCTAAGCCCATTTATTGAATGGATAGCGAAGTGACAGCAAGTATTCGTGAATGATAATAAAAGTTGATATCTGCAACGTCTTTAATGGATGTGCATTAACATAATAAGTTGTAGATACAAGTACAGGATGCGCAAAGCGGTGGATGGGTATCGTAATAAATTTGTCAGTACATACATAGGTAAGGCCAAGTAGACAGTAAAACAAATGTCAGAAGAAATCATCGATTATTAAGAGGGAACAATATTTGGTGCTCTTTGAACCAACAAGACATCCTGAATCTTCTCCTCGTCGGCGGCTTTCCGTTTTTGAATTCCTTTTAGGAAGAAAACTGAGCAACAAACCACCAAGATGATAATCCCCTGGAAAATGAGAGTAGTGTGCATGTTTAAAGGTGGCGAAGCGTCCAGCCCTGCACGAAAGGCGCCTGCAACTGAAGGTGCGCTATTTAAGTAATGGTTAATAAAAGCATGATGATTCTCTTACTCAGAATTAAAGCGACAGTTGCAAGGTTCCCGCTACAAGTTCAAATTTGTCAGGAGGTGGAATCTATTTGAGAAAATAGAGACTCACGAAAACCAAATAATAGCTGAGCTACTATCAGCGTTTCTAGTAAGTTCGCAAGCCAGCTCCATTCCGACTGCAAGCATTGGGATAGAACCGATACCAATAATCGCCATAATAACGAACAAAGCCGCAGTATTGTGCGGTCGTACTGAACAGATGGCATTGGAAACAAAAGTAAGGATCAAAGTGGTATCGAAAAAAATTATACGCACCGGCCCAGATAAGCACGAACCATCCTGCCGCAGCAAAAGGAACGAAGCATTTACTAGTAACAGCTAGATGGTGTGTAAATACGCGGTCGAAGACAGGCCCGGAGATAATGGCGGCAGCCATGCCAGATAAAAGCAAACAAGCGCCCATAAAACCACTTTCATCTGAGCTGTATCCGTAAGGTACCTAAAGGAAAGAGCTCAGCATAAATTGGAAGATGACCTTATCATGTAACTTACTAGGATTTGCGCAGATAATATCGAAAAGCCGTTTGAACTACAGAACCAGATCGCGCATGATGTGAGAACGAATTGACCAGAAAGAAATGATACTCACGCAGCGATCAATACAGCAAACAAGGAGACGACGATACCAAAATCGACTCGTTCTCTTTTTGACATACGCGCCGCAGGTTCGACACTATAACCAAGCATAGCGCGACATAAAGACAGAAGCGATGGCGATTTCTTGGATCCCGCGTACGCTGAATGTCTTATTTAGAGAAGCACTAAATAAATCATCAGCACCTACTTGGAGGTGTAGGAGGCTCGCGTTGGATCAAAAACACTAGAGGAGTTACGGCGGTCGATAATATTCCCAGCACAAGAATCTAAAGAAGGACGATCAATCAGCTCTTGCTTTTCCCTTTATCATCAAGAGTATCTGTACCGATTGCCGGGGAGTTGCCACAAGAGGACTTATCAATTGACCTATCGCCCCTCCGAAGGGATTCGCTGTAGATATCAATCAGCTGCTAAAACCACCATTCGAATCTCACGGTCCTTACAGATTGCAATAATCATCGTAGCTGTCGTCCGTCCTTTCAAATCAAACCATGTCTCTGAATATTTGGGCCCAATGACTTGATATATAGGTTGAGCTATTGAGGCGCAAAACTATGAATCCTCGTTAGTCTTGATACACTTGTTTCTGCAGGCAGACGGACCTGTCCGATGATGAGAAGCGCATAGGCGCTGTTCGGCGAGAGTGAACGTGCAGTCCCAGCATAGCGTATCCATGCTGAAAGGATGAGAGCTACTGCTCCAATTTGGCACTAAATTTGAAACATAATATTCAACGTATAACGGTCGGTTAGGAAGACCATACTACACACACTCGTATTCCATACCGAGAAATCACCAGAGGTATTAGAAGTGCAGTTGGTAGATACACCAAGCTACAATATTTCCGAGCCAGTTGACTTGATCGAGGGAGATTCTGAAGTCAGCAGCAGCTGGTAATCAATACGTTAGTGATTTTGGGGCGGTAACGAGCGGTGCGAGAATATCTCTGAAACGCACTGTCGTTGGCAATGGGCCCAAACCAAGGCCAGGACATAGCGGCAACAATGTTCAAAAAAACCTGCTTTTGTCAAGGATTGCCATCTTCAGAAAGAAATTTGCGACTCACGAGGGCAACGATCCCAACGAATCTCCGCTGTATAGACGGTATTCTTGTCCATAAAAAACCTCAGTCGGTGTTGAGTCTGTGGTTTTCGAAATTGCAGAGGAGTACAGAGAGAATTCATCCTTAAGAGCACTCTCAGAGTTTTTAGAAGGAGACTCTTCGAGAACTGACGTGGTAGCCATGAACCAAGGTGTTTTGATGAATAGTTACGGAACTGATTTCAATTGAATGCGGTAAGGTCTGACAGCTGAACTCAGTTGATTCCGGTCGATTCAGAGGCCTGGCATGGGAGTTGAGGGAATTTGTACGACGTAGGCAGAAGTATGAAGACAAGTGCAGGTAGGGTCGTACCCAGGACCGCATGGATGCAGTCCCATGATAGCAGTATCAGAGTGAGAATGCCATAATCCCGAAATAGCCAGTCAATTTCGCTTGGCATTTGATCGTTTATAATTACGTCAGCGGCCCTGCCACTCTGCAAGTCACCACCATGAGCGATTATTGGGTCTCCAAAAAGAAGTATTTCTGCAAATACTGCGATATCTACATTGCCGACGACGCCCCCTCTCGCCAACAACATGAAAATGGCCTCCGACATAAGGGAAATGTCGAGCGATTTATCCGAGGCATTTACAAGGCTGGGGAGAAGCAGAAGAAAGACCTCGAAGAGGAGAAACGCGAGATGAAGCGCGTGGAACAGGTATTTAAATCGCACTTTCGGTCCTGGGCTATTACTTACTTGCTCTTGTGGTATATTAGGCAGCCGCTGCAGCATTCGCACAAGATGTGGGCGCAGGTCTGGCAAAGGCCCAAGGCCCAGTTGCGTCAACGTCGGCAGCGCCAAAGAAACCTATAGTGAAGCCCTCCAATCCCTATGCAAACTACAGCACTGCCCAATCCCTGGGGTACTCAGATCCGGATGCGGAGCGTCTCGCTGCTGAACTAGAACTTCGACGATCTCAGGGAATTGCTGGAGAATGGCAGGTCATTACCCCTCCACAGCCACCAGTGGGTTCCGCGGCTCCGACACCTGACTCGACAGAGACTCTTGTTGAAATTGGAGTGAAAAGGGAAGCTGATATACCCCCAGACGAAGAGGATACACGCGCATTCAAACTGCGAAAGAAGACGGTGGCGACAGGGCTTGGCGAGATATATGATCCAGGGCTGTTACCGATAAAGATAAAGAAGAGGGAAGCATCAGAGGAGCCCAAGGCTGGGCGTTCTGGAATCGTCAAACCCACTGTTTCGCAAGCTCCTGCTCCTGGGCCTTTAAAATGGACGACAACGCAATGGAAACGACCAGGTGACGCCGCAAAAGAATCTAAGGCGACAACCGACCTCAGTGTGAAGCAGGAAGACGACGTAAAACAGGAGGACCTTGAGTCTGGTCTGCCAGGAGAAAGTTCTACAACAACGACACAGTCTTCAAAATGGTCAAAGCCGCAATGGAGCGAACCCTTGCCAGGTATCAAACAAGAAGACAGACAGGCAATTTTTAGAGGCGAGGAACAGACGGACAAGAAACCGATTGTCAAAACTGAGCCCGACGTCAAAATGGAAGAGATCGTATCACCACTATCTGAAGCGCCTTCGTCGTCTGGGGGCAGCCTTTTCAAGAAGCGGAAAACTCCAGCAGGAGCCAATAGAGGACGTCGGGAAATATAATGTCGACTCGGTTTTTCTTTGCTTTATGATCTGTATCCTTCAAAATACCATCTTCTTTGCAGGCTGTCGTATGACCCAATTAACATGGCGTTGTTGAACACGCAAACGAATACCTAACAGGTCGTACATTTTCTGATTACGGCTTATTGAAGGAAAAAGAGCTCATTCATTTTGTCAGGGTCTTCGTGTTGTGTCCTCCGATTCGAGGATATATATGCCGCGGACATTGTTGACACTGGGATAGAAAACGAGTGAGCTGGTACTAACGCGCATGATGATACACAGCAGATGTCAATTGGAAGCTTGAAATACATTTGTCTTCTGCTGCCTTCCCAAGTCTTAACGACGAAATCCGCTTGAGAAAGCAAAATGGAGATCACAAATCATCGACCGTAGGATTGAGAGTAAGTACATACATACAGCTACACACACCGCTAAAAATACAGATAGATTTTTGATAGATATCTTTTACACTTACACACGAATGATACATACATGCAAGAAGCAAACAAAAAGGACAATTATATCTCCCTGTGCCACACATTCGTCGACGGCTTCCTAAAATCTTGGTCCGCAGGCAAGTCCTTTCTCCACGCCCCATTTCGGCCACCGGCATAGGCGCATTTATATCTCTGGAATGCAACCCGTGCGATATGTCGCGACGTGCCTGTGAAAGGGGAAAGGTTATGGCAAGCTTAACGATGCACTAAAAACACCTTGGGAATGGTCGAGGGAAGAACAATGGACCCACCGTTGATTTCAGAGAGGTATGTGAGAAAGCCGTCGTTCTGCCACCCCCATTTCATGGTGGGTGACATGCTTACTAGCACCGATGCCCATTTTGCGATGAGGGCTTCGATGCGCTTGCTGTACTGGAGCTTTGTTTGGAGTGGGATTGGTGTGTCGACAAGGCAGTTCAGCGTAAAGTCGATTCTCTTCAACTAGCGTGAGTCGAATAAATGAGCACTTGGGTTATGACCAAAAGCAAAAAAAAAATGGACAAACGTAAAGGTAGTTGACCTTTTCAGGTGTTTCGCCGAAGTTTCCCAGAAGGTCAAGCAGCACGCCGATATGCTTCGCCAGCTTGAGGAGCCTCTCCTTCCTCGAAATCATGGCATTTTTGTTAATAGCCGAAATCTCACATAGCTCGCCATCGAGCCTCTTCTTCGCATCCCTCAGGGTGGCGGAGTCGCTGGCGCCACCGCCTGTCCCACGTGAACTCAGACCGAAGGCCTCGAAGCACTTTTGGGAGAAGCTGGCATGCGCCCAGGCGTCGAAATTTTGGCCCATATTTTGGGTGAGCAGGGGCGAGGCGATGTTGAACACGAGCAGCGGGTGTAGGTCAGCAGTGTTGCCGGCGCCCTGCTCGAGGAAGAGGTCGCAGCGGACACGCGCCAAGCGGTTGAGTTCGTTCAATAATGGGTAAGTGGGTGCGATGCGGATCGTCAGGGATGTCAGCTGTGGCAGGAGAGCCCATTGATGATGAGCACCGCTCGTGTCGACTGTGGTGAGAGTGCAGATGAGCAACTGACATGGATCGTTGATATCGAGAGTTGTGAGCATAGGCGTTGCTTTTAATATGGGATCAATATTCTGTGAAGGGCTTGTATAGATGACGAGGTTCCGAAGCATGCACCCTGAACGATTAATCAGATTCAGTGCATCCGTAACTAACGGCTGGATGGTGAATATCTTGAGGACCAGCTCTTGGAGGGCGGGCACCGTTAGCGAATCCAAAATGGATCTCAAGCCCGTCTCAAAGGGAGTTTGGAGAGCGAGGCATGTGAGGTTGGGAAGGGTTGTTGGTCGAATGACCGCAGAGCCGTCAAACAAGGCCCATGATTGGTCAGTGATGAAGTTGAGTTTCTGGAGAGAATCGGCAGCGGATTTGAAGACGGCGACGATGTGGTCAGTACGCGAAGCGTCCTCGGTGAAGCTGGTTAGCTGGTTCCACGGGAGCTTGACGATGCCCGGCCATGTAAGGCTTCCCAGTGTCACTTCCCGCAGTTTTGGCGCGATTTCGAACATATCGACGTGCAAGTTGCCTGTCCTTGTTAGCAGAAGGTCTAGAGATCGAAGAGAGGATATACGGCCTTTGATCTTCACGAAGTAAGCACAAACGTTCTCCGAAATGGAGAGTGATACGCTCGTCCATCTCTCGGAATGTTCGAATAAGACGGTGAGAATGGCATCGTCAAGGGTAGCCGTAGCGGTCTTCGCTAGATGGAAAGTAAGGCCGCAGTTTCCTGAGCGTGTTAAGAGCGTCGACAGCGACGCGATGCGGCGCTTCAGTTGGTGTTTTTCCATTGACCCCAAGCGCATTGATGGCAAGTCGCTCCAAAGCGACGGCATATTGAGCGCAATAATACGCCAGCGGTGGCAAATATGACCCAATGTCCAGGGTACGGAATTGTGCTTCAAATTGGAGGCCTTCGTACGATAGTACAGAAAGATCTCCACGATCAACTCGGTGGGCAGGCGTCTGACAGGCGAGAGAATGGCCTTGTGCGCCGCGATGAACTGGGTGTAAGGGCAGGTGCCAGTGCCCTGGGATGGAGACTGCGAGGCTCCATTGGATTTCGCCTTTAGTTTCGCCTCGACTTCGGCGATGGTCTGCAATATGCGCGCGACATCCTGCTCGGAAGGGGGGTCGTTGGACTGCAAAAGCAGCGGGACGGGGGACTTGGGGAACTTGCTACGGGTGGTGAGCTTGAGGAGGCCAGCGACAGTAATGGGAGCCATCTAGGCTGATTGACGGAGCATTGGGATATAAAAGACCATGGCAGCGCTGGCTGTGTGAGTTGCTGCTTAATTTTGGGCTGCCTCGGTGTCAATGGAAGCGCCAGACGCGATGTCCTGTGACTCCTCAGGTGACCACGTCACCGTCACCAACGCGTCCAACTGCGCGTCATTCAGCTCATTCCATGGCCGACTCATTGACCCCATGGCTATTTGTCTACCTGCTGAATGCGGCGGAAACATACGGCGCACAAATATCCAACATTCCTCTCCATGACAAGAAGAAGAAGGTTCAAATCACCGAAGTGAGCAACACCTTGAAGGCTTGAACGTGTGTCCAATGCTCACTGTGCAGTCATTTAGTTCTTGACGTTCGGATCAGAGGAGCAGGATACATACATCTGGGCTCGAGTATCCGACAAACAATATATCATCCCCATCAAGTTCACCAAGGAAGCTGTCGCAGAATTTAGACAAATAACGTGCGTGCATGCACAAGACCCGCGCGGGGAATGTTGACCCAACTGTCAATCTAGTTCAAGGAGGCTTACCCAACATAAAGGCGCAATCGTCACCATTAAGCAATTCAAGGTCATCTCTACCCGCCTACCCCTTGCCGGAGGGAAACCAACGCCGCATTCATATCTAGCATTGGAATGCGCCTCCATTTCGCTCCTCGGAAGCTCAGGAGAGTCTACCTTTGGAAATCCTAGACCGGTCACAGCCCATCCAGATATGCAGCTTTGGTCGGATGACTTGAACCAAGCAGGCGGAGCAGGGTGAGCATTACTATGTTCTTCTACGGCCAAGGCTCACCAATGCACTCGACCTAGCAATGCCTTGAAGGAACGGAAAGAACAACGCGATCGAGAAGTTGACCAGGCCAACGCCGACTTTTTGAAGAGGCAAATCTCCATGCCACCGCCACCACCACCACGGTCTTTGCGTCTTCAGGCAGATGTCAGCGCCAAAGAGAAGATATTACCGCCCAAAAGGACTAAGGTCACAGACATGGCATCCTATCATGCTAGATGGCAGGCAAGTTAGTTCACTTATGGCCTGGACAACTTATTCTTAGTCGAATCAGATTGTAGAGAAAAACATTCACTATAGGCATCCTCCAGAAGAGAAGACTGACAGTAAGTGCTGTTCGTTATATATGGCCCGACCTGCTCAAGTTCTATTGTAGGCATTGAACCAATAATGCAAATTCAGACACCCGGCTCTCTTTTCCCAGAAAAGACGCCTTTGAAAGGTGAGGAACAGTTCCAACTATTTTATACAGACATTCAACATGTTGCACAGAACCTCTTCATGACCTAGAAAATAATACTTCGAGGTCTCGGTCTGGGACGCCCATCACGTCTTGGGAACGGTCGCCGACAAAGCTTGCGTCAAGTCCAGTCCCTGGAAATAAATTACTTTCTATTGACTATACGATTACAACGAGTTCAAGCCTCGTTCCGCCTACTCCAGCCCAACGAATAAAACGGCCAACTGTTACTCCTGAGGACCATTTATCCTCTTCTTATCCCGCTACTGCCAATGAGTCCATCCTCGATATAGAGGTTGATGTCCCAGAAGACGAGAATGGTGTCCGAGTTCGACCAGTAGTTCGACGCAAGGTCCCTCGACCTACCTCTCCGCAACCGCGTCGATACACAGGACCTGCACGCGTGCTAGTCCCCAATTCAGATACATCTGGAACACAATCACAATCGCTGTCTCTGACACAGCAATCACAATCACTATCGCAATCACAGCCTCGCCCCCTAGAATCAGATGAACAAGTGGGATCAAAATCGCAAGATAACGCATTCCAACAGGCAGATAGAGGAATTGGACAAGAAAGTGACGACGATATGGCGATGGAAGTTGATCACGAGCAAGAAGAAGAGGACGAGAAAAAGGTCCGAAGAAGCCTCACAATGAGCCCAGAAGCTGCATCGAGTGATTCGAGTCGCGGCAAAAGCCCCTCGCCGGAGAAATCTGTGGACGGTGATGGGCGGCGATACGCGGATGGCAGTGAAAGCGACGGTGGCAGCGGCGGCGAGGGCAGCGAGGAGCGGGCCGGGTCGGAGATGGACGAGGACGAGGACGAGGACGGAGCGGCCGATGGGTCGGACGACGGCTATCCGTGGATAACGCTGTGGAGTGTGCGGGGGGTGATTGTGAAGGCGGACGCGCTCCGGCGTGCTTACATAAGCAGGTAGTTACGTAATGGAATGGATGAATGTTTTCTTTTCCCGTGTGCGCGTTCTGTGCAGCAACTGCAACAGTCATTGAATCTGTCCGCCGTCCCGTCCACACCGCCCCCGTCCCTCTCGAGGCATCTCCTCATCCTCGCCATGAGCCTGTCTCTTGGTGGCCTGGGCTATGTCTCTCTCCGGAACCCCTTTGCCGACGTCTTCGCCATCGTCCTGGGCAAGGGCGACCTCAGGTCCATGTTCTGTCTTATCGTCTTCTTAATCGTCTCTCTCGTCCTGGGTATGTTCTCCTTTTCTCAATACTCGGTCTTTGTCTGACCTGCTTTTGCGATGAAAGCATATCTCACAAATCCATCCGAGAATTCGTTTCGCGCATACCTCACTGAACAGTCCTTTCGCCACCATCTCAGTCGATTGGACGACAATGCTGACGACCCTCATTCTACGAACATTTTTCGCACTCGTTATGCTTCAAGAAACTCAACCTTGTCTTCCGCCCACAATTTTACAACAGACAACACCCCTCCTTTTCATTTCGCTAACCGCGCATCAATTGCTCTGCGCACTCCAAAACACGTTTTTCACAGTTTTGCTATCTTTACTATCGCCGCTATGGTTCCTCTATCCAAGGTATCGGAAGGCGACAATCGAGAGGGCTGGATGATTTCCGATTCGTGGTACATTGGTGCTTTTGGGAAATGGTGGCGAGGCGGTGTTTTGGAGGCTTGGTATCAAGATGTGATTGCTAGGTCAAAGGATGAAGAAAGTTGGAGTTCCGGAATCCTCAGCATGAAGAGGCTGGATATGCTACAGGATTACAATGGTACGTTTTCTTGTTTCCAAGCGCCCTAGAATTCCTATTAAGACTTGTCATCTCACAGGGCCGACTTTCACTACGAAAAACCTCCCTGCCAGCCTGACAAGGGGATCCCCACCCAGACTTAGGAATCGCGAAAGATCTACTCTAAGGAATGTTACCATCCAACCTAGAAGCTCGACACCTCCACCTTTGCCAAAATCGGCCACATTGCCCATGCATGCGACCCGAAAATCTTTGACAAATGGAGACCGGATATCGGATCGTTCATCACAGGTTCAGCAACAGCCTCATGTTCAAACTTCTTTACCCAACGATACTACACGCCGTGGATCGTCCGCTCCATCGAGGTCGTCATCAACGTTATTCGAACATTCGCCACTAATTGCCGAAGTCCTCCGTCAAATTACAAACACCAAGGCATCCGTCGTTGACCTTCGAACTCAGCTCACTGAATGCGAAACTGCTGCATCTCAGTCTCGGGCCGTGCTCCAACACGAAGTGGACATTCATCGTGAAAGGAAACGTCAGGAAGATTTATCTAAGCTTGAGATCAAGGCCCGCACAAAGACTCTTGAGGACTCCAAACGAGGCGCCGAGGCCCTCAAAAAGGAGGCTGAAAAGAAGCTCAAAGCGATCCAGTCTTGCCATGATAGTGCTATTCAACGGATGGATTACCTTGACAAAGGGATCCTGGATCTACAGCGTAATCTTTCTGAAGATCGGAACTTTATTCTCAACCACAATCCCAAGTATCCGAAGTCGAGCGCGAAATTACGGAGGATCTCGATCGTAAACGGCAGGAGATCAAACACGCTGAGGATTTACTTGTGGTTCTCAACCACCGATCTAGGGAACTCGAGGACAAGCTTGCGTCGGAGAAAGAGAGGTTACGGCTACTTCGAGAAGAGTCTGCGGAATTGAAGCAAACATCTGTTTCTGTTCAACAATATTCGCCGCATATCTTGCATCAGCATCAACCAGAGACATGGCTTTCGAATTCGCAGTATCACTCAGGACACTCTCCGACCTCGGCCACTTTGCAGAATGGAGACGTTTGGGACATGGTTCCGGATGCTTGGAACCATATCCAGTCACCCGCTATTCATGAAGATCTACAGTACGCCCAGGACCATATGGTAAATCTGCCGACTTCCAGCCCCAATAATGTCGGTGCTAGAAATACCTCAATCGACTACTCACCGTATAACGGGAATGCCTTCGCGCCATTTGCGGCGTTACCCACGATGCGTATCTGACTGGGAAGCCCAATAGCAATCACACCACTGCGGCAGTCCTGAACTTGTTCACAGTCGGAGCAGTCGCGCACAAGATATCCCAACCAATGGGCTTTCAGCACCTATCGAAAGCAACATATCTCGGTCATTCCAGTCGGATAGTGATCCCTTTATCGACAGAGAATGGCGAAGTACTACGTCTTATCCCAGTCATTTCCAGGATGATTCGCCTGATTCCCGTTTTGGTGCTACTTCGTCGCCGACTTCGCTCCACCAACATTCGTTAAGCACCCCCATTGACAACTCGTTCGAGGCGCGCTTCCTTCCGTCGCACGACTACGACCGCCAGGTTTTCGATTCGCCCATCGACATACAAGGCCCGACATGGATTTCTTCTGATATGACGTCTCTCCTAGACCCGCAAGGCACTGACTATCATTTCCACGCGAATCTCGACAAAGACAATCCCAGCGCTGGTTTCCATTCGGCCGCGAGCGGACGAAGGGCCTGAACCCCGATGCGAAGGAGTTCAACCTCTTTCCAAAGTCAACGCACGTGTTCCACAGCCAGGGCCACCTTGCGCCCGCGCACCTGCCCGCCCCAAGCTCGTACGACGCACTCAACCCCAACGGCCTCGGCACCGCGCTCTCCCCATCGGCGTCGTCAAACAGCCAATCGCTCCTGCGCGCATTCGCGCCATCGCCGGCAGAGCGAGAGGTGCTGCAGCGCGCGCTGGGCGGGTCGACGAACACGAGCTTCGAGCGGCTGCCGAGCCTCAGCGATGTCGGGAGCATCCCTGCGTCGCCTACCAGCTCGCATGCGCATGTGCACGCCCCCCAGCACTCGGGGCATGCGCTGGGCAACCTGCTTCCTGCCTGGCTGCAGTCCCTTCCTCGTGCGAGGAAAGTCAAATTTAGTCCATGGGAAGACGAGGAGCCCGCGCAGAAGGATGAAGCGCCAAAGTGAACAACAGCGCGTAAAGGAAACTGAGTTATCTCTCCGCGTAACGTCTTGCTCTGCAATTTAGAGACGGCCTATTTTTGACAGTAGTTTGTGTTTGTATATCAAAGTAAAAGCCGTTTTGCTAATGAACGACGCTATTATTATCATTGACATTTCAAGCAATTGGACTTGAGTTCCGGGTCAACAAGCGTTAGTTAATTCTACTTGACACGACCTCAATTTACCTCAAGTTGGACAGTTCGTTCTTGACGGAGCGCCCAGGCCCACGACAACGCCACATGTTTCTCCAAACAGAAAAAAATCTTACCCAATGCTGATAAATGCAGTGACTAAGGGGTCCAGACAAATGTATTATGTGCGTAGAGTCATAATCGTTTCATGCCAATTCGTGAGTATAACAAAGGTGAATGAGGGTATCGACTATAATATGAAAATAAGACGGATAACCATTGTCTTCCCTGTCCTCCCTTTTCAATGTATAAGGGTGGCATGCATGCATCAACGGAGGACCAGAGAAGAAAGACAAGTCCTCGAAAAAGGTATCTGACCCCTCGTGGCAGTGTGCGAGGCTGCAAGGAAAGTCCGGAAAGATTTTCGCCGGCATTAACTGGGGATATAGGTAATCGGATGATGAAAAAGGGTGGCTGTAGTCGTTCAGCAGTTTGTCCGATGAGCTCCTGAGGGAATCGGGATAGTGTGGCCTACATGCAGGATATCGATGTGTGGTAAAAAGAGTGGCTTGCAGGGGTATAAAAGGAACTCTGGAATATTCACTGAGGAAGGGACCAATCCAGGCGGATGGACGGACGTGTAGTTGAACTGCCGTATTTTAAGAACAGCATCAGCATCGGCCGAATTGGCTGTGTGTAAACAAAGAACATACCCAAAGGGGGAAAGAAACACGAGGACAACTGTGGACAGCGGGAGGCACTATCGAGCACCGTCTAACACGCCACGCACATCGTCTACTGTGCTGAGGTCAGTCAGGAAGGGCACCAGGTCGGTCAGTTCGGTATCGTGGGGATCATTGAACCACGACGACACAGGGACGGCGTTATTAGGATGGAAAATATACGAAGCGGGGGAGTTATCGAGGATAATGGTGTCTGCAATGGGCCGACCCAGTTGCGATAGATCCTGTCATCAAGATGAGATGATGTCGCGAATAGAACGAGCTCCTATAGCATACCTTAACGTAGTTGCCCCTGTGGTTATAACAGCTTTCTCGGAACAGCCGATGAGAGACTACTTGATGGATATCTAGTTTATCAAGGACAGGATCGGCGTACTAAAATAAGAGTATATTAGATGAATAGTCAATATAATAAAATCTCAATTGAATACCTTGCTTAGACTAGCCGTAAAGACTACCACTTCATATATTTCGCCCATTTTCTTAAGGAAATTGTCAACTCCTGGCCGTTTGATCACATAGACATTGTGCCAATGATATTCAATTTCCACAGGCACAACGTAATCAGCTTGTGATATAGACTTTATGATGATAGTTTAGACTAATTTGAATGGCTTAATGAAATGGACAGACCTTGAAGCTACTATGGACTAGCGTCTCGTCGAGGTCAAGAACTAAACATTTGCGTCCGGCATGTTGTGGTGAGATAGGAGGAAGGAGGGGTTTGGGAACGCCGTCCTTTACATAGAAATATTAATAATAACATGGGGTAGCAGTCGCAAAAGACTTACAGGGCCCATAGGAATGCCAGCACCGCCATTGAAAATCAGCCTCTCCTCTTCATCCTCTGGATCTTCTGGATCGTCTGAGTAGCTAGTATGGTCCGACTCGTCGCCGTCAGTTGCAGGATTGGGAGGGGTGAGTTGGGTTCGTTCATGGGTTGGCGTGTCGCCAGTGGAGCCAGGTGCTTGTACGGCGCCGGAAGTCATGCCTTCAGTCTCTTCAAGTGGCAATAAATGCACCGAGGGAGTAGAAGGGACAACCTCCTCCTCGGCATTTTCTGGTTGTGGGGTGACAGGACGAGAGGTTTCCGTCACTATTGTGGGTTTTGGGGGGTCTGCCGGCGGCGCCTCTTGCGGTGGTGGAGTGGCTCTGGACGACAAAGCCTTCTCCTCTTCGGGAGCCTTTGTCTCTATTTTTTCTTGTTCGGAACCCTTGGTAACGATTTCATCGGTTGAGTCTACGAGATGAGAAGAGGAGTGGGGAATACAAGGCAAGAGCAAGCGCATGACTTTTGACAAGAACGTCGTCTGCGCAGCATTCGATGTTTTTGGAGATTGACTTCCATTAGCATGGCCCTTTTTCGAGGTAGACATGTCGTTGGGATCTAGAGAAGAGAATGGGGGCGAAGCGGTGTGCTGCGTCGACGCGTCCTGGGTGTGGTCGGAGTCTGCAAGCGTCGGGGCACCCTTGAGTGATCCACGTGGGTCGGAATGGGTGGTTGAGGAAGGAGTCTGAACGTGGACAGGCGTCTGGGGGTCAGGATGTGACGAAGGTGGAGCAGAGGGATGCTGTACCGAGTCCTTGGAGGCTGCAGAACTGTCTGCTGATATGGGTGGGGCGCCGTTGGCAGCAACGTGGGGAATATGTGGGGCGGGAGGCGGGGGCTCTGGGACGGTGTGGGAGGGGACGTGCGACATGGACTGGGGACGACGGCTGGCGGCGGAGCTGGGCGCTTTTTGGGAAAGAGGTTGTGAAGGGCGACGTCCTCGCCGCCAACTTATTTATTCATTTCATTTACACACCATTTCCCCTGCTCACCGTCATGTGACCCCTCGCGTCGCGTCCCCGCCGCACCAACAATCCCTGCTCACATCCCCCATGTTCCCCAAAGGCCCAAGGTTTGAGCCCATGAAAGGTAGCAGCTTCCTGCCTATCCACAGCGTCCACTGACCTTCCTCCAGTGCCGGATGTTCCCGCCCCCAATGCGTACACCATCCCACAAGGTCAGTTGACATCCGAACACAACACATGAACCTTCTCATATACTTCCGCCCATTTCAGAATCAGCACTGGACAGCTACAAGCGAGGCGCGTTCTTGGAGAAGGCCGATCGTTTCTCAAAGGACAAGCAGCCCGCAGAGTCCGGTGCGTACCCACAACCCCTGCCGTTGAACCATTCGCTAATCATGGGCATTCCAGCGCCCACGCACAAACCCTCTTCCAGCATAGCACATCCGACGAAACCCGTGCCGAACCAGTACGCCACTGAACGCTACAATCTCTTGCAAAAGAAGGTCGATGAACTTGAGAAGGTCCACTTGGAAGGGAAGAAAGCAGTAAGATACCATCCGCTGATTCTTAAAGGCAACGTTAAACTTTTCATCACAGCACCAAGCAGAGCTCGAAAGATGCAAACAAGACCTTGCCGCATCTCAAAAACTCGCTACAGAACAAGCCGATCGCTGCGAGAAGCAGAAGAAACAGAACGCAATCCTAGAAGCTCGTTTGCAGGAACTGAAGAAAGCCAGCACATCCGAGCAGAGCGAACTGAAGGAGATTAAGCATAAACTACGACTACTGGAACTCGAGCGAGATAAACACTCTTCAAAACAACCAGAAATTCTCGAGTTGAAGAAGTCTCTTGCGACTTTGGAGGCCAAGCGGAAGGACGAGCTGAAGGAACGCGATCGTCGGATAGCCGAGCTCGAAAGGCTGGTTCAAGCGGAACAGAAGAAAAGAGAATCCTCCGAGAGCAAAGTCAAGGACTCGAGACGAGCTTTAGAGGAGGAAATACAAGCCCTCAAGGCTGCAAACAAAGAGTTAGAGGCTCGTATGCAAGACGCTCAAAATGAGTCTCGAGAGGCAAAGGACAAGCTAAGCCAGGTCGAAGATACTGTGGGCCATCGAGAAGCCGACCTCCTTCAGCAGCTCGAACAACATCGATCTCTTTTAGCGTCCGTCGCGCAGCAGTATGGCTCTCTCGCAACTCAGTCCGTGCAGGCAACAGTTCATCGTCGACTCAAGCTCGATTACGCAGCCCTTAGAATTCGGCAGCTCCGTCTCGAACGAAAACTCGCCAGCTCCGAGGGTCAGGTCGTCGAATTAACCAGCCTCTTCCGGCAGGTCAGAGAGGACAACGCTCTGCTTAGTCGTTCGCTTCATGACGCACTGGAGGAGATCTCATTCTACGCCAACTTAGATGCTTCACCCTCTCCCGAGGTTGACAACGATTATGAAATACAGAAGGTCTTGGGAGAGATTTCTGGAAACATAGAGGAAGAAAATGCAGCAATAAACACCCTCGAGGCTAATGCAAATGCATGTGTATCAGAGTTCTATCGCTTAAAGAGTAGGGAACTTTGCCTGGCTGCTTCTGTCTTTGCCAAAGAAGAAGAGGACACCCGAGCGCTTGCTGAACAGCGATCATCGGATCTATCAAGTGCACTAGCCTCACATGAAGCAATCGCCAGTCGGCTGGAGTTTCTTCAGAAAGAGAAGATCGCCTCTGAAGAGAAATTGGCATTAGCTATCGCTGAGGCAGATAACCTCCGAACATCGACAGCCATCCTCGAGGCCCGGCTGACAGAGGCCCAGCAGGAACTTCATGATTCTGTTGCTCAACATGCAAACGACGTGAAGAAGGACAAGGATACCATACAGAGGCTATCTAGCACCGTGCAGAAAAGTCGAATTGCAGAAGAAGCTCTTCGTGAAGAAATTGACCAGTACACATTTTCCTTTCTGAATTTGTTCATAAACTCACTTGATATAATTTGCAATGTAGATTGACGACAGAGTTGACGGAAGCTGAACGATTCCAAAAAGCGTACTACAGCCTCTGCGATGAAGTCGGCGCACTGCTCATTCGCAATGAAATTGCCGAAGGCGAAGCAGACCGTATCAGTAAATTCAACGCGGAGATTCTGGGCCACAACAATCCCGCGCAGAGAATCATGTACGTGGATCGCATCCGCCGCGAATTGGCCGAAGCCAAACATGTAAGCGCCGCCACTTTCTAAATTCAAAACTTGTTCTAACGTATGTCCTAGAAAATCGGCCTCCTGACTAAGGAGCAAGAGGACGCCGCCGCTGTGAACGACGCTCTGCAGAATGAGATAGACATGTATAAATCTGTCCAGGTTCCGTTGGACAGCAAGCCCCGGACAAACATCACCCGTATTGGACGCGCGCCTCTGGTCAACCTCGCGGCTAGTATGAATGCCAGCATACAGCCTGCCTCGCATCCCGTCTATGGAAAGGGGTCGTATATGTCGGGGAAACCTGTGCTCGAAGTGATCAAGGATGGAGATATGACAACGGATGAACTGCTGTTTTAATATCTTTACAGTAAAAGTGCCATTTTATATACCCTCTTCGATATTTATCTCGCCTTATGTACACTTTTTTTATTCGCACTTTCCTGTATATATCTGCTTATTTTTTATTTTGTTTTCCGTCTCCTTGATGTTTCGTTGAACGTTCAACGCAAACTTGCCAGTGGTCGTTAACTCGGAAAATTGTCACGTGAAAGTGTTGGTATCCAATTTGGAATTGACGCGCATTCGCGTTCTACTCCTGCCATACTGCGCCATGCCTAGCCTTGCTACGAAGCCCAAAAATTGTAACTATCTATTCAATCTTCATATACCACCATAATCTAACAACATTCTAGCCGTGCCGACTCCCTTGAAGGCGTATCTTGTCTTCTATAATGTCGCCTCCGCTCTCGGATGGGGCTACGTGCTTTTCCTCACTCTAACGCACATCTTCAATCTTGATGGCAAGTCAGATGCTATCGCAGCAGCCCACGCGAAGACAGCGACGTCGGTGATTTCTCGTTTTCTGTCGTCGTTGTCTTTACCCAAGATCACCAAATACAGTGGCAGTTTCGAATCGCAGCTGCCGCACTACCTGCAGCCCGTGTACCGGCGCACGGAGACCACGTTCGCGCGTGTGGGCGTCACGACCGCGTTTGTACAGTCCTTCGCCATTTTGGAAGTTGTGCATGTGCTGCTGCGATGGGTGAGGAGCCCGCTGCAGACCACCGCGATGCAAGTTGCCAGCAGGTTATTTTTGGTGTGGGGTATTGCGGAACAATTCCCTGAGGTATGTTTTTTCTCTGGACTACCTCTGCCCGCCCTTATCTATATCTGAATCTATAGGTCGTTCCAACCCCTTGTACACGAGCATGGTATTGGCTTGGTCAACTACCGAGATCATCCGATACTCCTTCTACGCGTTCAACCTTGTCGGAATGAACCCTTATGTCCTTCTCTGGCTACGTTATACCTCTTTCTACATCCTCTACCCACTCGGCGCGGGTTCGGAAGCTTTCCTAATCTACGCGACTCTTCCTTCATCCCCCCTTGTCCCAGGCTGGCAGGCATGGTTCCAGGGCATGTGGAAGCCTACCGACTATGCTCGGGTGTCTTGTTCCTTATCTGGTGGCCAGGTATGATGATTTATCACATGTTGTATTTACGCCTAGCTGACATTTCTGCCTAGGTCTCTACGTCATGTACACATACATGATCTCTCAGAGGCGTAAAGTCATTGGCAAATCAGCGGGCAAGACTCTCAAGACAAATTAATATTACTCTTCTCGAAGACAAAGCAAAAACAATCTTCTCGGATATAATATCATGCCCAGTCCTCACTCCTACAGACGTTCGATCACTTATTATTGACGCTCGGAGAAAATCCTATCCGAGCGCCATTCGAATAGTCAAAAGTTGAATACCCTGATGATTGTCAATGAAATCAGTATCGATGTCCAGCGGCGACATTAATTGACAAACATGATTTTAGGAATTCGTCGCCTGGATAAGGTTCTCAGAATGATATATAGATACGGAAGATGTAGGCTCTGACCTATGATAGCAAGGTTGGATGGAAATCCTTCCCCAAGTGATAATATGCCTCCAACGCAATTCCTGGATACATGAAGCAGTTGTTAGTTCATTTGCAAGCCCATTCGATCAGTGACATACGGAGAATCAGCAGCAGTTCGACCTGTATCGATAAAACTTGTGAGCCTTTTGTCAACAGTTTTTGCGATGCACCGACCCATATTAAAGTCAGCCATATTCAAAGGGAAATTGATGCCCCCAAATGCCATTGAGACTGAAAAACTGGCATCACAGGGATATGTGAAAAATTCTACACAAGCCGATGGTCAAGAAGCATGTACGCAGCATTATAAATCGAAAATAAGCTACCTGGTCCGTATTCAGTGGCTTGTCGTCCACCGGGGACCTGAAAACAATTGAGAGACATTCAGAAAGTTCTGGGGCTCACCCGATTCGACGAACCATATCATAGAATCGTTTTGCGACAATGTCTGGCACGTATATCAAGGTGGTGCCGGTATCGATAGCCTGGAAGGAATTAGTGTACATATCAATGGCTGAAGGAGCGAGAAAAAGCTCACGGCAATAACACTGGTTGAAGGCGACGTTGTGTCGTTAACAGACAAGCTGTCCAATGACACGGCCCAATATGTCTGGTGATATACAGACTAGTAAGTCGCCATTACACTAACCGAACCTATTTACTGACTTTTGATATTACCGGAACCCAAGAAATAGGGCCCGTCGTCATGTCATGGTTTATGCATCCAAAGCATACCTACAGAACCCGAGAATAAATATGAGCTTAAAGGTGCCAACGCCGACCCAAGCCAAATGAATGTATAAACACCTCTGAGCCGGTCTCTTGTCCTCGCGTCATATGCACAGAGAACACCGGCGCCGCTACTTGCTTTTCGCGGATCAGGTTCTCGAAGAACGTAGGCTGTTGCGACGCAGAGATGGAGCTAAACGCGAGGCCAAGCAGTCCGCTGTTGGGGTACCCATTGAAGTCGTCCGACGCGCTCGTCACCGCGCCAAATGCTTGCTTTTGAACGGATAGGCCTTGGACGGAAACAACGTCCTCAGCGAGGATAGCGGATACCTCGCCAGAGCCCTGGGGTAGGAAGTTAGTGAAACTCTGCATGCCACATCCCCTTGGCTGGAAGAAACACCGGCTCTAAAAGACCTACATAAGCAATCTCGAATTTGGTGCCCTTATCCTGGAACGATGCGCTTGCTTTCTCATCGAACTGCTTGTTCGAGCACGTCGCACAGTTCACGGGCAACCAAAGGTCTGCCGATCCAGTATCGACGTCTACTGTCAACTCCTGCGGCGGCGTCCCGATCTGGATGGGGCCGTAATACAGGATATCAAGCCCACCCTCGACCATGTCCTGCATGGCCATCTTCGCTGTCCCCGAGGTGACGACGATCGGCGGCATGGTTAAATGCACCTCATCTGCAGCTGCGCTGTTGGATAAAGTCCTTTCATCCGCCAGGATGGGCGTTCTGAATCCGAGCCATGCAGTTCGGGCTCATATGCGAATTGCTTAGGCAGCGCGTGAAGTCCTTCTAGGATCTTGGCCGCAGGTTGGTATTTTATGAGGAGGGCCTGCAGCTCTGATTTCTATGGATAGGTTATTAACAAGTAGCGCAGATGGGTATATAATATGTTTTTGAAAACTCTTACAGCGTAAGTGGGGTTGAAGAGAGCAGTGCCATTGTTGAGGAGAACCGTAGAATTTTTGCTGTCCCTTGACCAGGCCGCTCGACGTCTGATAGGGAAATAAAGGAGCCTGGTGCGTGCTTCAAGTGTGATTTCGGGTTGGAAGACGCTAAGGTGCTCGGAATGGCGAGCCCCGTGCACACATCACCTGCTGTGTATATGAGGCCCAGAATGAGGAAGATACCAAGTCTATGTAGCATAGTAGATGTGGCCGTGAGGCCGTTTACAACAGACGACTCTGATTCAGACGAGGGGACCGAAGAGACACGCACATTCTGGCCTGACTGGGCCGCGCAAGGGGACTTTTCTACAAGTGTTTATTTTACTGCTTGTCACTTTGAGTTTAATGGATTTCAAAAGCGGCGTCTAGAAAGTAGTCCTAATTAATATGCAAAACTACAGTGAGTGAGACGGTCAGACGCCGGCTAATAAGGAGATTTGAAAATTATAGGGGCATCTTATATCCCGGCGCCTGGGCAGAGGTATGTGAGAAATTCAAAAATCATGGCGCCCAGGAATAGGTAAGCACAGCTTGATATGAGCTGAGAGCTGTGCATATCGAAGTGGGATTCGGGATAGGGTGATTGCAGCGGATCAGCACTGCAGTGGCCGATGACGTAAGAAATAAGTGCACGTGATACTCCAGAAAGTTCCTGCGCGAACGAGACATGGTTCATGCTACGGTGACGGTGAATAGACTAACACCGCCTTCTTTTACATTCATTATAGCACCTGCGTTCATCCTGCATTCACGCCGTTCCATACGTCGCAGACGAAACATTCAGCTGAACGGCGCCCAACCGCACGCTCCAGGATCATCCCCGGATCCGTGTCCCATCCGCGCTATATATTCGTTTCCGCTCTGCGTTGGGCTTTCTGTCGCCGTCTTATCCATCGCATCGCATCCTTCCCCATTCACACATCCAACCGACCAGCTAATCCAACTGACCCGACCACGTACCTATGGCCTCCTGCCAGACCTGGACGTCCTCCACGCACATCCGCCACCCGTGGTTCGACGCCGCTGTCATGAAGCGCAAGCACCGCGACGTCGACCCCGACACGGACGCGGACGCCTCCTCCTCCTCGTCCTCCGTCTCGTCCTCCAACTCCCACCCCGCGTCGAGCGCGGGCGCTAACGGCGCGCCGCCCAACAGCCCCCGGACGCCCGCGCGCGGCACGCACCCCGCCAAGCGCCGCCGGTGCAGCAGCACGCTCGAGCACGGGCTCGCACACCTCTCGCTCGGCAACGGCGCCGGTGCTGCGCCGCCCGCCGCCTTCGCCCGCGATGCGCATCCGCCCTCACATCTACATACGACGACGGGTCCGCACGCCAACGCCACCACGCATGCGGCGTACCCGCGCGTGGAGGAGGTGCCTCTGCCCGCGCCCCTCCCTATGGTCGTCACCCGCAGTGGGGAGGGTATCAGTAGGGGCTTAGAAAGTGCTCCGGGGAGCGGGTGCACGAGCCCTATGGCGGTCGATCTCGAGATGTTCGCGTCTCCGCCGCCGCCACCGCCACAGCAGCAACAGCACATGTATGTTGTCGAGGAAGCGGAGACAGAGGAGCTAGAGGGGCGCGCCCCAGAGGTGAAGATGGGCGTGGTGTCTTGGTACGAGCCAGAGCCTGACCGTACGTGTCTACTGCCTGTCGCCTACAGTTTTCGGCTCATATCATGGCAAGCGATGCTGACCTTGTTATTCATAATTTTCCTTGCCAGGTATCGTGATTACCGACCTAGAATCCTTCACGCAGGAAGCGGAGGAGGAGGAGGAGGAGGCGGCGCGCGTGCAATTGAGTATTAATGAGGCGCTCCTCGCGCGCATCCGGCGGCAGCGCGCAGCTGGGGAGACGTCACTTACTTCATCATCCACATCGGCGGCTACGAGCACGAACCAGGCACTTGTATTATTCAAGCCACTTCCATTAAGTGATACAGAACTAGAAAAGGTAAATAACGCGCAGGCGAAGCAACGGGAACGCGCAGTGGCGGAGGCAGAACGGACGCGGAAGGCGAGAGGGGTGGAATTGGAGCAGAGGGGATCGATGGCAAGGGACGAGGATGCCATGGATATCGAACCATAGTCGGTAGATAACTTAGCGATGGAATTTTTAAAAAGGATTTAATGTTTGAGGTGGGATCCTGAATACGGTGGTGAAGGTGAATGTAAAAGTAAAAAACAAAGTAGCACAAAGTCAAAGCAAAAGAAGCGCTTCAACATGCGTCAACGCGAAATAAATCAGTCAGTATACCCATGTCCGTTTGTGTTTGATATTGGTCGCGATCAGGGATTGGAGGGGCCCGCGCCTCCGAACTGGATAATCTCCTCCGCGCGGCGCTGGATGTCCGCGTCCGGGTAGAGCGCGTAGTTGAAGTGCGGGTGGTGGTGGCGCGCGTGGGCGTGCGGGTGCGGGACGTGGTGCATCTGCACGCCGGCGGTGACCGAAGCGGCGGGATAGGGCGAGCTCAGCGTGATCGGGGCAGAGTTCATGGTGCCCTTGGAGAGGTGGTGCTGCGGGGGGTGGTTGCGTGAATGCTGTTGTTGTTGATGGTGTTGTTGCTGTTGCTGGTGTTGGTGCTGGGGATTGTGCTGCTGCTGCTGGTGTTGGTGTTGGTGGTGCTGGTGTTGCTGCTGCTGGGGATTATGCTGCTGTTGGTGTTGCTGCTGCTGGTGATGCTGGTGGCTTTGCTGCTGTTGATGCAGCTGATGCGTCGCCTGGATTTGATGCTGCTGCTGGTGATGGTGATCGTGGCTCTGCTGTTGCTGCTGCTGTGTTGCTGTTGCTGCTGCTGCTGCTGCTGCGCATAGAGAGGCGGCGTCTGCCTCTGTTGGAGCTGGGGCGGCGGGGGCGGAGTGTGCGTGGCGAGGCTCTGGAATGGAGACCGCGAATAGGCAATGTTGACGAGAGGCTGCTGCATGAAGGGGCGCGCGGGCGGGGCCGGGGGCGAGGGCATAGGGGAGGGCTCGTGCTCTGCGTCGGGGGTGAGGTGGTCGTCGTCCATGTCGTGGTCGGCGTCTGCGCCGGAGGGCCCGTCTTGGGGGTGGGCGGCCCTGGCGGCGATCTCCTCTGCGGTCAGGAAGCGGCCGCCGGGGCCGCGGGGGCGTCGCATGGCATGCTTGTGGCGCGACTCGTGGAGATAGGGCTGTGGGGGTGAGCAGGGGGCATTGGAGAGGGGCGTCAGCGTACCTTGCGCTGCCTGGAGAGACGATGGACCTCCTCGAGCCGGGTGCGGGCGACCCTGCGTTTGAGGATGCGGAAGTACTGCTTTGCATTGACGTAGAGGGGCTCTCGTCGATGGGCTGTGGGAGGTCGTGCTGGTATCTGTCGAAGAAGGCGGGGAAGAGGGCGTGCTGATCTGGATCTCGCTCGGATGTCTCGTTCTGCATGGCAGCAACTCCAGCGATTGGCCACTCCCTGCCATTGGCTCCCCTACCGTCACGGTCACACCCCTCCCACACCCCACCATGGACGCGAAGCTCAAGGCCCTCAAGGTCGCAGACCTCAAGGCCGTCCTCGCCGCCGCACACGTCCACGTCCCCGCAAAGGCCACCAAGCCGGACCTCATCGCCCGCATCCAGGCCAGCCAGCCCGCCCTCGCCGCCTACGCCGCCCTCTACCCCCCGGACGACCTCCTCGCCCCGCCCGAAGAGTGCGTGTTCTTTTTCCTCTCCGCGCCCCCGCTCACCGTCTACAGAGTCGACTGGAGCGTCGAGCAGCCGAGCCCGCCACCGAGCCCGCGCCTGCCCCGCCGCCGCCCCCGTCGCTGCTGCCCCCGCCGCGCCCCCAAGCCCGCCCCCGCTCCCGCAGGGACACCCACCCGGCCGACCCCACTGCCGACACGCTGATGCACCAGCCGCAGACGTCGACTCCGAGCTCGAGAGGCGCAGGCAGCGTGCCGCCCGCTTCGGCATTCCGTCGTCGAGCCCAAGCCTGAGCCCCAGCCAAGAAAAGGGCTGCCAAACCCGCCCGCGCGCCGTCGCCCACCAAGGGCGCCGTGGGCATAGTACGTCGTCTCTTCCCCTCGTTTTCAGTCGCTCATCCAATGCATAGGACCCGAAGAAGCTCGAGGAGCGCGCTGCCCGCTTCGGCCTCAAGCCTGCCCAGCCCGCTGCCGCCGCCGCGGACGCCGCCCCCAACTCGAGGAAACGCGCTGCACCGGCCCTAGAGCAGGTCGACGCAGAGGAGCTCGAGAGGCGCAAAAAGCGCGCAGAGCGCTTCGGTGTACCCGTACGTCCGTTCCCTCGTGTTTTCGCTCTTCCATGCTCAACACCTCCCCAGACTAAACCTTAATATACCTCGTTGTATGCACGCGTATTCCATCCGCATTGTGTTACCACATGTACCCGTTATTGCTAATCAATACTGCTTGTCTTGCCGCCTTCTGCCCACCATGTATTCGTTTTGCGCCTCTCCACCGCCACTGAGACTTGACTCGGAGTAATAATACGACCATCATGTGACCGGTACTCGCGAACTCACGTATGGCAATGGAAGGACGGTGATTGTGGAACAGCCAGCGTACCCTTGACCCTACCCACAAGCCTCCTCTCTCCTATTTATTGGACGCCCCCACAGCCTACCCTCCTACATATTGAAATGGCGCTGCAATTCGTCAGGAAGACGACAGACATGGGCTGGCCGGAGGAGGGTGCGGAGTGGTGGTACACCGTCCTCCCAGAGCCCGTGCTCTCGTCCGAGCTCGCGCGCCTCTCCTTCGCGAACTCCTACGGGGACACGGACGCTGTCACGTTCCAGCCCTGCCCCAATCCCGAGCAATCGAGCCAGGACCGCTTCGTTATCAAGGACTGGCCGCTCGCGAACGGCATCTGGTCGTTCCGTGCTGTGTTTGATGGTCAGTTGCCTTCTTGGCTTCCTGTAACGTATCTGATACTGCTCGTGCAGGCCACGCCGGGCATGAGACGGCGGACTACGCCGCGGCAACGCTGCCTGGTCGGGTGAAAGACGCGCTCGCAGCCGTGCTGGCGACGTGCGCGGAAGGCAGTCCTCCAAAGCCAGCTGATGTGTCCGAGGCGTTGAGCGGTGCCATTGCAGGGCTAGATGCCTCCATTGGGGAGGCGCTGCTCAGGCTGTTCCCCGATGCGGCGGCGCTCGAGGACATGCTGGACGAGCAAATCAGAGCCGTGATCAATGATGGAGGGCCGCGCTCGGCGGCGGTCCTGCGTGGTATGCGTGGTACGACGGTGCTGATTACGCTTGTGGATCCTAAGAAAGAGAATATTTGGGTTGCAAGCTTAGGGGATTGTGTGGCTGGTAAGTGGCGATGCTGTGCTCACTGGGCGCTTGGTTTTAGGCGCCGACGTTGATGCGCTTGCGATTGTGCTGACTGTTTTCGTAGTTTTGGGGACGAGGAGGGCGGGCGCAGAGGGTGGAAAATGGGAGGCGCAAGTGCTGAGTACGGCGCATAACGGGGAGAACCCTGATGAAGTCGATTTTGTGCGCGCCGCCCATCCAAACGAACCGGAATGCGTGCTACACGATCGTGTCCTTGGCGCTATCGCGGTCACACGAGGCGAGTGCACTACCTACATCTAACCTTGGTATTCACACTCAACCTATTGTCTATATACAATTATCTCTTATTCCACAAAGCTGTCGGCGACTTCTCATTCAAACTGCCTGCGGTATACACCAACCGCGTATTCCTTAATTCCAACCCGGGATTCCTCATGCGCTCGAAGGTGGAGGACTACATCATGCGCAATTTCACGCCCCCCTACATGTCGGGCACGCCTACAATGGCGCACCTCGACCTCAAGGCGCGCGGCGCCAGCGACGCCTTCCTCATCCTCTGCTCAGACGGGCTGACGGACCTCGACGAGGAACTGCGACTGCACCTGAAGGATAAATTGGCACCGCATTGGGTGGGCGTGGTAGGGCAGCTGTACAAGCCTCCTCCGGTGGGCCTGGACGCGTGGGCAGACGCCGCGGCCGGCAGAAAGGCCAATCTGGCGCTGGGGCTGTTGCGCGACGGGCTGGGGGGGACGGACGTGGAGAAGGTGTCGCGACAGCTCACGGTGGAGATGACGATGCGGTGGGTGGACGACACGACGGTTCTCGTCCAGCGCCTGTTGTAAGTATGTATGACATCATGTATTTAGCGGAGGCGTGTATGACAAACAGAGCGATTATCTTACCGGGCCCGAGTCCTTAGTCAGGGTCCGATCTGAAAACTAGTCAGGCATTTATAAACCACCACTATCCCCCATACCACCACCAGCCATGGCCGACCAACTCCAACCAGACACCCGCTTACACATGTCTTCCTGCTCGATCGCTTCCTCTCGCCAGAGGATCAAGTGCGTCTCCAACGATTTTTCTTTTGCCCAGAGCTAATTATGTATTTTTTCATAGGAATCCACTACCGGTCAGACCACCAAGGTACAATATGAAGCGCCGTGTCGCGTCGCTGCCACCGATCAGCGTCGCCGTATTCAACCAGAAGGTGCTGGAGAGGCGTACAGAGACGGCCATCATGTCGTCGATCAAGGGCTCTGCGTGCGAGGTGTGCAAGTGCGTATCTATTCATACATTTCCGTTACATGCCTGGGGCTTCTTGCCGTACAGGATGCTGCCTACTTTTTTGGATCGACTCATTGACTGACCTATGTGCAATTTTTTTCCAGTAAAAACTACACGACAGAGAATGCATACCGGTCGCATCTACAATCAAAGAAGCACAGGGAAAACGAGCTCAAGGCTGCGTCAAGACCTCCATCGCAGGCACCTGTCTCTGATACAGTGGAATCCGCACCAGAGGCGTCACAGGCGACCCCCGCAATCCCAGAAAGCGTAGCTCCTACATCACAGGCGCCCGTGCCCACGCCCGCCGCGGTCGCCGCCACCGCCGCCACTACCGAAGAACCTGCCGAGGAGGACGAGGAAGACGAGGAGATGCAGTCGATCGACGCCAAGATCGCCGCAGCGCGTGCACGCCTCTCACCCGACAACTGCCTCTTCTGCAACCACACGGCCGCCTCGCTCGAGGACAGCCTGACGCACATGTCGAGCGCGCACTCATTCTTCATCCCCGATGCCGAGTATCTCATCGACCTGGCCGGGCTGATAACCTACCTCGGCGAGAAGATCGCGGTGGGCAACGTGTGCGTTTTCTGCAACGAGAAGGGGCGCGAGTTCCGCAGCCTCGACGCCGTGCGCAAGCACATGGTCGACAAGAGCCATTGTAAAATCGCGTACGAGAACGAGCGCGATAGGCTGGAGCTTTCCGACTTTTACGACTTTACGACGTCGTATCCTGACGCGGGCGCGCCGAGGAAGAAGAAATCAAAGGCGAAGAAAGCCGCCGTCGAGGGTGAGGCAGAGGACGAGGAGTGGGAGGAGGCAGAGGACGTGGACGACGATGAAGTCGACGAGATCGTGGAAGAGTCCGCCTCAGACGAGACGACCGACTCGGACGAAGAGGACTCGGACTCGGACGAATCAGTGCCCGAAAACGACCTGACCTACGGCGACTCGCCCTTCGAGCTCGTGCTGCCCTCAGGCGCACGCATCGGCCACCGTTCGATGCGCCGGTACTACGCACAGTCGTTCCCCGCAGCACCGCGCGGGAGCAAGCCCGAGGACCCGAACTCGGGCGCGGCGCTTGTCCGCCGCCTGATCGCGGACAAGAACTCGGCGCTTGTGCCACGTCGCGGGGCATTTGGTGCGTTTGGCATGGGCACGGAGGTGGTGAAGGCGCGGAATGCGGGCGAGGCGCGCGAGGCTGGCCGCCACGTGCGCGAGTTCAGAGATATGAGGCGGAGAGAGGAATTCAAGACCAAGGTCGGCTACAGGCACAATTCGCAAAAGCATTTCAGAGATCCGCTCCTACAGGTGAGTCAACCATTTTCTTTCTTATTATCAGCGGTTATTCACGGCGTTGTCTTTTTCCAGTGATCTTTCCACTACATATAGGATATACTTTATTCACTTATGTTTGTCTGGATGTTTTGCGTGGGCATAGAATATTCATATTATGACTAGGCAGCCGCTATCAAAAAGAGTGAAATTTCTAACTTGAATACTGAGGGGGGTATAGGACATGGGAATTGCAACGACGATAAACAAGCATGGACATAATAAAAAGAATGAGGCCTCGACAAAAAGTTCTTAACTTAATACAAATATGCTGCAGGGACAACACCTTCTCGTCCTGTCCGCACATCGCGTGCATACCACCACCTATAAATATACAAAGGTAATCAGCATTGAGAACGGCAGAATAGAGGAAAAACAAGAAAGACATACGCAGGATCTCGATCATCTAGCACCTCCACCTCCGCGCCTGAGGATATGGGCAGCTCGCCTTCGCCCGTACCGTCGAAGGAATATCGAGCATGCGCCGGCCGACTCGTCTCTTCCGCAAGCAGACCGCCAGCGGCGTCTGAAGGCGTCTCCGCGCGCACGTAGTTGCTTGCATCAGGGCCGAACGGATCCTGCTGCTCAGGTCACTCGAAGTAGCCTTCTCCTCCTTCTCCGAGTTATAATGGCTATACGGGCTCGTACTCGTCCCGAGGATAGTCGTACGCGTTGCGGCATTGATGTGTTCGAGAAGCGATGACGGGCGGTGGTGGGTGAGTCGTCGTCCTCCTCATCAGCGGTGTCCAATTTGCCCAGTTTGTCGTCTTTGCGAGAGAAGAGAGTCCAGAGGATGCCGATCAGCGCGAGGAGGAAGACAACTCCTGCGGCGATCGCGATAGAAATTAGGATGACAACGCCAGTGGCCAAGAATTCTGCAGAAGGAGCGTGTTGACAAATATTTGTATATATGATCAAAAGGCAACACTCACTGCGTTGACTGAAGCTGAAAGAAGTAAATGAATGGAATAGAGAGGACACGGAACCCAGCGTGCCGCTCGGTGATGTAGAGACGATATAAGGTGTGAGGGTCTCGCCGTCAAATAGGGCGGAGGATGCATTTCCGGCGGATGTTGCCAATGAGCCAGAAATCATCAGTACGCGGTCGGACTGGATAATGCTGTTTCCAGCATGGGTGCTTTGCAGAGGAACCATCGTGAGCTGAGCAACAGTAGTGCCCTCGGAAAAGGAAGATCCTACAATGCGTTGAGTAAAGAAATAATTGTCATCTCAAGAATGAATGCCATACCCAACGTTGCCCATTTGACACCATTCCAGAACGTCAAGAATGAGCTAGATCCATCAGCCGACCTTGAGTGATGATAAAAAAAAATCAGGAAAATGTAACTAAATAATTAGAAACTACCACTCACTTTCCAGCAGCGAAAATGCTAGTTGCATTGCCATCGTCGACTGTCAAGGCCGAGATAGGACCTGGGATATCCGCTCCTGAGCCAACCACAGTCCAAGTAGCATTGTCGATGCTGAACTGCAGAACATTCCCTGCAGTATTATCAGACAACGAGGTAGAACCTCCAGCAATCAGCAAGTTTTGGTTATCCTTCAAAATAAAAATAAGCATCGACCTGTATCAAGAAGGAGGGGAAAAAAGAGCAAACATACCCCTGCATATGCGACAGACGCAACTTCTCCTAAAATCCCACCGCCGAGGGCATTCCATTGCTTGCTCCCAGTATCAAAGCTGCAAATCGCTTGACACCTCAACGACCCTGCTTGTGCAAACGAGCCTGCGACGATCAGCACCGTCGGCTTCGCAGTGGATATGCTGATCGAGCGCACAACGACGCTCGCACCCGAAGCTGGCTGGAGCGCCTGCAGGGCAGTCAGGTCCCACTGGCCTTTAGCAAGATCATACAATGCAAGTCCGTTGACGTCCGAGCCCGCGATCGTGAACTCGCCGCCGACGTAAAGCGAATCACCATCGACGAGCAGCGCGCGGACCGTGCCATTGACTTGTGGCCCATTGAGCGCGGTGATCGTGGACGACTCGGGGTCGAAAAGCGCAACGCCTTCCGAGAGCGTAGAGGAACCAGTCGCGGTGAAAGTGAAGTTACCACCGAGGACAGTAAGCTGCTTGGATGACGAGCTGTTTGTCCAGAATGTGCCGGCGAGTACAGCCGGAGAATCTGCGGGAAGGGCTGCTGGAAGTTGAATAGGAGTCTGTGGGGTTGCGGGCGCCTGACGGGCAAATATTGAGGAGAACGTCATGTGGGAGATCCAACGAGCGCTATGATGATGATGGTGGGCTGTGGTACGACGAGCGAGGGTAGATTGGGCAGGCGACGCAACACCCATAAGGCCAGCAGCAAGTGGTTCGATCTGCGGTCCATTGGCATCCCCATTCGAGAGCATGACGAGCCCACTGGCGCCAAACTTCTGCGCAGCAGTGACCGCACCTGCGACGAATTGCGAGTCGGTGCCATTCCCAATGAAAGTCATCTTGCCCACGACAAAACCGCCGCTATTGACCCAGCTGCTCGACTTGATATCCCACGCCGCGAAGCCAGCCGCGTTCGCGCCGCTGCCGCTGCCCGAGGCAGGCAACACTTGGGTAAAGTTGCCGGCAATCTGCACTTGGCCCTCAATCAACCCGATGCTCGCCACAGCGCCGTTCACACCAGCAACCAGAGGTGACCAGCTGTCCTTGACCACGTCATACAGCGCGATGCCGTTCAACTTGCCCGAGGTCGAGCCTGCCTTGGTGTCGGTGAAGGAGCCACCAACGTAGAGCTGATCTCCATTAAGCACGAGGGAGGTCACTTCGCCATTGAGTCCATTGCCGGATAGCGCCGTCAGCGCACCGTTCTTGAACGCGACGATGTTGGAAGAGCCTGATGCAGGCCCAGACGTGAAGGCGAACGAACCGCCAACCAAGATAGCGCCGGATGGGTGATGTGCAACAGCATTAAGACCAACGTTGCCAGCGGCCAACCCAGCGGTACCACCAAGTGCGCTGAGAGCGTCAAATCCGAGGGTGTCGAACGCCGTCAGAGATGTATTAGGGAAGAATTTGGTGCCGTCAAGAGACGTGTTCACAGTTGTCGAGGTACGGGGCCATTCGAGGAAGCCAAAGCCTCGCGCGAGGCCGCCGGTAGAAGACTGTGTGGTGGTCGAGTTCCCATTAGAGGTGGCATTGGCCGATGTCAAAATAAGCTCCACCCTGTCGGCAACAAGCTCGTATTGGCCGTCCTGGCCAGATCCCGCCGGGTTGTCCGCGAGTGCCATTGTGATAGTCGTGACAAAGTTTGGCGACGATGGAAGAATGGGACCGCTGTACAAAAGCTGACTCGCATCGTGGGTATTTTGTTGAGTTATGTTCGAGATGAAGGGCGAGAGGCCAGCTCCAGGGAATACGGTGACTTGTACAGTCGTCCTCTTGGCGCAGTCCTGGAGGTTGGTACATCCTGGGATGAGAAGATTGATGTCATAATTGCCAGCAGCCGAGACGTATGGGATCCAGGTAAAAGTTGGTCCAGAGGAAGATGGTGTACCGACAGCTACCTCAGAGACCAAAACAGTTTGGACAGTTCCAGGAATATCTGTATTGGCAACCACTGGGGACCAATTGCCTGTTTGTGTGTTATTCGACGGATTAGGCGCAAAGCATGATTCGGTGTTATTCGTGGCGATTGCAGAAGCAAAGGCGCCAGAGGAAAGGAGCTGGAGGATGTGCAAGCCGGGGCCAGAGCCGCTGAATGATGATATTTTGATTTGGACACCTGTGATATCAAGTGGGCCATCAAACAAGAAATCCTGATACAAGATGGAGGAATCTGATGATAACGGGCATGGATCTGTGCAGGTCACGTTTTGACCTGTCGTGGGATCGATGTACTTCAACGAACGGACGTTGTTGTCTGGCAGTGTTGTAACACTAAATAACACGCAGAGATATCAGCAGTCTTTTCGACGGATTTAGGACAAATTAAAAGACATACCTGAATCCAGTTGTTCCATGGTTAGGTTGGAACGTATTTCCAAGGCGAATGCCGTTCGCAGAGATGAAAGAAAAGGCACGGACATTGATTACTGGCGATGAATTATCTGCTCCAAACCAGGTGTTTCCACTGCCGTCAGACCCTGACGGGCATAGAATATTCAGCACATTGGTGAAGCCTGTCTCAGTGGAGGAAGGCGATGCATCGATGGCCGCATTCTGCAGCGGCACAGGAACAAGAGAGGATGAAAAAGGCGTGGCACCGGCGGAAAAGGGGACGTTGGGGTTGTTAGTACCGTTCAAAACCGCGTTTCCGTTGCCAAACGACGTGAGGAACGAGCCGGCGAAGAATAAGCTCGCGTCAGAGGAGTTCGTGGTGATGGAGGTGACTTCGGCCTGGGCTCCAGAAACGCCGCCGAAGGGGGCGCTGGACCAAGTGCCTGCCTTGGGGTCGAAGATGGCAATGGCGTGTCCAGGAGATGAGAAGCTACCGCCTGCCCATAGCGTGTTCCCCTTGGTATCACAGAACAGAGCATTGACCTGGCCGTTGGGACCGCCTGATCCCAGGGCCGCAAAAGCACCGGACGAGGGCGTGTAGGAGGCGATGTTAGCTGCAGATACGCTGTTGACCGAGGAAAAGCTGCCAGCAAGGTAGAAGACATCGTTGAGAGCGCACCCGGCGAGTATGGATCCACCAGAATTGGTTGAGGCGAGACGGGTGAGCGAACCATCGGATGCGCGCGATAGGAGGGTTGCGGTGGTGGGGTCGAAGGTGAGGGCGGCGTCGGTGAAGAGGTCGAGGCCGGCAAAGGCACCTGCGAGGCCGACCTTGCCCATACGGTCAAAGTCGACCTGGGGAACGGAGGCTTGTGCGGCATGGGAGGTGAGGAGGAGGGTGAGGGCGAGGAGGAGGGAGGGTATTGAGGGCGGCATTGTTGCACGGGGCAACGGCGGGTATATGAGCCACGGGGGCTGTTGCTGGGGCAAAGGAGTGTGAGGACGAGAAAGAGGGTGATGGTACAAGATACCCACCGACGGCGTTGCAGAACGCAAAGACGAACGAGTGGAAGGCCGGCTCTCTTCTTCCCAACGTGGTCGTCAACAAAAATATTATGTAACCACTCTCACTCAACAACACGTCTATCAAAAATAGATAAGCGTGATGCACAAATCTTGACTGAGCCCAGACTAGAGCCTTGACAAGTTGAGCCTTCACCGTGATCTGCAAAGGTGACCTGTGTCGCCAAAAAAAGGAAATATTGCGGCAAGAACAAATAAAATAAAGCAGTGACAACAGTAAACAGCATAGCCTGAGGATCAAAGATATTAAGAGAGAACGGTCTTTTGCTTAAGTAATAATTTTACGTAATAGTGGCTGTACACTTTCCTCGCTCTTTCCGCGGGCTCGCTTCCCCTGTCTGCACATCCATTGGACTGCATTCTTGCTCAGTTCTCGCTGTTTCTCTTCTCAAAGGTCTATTTCTTGAGAATTCTTATTATTATTACTGATTGGGGGCTCCTATTAGTGAAAACTTAACATGTAAATAAATTTACTTCGCTTTTACAGTGTTTAAATGTTCTCTCTTCACTATTTTTTCCTTATGTTGTAGCTCAATTCCAGCTACTCAAATTTTGAAAAACAACTGAGTATTAAAAGGTAGTACATCATAAAGGATTTAGCTTTTTTTTTTTAGAAGTATGCTTAGTTGACATAGTGTGATCAAAGGTATAGTATTTACTGAATAATTCTAATTTTAGGAAAAGGGCCAGGGCAAAGCTCTGGCCCAAAATTTCTCAGAAGCAAAATATAATGGGAAGTTTTGAATTGCGTAAAATAGTGGATAAAACATGGATTGATCTGAGATACTTCAGAGTCTTCTCAACATGGGTAGTCTATAAAGAGGGCCAGGGTGAAGCTCTGGCCCAAAATTTCTGAAAAGTAAAATAGTGTACCATTTCAATCGATTCGGCCGGGGTGGGACACGGGACACGGTGGACGAAATTTTGATTTCGGCCACCCCGACGAGGGCTTTGGGACCAGGTCAAATTTTCGGCCAAAATCTTCACCCAAGTACAGAATACCAATGAATTTTTCGAAAAAAAAAAAAGGATTTTCCAATGGCAATGTAATTCTCTTGAGATCTTGAATTAGTTTACTCTGCTCAATTTTTTGACTCAATTCCAACCTTTTTTTTGCACCTGATTCAACTGTTAAACCATAGAAGCAATTTTAAGCAAATTCTATTTTTTAAGGGTGATGTACGGAGGCGCAAGGCGCCGACTCAAAGGGGGTCCAGGGGCGCAGCCCCGGCAAGCTGTTGCCCAGAGCGAAGCAGGAGGTGAGCGCGAAGCGCGAACCTCCGACGCGTAGCGGCGGGCATAAAGCTTGTGGGACAGATATATAAAGAGAGAAACACAGATACTGGTGTACCGAGGTCACTCTGGTGGAAAATTTGCGCCAGTTTTATTTTTTGTGGTCAATCCCGCATCCCTCAGCGCCTCAAAAAGACCAGCTTCTTTCTATTGAGCTCTTCAAGCACCATCTTAAGCGCTGATATGAGATTACATAAGCTGTCGCAGCTGGCTTGGTCGGAGGTCGAAATGTCGGCGTCGCAAGCAGCTCTAAACTGGCGCTAACAGTAACTCAACTCTAACTGCACCATCATTTGACCATCATGAAAACTTACCCGCTGATTCGTCAAATTCCTCTCCAACTCGTCAATATCTTGCGGGAAGATTTTGAACTACAGTCTTTTGTGCGGTAAATGCAGGACACCACTTCGGACGCCACCTAGCGGCCCTTGAGCTTGACCAGCTACCACACATCAGACTCGGAAAGATCTCCAGACCGATTCAAAAAACAAACGAAATCTATCTGCACTGTCAACGTATCTTGCCAGCATCGTATTTCAAAAGGGACTCTCTTACAGTTCCTACTCGTCAACGTCAGACCTTGGACAATTTCACTTTGCATTTGAAAAGATGCTTGGTGTCGCCCTGCTCTTCTTACCTCATAACGAACTCCATTGGGCAAAAATTTCCCTAAGCACTCATGTGATATATGATGCATGAGCTGTAGCTGTTATTCTGGGATGATTCTCGGGACGTGGTCGGTGTCAGAACGGGTAGAGATCGAAATAGTGCGCTGACTGAGGAGTTGACGCGGGTAAGCAGACGTTTGAAACTAGCAGGCCTTCGACTGGCTTTTGAGCCCGCCTCGATGGCGATCGCGCAAAGGATTCATCTTTTGGTGAACGATTTATTGTGGGGGAATAGGGTCCTGGCTCAACCAGGTTGATGGTATGTCACTAGTCACTGCTGAATGCAAATTCTCATGTTCTAATTCAGCACGCAATTATACTTAGAACTTTATAGACTCGTGTCATATCAGTTGGCCGACCACGTTTATGACATATAGCTTGCGGGTCGACGACAATTTCTCAAAATACATCGGTCCGTTTACTACGATTTAACGCCTCGACGTCCTGCTTCTCCTGTGCTTTTCCATGTTTTAGTTGTTCAGATTGGAATACATAGCGTGGGTGTATTTGTAAATATCACTCTTTCGAGCACCATTCTTGCTAGCAAATGATTATTATTGATCATGTGTTTGCTTTCCGAAGTTCAAGCGCGTGAACTTTTGTTTTCGCTGTCGCCTAACCCAGGCCCAACCGCCATCCCACTCCTTGCTGAGCAGGGGCATGGCGGCCCGTGTCAATTCGTCGCGGCTATAAAGCAGCGATTCAAACCCCACTGTATGCTCCACAGAATTTGCGAAATGTGGTTTTTCGTCACTTTGGTGGCTCTCGTCATTCACCAGGTCACACCTGCACCATCTGCAACCACTGTTGGGGCCGATCTAACGTTCCTCTTCCAAAATGACCTTAACTGTAAGTAGTCCTCGAGTCCCCCATCTTTGCATAACAAAAGTATGCTTACTGATCATTTAAAGGGCCAACGGCGTCTGAGCATGCTGGAACGATACTTGTTAACAAGCAAATTAATAATGCCCAAGCTGTCGCGGCATGCAAATTGCTCAATGAGGGCCTACTTACTACCACAGGGACGCATTTTAAATCGGATACTACTTCACTTTTGAAGTATATCGCCCTGGAGAATCTCTCGCCCTCCCAGGAGTTCCATGTCGCATCTACGTCCACGCATGGTTGTTCTGCTATCTCTCTTCTCGATGGCGTCCATCCCGTCAGCTGTGATGCGCATCTTCCGACTTTTTGCTCCCAAACGGCGCCTTACAAGCCGAATGTAGCTACAGATCTAAGCCCGCAATTCGAAGTCCATGTTCAATCCAAAAAGTTGACGGTTACTGGGTCAGCGCTACTCACCTCCGTGCTTAGATATTCTTTATTGACGTTCTGCAGGAATCGAGATGCTTTGTCATTCCGTTTTTTAGGTATCCCGTTCGCGGACCCTTTCGAACGTTTCGCCTACTCGAAACCTTTCAGCAGCGCTGCGAATCTAACAGCTTTGACCTATGGAGCACGTTGTGTACAAGTCGGTGGCGGAAACGAGGACTGTCTCTTTTTGAACATTTACACCCCTTTCCTCCCTCAAGATTCGAAGAAGTCGAACGACCTTCGCCCTGTTCTGTTTTGGATCCATGGAGGAGGATTTACTAGTGGAGAAGCGACCGACGGTATTTTCGACGGCGGTAATCTGGCTAGCCGCAACGATGTCGTTGTTGTTACTATTCAATATCGGTGAGCTTAGTTAAAAATATCTAACACCCAAATATTCTTCTCATTTCTGTAGATTGGGAACTTTGGGATTCCTCGCCTTAAATGATGGTGTTACCAACGGAAATTTCGGAATCGGAGATCAGGTAAATCGATTTCAATAAAGCTGTTCAATCGCCCTTATTAATTTACTCGCTACAGATCACTGCCTTGCAGTGGGCCCAAGAACACATTGCCGACTTCGGTGGTGACCCGAAGCGCATCACAATTCATGGCCAATCTGCTGGTGCTGGCTCCGTACGCGCCTTGCTCGCCGCCAAGCCTGCTTTTGGCTTGTTCCAGGGAGCCATTTCACAGAGCAACCTGGGTGGTTTCGGCTATGCTACGACCTACACCGAATATCTGAGCATTGCCGATGAATGGACATCGTCCGGCCAAAGCACAGTCTCTTCGGTGGGCTGTGCCGACGCTATAGACACCCTCAGTTGCCTCCGGCAAGCTTCAGCATTGGACCTCATCAACGCACCGAACGCTCCTAGGTAAGCTGACTTCGCTTGAACGCTCTACCTATTTACTCAAAACGGTGTGTTGTACAGATTTATTGTTGTCGATGGAAAGATTATTACCACGAGCCAGCTTGTATTGGACGGGTCAGGTCCTACCGCGAATGCACATGTCATGTTTGGATGGATGAGGGACGATGGAGCGGACTTCATTGGCGCTTTCCCCACTGCGAGCACCACCTTAACACAGGCACTCCTGGGTGCTGGGTTTGTTGATTCCCTAACTTTTTATCGGTGCAAAAGCCTGAATATTTGTTTGTTATATAGTGTCAGCTCTTCTGTGACCAACCAGGTAGTTCAGTCAAAGCTCTTCCCCATGCCAACGTCAGGGAATGAGACTTGGAATCTGTACAACTTGACCAGTCGTATTGGTACAGATGGCCAATTCAGGTGCGGAGACCTCAGTCTACGCTCTCTTGGAATTTCTCTGCTTAGTTGGCAATAGATGTATTGACCAAGCGACTCTCATCGCTGCTGCCAAACATAAAGTCTTCCCGTCGGTTTATGCCTACCAGTTTGATCGAAGCATTCGTGGATATGAACCTAATCCCGGAACATGCAATCCTCCCGCTACGGCAGAGTTCCCCAATGGGGACCCTAGCTTGCCCTACTTCCGGTATGAACCTTCAGCTATGATGTATGACCCAAAATCCAGTATCTCAAAGCTATTTGATTTAGCTGCCATTCCGGCGAACTATACTATATGTTCGGCACTCTCGGTCAGGATTCAGTACCATTCCGTGACTGGAACGATCTTGTCCTTTCTCAAGTGAGCGTGGATGTATGGGGCTCGTTCGCGAGGACTTTCAACCCCACACCCTCTGCTGCTTTCCTCGACGCTCGAGGATATTCTAACACGACAGCTGCACTACGTCAAGTAGGAGCATGGGGTTCGATCACGCCGTCTACGAAGACGCCTTTGAGGATCTTCGACGTCCCGCTCTCCAACACTGCTTGGCAAGAACAAGCGCAATGTGATTTGCTGGGATATCCTGCGACTCTTTTTGGATAGTCTAAATGTTGTAGGCAACAATTAAACCAAAAACAGTATTCATGGATTATAATATCCCGAAGAGCTGCAGACAACAGCATGAGAGGTCAAGCAACATAAGAATACTTATCATGACTTGAAACGGAGACTCGCCTAGTGTACTTAAAGATGCTCTGACCTGAAAGATTAGCAGTAGCGTCTGGATTAAATTCAGAACAAAATTCATAGCAGACTCGCTTAAAAGCCCAGAAAAGTCCAGAATCCAGCGCGCTGGTTGGGCACAACCCCATCCTCGTCTACGTCCATCCTCTTCTTATCTAGCGGCTGCCCCATGGGCCTGTATCGGAAGCCGCCAACGAACTGCGCGTTAATAGAACTGTTGAGGAAGGACATCTTGCCCACAACGAAGCCGATATCTATGTTAATTGGCCAGCCGCTCTTAATCCAGCGGCCTTCCTTGATATGCCACGCCGCGTAGCCCGAGCCATCGTCATCAATACCGCCCCTGTCACTGCCGCCTAGCGCTACCAGGCCCTCAGCGCAACTGCCTCCGACGTGAAGCACGTCGTCGATCAATGTAATACTTACCACCCTGCCATCGATTCCAGCACCCAAGGACGACCAGGTGCCCAAGGCCACATCGTACATTGCAATTCCACTTAATCTGCTCGCGGCCGTGCCCTCGTTGGTGTCGTCGAAAGCGCCCCCGACATAAAGATGGCCGCCATCCAGGAGGAGCGAGGTCACTTCTCCGTTGAGCCCATTCCCAGCCAGTGCGGCCAATGCACCGTCCTTGAACGCAATGATGTTCGAAGAGCCCGATGCAGGCCCAGTTGCTAGTGTAAATGCGCCGCCGACGAAAATAACACCGGATGGATGATGTACGACGTCGTTCACACCAGTACTATCGTCTGGTATAGTATCGCCGAGCGCACTGAGCAACTGAACACCGAGGGTGCTGCTCGCGAACAGCGACGTATTGCCGCAGAACTCGGTACCATCGATTGACGCGTCCACAGCAGTTGACGCGCGGGGCCATTTAAGGATACCAAAGCCCTGCGCATGGCCGCCAGGAGAGGTGGACTCATCTGGGCGGTTGGTACCGTTCAACCCCGCATTTTCCTCTCTAAACACCGTCAGAAATGAGCCGGCAAATGACAGACTCGAATGAGAGCAATCCGTCGTGATAGAGGTAACCTCCGCACGCGCCCCAGAAATACCAAGGCAGGGAGGCGCGGACCAAATATTCGTATCAAGATCGAAGACAGCAATTCCACGCCCGGGCGACGTGAAACGACCGCCTGCCCATACTTTATTCTCCTTGGCATCGCAGAAGAGTGCGTTGATCTGGTCATTGGGCCCTCCGCCCGAGCCCACAGCCCTAAATGGGGTAGTCGTCTGTGTATAATACCCGTCTCCAGTCGAAGGGTAGCGCTGTGACCAGGCGATGTTAGCAGCTGGAACGCCATTGATCCTGGAAAAGCTCCCGGCGACGTAGAAGATATCGCCGAGAGTGCAGACTGCGAGGATGCACCCGCCTGGATTGACTTGGGCGATTCGGGTGGGCCCTCCGCCTGAGTCGCATGCGAATAGGGTGCTGGTTGCAGCGTTAAAGGTGACGGTAGAGTCGTCGAAGAGGCCGATGCCGCTGAGCTCGAGATCGTCGAGGACGACGCAGACATCATGATCCTCCTGCAAGGGGCTGTGGGTGGGAGTGATATTAAAGGTCATGAGAGAGTAGAAGCAGCATGTATTGAGGGCGCCCGTGTTGCAGGCCGCAGTATACGAGCCCTGGATCGGCCTCGTCCACCAACGGCGCTGCGCAAGGTCGCGGGTCGAAGTCAAAAGCTCGCAGCCCTTCTCAACACCAGTGTCTTACGTAATACACACTCACTCGCTGGCCACAACCGATAAATTCCGTTTCTAGTAGTCTATGCGGACAGGATAGTCTCGTAATCCTGCTTGGGCACAACGCCCGTCATATCCACGCTTGTCCCAATCCCGTTCAAAAACGGCGACGCCTGGTGCATGGCCCTGCAGCAGAAAGGTGAGCATTTGCATGCGCACCCGCCGGGAAATCACGACTTACTGGGGGTATCGGAACCGGTGCACCGGTGGTTTCTGCGCGTCGCTCAGGAGGATATGCACGTGCGCCTGCTCTTCGGTCTGGGCGGTGTGCTTCGCGTTCAGGGTCTCCCAGTACGACGCTGGCGTCTTGTACATGGCGATCCACCGAGTGAGGTACACATCCTTGTCTGCTGAAGGCGCTAGTTTGACCCCGACAACGCCTGCGATGGAGATCAGGAGCACGTTTCTCCAAAAGGCACTTCCAAAGCCTGGATACATACAAGAGAGCCCCATGAGATGTATTCGCGTTTGCTAGGGCGGAAGACACGGACCTTCTGGGGGATATACAGTTGTGTCCTCTTGGTGGTGGTGATCGTCGTGGTGATCATTCGAGGAGGTGGAAGCGGCCCTCGCTGTGGTGTAAAAGACAGGTTTGGTGCGAGAGGCAGCCAAGGCGGCCCTCCTGGCGAGCGACATAGTTAAGGACTTGTTGAAGACGAACTCGAGCGTACCTTGACAGCATTGTTTTGCTCTCATGCCAATGTCCTCGGAATTTATTACGGCCAAACAAACGCCTGCACTGCCACCTGACAGATTGATCATGACAAGTCGCGGCTCGCCACATCCTGCCGCACACGACTTGCGTCGAGAACGCAAACGGATGCCGAGCTCTTCGCAATATTCAAACGGGTAAAAACGCGTCATGTATCGGCATAGATGGGTGCATACAATATGGACAGTAAGCCAAGGTATCTAATGCATTATCGACTTTTGGAGGTGAGTAGGGATGGTGTCCCCATGATGGTAGCCAAATTCTATCGGAAACAGCGTTCCCGTGGCAAAATCTGTGATGCTCTTTTCAGATGTGAAAAGAGGGGCGGTGAGACTGAAAGTCCAGCAGTTGGGATAAGTTGTATAAATTATGGAAGATGATTAAATGGCCCATTAGCATCGCGTCCTATACAGCACTATAGTTGAGCACGAAAACGACAAGAGACAGAAATTGGACGTACCTGAGTATTGTAAGTCTATGTAGGTGCTGCCCCATCCTCAAGGGTTGCTACTTCTACTTCCCCTCTCCCGGATCCTCTCTCGCATTTCATGTGCTGCACGGCGGGTGCCGGCGGTACCAGCCCATCCCCTCGCCGACAGCCACCCAACGATCTTGGGCGTAAATGCAGCGGTGAGCCCGACACGGATAGGCAAGAACAGCGTCTTGTGAATTGTATACGCCAGCACAAGCATGGCATAGAAGCCTTCCTGGCCTGTACCCGTCTGCGTTCGGGCGACGGCGTCGATCTCATCCCTGCCTGGCTCGGCGGGCCGCGTGTAGATGAAGTCAGTGACCGCGCTCTTGACGCTGGCGGCGACCTCAGAGACGTATTCCGCGCCGAGGAGGTTGATGCCGACGAAGGCGACGGAGAAATCGAGGACGGAGAAAATGAGGTAGACACCGAGCGCGTACCACCCGTACGCCTTGATGAGGTGCTTGAGGCGCTGGGACATGGATGCGTCGGGCGGGAGGGGGCTCAGACGGGGCTCGGACGGGGACTTGGGGCCAGAGTCGGCCATGAGACGGGCAGGAAAGTTGGAGAAGAAGCGGGCATTGGGGCGCGGGGTGTGGGTGAGCGGGGAGACGGGGAGACGGGTGGCGGCGGTGAGGGGGAGCAGGGGGCGTGCGACGCGCGGGGCGATGGCCTTGAATATGTGGAGGCGCGGGAGGAGGCCGCGCATGGTGGTGGGTGCTGAGCGCCACCGCGGGGAGCGCCCGACGAGGAGCAGGTCACGTGTGGATAACGCCGTATGGCAGGGGACAAAAAATATTGCAGGGATAGTGGATGCATCTTCTCGTGAGAGGGCCTGTCCAGAGCTCTTTCATCGATCATCCCTCTGCCCTATACCCAGTACATGTATCCCGTCGTCGCCATCCGTGCCCGATCTTCCTCAGCCCCTCGATAGCATCCCCATCTATCTGCCATGTCCGCCGACGCCCCAGACGACTACCAGGCTTCTGCACCCTTCGAGGGCCCCGAGAAGCTCCTCGAGATCTGGTTCGCCCCATCTGCTGCCCAGGTGCCCCACCTTCCCGCCGCCAGCGGCACGAAAACCGGCCTTCGCACCGTCTCCCGCGCGACATGGGAGGAGATGCTCGACATCGTCAAATGCAAGGTCCTCAGCGTCATTGAAGGCACCGATATCGACGCTTACCTGCTGAGGTTAGTCTTTCTAGGTTGGCGTCGTCGCTGCATGCTCAACGAAGCCACAGCGAGTCGTCCTTTTTCGTCTCTCCACACCGCCTCATCCTCAAGACCTGCGGCACTACCCTTAATCTCTTTGGCCTGCCCCGTATCCTTGAAATCGCTGCCAAAGAAGCAAACATGACCACCGTCTACCGCTTTTTCTACTCGCGCAAGTCATTCATGTTTCCCGAGCGTCAGCTCGGCCCTCACAGGGACTGGAAGCAAGAGGTCGAATACCTCGATAAAATTTTCTCCAACGGCGCGGCCTACACCATCGGCAAAGTCAACGGGGATCACTGGCTTCTCTATCTCACTAACCCCGAGTCCTATCAGAATCACCTTGACGCTCCACACGTGGACACGGAGGATCGACACGTTGATTACACAATTGAAATCCTCATGAGTGACCTCTCGCCCAAAGCGCGCGAGCCGTTCTTCTTCGACGAGGCCACCGCGGACATCACGCCGTCCGCCCTCGCCGCCGATCTGTCCGACAACCTGGGCATCACCAAATATTCCCGCCATCTCTGACGCAACTGGACGCGTACGCCTTCCAGCCGTGCGGGTATTCATCGAACGCGCTCATCAAGTGGGGGCACGGGCCGCTCGAGAACGACTTTGCTGGGACGCCCGCCGCCAACGCGCCCGAAGCGCCGCCGCCGCACTCGGGCGAGGGGTACTACACGATCCACGTCACGCCCGAGGAGGGTTGGTCCTACGCAAGCTTCGAGTGCAACGTGCCGCTCTCGACGTCCGGCGCATCGCAGCGCGGGAAGATCCCAGACCTCAAGACGCTCGTGAGGCGCGTCGTGAATATCTTCCAACCCGGCCGCATCACCCTCACCCTCTTCGTCTCGAGCGAGGACAACGAGACGGGCGAGGAGTCTGCGGTCGAGGCCGCGCAGCGTGCGTTCAAAGCGGCGCTCATCCCGGCTGCGCTTGGGGTGAACGGCGCGTCAGCGCCCATGTCCCCGGACGCACGCCTGCACACTAAAAACTATAAAAGGACGGACAAAATCAACTACGAGTTTGGAGGATATGATTTGGCCTTTGCGAGCTTTGAATTGAAATGATCTGGCCTGATAGAATTTGCTTTGATATATGTAGTACCCTGTACCCCGCTGTGTAAGATACCATCGACCAAAAAGAAACCACTACCACCACACCACAAGAACGAGAGAAAGTACTAGTAGAGTAGGCTCTGAGCTAGTATTGCGGTTTGGATTTTCCTGTGATATCTTCTCGCTGTTTTCGTTTCGAGTACCCGTTTTAATATGCGCAGTTTTCTAACCACTGAAACTAAGAGCGAGTCAACTACAGTTTCGACCGAACAAAAATAGATATTTTGATTATACGGATTAAGAGCATAGAGGACCCAGGATTAGCCTATTACACTTTCGCTTTCCAATAAATAAACAACCAAGGCGAGAATAAAGTCCGACAATACACACAAAGCTACAAAGACTCGAACCAAAGGGTTACCAATAAGCAGAAAAAGAGTGAGAAAGTGTTCCATCTCTCAATACATATGATAATTATACGAAATATTAGGCCAGCACTGCCAAAGAACAAAAAAGAAGAGCGGCTGCAAGAGGTTACTTTTGTATTAAGAGGAAGGCAAAGGGATAGCCTCTTTTTGCTGTGCAGATTTGTTGCGCATGATACACAGTGGGCAGAGCCGCACGTATAGCTCGGCCATTGGCCAGGTAATAGTTGCCTAATCAGTGCAGTAGGTTGAATAAGGGTGAAGAATGATAAGGTAGGCTAACAACTTACAAATCTCAAACGGACGACTTCGAGGAGCATTTGAGCCGCAGGGAGGTGTGACCGATGAGCATAGGTTAAGACATCATATATCTGGTTGAAAACAGGTATCCGATCATAATGGTGCACCTGCGAAATTCCATTCAGTACTGATTTACACGATTGCCGTGCTAGATTTTTTTAAAATACCTGAAGACTGTCCTCGTCCGTGTTGTCATTGAGAAGATCACTGATAAACCGGCGCCGATGCCCTGCTGCGGTCTGCGCGTCCATTTCAAACACAGAGTCCCGAGGCACGAGGATAGCGCTGTATTTGTCGGAGCCAGCACAAAGCCTATGTATCACAGTCCAAGAATGCAAACGGTCTGAAAGGTGAGAAACATCGCCAGTCTGAAGCGCCCGAGCAAGCTTGATGTATTTATCGACAGAAAGGCAAGCAGTTTCCTTTATCGCTTCCATCATGTTCCGCTGGAGATGCATTAAGGAGCTCTCAAAGTCGGGGCGTTTTGGCATCTCGACGGAATCGATTTGGTAGAGGGACTGATAGACGTATGCTGGGAGAGGGATAAACGCGGGATGCCGCCAAGGTTCGATATGCGAATCGGGAATAAGAATTTTGTGATGAGCAACAGGGAAGGTATGTGGTATGATCTCCAGTCTTGCTGTAGACGATTGAGACTGGGCAACACCTCCAACGGGCAGAGTCGCATGTGTAGGCAGGCTCTGTTTATTTGGCTTTGCAAAATCTGCTGTGAATCTCCCCGTGTGGCTAGAGTCAGGATCCGACGCGGGTTCTGTCTCAGAATGGGTGGGAGATAAACTCGTATGGGGAACTCCTCCTGCAATGTTCTGGCCGTAGAAGCTGTGACCGCCCATGGTTTCATCCACCGGTTCGACCTTTATGCCCTGTTCTTGCCCACCCCGTGTAGGCCATTCCTTTTTGCTGCTACTAGCCACAGGAGTCACCGGACTAATCTCTTCGTCATCGGCGCGCCTGTGCCTTTTCTTGGGTGTATAATTGCACAACGTTCCCTGCCCGCCCCCTTTGCAGTTGTTACATATGGGCAGATTTCGGTCACACTGAATAATAAGAATCCACTTTCCTTGAGAAGGAGGACTTCAAAAAACATTTTTGCTGCTCACTTTCATGTTATGTCCTCGACAGCGATCGCATCTAGGTATGCCCCGATGCGCCGGAGTAGGAAGTGGGGTATACGAACAATCTTTGAGGTTTGCCCAAGAGCAGTGATTACAGTCGGCAAAACACGGTCGCACTGGACAGGAAATACTTAGTTTTTTCTATGAGGCAACCCGCAGATTATTGACGAACCTTTAAATTACTCAAGCGACAGTGGTCGCATCGAGGTTTTCCTCTGCGGCCCACCCATCGTGATTGGCGTGCCATATATACTTTTGGATTTGGGATGCGAATAGTTAGCTGCCCTTCACCTCTGGTGCTTTCGATATGGTCTGAATCCTCCTGAGGCGACGACATAACTTGAGCGGGCCAGGTTCGCCACGGAGTCCTCCAGAGTGGTAATTATCAATGCGATTCAGACGTGACGTGACCTAATCTACGCTGAATATAGAATTTACTCGGCGACAAAAGGCTGAAACTTTTGCACATCGAGCCTGCTGTCTTTCTTGTCTTCAATTCAAGCAGAATCGGACAAGCTCGCTCTTTGGGTATTCTACCAACGTGGGTATGTGTTTACATTAGGCTTTTTCAGAGGTAGGACAGCTGTCTACAGGAGCTGCCTTGCGATGAAGAAGGCCTTGAGACATAGCAAACCACCATATATGGGTAACGTGGTTCAGCAGTCGTGTAACCTTTTAAGCCGGCCCGATCTCTTCCGGGCGTACTTTGACCTGAACAGCGACTAGCCCTCTTCTTGAAATCACAAATGCCATGCCAAAAGCTTGTACCTTTCTCCACCTTGAAGTATTTCTACGCAACAATCAAAGCATCTGCTAGACTTTCGAACTTGCAAGCTCAACCTCTCTGAGCCTCGAAATCGCATCATGTGCTTCATTGGGTCCAACCGCTGAAGAATCCTACTTCTGCTTCCCAAACTTGACTTCAGAACACCATCTGAACAAACTTGCATGGCTGTCTGGCCATGAGCTACCAGCGATATCACGAGGAGGCAACCTTTCCCTCTGATTCAGAGGGTCTGCTTCCATCAGGTCCACCGAAGATGTCGAATGCGATTTGCTCACATGGACGCAGTTACTATATAGTATTAGCATCGTTTCCACCATTTGAATTACGCACGTTTTCCGCCGGGATCTTTTCTCGCTCCTTCAGCACGCTGCGAAGTGGGATTATAGGCAGTTCTCTCAAACTATCATCTGTATTTCCCTCGAGGCGCTATTTATAGTAAGCATGTTCGCATGTTAATCCAGATCCCATGCTGCTGCTTGTTTCTCAATCACACGTTCTACCGCATCGTATTACTTCGATGCGTTCTCTGGAATTAGAAACATTCCTTCTTTCACTTGCCTCTGGGTATAAATAAGGGAATCGCGCCTGAAGAACGACCGTTGAGAACTTGCCCACTCTGATTTACTTGGATATGCTTTCGAACGTCAAAGCCTCACTTTCTGGAGTTTTGCTGGGTGCTCTTTGCGTGGCAGCGGCATCCGTCGCATATGTGGATCCAAGTCTAAATGGAGGCTCGATGCTCGACAACGGTACTTCATACTCAGCTCTCTCGGATTGCTTTTGAACATATCCTGACGTATTTCAGCTGGTGTCGGTGTTGGCGAACCTTTGAATGTACGTTAACATTTCGGAGCTTCTGACTGTTATACATTGACTTATTTTGACTGACCCAGATCATCATCTCTGGGTTAAGCTCCCCAGACGTCCTTACAGACTCTGGAATTGTCAACTACGCCAAGTCCATTGGATTGTAAGTCCAAGCCTCGGATTTCTGTTCAAGCTTACAAAGTAGTATTTTTCTAGCTCAACTGAATGCCTAGGTATTCATCTTGGAGGACCCCAGTCCGCCAATTTGGGAGATGGTAACGGGTTTGTCAATCAAACGGTATATCATCTTGTACATATACAAGCGTCTATTACCTAACAACTCTTGCGTTGCAACACAGGTGGAATTGCGCCAGGACTACGGAAATGCAGACGTTGGCACATGTCTCGAAAGTTTGATTGGAGGCAATCATTTCCGGTAAATGATCAATTGTTTCGCAAGAAGTAGAGCATGAACGCTGACTTTGAATTCTTTTTGGCAGCGTTTTCCGACAGAACGGACCACAGGCTGATACGGGTGCTTTATTCCTTGCGTAAGTCAATCATAAGTTTATATAGAAAATTCCTCCTAATCTTTGGCAAATGTTTCAGCGTTTCTAAAGAAGAGGTACTTGCAAAGAATGGTAGCATAATGAGTGAATATTTCTTTTTCTAATATTATGCCCAGGATGTCGAGGAGGGCCATACCATTGTGCCCGATGGATACAACATTGGTGGGTTCTACAGTCCTCATATTTCTACTGCTACTAAAAGCAGGAAATGCTGCATAGGCCGCAATGAATTTGTCGCGGTTGCCCTCGGCACAACAAGCTTTGGCGGAACAACTTATTCCACCACCGGCCAGAATATTACAGGACTCCTTCCTGTAGGGAGCACAGGGTAAGCACTCAAGTCAGATACTACGTCGTCTTCAGAACCTAACACGATAAATTCGGCATAGCATTAACCATGGTATTTTAACTTTTTTCAGCAGAATCCTCTCGTACTAATTCAAACTTTCCAGACATCGCCATTGATGGAATCGTTACACTTCTCACTGTAACAATTCAGTAGGGAAGCCCTACGCATGGCGCATTTTTCGTTCTCATACACCTTAAATAGTCGAAGGCATGATTCATTAGGTTTATTTGATCAAACTCAATTGTAAACAAGACATTGTGGACGGACTTGGAGCTAGCTTTGAGGGTAATGAGGTATCGTACACTATGTATTGGACAGGATGAAATACATCAATGTTTATGGAAGTCGAAGTTAACAGACCATGAGTGTATCGCAGAAATCAAGGGAATACAGTTCTTGGGATTGAAATATAGGCGAGCTCGTAGAGCGGTTTCGTGAACAATTGAAACGACGAGTCATAACCCGATGAATTTCGAGATCTGCTGTTTCCTCGTGAGTCCGTCGCTTCAGTCGTTGAAGTACCATATCCAGTGCGAAAAAATTCGCAGGATTAGTGGCGAATTTACGATGTTTACTAGAGGCCGTATGCTAAAAGACAATCACCTCAATAACAGGCAAAAGAGGCTGTTGATGCAAGACATACCGTTGCGAAGTCGTCAAATTTGATGCGACAGCTCTCACAGTAGCCCGGTTTAGCACCTTCTTCACGTTTCGGTAATTTCATCGTATTTGTACTCTTGCTCTTCCTAAGGAGCGGCACCTTACTAGGTGGCCCCATTTGATTATTTGCAGCTCCTGTGTCGACCTTCTCCTTGCCCGAAAATTTGAGCGATGTCACCACATGGCGCCCAAGTTTGTCCGGAAAGGTAGATGTTCCGTTAATATTGCGTTGGAACCGACCGGACGTCGAAGTGGTGCCAGTGTTCGAGGTAATGCCTACGCTGTTGCCAGATGCAGCAATGTAGTTCATCCCTGCGCCTGAAGGATTATATCCAGAGGCATTGACAGACTCTACGTCGTCTTCGTCCCCATCGAGGTCCACGCATAAGCCACCATGTTGCCCAGCAACTGGATGAGAAAGCCGGCGTTGTAAATTGTGAACAGAAAGGGATTTCCTCAGGTTGGAACCGCCGACATTAGCTTTGCCAGCCGCTTTCAGAGTCTGAGTTGCTTCTTGCTTGCGCTTGAAGGTTAGAAGTACTTTTTCTTTCTTCAACTGGGCGCGTTCCAATTCTCCGTCTCGCTCAGCTTTTTGTTGTTTCTCGTATCGCCGTTGTTCTTTTTCGTCAAAGGGTCCAAATGGATTTCGGGCTAAGGGATGACAATGTAGAACTGGCCATGGCTTCCTAGCGTTTCTATCTTTGACGGTGGGGTATTCATGGGCAGCAATGGTAGCGAGCTCCTGATTGATATCTTCCACAAGAACAAAGACAGAGCCGCGAGAAAAATAGTGCCAGTCGTGTCGCCTCTGCGTAGGGTCGCGTTCGGTGGTACCATGAATCTTTTCAGTTTGTAGCAGGCGAGATAATGATCGCTGTGGTCCTGCAGAGGGTCCTGTATGTCGAGGAGCAGGCGGTGTTTGTACGGTGGTGTCAGTTAAGCAGCGATCGAGAATACTGTCGAATTTAGCCGCGTTCCAAATCTTCATATTATATTCCACGGCCTTGGAGACGAGGCTACGCGCAGAATCTTCGGTACCACTACAAACAAGATGATCAGAATCTGGGTTTGAGGAGTACAATTAAAATTACCGAAGTTTAAAAGGACTCATTAAACCGGCTTTGTTCTCCTTATCATCGGTCTTCGCTTTTGGTATTGGTCGATCAGTAATTAAATGCGTAGCGGAAGACGAGAAAAAATCGTCCACAACCTAAGCCATATCAGAGCTTGATCAACGTGAACAGGAGGTACCATACCCCTCCAAGAAGCAGAATCCTAGCTTTGAATCCCTGCTCAACCTTGTAGTCTATCGTTTCCGAGTCGATGTAGAATGTCCATGAAGGAAAGGCGCTAGTGAACTTTCGTTTGAATTCGTCCTCTTTCTGCTGCCGCTCAGCGATCCGTCGTTCTTTCTCTTCCACACGTTCCTGCTCCCTAGCTTTGGTGGGTGAGGGAGTCACGTTCGCGGTGGCTCGCACACGTTTGACGACGTTGTGCATATGTAGCTCTGCATTATCAGGAGAGCGCGCCCGTTTCGAGCCAGAGACTGCTCTTGACTGCTTTGCTGGGGATGGGTTAGATGGGTTCTGGTCCTTCTGGAGGGTGCGGTTTCCTAGTGGAAGTCGTCGTTGCACGAGAAGGGCAGACATGGTGACGAGGGAATATAAAACCAAGAAACGAGGCTATTTGAGATAAGAGGGCTGCGGACTCATACAGCGACTTGGTGGCGGAGGTGAGCGCGTTGAAGGCCCGACTCCACCGAGTCAACCGTTATAGTTTTGATTTGTTGACGCGACGTGCCATGTGACTGTTGGCGTTTGCCGCCGCGATCACATGATTGTGACTAGGTGTCACTTGTCTGGCACTTGGCCTTATTGACATTATCAGGAGTGGGACAATTATTCTTGCGGACTGTGCTCAGTCTTCATGTCCACGTACGCAACTGCTCGTCGCCACCCGTCTCCTGTACCCAATGCGCGGGCAGAGAAAGATCGAACTACTGACTACAACACTACACTTTTCCGTCGTTTGACATGGGAGGGCACCGTCCCGCTGGAAATCCGCGTCGATCCCAAGGAGCTCCCAGCGAACTCAGATCGCGGTCTCGAATGCTACTTTATCCAAGCGCCCAGAGTCAGCTACCTCCCCCTCATAGTCCCTGAAATACGGCGATTTCTCATGGACGTGGTATTTGATGAAGTAGCAGCGAAAGGTCTGCGAGACGAAGAGTGGTGGTTTGAGAGCGAGGAGGGCACGTTGCTCAAGTGGTGGGTCTTTGGCACACTCTTGCGCTTTATTACATCACATACATTCGCTTACTGTGATAAATCGAAGGCACTGGCCGATAGGTCTGATTTATGACAATCACACGATAAGCGCCTCTGTGCGCTCGCCTTCTTTACCTTCGACGTCTATGGCGACGCCAATGCGCCTCATTCTGCACCTTGCAGCACCTCCAAATGACAAGCTCTTCCTTTCACCCACGCTCGATGCATGTAAACAGGCGTTCATGAACCAGCTGAAAGAGGCAGATTTCATTCGATGGGGAAACACCAGGAGAATGACAGGCCTGCGCAAGGTTGATCAAGATGGTCTGTGGGAAGGCATTCGAGAGCGTAAGCCTTTTTCTAACATTTCATCTCCTAGAATTAATTATAAGAATTTATGGATAATATAGACAGCTTCGATGACTTTTGGAGAGTAGCTTCCAAATTGACGCCAACAGCAGGCCCACCGACACGCTCAAATTCCCCTCCACCCTCTGGAAATCGGCCTCAATCAACCGACCATTCGAATGGGTCTGATCGAGATGGCGCGTACAACATGAGAAACGTGCCAATCAGACTATACCTCCCAGATGGACCAGTATTGCAAGAACTAGCTCCTCCCACCTTAGAAGACGGTAGGCACTCCGTTTGCGGCCCTGACCCACAATGATTCTGACGCCTTATGTATGCAATAGGTTCACCACACACTCTCTATGACTTCCTTTCCACAAATCTCTCGTTATTATTCCCTCCACGGCCACCCCCGCCACCACCTTCTCGTTTGAATCCTAATCCACAGGCGCCAGCAGTTCCAGCGCTCGCCTATGCCCTGATACAAGGGGTTGTATCGCCGCCTGAAGCTGAGCTCGCATGGCTAGGCGCCTGCCTTGCCGGCGCTGATGGCTGGTTAAATATCTGTATTGGTATTGCTAGATAATGAGGGAGATGTCGATATTCTGCATTACAGGATTTTGTTTAATATACCCTTTGATATTGATACACTTAATCGTTGGAATAGAACGCTTCTTCAATCTGATGGATGAGGTTTCGTGGATATGCAATAATAAATGAGTGTTAAATGGTAAATAGTAAGTAAGGCAGAGATTAGACATCGAACTTGACTATCTGCTCTCTTCCTCCGCGGTCTATCTTGACAAGCCTCTTCGCTACGCAGCCAAACAGAACTCTTGTTGTGCTCTGACCCACAATGCCACTGCTTTTGGCTTTTGTTGCCAAGTTCTCCTTGACCTGATTGAGAGACATAGAATAATGCGGTGAGGTCAGTAGCATTGTCAAGAGATAGGCCGTTTGTATCTGTTGCACATTTGGCAGACTGCCACCTTCTGCCGTGGTTGATGATGCACTTGATGCGATGGGTGATTCTGGCGCCGGTGTCTGCTCTGAAAGCTCCTGGAGGTATGCACTGGTGGGAATCCATCAACAATCTTAATTTGTGTTGTAAAAAAAACTGGAAAACCAACATTGTTTCCGAGACAGAAGGAGTTGATGAATTACGATTAGGTAGCACAATGATGTCGCTAACGGTAGCCCAGATCTTGCTCTACGGATCAAAGAGTTAAGAATGAGTACGCGATCAAAAAAAAATGGTAAATATAATCTTACCACTATCTTTTCCAGTTCAAGGCTCACTTTCACTTTGCGTTGTCGAGTAGTCGGAGTTGCTGTTGGCGGAGGCGGTGGTGTCTCTATCGTTTCAGCAGCAGGCTGAAGAGCAGCCGGTGGTGGTGTCTCTGGGAAACTCAGTGATGTCGGTTGCTGTGTCGGATTCCGATCTTCTTCGTTCAGTTTATCGGTGGCCAACGTTCTCAAGTTATCCAGTGGCGGGAACTGTTCGATAGTTGGGTCATCTCCCAGATCCGTACTTGCAAATAATGAGAGTCTCGGGATCTGGGATGGGATGGCCAGTGGTGTTCCAAAAGACGTCGAACTAATATCTCCAAGGTTGACTTCTTCATCGAGCAGATTTTCGGAAAAGTGTAGTATACGAGATGGTTCGCCTTTTGTGGCCCAGAATTTGTCCTCCTGTGGGGAAGTTGGTGAAGATGGATCTTGGGGTTTGGGCTTGGGCTTGAGATCTTCTGCTTGCTCATTTCTCTGGCGTACTCTGGGTTTGGAAATTTGGGTGGAACTTTCCTTCTGATAGTAAGAGTTCAGTTCACGGTATAAAACATTCATGAGGGTGCTTATTACCTTGAGTTTTGAGAGTTCGGCTATCCGGGAATGTAGGTCCTTGACGCGACGTTCTTCTTCTTCTACACGCGCTTTCATGGGAGGTGCTTTATCAGCCGGCACTGTCTGGCGCGAACATCGATATAGAGATTACGGCAGATTAATGTGATGTGGTAACAAACCTGCTCGAGGGTAGTGTTCAGCGCGTCGATATTGGCGCGCACGGCATTCAGTCGATTTAATATCGTGACAATCTGATCGTAGGCTCTAGGCATCGGTCTGATGGGTTCACTGGCCGGCGTATGAGCATGAAGAACACGAGATAGGCAAAGTACGCACTACTGGTCGATATATTTGAGCGCGGCATGCGCGTAAACTTCTGGTTCGATCTCCTGCTTGTCTTCGCGACGCGGTTGCTGTTTCCGCAGCGGTGTTGCGGTAGGTAGCTCTACGCGGCGCACTTCTACTTCTTGGGTCGAGTGGCCGTTGTCATATGTGTTGTTTGATGGAGGGGAAACGAGACGGAAGAGACCAAGCTCTGCAGGGTCGACATCCCTGATGAGGTCGCCAAGGTGAGTGTGGAGGACGGCGCGGGTGAATGCGGTGGGGGCGTTGTTGGGGGCGATGCGGTGGACGGTTGCGGCGATGGCGCGTGTGTTTGTGGTGAGGCGGTCGATCTGGTCTGCGAGCGAGGCCATGGCGGGACGTGTTCAAGCTGAGTTGAGTTGGTTGTGACGCCTTCCTAACTAGGAAATCGCACTTTGCCCTTCTACTGTCATTCGTTTCCTCAGCGCCGCCGTCGCCCTCGGCGCCTCTGTCTCCACGTCCTAGCCTGTTCTACTCATGTGGGAGCCCCTCCCGCTCATCGTCTATGGCTATGCCGTCCACCCGCTCACCCCATCTCGTCGGGAGACACGCCAGTCCACTCGCAACCGTCTTTCCACCGTTACTGAAGCCTCTACCGATGAGCACTCCGTTATGCGGGACGTCGTCACCCTAGAAGTGGGCGACGAGATCTATGCGTTCGAAAAATACGTTCCAACGGGCAGGGATCTGGTTGAGGGTGTTTGGTACCGAGGGCACGTCGCTTGCCTCTCCTAACTTCCATTACGACTATTAACTCGATCATATTATAGATATGTTTTGACTACCACACGACGTCCTCCTGTAACATGGTCCGTCTCCGATCCTTCCTCGTCTTCCTCTGTCGCTCGCCCTTCCTCCAAACCTGAAGAAAATCAGCAAGTTTTCATTGGAATATTTCCAGCATCCCATATTTTCGTCCGCGACGAGCTATCCGATGCCGAGGGTATATTGCCTGACCTCGCCCGCGACATGCAGAATGGGGGAAATGGCAGGATGATTAACCGCATCAATGCGGGCGACCCTCTCGGAAACTGGAACCGGGATAAGGCTAGTGTAGGCATGGACACAGTGCGCGAGGAGGACGAAGACGCGGATGGATACATGTCGAGAAAATCCTTCAAGCTTGCGCCGCCTCCCGATCAAGCAAATTACTCATCGCGCGCTGCCTTGCCAGTTTATTCGACCAGTCTTCGGTCTTCCTCTCCTGCTGATTCTGGCATGCTGAAGCCCCGCCCTCCCCGACCGTCTCGCAAATCTGGCGACGATACCGCCTCAGGCAGCCAACAACCCATTATTGACGAAATTGCATCGGCATTACGCGAATGGCATACTCTCATGTTCCAATATCTCGCCAGGCGAGACTACAAGCTTTTTATGATCGTCCGCGACCACATTGAAGCCCTCCATTTGGGACGCAGGCAGCTGCTTGCAAATACTCTCAGCGCAGAAGAAACCCTCAACATGCGACGTGATTGTGTAACCAGGCTTGTCAGCGGAAACCTCGTTCAAGGGCTAGATGTCATTGTTAGACATCCTACTTGGGGTGGTTTGGTTACTGTCGATGTGGAGGGTGATATCGACCCTCGCAGCTGGGTCAGCGCAGTCCGCATGTACGCTATGCAAGTCTCACTCGCATATCTCAATGCCACCAAGCCGCTGCTAGGGCCGAGCACAGAATACATTCCCTCCGCTCCATTGCCGACGCCTGCACATTCAGCTTTCCCTGACTTCCCACCGTCTCACAAGGCACGGTCACGTTCGCTAGGCTGTCTCGACGATCCACAACGACAATCCGCAGCCAAATTTTATCATGTATTCCTCGATCTCCGCGCGTTCGTAGCCTCACTCTGCGCCCCAGGAGAAACCGCCGAACTGTTTTTCTCTCTCTACAAGAAGCAGGGAACACAATTTGTTACAGAGGAATTTTGCGCCGTTCTAAACCACAACGGCGTATTGGCGCGTGATCCAACCAGTCGCATCCGGACACTCTTCGTCGACCTCGCGGCCTCAGATGTTCAGGACCCCATCTATCTGGTCTGCAGGATCGTTAGGAATGGCGCATTGAAAATAGGCAACAACGTTGGTTCAGGAGCTCCTTACGATGGCCCGCGACGAGGATCCGAGACTTCGATGCGAGATCTGCTATCTCCCACGCCGATGTCAGCGACGACGAGCGGCTGGAGCGATACGGTACACCGACGACCCCGAGCCGCTTCAATGGGTTCGGCGAGCAACCGCAGTTCCGACGTCCGTTTGGTTGTGCTGTGCTGGAACTGACACAGCTCAGTAAGATGGCGTCTGATCAGGTTGATATGTCTCCACTTAAGGAGTATACTATGCCTATATTTGTCCCTGCCAATGAGATATCCTTTTCTATGATTCACCAGAACATCATCAATAACAACACCAAGGAATTTGAGAAATCCCCGAGGTTCGTGCTTTGTTAATCTATGTAATTTTCTTATTTACTCACAGGTTGAATATAGAGCCGAAAGCTTAGCAGTCTCCATCAAAATATTCCGTGGCAATGTAAAAACAGTCGTCCGAGAAAATACCTCCCTTTTGCAAGATACCCCACATACCCTACGCCTTGGATTCCCCGACGTCGTATTCCCAGGCGACGCTCGCAACGAGCTGTATGTCAAGCTATGGTGCGGCGACTTTACAGGCTCTCAAGCCAGTAGTGGACGGCTTAGCGTAGCCAACTTTGCACGCAATCAACTCTCTGTCAACGTTCAGATCACTGTCGAAGTCAAAGACCACACCGGCGCTACGATCGAAAATGTCATTTCCCAAGGAAGCGGCGAACCGCCTCTCACTCAGTTCCATTCGATGGTGTTCATGCGATGTAATGAACCAACCTTTGGTGAATTGATCAAGATCCAGCTCCCTATGAAAGACATGCTCAATTGGCACTTGTTTTTTACATTCCGTAATCGATCAAAAGGGGCGAACAAGGGCGGAGTGGACACTTCTGACAAGCCATTTGCATTTGCATACCAACCACTCTTCCCGGAGTCGAGTGCGTTCGTTGAAGATGGAAGCCATACGCTGGTCATGTATCGTGCGGACAGACTTAACCATCTGACCCATAATCAACTGCCCCAAGCGCTATATCTTACTGGGCCCTCTCGTTTGAGCGCTGGCCAGAAACCGGAACAGCTCAGCATACCTAGCGAACTCATGCGTCTGGCGCCCCCTCTGAAAGACACTCTCACTATCCGCTCCTCACTTTGCTCAACAAAATTCACGCAGAACCCAGTCTTGTTCCGGTTGTTGAACTGGGAAAAGCAGGACAAAGATCTGCTTTCCACGCTACTCACCAAGTTTACATTTGTTGGGGAGGGAGAGATCATCAAGTTCCTACGGGACATATTCGACGCCCTCTTTGGAATTCTTATTTCTCAGAGTAACTTACTTGGCGAACTCGACCATTTGGTTTTCAATGCTCTAGTCACCGTCCTCGGTATCGTTCAGGACCGTCGTTTCAGCAATTTCCAGCCAGTACTTGATGTTTACATCGAACAGCATTTCAATTGCGCCGCTGCATCGTCACATATTATTCATTCCATGAATCGTCTGGTAACCAGCCCCACTGCGCCAGATACGGCTTCACCTCTTCGCGCTGCTTTGAAGGTGTGGCATTATATTTTCAAGTTCATCGCCAGATCTCGAGAATTGCAAAGAATAAAAGAAAGCGGCGTGGGTGGAGGAGCTACCATTGATTATCTCGAAAGCACCTTCAAACGTGAATTGCGGTCTCATCTTTCTGGATTTACGCATATGATGTCCACATCCTCTCCTCCGTCCATCATCGGCACCCAAACAATCGCTTTGCAGCATTTCACCTCAATCCTCCCCGAGCTTGCCAAGATCTACACGACCGTGGAACTTGTTTCGATTGCGACCACCTTTGCCAATGCGGTACAGTTCGGCAAAGGAAAGATCGTAATTTGGAAGTTGATCATGTACCTTCAAATCGTCAAGAGCTTCCTATTCGATAACGCTGAATCCCGCCCACTGCTGGTTGAAGCTGTTGTTATCTGGATCAAACCACACTTTGGTCGCTACGACGAATTCACGCATACTACTGGGAATGATTCCGAGGCTGCACGCGATCTAGCCCGTGTCAACTGGCTAGAAAGCATCAGACTGTGCATCACCATCGTCGCGGTTATGTTAGACAAACTTCAAGGGCATTTGACTGACCCTGCTATTATCGCCGACCGCAAAGCATACAAGCAGGAACAAGACAATATAGAGTGTCTTTTACCTTTGCTTCCACGACTTCTCGACTCTTACCGTGAGATACAATCTCCAGCGTCCAGAAAAGCCATCGAAAGGACCAAAACCCCGTCGACTATCAAAGCCCAAATCCCTGTCACTTTCCCAGAGTCTTATCCGTTTTCACTTGTTGCCTTTATGCCTGAGCCTCCTCGTGGGGTCAGCAACACTCCGATCGCCCAGGAAGGAGAGTCCGTATTTTATCCAGGCTTGGGCGAGGCAGCCATCGTGTTCCTCGTTCTCATCCTCTCTTCCCCTATGAAGTATATCACCAGCTTCCTCCAGACGATGTTGGATATCGAAGGTCGAGACCGGTTCGTCACACTGCTATCACAGTTCTTCAAAGTCGCGACATCGATTCTCGAAAACGACGCTTTCCCGAAGGCGTGGATGAACGTTAATGTTTTGGCTCATAAAGTCTTGATCAAGATTATGGAACCAATAGCCTTCATCATGGAGAAGGAGTTTATCCCCCTCAGGAACTGGAATCGACCTTTGATGCCAATTTATGGAGGGAAGGGTTGCACATGCTGCTGAAACTGCTGTCATCAGAGCACCTTATGATCGAAGACTTCAGTCCACAAGTTAGTCTGATGTCTTCTTTTCTCCGTAGCAAATTACTGAGATACACTCTGTAGAAACGTCGGGCCGTGTGGCGTCTTACTGGTGATATTCGAGGAGAAGGCGCTGCAATTTTGTTGAACCTTTGGCAAGCACTAGGTTCAGATGAACATTTTTCGACGAGCGGGGAGCCAGCTATGCGATATGGAGTATGTTTTTCCTTCATTAGTTATGCAAAACTAACATGTTTTGTAGGGTTACCAAATCTACCTTCATGCCCTTGTTGGCCACATTGTCAATCTATGCCTTAGTCACCACGACCAATTACGAAACAACGCTGTTCAAATTTTATACAGCATGATTGTCTCCGAATATCATCAGTCGGAGCACTTCGATGGAATCGAAAATGAGCTTGTGACGAGGCTTGACTCCCTGTTTATGTCGGATAGCAAGGGTGACGATATCTCAAGAGCCTTCTTCATTGGGCACCTCCGTCATATGTTCGATACTTCGGATGTGGATGAACAATTGAGGGATCAACTGTCCAATTTCCTCGACTCTGTTGATCTCTTCCTTGAACTTCTACTCAGTGTTCGTGCCCTACCTGAAGGAGAAGAATATGCAGATGACAGGGTTATCGCTACTGTAAGTGACTCTTGCATCCTTCTGTCATTTTTCTAATCCCATTGATCTACAGCTACGGTTAATGAACTTTATTCGTCGAATTGGCCGAGACGAAATCTATATCAAATATGTGCACCAACTCGTCAACGTAAGCTTCATTTTGCATGAAGCGAGTAGTGGGTAGTAACTCATGTGACATACTTCAGATGCACCTTCAATCGCAGAATTATGTTGAAGCCGCTCTGACCCTCAAACTGCATTCTGATCTGCATTCATGGGACCTCAACACCTTTGTTGGACCGATGGAAGATTTAGGCTTGCCACAGCAGTCGCATTTCCACAGGAAGGAGACCCTTTGTCTTCTCATTCTTGACTATCTCGGTTCGTGTTGTTGTCTCCTTTGTTGATTGGCAGAATTGATGACGACTTTGTGCTTTTAGGCAAGGGCAAGGCGTGGGAAAATGCCATCGAAATCTGCAAAGAGCTTGCTTACCAGCACGCTGAAGTTACCTTCAATTAGTACGTCGTTTGAAGCTATATATGAGGGAGATGCATACTGAACATGCATGTAGTGGTCGCCTTTCAGAAATTTTGCGTCATCAAGCTGCATTGCTCGAACACATCGTAACAGATCAAAGATTTTATCCAGACTACTATAGAGTTACATTTTATGGAAACTTCCCTGCGGCTATCAGAGATAAAAAATTTATTGTAAGTCAACCTTTGCCGAAATTTCCAAGTGATGTTAACAACTTTGGATAGTACCGAGGTTATGAATGGGAAAGATTTGGTGCATTCTGCGAGCGGATGGTTAACAAACATCCAGGAGCCCATCTACTTCGGACGACCGGAGAACCACCTGTGGACATCCGATATGGCAACGAGCAGTATATCCAATGTACAGCAGTCATGCCCGAGCCAGATCGCAACCTCCCGGTATTTACTAACCCTGATGTTCCTCTGGCTGTGCGCACCTATTATGAGCATAGGTCCGTACAAATTTATTATTAGTAGATGACGCATTGATGACCTATTCTACAGCGCCATCAATGTCTTCTCTTCGTCTCAACAGATCAGAAAGACGACTCGAGACGGAACAGAAGAACTCTGGCTTGAGAAAACATATTATACCACGGAACAGGCCTTTCCAACGGTTCTTCGGCGCTCCGAAGTGATTAACGTTGACATCATTGAAATATCTCCACTGGAGCATGCACTGCAAGAGGTTGAAGATAAGAGCAAGGAGCTTGCGGGTCTGCGCCTGAAGTATGAAGCGCTCGCGAAGACGACGCAAGACGTATCAACGAACGCACTGGCGATGAGCTTGAATACGGCGGTCGATGCGCCTCTAAACAGCGGCATCGCGTCATACCGGCAAATCTTCTTCAGCCCGGATTACGTCGCGCGCAACCCTGAACGTGCAGAGCTTGTCGAGAAGCTACGCACCGCGATCGACGAGCAGGTGCGCATCATCGACAACTGCTTGAAACTGCACGGCCTGCTGTGTCCGCCCGAGTTCATCCCTTTCCACGAGACGCTTGAGAAGTTCTTCCGCAAGAATTTCCGCGACGAGATTAGACGCCTCGCGGTCGACGGCATGTCGGACTCGATCACGGTGTCGACGCGCTCGCACGGCATGGGACCATCGTCTCCTGCCACTGCTGCACCGTACCCCTCCTCTGCGTATGAGCAATCCGTAAAGCGCAGCCTTTCCTCATCATCCACCGCGCGCTTCGTTATTCCGCCGCTGAACGTCGGCCGATCGATAGCGATGACGCCTCCGCTGGAATCTCCAATTAGCCCTGGTGGTGCAAGCAGTTTGCACCATCACCTAGCAGGCGGTCCAGGCGCGTCGAAGCAGACGCCGCTCCAGCGGCATCTCGCGCATCTTGCGCGGCACGGGATCAATGGGGTGTCATCCGCGCCAGGTGACACCGGCGCGGACTCGCTCTCAGAGTCGCCGCATAACTCGTTCGTGAATGTAGGAAGCGGTATTCATGGGCATATTGGGGGCCAGGCGTCGGGAGCGTCGGTGGCGACGTCGTATATGGGGAGCATGGGCTCGTTTGGTTCGATAAAGGGGCGCTTTTCGCGGTTTCCGAGCCTGAATTTTGGGCGCAAGAACGCATCTAATTCCTGACATATACATCACTGAATCATAGACCATTTTCTTTCTTTGGCTTACACACATCCTATTCCTATTCCTTTGTACGCTCCGACATACCGCTTCATGTCTCCTTATTTTGTCCTTGTTGTTTTCCTATCTCACTCCTATTTTTCGTTCTTGGATTAGTTCTTTGTGTAATTTCGATTTTCCATCGACCGTGCTTGTGTACTCTACATAATCCAATTGTCTGCCATGAGATGATCGGGAACACAAAAAAACACATTCAGGCTATATATATACATCTCTATTTTTAGTAGATGACGCAGTCATGACCTATTTTTACAGTGCCATCAATGTCTTCTCTTCGTCGCAACTCGCAACGGATTAGGAAGACGACTCGAGAGAGCTCGATAGTATGGTGGGGTAAACAGGTAGAGGTCGCCCGCCATGTTATCTCCCCGAGCGGGGTAGGGCACGTAACCACTCGACTACTCATAAGTTCGACTCGAGTCTCGACGGCCCCGAACGGGACTATTCTCAACAATGCTATAGGAGCTGAGCGCTGAGCGCTGAGCGCTGATCATTGATGTGATAATTTCCCTTTTCAGGATGCATAGAGCGCCGATCCTTGGGAATTACATAGCCTTTGTAATTCTTCACGAAGGGTCAACGTGCCGTCGGCTCAGCACTTTGCTGAAATCTACATTGAAGGGAAATGTGATAGATTAGATAAGTGTTCTTCAGTTCACTTTGCAGAACGTTTTGATGTCAACAACGGTCTTCTTCATGTGCCATCTTCGCCCCAATATGCTATCAAATGCAACTTGGGGTAGATCACAGGACCGACAGGTCATTATCTTGCTGATTCGAATATTTTGAGAGCGATCTATCTTTCTTGAACTCTGATCCCAACCGATTCCCGATGGATCCCAACTAGCCCGAATATATTCTTACATTCTCCGCGACCACATTCTGTACCCGTTCACACTACTTAATTGCTATCAATCTCTTTCCACTTCATTGTACTAGAATTTGCATGCCCCACAGACGAGGCGCATCACACATATAGGACCGCCATGACGATATCCTCACACAACAACACATATGTCATATGTGCGGTGGGCAGTGACGGCAAGGCAGAAAGCTATCATCGGCCTAGTCAAGTGTCTATTATCTCCTCCCACTGGCAGAGATTCGAGCATTTACCGGTAGCAGTAGTAATTGACAGAGGTGCACTCTTACTGAGGCTAGAGTTACTCTGGACTGAGCCCAGGTAAGCGGACAAATGACGCACATCTACCCAAAAAAGCATATATTTGTTTATTTTAAAATTTCAGTGGCATTTGACCCATCCAGCTCTATGTAATGTGAGGCTTGAGGTTTGTACATGTCACCTTGCTGAAAGTAATGGTCCTGTCGGAATGTCGTTATTTCGACAGGGTGGGACAGAGATCTAATCTTGATTTCTTGTTTGCAACAGAGATATCGAAGGACTTAATGAGCGGACATGATAACAGCAATTAAGTGACGCGCGCACGCGCTGTTCTTCATTCTTGTACCCCGATTAAATTTGCAATCCCTGCAATGAACTGCAATGAAATTCCTGCTCTCCTTTCGCGAGGCCATATATGATCTATTAGATAAAACAGACCTTATAAATCAGATGATAGTCGACATCTATGCTGCGCTCGGAAATTAGAAGAATGGAAAGGGAGAAGCAAATAGAGAGGAAATGTTAAATGAGAGAGTGAGACAGTAACGGCTCACATAGTATGCGTTCTGCGTGGACAGTGCGAGTGCAGCGTGGGTTTGCGATCTAATTATATTTCTTGGTTGCCAAATCGAGCCATTGGACCAACAGGACCACCATTCAGGAGATGATGGTCTCTGAAAGCTCGGCAAGCGCATTTAGTCTACTAAAGCAAAAACAGATGATCTCGCTGATATAGAACTGGAATAAAACTGCTTAATCATATCAGAAATACTAGTACAACACAAAATTCTAAAGACATAATACAGGATTCAAACTGCGGGGTGGCTTTATACCTCTCGCCCGCGCCCAACGTTAAATAGCGATAGTGATAAGCCAGACAGACACAGACAGTGCATACACAAGGCGGGAGACAAAAGGCAAGATACTGTACACATAACAAGCGATGCGAGTCCATGTTTTACTGTACACGGAGACAAGAAACAGAAAGAAAAAAAGAAAACCCATGTGGCCGAGGAGGGGGAAACCAAAAATGAGGAAAAAAGATCATATATACTGATCCGCCAGGTTCGCAAGGGTGTCACTTGCGAGGGTGCTGTCCGCGATGCCGGCGAAGGAGTAGTTGTCGTAAAGATCGAAATCCAGCGCAGGGTTATCGCCAAAGGTATGGATGCCGCCACCGCCACCACCACCATTAGCACTGCCGTCGACTGCCTCGTACGACACCAGGAGGTTGAAATTTTCCATCGGCATGTCATTGACCTTGTACGGCGGACCCCACGGGTTGTGCTGCTCCGCGCCGGCCTGTCCGCCTGCGCCTGCGCTGTCGCCGCCAACGGCTGTCACGTCGCCGGAAAACAACGAGAACGCTGCGCACGACGAGGCTGCGGAGGACGATGTCGCGGTGATGACGCTGTCGACGGGCGACGCGAAGGCGGGATCGAGGTCCGCCGGGGTGCCGAGTGGAAGGGGATACTCTTCCCCGAACGGCTCGTATTTTGGGATGCATGCCTTTTGTTGGTCGAGGAAGCGCGAGGTCATCACTTCGTCGGGTGGCGGGTAGGAGAGCTGGACAGCGTATAGCTCGGGGCTCTCTGTGCTCGCGGCGGAGGAAGAGGCCGCCTCGCCAACAGGAGAGTCGTCTACGTCAGCGCTCGAGGTGTAAATCGACTGCGTGTGTATGCGTAAGAGATTTTGGGTGAATATATGCGTGATAAAGAAGAAGCTCACGTATTTGGATAGTATCTTTTCTAGAGCCTGGCTGAGCAAGTTCCAGTCAAAGACCTTGAGATCCTTTTCAATATTGCGCGGCTTGGGATCTGGAAATTCCATAATGCGCTGGAAAAAGTCGCCAAAACCAGACTTGTGCTTAGAGACGGTAGTCGGGCGGAGGCCCTCGAGGTTGCGCCTGATGCGATTCTTCTCCTCCACAGGGAACTCGCCATTCGTAAGACGTTCGAGAAGATATATGACATCAACTGACGTCACGTAGCACGAGTCACTTTCCTCGCGGTAGATACAGGAGATGACGCTGTCGGCCTCGCAGAATTCATCCTGGGGGATGGGCTCGCAGGAGACTATGAGGCGACGGCCGTCCTGAATTTTTGTGAAGCGGACGAGACGACGCCCGACTGCGACCTCGGCGGGGGTCCATGCAGCGCAGATGGAGGAAAGGGGGGTCACCATCTCGAGGACGGGGGTCTGAGCATAGAGGTCCTCCTGGGCAGCAGCGGCGGCATGCTGCTGCTTGGTGCGCATGAGGGACTGAGCCTTCATGCGGCGGTGGAGGCGGGTCTTGCGCTGCGGGGGCGATTTTGAAAAAGACGAGCGGTCTGCATCACCGGGGGCAGGATGCGGGTTGGGCCGCCTGCGCAGAGAGGTGACGTCAGAGACCTGAAGCCGGGGCAACTTGGTGGCATCCGACGAGGAAGAGGCGGTGGACAAGCGACGCTCATGGGTACCTAGAAAAAAAAATTCATCAGAAAGTGGAACATAAAATAAAAAAGGAGAATTGTTGGTACCGGACGCCCAGTAGGAAAACTCGCCAAATGTGACGGTGTCTAGGATGTCGTTGTCTTCGTTCAGAGCCTGAACGGAGATGAGGACCTTAGTGGAGGGAAACTGGGCGCGGTCGAAGGGCGGGGCGGAGGCATAGAGCTGCCAGCGGCCATAGGAGACGGCGGGGAGCTGTCTGACCTTTGTGGGGACGGCCTTGTTGCCGACGACGAGACGGACGTACATGGCGTCTGCAAGGTCGGGGTGGAAGTGGATGCGGACGGTGATGGGGACGCCGCGCTCGCCCTCGGTGGGGGTATAGCCGAGGACATGGATGATGCCGGTGGGGGAGACGATGGGGGGCGAGTCGGAGGAAGCCATGGGGTCGGGACTGGACGCGGCCAGTACTTTAAACAGCTCACACTAGAAAGGGGCTCTTCCGCCCGATCGGGGCTGGAGCGCGCCAATCACGTTATATACATAGCCGCCCATTGTTCCGCCCAACTCGTACACACAACGCACCCCACGCACGCCGCGCTCGCACGCCCACCCACGCACCACGCACGCACGCACCACGCACCACGCACCCGCTACGCTACGCGCGCCCATCGCACCCCGCATGCTCCGCCGCCCACGCCCCCCCGTCCCACCACCGCACCACGCACGGGACGTGCCCCTCGTGCGACACCACCCGCCCGCACACCCCGCACCGCCGCACAAACAGGTCCCCGTACGCCAGCACGTGCCCCGCCACCGTCGCCAGCCCCCCCGCCCCCGCGCCCTCCAGCCCGCGCCCCAGCTGCTGCGACACCTGCGCAAACACCCCGAACGCCGACTGCCCCCGCCCGCCCGTCGCCTCCCGCGGCCCGAACGCGCGGATCGTCTCCACCACCACCTCCCCCGCCTTGCCCACCCCAATCCCCATGTACACCGTCATCACGTCCGCCAGCGCCAGCCGCACCACGCGCCCCTTGATGCGCATCTTCGCCGCGTGCGTCTCGTTCCACGCACGCGCCCACGCGCCCAGCTCTGCCAGTGGCACGTCCGCCTCTGCCTTCCGTGGTAGCACCGCGAGGCCTCCCTTGCACGTCTCCTCGGCGTAGACCTCGGGACTTGCTGCGCGTCTGCGCCACGTCAATCCCTGTTATTTCACCAGCACGATTCTATAACTCACCGTCTCTTCCGGTTCTGCCGGCGCACTTCCGTCCCGATCCCACTTGCCCCGTCCCTTTCCAGGCTCTCCCGCGCCTGGTGGAGAGCACCCTGTACTGGCTCAGACATTGCAACTTCTCCTATTTCCTTCAGCACCCCAAACTGGGCCCCCACCTCAGCTGCTCCCTTACGCATCTGCAGCAGCGTCGGGGGCACCTGCCGCACCCGTGTAAGTCGTTCACGCAGTGCCTGCAACGTTTCAATCTGTGCTTTCAGCGGTTCGGTCATCGTTGTCGTTGTCAAAAAAGTTGGCGCGTCACATATGTCACGTATACACTGGTTATTCTATCTGATAAGATCAAGTCCATATCCCCACCCCCACCAATCCGCCCCATCCGCCGTCGATCTTGCCTACTAGAATGAATACCATCCGCGAGTCCCCCAGACCAAGGCGGAAGCTGAATCTTCCACTCATCGACTCAATTGCGCTATTCAGTTCCTTGGTAAGATCAAGTTCCGTGTGTTGCATCTACACCACAGCGTTAATCAGCACGATCATGACGCTCTGCGCGCACACCTACGCCATTCCCGCTCAAGCCTAGAGCCTCGAGGACTTTGCCTGGGCTTGAAAAATCGCCCTCACCCAACCAGAACGCGACGTCTCCAGTGTCGTCGCCCTCGCTGCCCTCGCCCGCCAGAATACTGGAGCAGGCGCGCGAATATGCGGCGTCCTGCGCGTCCTTGGCCAGCTGATATAAATACCTCGCGATCGCTTCAGACGGCGCGTCGGACGGGTACAGTACAAGGTGCGCGGCGTCAAAAGTGAGCTGCTTTGTCGACGCTCCGCAGAGTAGCTGCGCAGTTGCTGCAAGGGGTGCCGCGTCCTGCACGGTCGTCTTTTCGCGAATAGTACTGGCGAGCTCGTTCATCATGTCGTCAATGTGCAAGTTCAAAGTGTCACTGAGTGACGTGACACGTGCATTCGTGACGGCTGCGAATGATATTTTCTCTCGCGCCACGCTCGTCTTCCCGTTCCCTCTCTCCAATGCTTCGCAAGGCTGCGCGCGACCCCGCCGCCGTCCTTCGCCGCCAGCTGCGCTTCGTACCGTTCCAACATGCCTCGCCCTGCTACCGCCGCCTCTACTCCATCCCCACCCCGCCCCCGCCCGCAACCAAGCTCCAAACCGGAGAACAACCCCCGCCCCTTCCCCCGCACAAGAAGCCCAAGCTTGATTTGCGTCCGGGCCCGGTGAAGCCCAAACAATCGCCACCTGCGGGTGCTCCGCCGCCCTCCATCAATGCAACGGTGGCACCTAGTGTCACCCACGTCCCCGCACGGCCTTCCCTCGGCGAGGCGACAAAAGAGGCGAAGCACGATATCGAGGACGCAGAGACGCATGGCATCCTTACACCGCCGCCACCCGGCGCCAACTGGGCGCAGCGCACGCTGCACCAGGTCATTCAAATTGCGGTATGTTTCCTGTCATTATTCGTGTTGAAAGTTGGCTGGGAATTCATCCATTAATGGCGTATGTTTTGTGCTATTAGAAATTCTACTACCGTGGCACTAAGCTCATCTTCACCCGGCGGAAAGCCATTGCGCTCATCCATGCTCGTGTAAAGGCCGGTGGGGCCCCGCTCACGCGTGCCGAGTTTCGCCTCATCGAGACACAGAAAGACGATGTTGCCAAGTTTGTCCATCCACTACTTTGTCGTCCCATTTTAACAATTTTTTATATTCTTGCGTAGACTAGTACCATTCCTAATTATCGCTCTCTTGCTCGAGGAAGTTATCCCACTCATCGCAATTTACGTCCCGGCCATGCTACCTTCAACGTGCATCCTTCCATCCCAGCGCGCGCGTATCGAAGAGAAGCGCGCGGAGAAGGCGCTTGCATTCCAGGCGACATATGCTAGTGTGTACGCCGGGCTCCGGAATAAGGCGTCGGCGGGCCACATGCCGCTCGCCGCGCTAACAGTGGCGGACGCACCTACGGCGGTATGCGGGTATGTCTCATTGATGTTTCCTTTGTTTTCTTTTCTTCCATCTTATTTGCCTCTTCGCCTCTTTTTTTCTCGTGTCCGAGTACCCTACCTGCCTATTTCCTGCCTATCTGTCTCTCCTCTTGTTTCCATCCTCGCCTTCTATCTGTCCCTTCTTTTTATTTTACATGCCTCTTTGTGTGCACTGCAAGCCGTCGCCATGCCACGCTTGCTTTCAACCGGGCCCTAATTCTCTTTTTCCTTCTTATCCTTCCTTTTTTCCCCAGACGAAATGCTGACTGCTTATATCTCTCTTTGTCGTTTGCAGGTTGCTGGGCTCTCGACGATCGGCATTGATGCACTGCGCATGCGCCGTATTCAGAAGCATCTAGCATTCATTACGCGCGACGACGAGAAGCTTCTGCGGGATAACACTCCTCTTTCACGTCGTGCGCTTGTGGAGGCGCTTGAGGAGCGTGGAATGTACGTCGCTTGCCATTCCCCTTTTCCTTATCTGACTAGTACATTGCTGACTAATCTTACTTCTTATTCCTTTTTTTCTTCTTCTGGGTCTTCATCTATTATTCGGATGCATGCAACAATAACACCAACCTCTTCTGGAATGTAGACGGACATCTCCCAACCTGACGCACGAGCAGCTGCAGGCACGGCTGCAGTGGTGGCTGGATTCTATCAAGGCATCCACTGGGGCTGCTGATGCTGATGCCGCAGCCACCCTCGAGCGGAGACTGGCGCTGGTCATCTCAGCTGCGGGCCATGCGCCCTCTTCATAGATAGACGAAATGTGGGATGATCCGTGGCATAATTACTTACTTCTATATCCATTCTGGCAACCTAAATATTGGACCGCTCACACTGTAACCTGCACATTGCATAGACTTACTAATTAATACATACACCCCCTTGTCCCTACATACATACTCTCACACTCTCGCTTTCTCAAATGCGGACGATCTTAATTCCACTATGCCTTGGCGCATGTCAATATTCGATCGTCTCCTCCGTCGTTCGTTCAATCACAGGCCACACACTGCTTCGATTTTTCTCCTTTCATTATGCGATCACCATTGAAGTCTCGTACATACCATACTACAAAAAAAAAACAACGCGCACACACATAGTACCTCGTCGCCCGTCATCGGGATCGCACGTACGCAAGGGTCTGCCAGCCCCGCGCGGAGGAGGGACGCATCATGATCGCCCGCTGCGCCAGCGCCTGAGCCGTGCGTCGTTTGTCGCCTGTGCCGTCTTCTAGCCTTCCGCCTGTGTCGCCTTGCACCGCCTGCGCAACAGCGCGGATGCTGAGTGCGCGCCCCGCTGTTTCCACCCCACCGCCCTCGGCGCCTGCCGCCACCCCGTCCTGCGTGGTGCCCAGGACGGCGAGCGCATCGCCTGCGGCCGCTTGGTCGACCCCGGTTTGCAAGATGAGCGTGGCGAGGCGCGTGCGGGGGCCCAATTCGGCGGGCTCGGCGACGATGGCGTGTTGTGCGATGGAGAGTGCTGTTTTTGTGTCGGCCTAATGAACGCCGAGGACAGATGATTTGGGCGAAAAAAATGGGCGACGTTAGTTAAAGACAATAAATTATGGTGGCATGTAAAGGAATTCTAAAAGAATGTTCCACCAGAGGCAAAGAAGTGCACCTGTCCGCCACACACTAGGTTCTCGAAAGCATGCTATGAAGATGGGGACACATATGACAATGCGCATACCGCCACCTGAAATGCAGAACGCCTCCAAAAAATGAAGATATGCAACAACAATAAAAGAAAGAAAGAAATGCAAAGCATCATACAAGAAAATAAATTCGCTTACCTGCGCAAGATGGTGCTGGATCAGCAGATAGTCCACATGCCGCTCTGGGTCAAGCCGGTGCTTCTGCTCGATGGGCAGTGCGAGAATCTCCGAGAGGGCAGCGTCGACGAGGCCGTCGTCGGCCGTGAGAATACCCATCCCCGCGAGCGCATTGATCGCCGCTAGGTTTTCAGGATCAGAAGCGATGCTGCAGCACGCCGCGCAAAATCAGTAAGTATACAGGAATGCCATCTGTGCAACGGGGAAATGAAAAACCCACCACTCGAGCAGCCGCGATTTTGCAGTCTCCTTCGCCTCCTCCGTCCCAATCGCCCAAAGGGTCTGTGCCAGGACGAGTGTAACATGCCCGCGCAGCATCTGATCCGCGCCCGCCGCCCCGAGGCCATCCTCCAAAAATCCAAGTGCAGCCTCTAAGTTTCCGAGGGAAAAATGGGCGAGCCCCGTACCGAGCTGCGCCTGCACCTTCAGCATGCGTGTAGGCCCATTTTCGTCGTCTTTGTCGGCCAACAGCCCGAGGGCTGTCTCGAAGGAGCTGATACTTTCTTCGTAGGCGCCCTGTGCCAGCCGCAGCCGGCCGAGGGTGGTGTTCGCGATGACATATCGACTTTCGACCTCTGCATCTTCGGTCTCCTCGTACGTGGTCTCCAAAATTTTGATTGCACGTTCTACAAGTTCTTCTCCGAATGATGAGTGCCCTAAGCGTTCGCAAACTAAAGAAAGGAGATGCAAGCCTGACGCGTCGCTTGGCCGGCGTTGGCAGTATCGATTGAGGAAGAAAAATGCTGGCAGCAAGCCCTCTTGGACTTGGTCATGGCGTTGCAGCTTCTTGGTCTGCTCGAACATTTGAGATGAATACTCATAATCTGCTTCAGACTTTTCACGAACACAAAATGTTAATAAGCGCAAGTTATGTAAATAACAGAAACTTACCACGGGATTAGGCAGTCCAACAGCATGCTCAAGGAGCAAGGTAGCATCTGCCTTGTCACCGTTCGCCGTGGCAACCAGAAATTGGCCAACCCATGCCAGAGTATTATCAGGATCGAGCACCTGTGCACGATACAAAGCTTCGTTCGCCAATTCAACATCGCCGTGGTATGCATACAACAATCCGAGCTTCACCCAAGTATCTGCATTCTTTGAGTCAATTTCGATGGCTCTGATGTATGCGTGTTGTGCAGCCTTGGCATGCGATAGGAAGTATGCATTGCCCAATGCCACCCAGTAAATGTCCTTGCCGACATTTGACTGGATAGCCTTCTTCAAGAATTCAAAGGATTTCTCTTTGGCAGCTGTGGTGTCTACCGTCGCTGCTACTTTCGTGGCCCAAGATTGGAGAGAGACGGCAATATCGTACCAAGCGCCAGAGGCCGATGCTGACTTAGCGACAGTTGGCAAAGATACGCATGAATGGCCACAACGATGGCCTGAAGGCTGCTTAAGGGCTCATCTTCGCTGAATAAAGGCAAAGGCACGATCTTGATAATTTGTTCTGCTGCATCTTGAGGTGCAAGGAATTGATGGATTGGAAAGTTTGCCGGATATCTGCCTCCTTGATGAAAGTGAAAAAACTGGAGGAAAGCTGGAAGGCAGCATCTCCGATCATTTTCCATGCCATGGTACGAAAGCCTGGTACTCGTTGGATCATGTCAAGTGCAACCTCGATCGCATCCATGAACGATTGTTCAGCACGGATCTGAAAACCGTCAGAAACCTGTGAGCGACCGAGATCGAGATGGGCTTGTCCCAGCAGGGCCAAAATTCCTGCTTCATCTGGTCGAGTTTTGCGAATGGCTTCCAGAATCACGATAGCTTCTTCATAAACCCCATGCATTGTCTGACGTCCGCGATGAAGTAGGAGCATAACCAATCATCGGGCTTCATTTCAAGAGCATGGGTAAGAGTTTTGAGAGCAGCTACGTGCCTTCCTGCTTTGTTATATGCCTCACCCAATCGGACCCAAAGAGATTGATCCTCTGGTTCCACTCTGAGCGAAATTTGGAATGCCTGTATAGCTGCGGATAGTCTTTATAGTGCTGCCGATGTACAGTCAATATATAGCAACAGACTAAATGTGAATGCCTTGCTCACGAATTTTACAATGCCAACTGCTTTCCAGGCCCAAGAATTTGTTGGAAGGTATCTGTTGGTCACGTCGAGTTCCGCTTTTTGTAACCCTGCGTTAAGGCCGCCCTCTCCATCGATTGTCCTCTGCGCTACGACCTCGACCAAATCCCATTCCCTGTCGTTCGCGAATCCCTCTGCCAGTCGGCGAGCGGCTACTGTCTCCCGCGCATCGAGTTCGAATGCTTTCTGGAAGCATTTGGATGATCGAATAGGATCCGGCGGAGATGATTGCTCAAGGTAATATATGCCGAGAGATGTGAACGCTGGAGCAAATTCTGCATCGTGTTTGAGAGCATTGATAAAATATTTATATGCATCCTGTATATTTGAGCCTACAGACTTTATTATTGAGTACCAGAAATTTGTATTATCAAGGCAAACGTACCGCCAATACTCATGTTGCATTTTCCGATGCGCCACAGACAACGCGCGCGTTCGTGATTCAGATGATCCCCTTCAAGGTCTTCGAGAGTCTCCAGTACTTGTTGGAGTTCTTGTAAACTCTCTTCATAGCGACCCAGCTGGTATTTACACCATGCAGTTTCTTCCTTAGCACGCAACCCAGTTTCCATATCGCCTGGTAGAAGAGACGAGACCTGACTAAAGACCCCCGCCGCTTCGTCCCATGTCGACGCAGCTTGAAGGATGTAGCCACGGCCCATCATGGCTGCCGTATTATTTGGCGAGCGCGCAAGAATTTCGTCGATGATGCGTGTTGCCTCTGGATGGTGTTTAGGAGAGAAAAAGTGCACGAGAGACGTAGCCAATATGACCTGAAGGCCCGTGCGGGTCCTACAGAACATGTTAGAATATAGAAATAAGAAGGAAAGAGATATGACGCACTTGGGCAAAGACTTTGCTAAATCCGATTCGAGAGTGTTCAGCTTGCGTAGCCCTTGTTTTGAAGTTTTGATTGCATTCTCATAGTCGAGTTCGTTGAGGTACACTTCTGCCAATATCCGAGAACCCAAAATAGTATCTGACAGCCCAACAGATGCGTTCTGGGCGTATTGAAATCAGCACAAAGTACTAGAAAAAATGTTAGAGTATGCACCAAGATGACATCCACAGGATCTACGTCTTCGCCAAGATTGAAAATGTCGCGTTCTTCCTCATCTTCTGATAATATTTCTTGCTTGTACGCAAAATATCCACGGAACAAGGAGGCCAGTGCCGATTCTGGAAAGAGCCTGATATACGCCCGCACATGTTCTCGATCATATTCAGCTGCGATAGCGTCAATGCCAGAACGACAGACGAGGCAAACGAACATGAACTCACAAAGATCTTCGCAGTCCAAGCTTTCAAAAAATAGCCTCCATCCCAACTCGTCAGGCTTCTTGAGTAGCACAATGCCTTCTATGTGCTCATGCAGCTCGCGCACGGCCTTTTGCTTCAGCGCTCGCCCCTCGGCCGTGGCCGGTATTGACTGTAGATATTGTTGCTTATACCGCAGCTGCTTTGCCTCGATTTCGCGTCGCAGGTCATCCGAAGTATTAGGATGATTAAGGATAGATTCATAAAGAGTGGATAGCTATGCACAATATGGGGATCAATGTCAGAATGCAATGATTGGGACGAGGGCGCAACCAACCTGTGATTTGTCGAAGATCTCCAAGAACACCTCCTTGCGCAACTGTCGGGGCTCCCTGCTCCCAATCGCATCCGCCGCCTTTCGACTTCGCGTTTGAACATGTCCGCCTCGAGGGCCTCTGTCAGCGCTACGACTTCCTCTAGCACGCGAAAACCGTCGTGAATCGCTTCTTGCGCGTCATACGTTGTGGATCCTGTTGGATTGGTGGGATCTGGGGGCGGCAGGGTAGATAGAAGAGAATAAACATTGGATTCGGGGAGGTAGTACGAGAGGCCGCTGATAATCTACAAAGAAGAGGAAGGTATTTGAGCTTGGGGTGGTGGTTGAAATTCTATCATTCAAATATACCTGCTGCCGGGACCCATTTTTCCGATACAGCGCGATCAACTTTTGCAGGGTCTCAGCGCACTTGACGGCGTCCTGGCTAAGATCCACGGTCAATATCCAGTCCCTCTTACACATAGTGAATCATAGTCACCTCTTATTAAACACACTCAGAAGCTGCACCAGGACCTCCGCTTGCTTCTCCCATTCTCCTTTCCTATCGTAGAAGTTTGACAGACCCTTAGAGCAAAAGACAAGTTTAACACAATGCAATTTATCGGGCGCCTAAAGAAAAACCCACCTGCCACGCCAAGGGCTGGGATGTGTTCAACTCAATGGCCTTGCGATATATCTTGATGAAACAGACGCACTCAGTTAGATCGGTGATGACACGCGCCAGAGAAGAGGTACTGTACTTGCTCGCTCTGGTCGAGTTCGCCTAGCTCTAGCAGTGCCAGTGCCAGAAACACATGTCTGTGCACGGGAACGTCGCGATACACGTCAGCAAGGTAATGTGCAGAGACGAAGCGAAGGGATGCGAGACTGACGCGTTGTAGTTTTCGGGCTCAAAGTCCAATACGAGCGTCGACTCCTTTTTGGCGGTGAGATAGTCCTTTTTCGTTATGCCGTCGCGTGCGGCTTTGAGGTGGGTTTTGGCAAAAGACATGTTATGGAGTGAAATGTTTATTGTGCAGTGAACATCGATGGTTCACGCATACATAGAGATCAGTCTAGTAGTTGAAGTGAGAGAGTATAATCCGCGTACACACGCGATCAAGTTACAACTTGGAAGTAGATAGTAGATTAGATTAGATCGCGTCCAGTGTCCTGACTCCTACGCGCGTCTCTACAGGCTTCCACATCTTTTTCTAAATTCATTTCATATTTCTGATTGAGCTTATGTTGGAATGGGCGGCTTCGGGATTACCAAAACGCCCTACTACTGGCATGATTGATATGTACCCATAATATCCCAACATATGTGTGGCTAAATCTGTCAGAACAGCGTAAGCATAGTAATTGATTATACTAAGAAGAGAATAAGAGCGTATAATATGGGTATAACTACATGGAAAACGCTGAACCAAATTAAGAGAGCAATTATACCACAATAACCTTAAAATACATTAAACAGATCACCAGAGAAGCGCCCACCAGAGAGACCAACAAGGTATACCCTATAAGTACAATATAAACAACTAATGATGATCAGAATCAATCAGTACAGATTGACGTTGCCCCAGCGACACCGCCGTGGAATTATCAGAGCGGTATGTGCGGAGGAGTAGGAGAGAGAGTGGGAGTTGTCTGGTTCTGCAAATACTCCACATACTCGACAAGGAACTTGACCTGTTCATACGTTTCCACGGCCTTCGCACTTCGCCGTCGCCGCACAAGCGTGATCACCTTCTCGACAAAGGCGACGGGGTCTTGCGCCGGTGCGGGTGCGGAAACGCTTCCATTCGCATACGCAACCGTTGAGCCGTTTATGATGGTAGAGAGTGAGTAAGCGTTGCCAAGCCAGCCGCATAGCCCGAGCCTGATCACCCAACAGCAGGCGACGACGCCTGCGCGGCCAACGCCGCCGCGACAATGTACGAGAACGGGCACGCCGCAAAGGGTATACCGGTTGATCAGGTCCATGAGGTAGGTATCAAGACATGCTGCGGATGTCGGCGCAAGGCCCTCTGGAATAGGTAATCTGATGCAAATGGGTAGAATCAAGTAAGTATGTGGGCGAATATGAGAGGGTAACAGGATCGTACCGAAGAACGTCAATTCCGATCGTTTTTGCACACTGTTCGTATTCGGGCCATGGGGCGCCTAGAAATTCGAGTTCTTCGTTATCCAAGCAACTTTTAAAATCCGAATGTTAGCATGGATCGTGCGACGGCAGAACAAGGGAAAAAAAGCTGACCAGACGATGCATCCAACACCTAACTGCTTCATGCGTCTCATATCGGTTTCAAGGTCTCTGCAAACACCGCTTCGGCCTTTCACAGGGCCCTCAAGGCGAACTGAAAAATATGAGCGCAAGGAGCAGAATAGTGATGGTGAATATACCTTTCTTGCCCGGACATGACGATAAATATAGATTTCCAATTGTAAAAGGAGGAGGATTGCGAGTAGATTGACGATCATGGTAGGGTATAGTTTTTGGCGTGATTGTCATGGATGGCGTCCGAGAAAAAGGAGGCAAAAACAATGGGGTTTCCATTGGTGACGGGTATGACTCTGAAAAGCGAGAAGACACGGAGAGGGAGACAGATACATTGGTTTCAGGACGAAAGCCGGTCAATGTGACCTGTTCAGTGCGAATGCGGGTATCTTGGCCACAGTCTATGCCCGAGTTTAATGCAGCGTGGAGAGCGTCGGTTACGTGTGAACGGGTGCGAAAGTAGCTCTGCGGTGTTTGTTTCGTGAGGGTAGCGAAAGTAGAAAGAAAGGGCGGCAGTGGCGGCAGTAGAGGCTGCAGCGCTTGAAAGCGTGTATCACGCAGGGAAGACAGGCGGTCAAGAGTAAAGGAAGCGGGTATATCGAGGAGACTAGGCGCGCTTTGGGACAGAAGCGCGTGCGAGGAGATGAGGTCAACAAGGTCTGCTGGAATCATGAACGAGATGCTGAGATGTGGGGTGTGAGCACATAAACGCGGCAGACATGGGCAGGACGTACTTGATAGGGTGGGTGCGTGACGTTTTCACCTGGGCTTGGGAAGAAGTGGGCAGGGGCTCTGACATGGCGGCCATGATTTCGTCCTGGAGACTGACAGATGGACAGGTGTCGGGTACGGCGGCGTCGGCGGGGGCGGGGGCGGGACACCATGCGCGCAGGCGGTCGTTGAGGAGCTGGCGCGCGCGCAGCTGGGCGAAGTGGTCGGGCGCATGGAGGGACAGGGGCAGGTAGCGGACGGGGGCACCTGGACGCGGGTTAGAACATTGCAGAGCGCGTGATGGGGCGCGACGCACCGTGGACGCCGAACTTGGCGCGACTGTAGTCGCTGGCGTGGTGCTGGGACGCGAGGCGGGCGAGGTGGGCAGGGGCGGGGACGGGGGACGGCCGGCAGGGAGGGACGGACATGGGGGCGGGGGACAAGCTTGACGCTTGGCAGTGATGGGGTGGCGCACGTGCTTGGGCTTCTTCCTTCGCTGGTGCTGGTTCCCACTCATTCTCTTCCTCGTCTTTTGCAGCAAGGCTGGCTCTCGCTCGTCCCCTCAGCCGCAGCCCGTCCACGGTCCTTCACCCCACTCGTTCCCATGGCCCTTCGTTTCCAGACGAACTACGACTTCACCGATGTCCCCATCCCCACCACCCGCCAGCCCCCGCCCTCAGGCGCCACCATCCGCCGCGCAAAGACCCTCACAAAGCCAGAGCGCGGCGTCGCTCCCGTCCCCCTCATCAACCCCCCCACCCTCCTTCCAGGCTCAGCTGGCGCCCCCCTCCCACCCTCCAACGACGACTACAATGGCTCGACGTCGTGGCGCATTTTCTCCCGCATAGTTACCTTCTGGGCCCCCGACTTTGTCCTCAGCTCCCTCGGCGGCCTCAAGGACAAGGCCGTTCGCCAAGCCTGGAGAGAAAAGGTCGCTCTGTGCTTCCTCATCGGCCTCATGTGTTGTACCGTCGGCTTCGTAACCGTCGGCTTCCAGAAAGTCCTCTGTCCTGAAACCAGCATTTCCAACTTCCTCCGCGTCGGCACTTCCAATGTTGTCCTCGGCGTACACGGCACCATGTACAACATCAGCCACCTCAAGGTCCCCAGTGGTGCTACTTTTTCTACCCTGACAGGCGCCCCTGGCCAAGATATCACCCCTTACTTTGTACGGAGCGCTTCCCAGTTCAAATCTTGTTCGGGCCTCAAGTTTCGTGTCGCCCTCGACGATCCCTGTCCAACCCCAGATTCCTGTCCTTTGGGCCTTCTCAACTCTACCGCCAATCTCAACAGCCTAGGTTTGACCAATACTCAATTCATCGTGGGTTATACATGGGACCAAATCGCCAATCTTACTGGATTTCTCGTCCTCGATGGTGCTGTCATCAATCTCACCCCATACTTGTCTCTCCATAGCAGCCCTATTCCGTCGGACAGCGTCGATGCAGCCATTCGCACCATCATGAAATCCGACGTCAGCGGCAGTGGCAAGGATGCCATCCGACTTTTCTACAACCGCGCCGATCTCAAATCCGCTATTCCATGCATCAAAGAACGTTACTACGCAGGCAATATCGACAAGGTCACACCAGGCTGTTTCGTGTCGGCACTATTCCTCTATGCAGGCTTAATTGTCATCCTTGGATTGGTTTTCGTGCGCTTCGTCATGGCCTGTATCTTCAACTGGTTCCTTTCAGAGAGACTGGCGGGTCCGCCCACCAGCCATGATCTCAATCGTTCTGCCATCAGTCCTGCGGTCATGCCAGAAGGAGCCAACGTTTCCGTTGACAACAAGAACGGTACTGCACCCTGGGCGGGCGGTCAAAAGAAGCTCAGCAGCAAGGCCAACAAGATCGTCCCCTCGCTCACATCCTCATCAAGTACAACATTGATCAACTCGGACAACGGCACAGCACCCATCATGAGTCTCACGCAGATTGGAGCAGAGTTGTTTGCCGTCTGTTTGGTGACCTGCTACTCTGAAGGCGAGGAATCATTACGCACCACCCTGGATTCCATATCAACGACAACATATTCGGACGCGAGAAAACTTTTGTTCATTGTTGCTGATGGCATGATCACTGGAGCTGGAGAAAAGAGGAGCACGCCTGATATCTGCGTTTCTTTGCTAGAGGCAGATCCACGCTTTGGAAATCCCATCCCCATGGCATATGCTTCGGTCGGCTCAGGGGCAAAAGCTCAGAATCGGGCAATGGTATACGCGGGTCACTACAGTGCGTATGGTGTATTCATTTTAAGTCCACATTAACTGATGCTCAACAGCTGTGGCGGGACGCCGGACGCCTACTGTCATCATCGTCAAGTGCGGAACTGATGCTGAGGCCATGTCTGACAAGAAACCTGGCAATCGCGGGAAACGCGACAGCCAGCTCATTTTGATGAACTTCTTTTCCCGCGTGACTTACAACGATCGCATGACACCCCTGGATTTTGACCTTTTCCGGAAGATGCACATCCTGATGGGCGTCACACCCGACTTTTTCGAGGTTTGCCTTATGGTGCGTGGGAGAAAGTTTATTATCTATATTGCGAATTTTCAATGCGTTTGTCTGATAGGTCGACGCTGACACCAAGGTGTTCCCGTCATCGCTGAAGCACCTTGTCAACTGCATGCATCACGACCAAATGATCATGGGTGTGTGCGGCGAGACGCGTATCGCGAACAAGCGTCAATCATGGGTGACAGCCATTCAGGTCTTTGAATATTTCATTTCCCATCATTTGGCAAAGGCATTCGAGTCGGTCTTTGGAGGTGTTTCCTGTTTGCCAGGATGTTTCTCTATGTTCAGGCTCAAGGCAAGAAAAACGACAGGCGATGATTGGGTCCCGCTCATTATCAAACCCGAAATCGTCAAGGAATACAGCCAAAGCGAGGTCTCTACATTACATCAGAAGAATCTCCTCTTGCTTGGTGAAGATCGTTTCCTCACGACAATCTTGATTCGGACCTTCCCGAACAGGAAAATGATGTTCTTGCCCCAGGCTAGATGTAGGACGATCGTTCCGGATACCTTCAGCATTCTCCTCTCGCAACGTCGGCGATGGATCAATTCAACTATTCACAACCTCATGGAACTGGTTCTCGTTCGCAATCTCTGTGGTACTTTCTGCTTCAGCATGCAGTTTGTCGTTTTCATGGATCTCGTTGGCACGGTGGTGCTTCCTATCGCCATCAGTTTGACATATGCCCTCATCGTTAGTATGGCCATCACCCCTCCGAAAACTTTCGAAGAAGCTATTCCACTCATGCTGCTCTGTGCCGTTTTGGGTCTCCCTGCTGTTCTGATCATGATCACGACAAGAAAAGTGGTATATGTCTTCTGGATGTTGATCTATCTGCTCGCTTTGCCGATATGGAATTGTGTCCTGCCTTTATACGCGTTTTGGCATTTCGACGACTTCTCTTGGGGAGAGACGAGGTACGTTTTGATTATTTGACTCATGATAAATTCGTGCTAATCATGCTATTTTGCTTATACAGAAAAGTTGAAGGCGAAGGCAAAGATGAGGGTCATGGCGGTGGAGGCGGACATGATACTTTGCCTGCCGTACCATTGCGTCGTTGGGAGGACTGGGAACGGTCGAGATTGCGCAAACTCAAACGCGAAGAGAGACGTCGCAAAGACTTCGAGCGAGCCCATCCCTCCGGTTACATGGCTGGCGACCGCGACTTCCTCGCAGCTCCAGACACCCGCAGCGTCTATACACGCAGTCAGTATGACGGCTCTGATACCATGTCATTAAACTCCTCAGACGACGATCACTGGGGCACGCAAATCGGAGGCTACAACGAACATAACACACAATTTCCGCCACCGCCAGTCGGACTAATTCGCCCCGAAAATGTGGACAGAGCCAAGGTGGTGGACGGCGCCGAACTAGAAGCCATGCTGGAAATGGGATTCGACGACCGGCCACCCGCGCCTAATGGCACATCATATGTTCCTCGCTATCAACTAACCGACGGGTCGACTACACAACTTGCTAATGTCAATGGCAATGGATATTCACCGCTAGCTAGATCGGGTTCGCCAGGGCTCGCGAACCAAAACCTAAATAACATGTTATCACCCACATCACCTACAATACCTATCTCAGGCGACTCTGGGGCTGGGCGCCAGCCGCCTCGAAGTGCGGGTGCTCCTGCTGACCGCTATGGACCGCTTGGCCCTCTCGATCCCGAGACCAAGTTCTGAACATTGGCCGTCTTCGTCTCTTTCTCCTTGGCCTCTCTTCAAGACACACATTTATCCATCCTTTGCATACCTGCCCGATCTTTGCATTATTAGCTATACCCCTCACACCCATGCGATGTCATTCACGTAGCTTTTGCACCTCGACCGTATTTCATGATGGACCACGGAAGTTTCTTAGTACCCGCCTTTTTAATACCCGTAGTAGTAGTCGTCACTGCGGGACATTCCACGTTATCTCGTAGCTAGTTGGGCCGCCATGTCGTTCTTTTCATCTATTTGCGCATCGTTTTTCCTAACATTATAATACTTCTGGAATAGCTATGCACGGAAACTGAAGAAAAAAATAATGATAAAGGTGTAGAAGATATGTTGCCTGCATTGAGTTGGTTGCACATGATTTGGCAAGTGAATACTGGGTGAACAGAACAGCTCCTGTAAAGGGCCGCGCGTGCCGATCGGCAGCAGTGATTTACAGCTTTCCTGTTACCATTACCTTGCCATTACCTGTTGCAACATTCATTCCCCAGCTTGACAGTTCCCCTCGTTTCTCCAGCTGCAATATCTACAAGCTATACGACTCGATATACACACCTTCAACAAATCTCTTCCCGCTGACGAGTTCCTAATAATCAATCTACATGGTAGTCTCGAAGGATAAATTAGTATGTGTTTCTCTAATCACGACTGATCCTGTTCATCTGAGTATCGCCTTCCCGAAACTCTAGTGGGCGACAGGGCACGACGAGACGGTAGAAGTCAATCAGCGGGCTCTGATCGACAAAGTACTCGCTCGCTATTCAGGCGAATTTACTGTGTTCCGTGAGCTCTTGCAGAACTCGGACGATGCGCAATCGGAGGCGGTGGAGATCAGATTCGAAACACAGGCATACCTCGCGAGAAAGGCTAGGAGCAGTCTGGAGAGCCTCCGGAAGCTGCAATCAGCTCCGAGGGACCCTTGCCAGACCTTAAGACCACGCATGTACGTCCGCAGTTCTTCCAACGACTTGGGACTGAACGATCTGCCCAAGGTTCACCAATGGACATTCAAGAACAATGGTATCGTCTTTCGCGAAGAAGATTGGAGTCGACTGAAGAAGATAGGTGCGTCTTGAGTAGAACATTGGCGAAGCTGTCTGAAGCTCACGTTTATTCTAGCTGAGGGCAATCCGGATGAGGAGAAGATTGGCGCTTTTGGTGTGGGTTAGTGAACTTCCAATTGAAGCATATATATCTGTGCTCATAGACTCAGGTTTTATAGCCTGTTCTCGGTAACGGAGGAGCCATTCGTGACGTCTGGAGGTACGGCTCATTTCCTTGCATGAAACAAGTGATATTGACGGGAATTTAGATCAATGGATGGGTTTCTATTGGAAGGACAAAAAGGATCAGGTACATTCTTCCAAGCTATGCGTCTGTATGGTCATTCCGCTTACTGAAAATCTGTCTAGTTATTTGCTCGAAGGGGGCAGCTACCTGATGCTGAAGATGACCCATCTTCGAGGAGATGGACAAGTTTTTCCATGACTCTCAGAGAGCCTGCTCCCATCCCAATTGCGTTCGATTTCACCAGATTTCTCGTGTCTTCTCTAACATTTATGAGAACCCTGGGCGAAGTCAGCGTGTTTTTTGACGACAAGCGCCTTGTCAGACTTAATAAAGCAGCTGGGCAGCCCCGAGCTCTGGGTATACCTAAAGGACTTAATGCACGTTCCCCATCTGGAATTATGATCGTGGATGGAATACAAACTACTCGTGAGTCTATCTTCCGGCTGACATTATAAGATTACTTTTATGTTAAGCTTTGTTTTCAGCGCTGTACATCAAAGCACAAGTAATGAAATGGATTTACACATCTGGAACGGAGAAGAAAAGAATTGCACCGCCGAAGGTCATTAACATCACTAAACCTTCTGGTGGCGGTAGTTTCTTTTCTTCCTTATTTTCTTCCATCGCTGGGACTGCCACGTCTCAAAGAGCTGTCACGCCGGCCCCTCTTCCTCCTCCAAAGCCTGTAGACCATTTAGCTATCAACGAAACTAGTGTTTCATTATCGATATACTCAGCCTCAGTCCAAGTACGGTTGGATAAGAAACTCTCCTCTGAAATAAATCGTTCTACCAAGAAGAATCCTCCGACTAAAATAAAATTTGAACTCATCTATGTCAGTTGATTTTGTGGTGCTCGTTCGATATCAGTATTGACCATGTTCCAGACGGCTAAAGATGAATATGATGCCAGCCTGGAAGAGGATGCTAAACAGCCTGAGGCAACTGGTAGCATATTCCAGGGGTTGCGTGCAGATGTCGACGGGTAAGCAATCTATAACGATGAAGTGCGATATCACTCAATATTCATTTTGCATATAGAACTGGTGCTGCTCGCGTTTTCATTGTAAGAACCATCTCTTTATTGAAATATAATAATGTATGCAAATGCTTCAAGTAGGGGCATAGCACAGCTCAAAGCACTGGAATAGGCGGTCATATTGCAGCACGCTTCATCCCAACAGTCGAACGTGAATCGATTGATTTTATGTAAGCGCTCTTGGGAAATCTCCTTTCCATCATTTGAATGCTAACGTAAATTCCATATCAGGGACCGCAATGTTGCAAGTAAGTTATAGAACCTACTTAACAAGCCACGCTTTACTAACTGCTACTGAATAATTAGTCTGGAATAGAGAACTGCTCCACGTTGGTGGCCTTCTATCCAGAGCTACATACGAATTCGAATTATCAACTGTCCGCGAACAGTGGGAAGCCTCGAGCATTGGGATAAGCACCCCCTCGCTAGAAATACAACAGCGCCTTCGAGCCCGAGTGATACATGCACTACAGTTCTTCATGTTCTACACGTCTACGCCATCATCTGACGTCTCAAGCTTGATGGAAGCTGCCTTTTTCTCTTGTACATCGGACGGACATTTCCCAATCGTAACCAGCAAAGGAATTCGAGATATCAAAGATGTTCGTCTTCCCGATCCGACATTTTCTGGCTTCCTCAAGGATCTGCCCACTCTCCCTGATGAGGTGATGGCAGGGGCACCTGGTATAATTTCCGCCCTCCAGGCCAGAGGATTGATCAAGGCAATCGATTTTCAGGATGTTCTCAAGGAATTACAGTCTCGCCCTTTGACCGAGAACGAATTTGTTTCTTGTCTTAATTGGTGGATTGAAATCTTCAAGGAGTCAGATCGCAGCCGATTACTACCAATACGATCACAAGTGATCAATGCAATCGTTTTATCCGTTGGACAGGAGAATGGCCCTAATCAAAAGATTATCCGCTGGCCTCAATCAGGTCATTCATAAATCCTCGATCCCCGGCTGGAAACATTCCTTCGGAAGCTCCGCTACCTGAATCGTTGCTACCTGTCTCTATAAGCAAACTCTTCAAACCCGATGTGCTCTTGGCATGTTTCCCTGGACCGAGCTTTCCTTAGTTCAATGGCTTTCTTTCATTTGCAGCACCCCCAACTTGCCCGTGGAATACGATATCGCAGCCTCGCCAATTTGGTCAGAACGAGTTTTGACACTCATCACACGTTCTTGGCCGACGCTTACAGCTGCGTCCAAGGCAGAAATTGTACAAATTCTTCGAATCAAAACATGCATTCCAACCTCTGCTGGTTTGAAAACTCCCCATGAAGCATATTTCCAAATGTCAACATATTTGGTGATTTACCTGTTGTAACTTTCCAATCTGGCACCGTTATCAAAGGTACCTTGGAGAAAGTTCTTCAGGAGCTTGGAGTCCGCAAACACGTTGAATTGCAAATAATTTTCAACAGGTGAGCTGCATTTCTCTGTGAACTTTGAAGAGAATCATTAACGGATAATATTTGACGCCAGAATGATCAAGACCAACGAATGGACAATAGCAGATCTCACCAAATACCTGGTATCTGTCAAGGATTCCTTGACACCAGAGGAAATGACTCGCCTCAGAGCCACGGCGGCCTTTCCAACAGAATTGAAGGAGGAAAACACCCCCGGTGAAAAGCGAACCCGATACAAGGCAGGCCAATTATATGAACCTCTTGAAGTTTTTCGGACTCTCGGGTTGCCTATTATCGATTGGGGCCAACACACGAAATGGCGGGGTTCGTCTGAAGAAGGTATACCGTCTTGTCTCCTAATGAATGAATTCAGAAGACCTAACGAAAAGAGTAGCCAAACTATTGTTCAGCCTTGGCTTGCAGCGCTTTCCTCCATTACCAAAGGTGATAGCACTGTGTACAGATAATGATCCAAATGTAAGTCGCTCTTGAAAATTTACACGATACCAACAGATACTTAGCATATCGATCAGATACGGACAGCGGCTTTGAAGTACTTGATCGACAATGTTGATTCGAAATATCAGGACTACGATCCAATGAACTTTAAAGATACACGCTTTATTCCGGCATCGAAAGGATCCGAAGCTTGTTTGGGGAATATACAAGAGGTATGTATTGGACTATAATATAGTATGGAAATTGTATTGAATACGGCTCTAGGTCTTTTCGGCTCCATGGGCTGGTGTTGGCTTCATGGTTCTCCAATCCGACTATCAAATGCATGCATCGAAGTTAAAAATCAAGGATCACCCCCCTGCTTCGCAGTTGATGTATTTCCTTCAAACGAAACCTCCCTCAAGCGATGAAGAAGCAGCGAATCTATTTCGTCTCCTTGCTGGAAGAGTCAACGGTTTGTGCACTTCTTCTGCAACTAGTCAACCCTGATGGAAATCCGATAGATTTCAAAAGTTCGGACTTGCAAAGGCTTTCCAGCATAGCTTTTGTGCCTGTACATGCCGAGAAAGGAATGGCCGGTCCAACTGTTCGCTGGTTGCCTCCTTCGCAATGTTATCTGGCCGGAGAAGGTGGCGCAGCGTTCCATTCTAAGCTATTCGTCTTCGTCGATTTTGGCACAAGCGCCAATGCATTCCTTACTGCTTGTGGGACAAGAAGCCAGCCTAGCGTTGAAGAGGTCGCCAAGATACTGCTGAGCAACCCTCTCCAGTTCTATGAGCTGGCGCAAGGGCCTGTCAAGTCAGTTGAATTCCTGCTCCCCCATTTTTACTTCTTTAAACATACGATATTAGTTTCCTTGCAGAACTCCGCAACCTCGCAGTAAACATAAAATCTATCTCATCCACCACCATATTGAGAATGAAAAGAGCGCCAGTTCTCCTTGGGCTTCAGCGGAAGCCAAAGAAGCAAACCAAATCCGCCGATGATTGGGATGAGGATGAATGGGATGTAGTATACGAGCTCAAGAAACCTGGCGACATTATTATCGCAGATGATACACATACCTATCAGGCTTTTGGAGACTCCCTCTTTACGGCACCGCAGGAAGACATCATAGAAGGTAATGAAACTTTTCTTTCTTGGATCAGTTGTTAATGGAATATTGTATCTAGCATTCTACGTCAGCCTTGGTTCTCAGCGATTGAGTAAAGTTGTCAGAGAAGAATATCAGACAACAGGAGAATTGCGCGATTCTAAGTCTGCGTTGGAGACTTGTACATTAATACTTGAAAGATTGCCTCTATTCCTTCACGAGCATACCCATGCAGCTACTCGTGTTTCTTTTTCCTGGTTGTCGTCTAACAAAAACTTCGTCGTCAGGGCTTTCGGAAAGCTGGTTGTTGTCAAGTATCTCAATTTTGGGCTTCTGAATCTCTCTCGAAAACAAGATGCTTCGGCAGTAGCCCGACGAACTGGCTCTGGTCCCATAGAGTTATGGATAGCCGGAAACTCTCAAGTGGATATGTATGAGTAAGCTGTTTTTTCTTAACAGATAGACGTTTGCCGTTCATCTAAACCTCAATACCTACAGAGTGGCAACATCGCTGAATCGCCTTCTTTTCGATTCGCCAAAAGCCAATGATGCACTTCTTTTTATGACCATCCTGTCAACCGACCTCCGATCGCTAAAACGCAGAGGGTACAATGGTAAGTTTTGTGGTTGCCGCCTTGGAATGAACACAACTTAATCGAGGCCGAAAATTTGTTACATAGTGGACAGAATTCTTCGACAGCAACGAGACGCTCGTTTGGCAGCGGAAAGTGCCAGGATAGCAAAGGAACAGGAAGAAGCTCGACAGATACTCCCTGGATCATTTGAGTCGGAAAAAATCCCAGGCCCTAGGGAACTGGATCATGACCAGCAGACTCTTGTTGCCCAACCAAGAGGGGCATCACCTCCGCCCTTGGCCAGTACTTTCCAAAACTTACGCCGTAAGCTTGCATCTGTGACGTCAGCCCAAACGGAAAAATTGGCAAATTTGGCGAACCAGCCGTCTACTAAGCCAGCAGGTCAACCGCTTGGTGAACATCACCCTGGGCCTTCGAAGCAACCTCCAACCATAGCACCTCCGGAATGGAGCGGCCATACATCCACACCTGCGGGTGGTTCCAACGATACCTCTGGGGTGACTCCATTGAGTAATATATGTATGATCCAAATATCCTTATATCTATTCACCTTGGGTTGCTGACATATCATTGCAGCTAGAAACATAGACCTTGCCGTCAATTCCTGTCGACCGGAATCGGGCGATCTTCTTCAAAACCGCGAACATATGCAAAGAGTCACAGAGAGCGTGAACGATGGATATTGCGACATCTCTGGGCGAAAGGGCGATTTGCGCAACATCGGTACGTTATTCAGATGGTGAATCTTATTTTTTTTCTAGTCTGATTATATACGTATTACTAGGTCGAATGGGGCCGGTCAAAATTTATCTTTCAGAAGGTATAAGGAAAATTCAACTTGAAATGAAAATGTCTCTGATAAATGGCCCATTGGTTAGAGGTGACAACATCGCCAGAATCGTTCATGGAGGTTAAGAACCTGCCCATTGCCCGTTTTATTCATGTCATGACTCCATTGGCCAACATATATGAGCTACCCATCACCAATCTCCATATATTCTATGACCTGCAAGGTGGAATTATTGCCTTTAATAGGAATGGAAGCATCTTCCTCAATTTGCGATACTTTGAAGAATGGCGTAAGTGACTCCTCCCTGCATGAACCTCGGTCCCCAGATATTCAATGTGACATCTAGATGATAATGATGTTCATGGCAATAAGTTACAAGAAGCCTACATATCCTGGTATCGTCAATTTTTAGGTTGTCAAGAGCTTTAACATACTCATTCTAACGATAGGTACTTCACGATCGCTCACGAAATTGCCCATAACCTTGTGCAGCCCCACAACTCGGAGCATGAATTCTATTTTTCTGCCATATGCGAACGGTATCTTGCACAGCTTGCTCGACTTATTAGCTCAACTCCTACCACTTTGGATACGTTCAAGAAGTAATTTTTCGGACATTCATTCCAAACTCACTCCATGGAATTTATACTGTAACTTTAGCCATCTACATAATATAGTAATATTTTGATCTCAATTTCATTTCTATTTTGCTACAGAGCTAAGATTACCCATCCAATTAGTTGTCTAAGGTCAAGGCCATAAGCAAGCTATAAGGCTCGAGTTGGGCTCGAAGTCGCGCCTGGGAGCACCTAGAGAGCTTCATTAAATGAGATTCCCAAAAAGGCAACCATGATCATAAATTCGGACGGGCGGGCCGCTATTGGCAGATGTTGTTAGTGCTTTAAACTGTACAATCGAATTCTCATACGTACACCTGCGGGCTTTCTCACCTCACACACCTTCTCATACGCTCAATAATCTACATACACGCGAGACGGAGGTATTCCTGGCAGGGTGTCGACACTCAGCTCACTTCCGGTGCGTTCAAGCAAGTTATGATCTTTTTGGACTTCATCCAAGATTCTATCCTCTATCCTAGTAGACTCCGGTAGCAAGTGTAGCACTAGGAAACTACCCTTAAGACTACATTCTACGAAATATGGCTTCTCATATTCGTCGAAAACCCCAGGTCACCTATAAATCACCATCAGCGGAGGATCATGCCTTCATATCATTGTCCTTGGCCTACTCAAGAAATTCATCACCATCGTCAACAACGAAATCAACACAACTTCAGACTTCCCCTGATAAAAACCTCCATAACCATGCTCTACAAAACTTTGCTCGCCCCCGATATCCAGCAATACCCTCTCTTCCACTTTTTCATCCATTCGGTCGCTTGGCGATGTCACTTCCCCCACTTGACCCATCGCGTTACGGTCTTCCTATCCCTGCCGTTTCTGACGATCTCCAACCCAAGTCGTCTTCTCGCGTGAGGCGTCCGACCGTAAAAGTACGCGAAGTCGAAGAAGAGGCGCCCACAATTTCATCATCAGTCAGTACCATCGCGGCAGTTGCCGCGCGTGAAGTCAAAGAAAGACCCAGCCCTCGAAAACGGCGCGCGGGAGGTGCGAAACGAAAACGAAAGGATGCAGATGACGGCGACGCCACTTACCCTGCGAAACGCACGCGAATTCCACGCGGCGCGGCAGGCCCAGGTGATGAGGAATCCCTTGTGGATGGACCACAGATAGATGAAGTCGAACTTCCGAGTCCGCCTGATGCAGCACCGGACCTTTCAGATGCAGCAGCAAAACGGCGCTCGACACGAGCTAGAGGGAGTCTTAAACGCCGAGACTCAAGTAGTAGCGAAGCGACATCCATCTCGGGTTCAGCTAATGTATTACCTGAGGCCGGGAACGCGGCCCCACCAGAGATCAGTGTCCCGGAAGACACTGAAATAGCGCATAAATCAGATGATCCCAGCGCAGATCCGTTGATTGAAAATGACGACAAAGAAGAGGGCGAGCTTAGTGAGGAACATCTTGCTACAACCTAACTCTACATGATGGAAGGGAGGGAATGCAAGTTGTTATGTACATATGTATTTTAAAAACGGTCTGTCCTTGTAACATTTTGTTAATCTCATACGGAATCAAATTCAATGCTAAATTAATTCTTCATCTTTAAGTCATTAGCGTCGCTTCGTAGGGTTGTCGTAGGGTCTTCTTTTGGGCCGAGGAAGAGAGCTATAGGGTCAACGACATTTGCTAAACTTCCGGCGCAATAAGTAAATATGACCACGACCTCCGTCTCGCCAAATTTTCCAAGATTCTCCAAATATGATTTTTGTTAAGCAGGTGGATAATAAATTTAGTAAGATGATCCGCGATGTGTATCGCCCTGAATTACTTGGAGCGCTTGCAGCTGCTTGCAGGCACAATTAGCTCATAGGTGTGTTGAACGCTAATGATCATGAGCACAGCATGTGATTACTACGTAGGCATGGCAGTCCTAGACCTTCATGAGGCCTGATTGTAATCCTTATGTTCAAACAGGTCCAAATCCCACCTTGGCCCCGAAGGAATCAGAATTCTGCTGTGTAGACACCCTACCCTGCATTGCGTGCTGCTCTCTAGAGTCTACGGACTGGTGAGATTTCTGCAAAAATATGATAGAAGTTGATCCGATGTCGGATATACTTCCCCACAATGGTGATCCTGCTGGTACGCGGCATCGCATCTGCTGTTCAGAGTCTATCGAATCTTCTCTGTCAAATTTTATGTTATGCACCGCGCCCAGCCGCGCACCCGGTACCAAATCTCCTATCCAAGGCAAAGTCAAGGAAGGTCAAGGACCACATAAATTTACCCCACGGGGCCCCGCAACGGTTGTTAAAAACACAGGCTTGTTGCTTTGTACAACAGATTTTCCTCCGTCGTTACTGATTGGGCAAGCGCTGATGGCTTTTGATTCTCGAACGCGATCTCATGATGAATTTGTTTGTTCGAATCGTAACTCTTATGTACAGGTACTGACACGGTGTTGTAGGCACTGGAAGCTTTAACATCGAACCAGAAACCAGCGTTCTTTTTGCACGGCCGAACAAGTCTCCGACAGCCAAATTCTGCTCGCTAGGGCGATGATGTCATAATAGTTCCGTCAAATTCAGAAAACGCGACCACTGCAATTTCAAAGAAATAAAGTACATTCTCTTGATTCAGGTGCCCCTAGGTGATACTATGCTGGTGGAAGAAAAGCTGCCCATAGGATAATAGATATGGGCCCCAAAGAAGCTCCAAAAATCCATAATTGGCCAAACGTCGGATGGTAAACCAGAGCCATGTGCCGGCCCAATACACCAAAGGCATGGAAGCAGCAAGTCGAAGAACAATTTGGGTGTGCGAAGTAAATAGCAGGATCGAAGCAAATATAATGGCATGGATGGCGTGAGGGGTGATTGAAGAATTTTGAAAGGCGGTCTCGAATGGCAAGCGCGCCCTTTTTTTGTCCGGCGCCAAAGTGGTGTGTTTGTGAGATGGTGAAAGGCAAAAGCGAATATGAGGAGGAGAGAAGGGGAGGCAATAAGGAAATTGGGAAGCTGGCTTAGGGTCCAGTAACGCAAGAAGCCAACGTCCCAGTACTTCGATTGGACATAAGTATATATCGAAGGAGGCAAACGAGAGCACCATTCCGGGATTGAAGCGTCTGATTGTGCGCAAAATACGGAGTAGGCGTACGCATGATATGTCACGAAAGGGGTGATGACAATCGTGGTTAACGCGCTTGCTTTGACGAGTGTCCTGCCAGAGGGCTATATTTCACATCATCGAGCGTGAGTTGCATGTGGAGAGAATTAGCTATTGGCTTCATTCACCATTTTCCCGGCCAGAAATGGCTGGACTAGTAATTCCCAGAGTATGAATCCGCTCAAGAAAATACCATTCGATCGAAAAACACCTGCAAGAGCAAACCAGAGCGACGCTCTCAGCCATTCATGCCGCGTGCAGCACAGCATACCTAACGGGGAACATTTGACGTTAGCGGCGTTTGAAATGAGGCTAACAAGTCACCTACCGCGGTATGAGAAATGCGTGAAGAAAGGTTCATTGTAAGGCGCGAAATAAGCGATAACCGGGCTCGTTGGTATGAGAGAGAGAATCGACGTGAGGAATGCCAGGTGCGCCGAGCGTAGATGATACAGCGAGAGTGAATAGAGCAACTGAGAGCTCTCACACGCGACTGCAGCCGTCATGCCCATGAGTAGCAGATTTGTCGCACCATGTTCATTCGAGGGTTGGAGCAAAGCAAGATAGCGCATCAAATATGGGGCCCCAAAGAAGGCCCATTCGTGCTCATAGACGTATCCATGCGCTGCAATGTGGTGAAAATGGAACATGTCCCATCGTAGAAGTGGAAATTCAAGTTTGTTGATGCCCTGTACCAGTAAAGGAGACGCGTCGAAGAGGGGTAGCCATGCGGAGGCGAGGTGGAGCAGAAGGAAGACGAAGAGGCGGGCGACGATGCTATAACGGAAGAGAGGGCGCGATGCCTTTCCTCCATTTTCGAGTTCATGGGCGGGTACTTGATGGTGTGACATGTGACAAACGCGCCTTCTCCAACGCGACTCCCATCTTGATTCCTTCCCACTCTGCGCGAATTCTCGGGCATCTAGCACTCTGGCACTGCTGCACTATCGGGTATCCGAAATGTGCACATCTGTTGACTGGAATTTGGTTTGTGATGGACATTTTGTGTGTGTATTTAAATTTGTGGAGACAATCAACAATTGTAAGCTCCGTTCTTATGTTCCTTGCTATGAGTTCATAAACATATCAAATTTTTATAGGTTATTTTTGCCAACCCCCTTTTTAACTCGTCTCTTGGCTTTCTGTTCAGAGACTACTCCTCGTAGATGTTTAAGCGACAAATACACGAAGCTCGTCTAACGAAAGGCACCCTCAGCAATGATCTTCTTAAATATTCCGTATTCGCCAAGCTCCGTGATTGTGTCAAAGGTTGTGAATATGGCTGTTTGTACACAAATTATGAACAGCGGGAGCAAAGCCTTTCATTCCTTCTCTATTGGTCAAGCGAGTCAAGCTCATGATTTTCAAACTGCATCCTCTACACGGTCCCGTGGTACATTTGCGCCAAAAATTGTGCGGCTTGTTCTGATTCAGCCCAGGGATAGGAACATTCAGGCGCTAAAAATAACATCGATGACCTTCTGGTTTTTCAAGGACACATGTGGTTCCCATTCGCACTCACGAATCCGATCCAATCTTACTCCCGAGAGTGTGTGATAAAGATATCATGGCTTCTTATACCCCACACGATTCCGGGGCCCCTCATTTGCTAGTCGATCATTTTCCTACTTTTTTCGTGTTGCTAACCAGTCCCTCTTCGACCGGACGCGACGATGGAGGAAATCCGTCCAGCAAGACGCAGCAGCGGCATATACGACGCGAATGCTGGCAATCCTAGCCAACAGAGCTTCAATTCAGGAGTGTCTCTCCGGGGTACGCTTCTCCCCGTTGTTCCGTTCATCAATTCGCGTTTGCTGATTTCTGTGCTAACAGCCCATGCCGCGGCTCCTGCGGGTGGTGGTGTAGGTCCCTCTGCAATACTGGGAGCGACTCCGAGTTCTGCTCTCAGTGGATGGGATGATCGCTTAGACGCGGCTCCGCCCCCTGCAACTCAGCCCGCCACCCCACACCTGCCGTTCTACAAGAGACGGTGGTTCATAATTTCCCAAATCATCTTGATTCCACTGGCTATTGCCTTGATATTTATTCTTCTATTCCCTGTCGTTCACGCCATTGTAGCGCTTGTGGTCAAGCGTACGAACCTGGATATACAAGCTGCGGTCATCACACAACCTGTTAATAACTCGTAAGTACACGCCCTTTTCTCGACTCTTAATAATTTTTAACACGCGTGGAATTCATAGCTTTGGCCTACATCTACAGGGAAATGTAAAGACCAATGATAAACATCGACCCCTCTATAGTGCGCTGATTCTCGTTTCAATAGGTTTTCAATACTGGGATTTTTCCTGCATCCATCAAGTTTACGGAAAATGCCACTGTTACATGGCTCGAAGATGACGGTACACCAACACCTTTGGGAATTATGAGGCTTGGGGACCTCTCAGCCAAGCATAAACGAGCAGTCATTAACATGAACACGACATTTAACATTGTGGATGAAGATGCATTCGGACGCTTCTCTACACACCTGATTACCGCCCAAAACTTTACATGGAGGTTGGTAAGCCACAACCTCAAGGTTCAAGCAGCCAAATTTCCAGTTGCGAAAGGCATTACTTTCGATAAAACTTTCACCCTCAATGGTAAGCCTTTTGACTTGGCGAGAAATTATCTTTTACATGACCGCGTTATAGGTTTCAATAGCTTTAATGGCAACGTCATTCTAGAGGACCTTCAGCTTCCCAGTGATGATCCTGCTGGAGGAATCAAGTTTGTCGCGAAGACATTGCTCAACAATCAAAGGTAAAGCTCTGTCTTCCAAGAAATAATCGTGTCCAATCCAACTTACGAGGCTGTAGCCCATTCTCCCTTGATTTGGGGACAGTTGTCTTTGCTCTTACCTATCAAAACGTGTCACTTGGTATCGGCACTGGAACCAACTCTGTAATAGTACGTCTAGGCCCTCATTTCGTATTCTCAGAATAGATAACTTATCAGCGAATCAGGCTCCTGGCAACAACACCATAACCTTGGCGGGAACATTGATACCTCAGATGGGCGTGGATAATTTGGGCAGTGTTTCTCAGCTTTTTACCAATTATTTGAACGGTGTCAACTCTCCGGTCATCGCGAGAGGGAAATCGACTCTGCAGTCAGATGGATCGACCATCTCGTGGCTGTCGACTGGTATCCAATCACTGGCGTTGACCGTTCCCTTCAAGCCGTTGGCTCCTATCAACCCCATCCAAAGTATCACACTTGGCGATTTGGATCTTGCTTTCGATGCCACAGCGCCATGGACTCCGTTGTCCAATAGTAAAACGGTCCAAGCAACCCTCCGTGAGTTCTATCGCTACTCAAGCATTTCTACAGCTATTTATGGTCACCATTTTTCAAAGAGTTGCCGTTTGGCTTCAATTTATCCATCGGCGAAATTCAAAATGATTTCACGATCGTCGCACTTGACGGAAGTCCAGTCGCGGGTCTTAGCACGGTGAGTTATGGAATGGAAGTCTCCGAGTAAGGCGTCACTCATAAATTCACGTCTCAAGGGACTTGGAGCGTCGACTTCTTCCATATCCGTCGTGAATTCTACTGATACGAGTGGTACCATCGATATCACACTCGCGGATACGCGGCTAACCTGTCCCGATGCTCAACATCCTGCATTCTCAGCTTTCAGTACGAATCTTGCTATTTAATTTACCTTTTCAATGCTGATGCTCGATCATAGATACGGATTTGACGAATTCGGATGTTGCGACCTTCCGTTTGGTTGGTACTTCTCATGCCGTCGCAAATATGGGCATTGGTCAAATTACTCTTGATGGCATTGCTGTCAACGTATCGACGACTTTGAATGGTCTGAAAGGGCTCAAGAACTCTACCACGATCGACAGCGTTGATGTTGCTGGTGGAACGAGTTCTGCCATTGAACTCGATTTGCAGGGTACGTATATCATTTCATGCCTTCTTAAATTCGCTTTTGACAATCTTTTGAATAGTCACAATTTTGAACCCTTCCAGTTTAGAATTATCGACAGGGGATTTGAGTATGTTCCAATTGTTTCAAAGAATCGCCAGCCTTCTCAACTATTTACAGCTTTGCAACTATCTCGGGATAACGTTATCCTTGGTACGACTCTGCTCCCCAATTTAACTCTCATTCGAGGAAACAACACGCTCAATGCGACTTCGAATTTCGATGTAAGTGTTCACCAATTGAGGACATTCTACTCTTTTTTCAAATTTATCCTCGATGAAGGCGAATGCAAGCCCACAAGGAAAACAGACCTTGAACGACTTTGTTAGCCACACAGGTATGTGGTTGCGACATCCATATTTTTTTTTCTCATTTAATTTTCTGTGCAGATGTACAGCTTTCGATCTCAGGGTTTGACGGAAGTACCAAGATTGCATCCCTCCTTGCTGCCTTTGAAACCATTTCAATCGACGTTGTTCTTCCTGCGCTTAAAACAAATTTACTCGACAATGCTGCCCTCACAAGTGAGTTTGGCATCGTCTTTTGCCTTCTCGCTGTGACTAATGTTTCACAATAGTCTTGCCTACGACTGGAACGGCAAATAATATCAGTCATGTTACTGTATCTTTGAGCAATCCTTTCAGTGCTTCTCTTGAGATCACGACGATTTCCTCTTCAGTCTCTGTATTTGGAATTCTACTGGGAACCATCAACCAAGATGTGAAGTTTACATCTGCTCCTAAAACTACCACGCAGTCACCTCAACTCGATTTGGACATGAATTTCGATCCAGCAGCTCTGTTTACTGTGACTCGAGCTTTAGCTGTGGAAGCCGGTCTCGATGTCGCCCCATTGGACCAGATTGTATCACTAGCAGGGATTCAATATCTCCCGACAACTCAAGGCAGTGCACCGCCTGCAAAACGCGAGGTAGAAAAACGAGACAACATTTTCACGTACGTAGGACCATAGTCAAATGATTGCGCGACGCTAATTTGTCTAATAGTGGTTTCGATTTGACCACCTTTGTCCAAACGGCTTTTAAACAACTCAAATCAGATGTTTCGCTGACCACAGGACTCAATATTGGTAAATTATTGTATTACGTTGTCGAGGGCTGCTCTAATGCGAATGTCTGCAGGTGATTATCCAACCACCTTGGACTTTAATCAAACCGGTGTGCCTACAGCAACGGACAAGACTTTGGATATCATATTACCTATTCTCGCCGCTCCAATCGTGCAGAAAATTGTCGGAGGTTCAGCGCTTGGGTGCGTAAAGGTTACCCTTCTTAGGTCGCTTTTATTAATTGGGTGGTATTCAAAGACTTGACACCGTTCTTATTATGGATCCCCAACAGAATTCCTTTAGTAAGTCTTTCATTTCTTCAAATGAATGAGTATCTCCAACTTAGCTCGTATTCTTCAAGAAACCGCCCTCAAAGGAAACATCACAAATGCAGGCCCGTGTACGAACTTCCGCTTTAATTTATCGTTTTATAGTGGCCTAAATTTATTCATCAGTCGATGCGACCATTTCCTTTCCGTCCGGTCTCACTATTTCGTGGCAAGGAAAACCTATCGGTCAAGTCTCAATGAGCGACGTCAAGGTGACTGGAGACGTTGGTGGTACCATCGACACCGAGTCCACGTTCCAAGTCGCGGATCTCGCTCACTTGACGGATTTTACCAAGGTATGCCGCAGTCATTCTATGATTATGTGCCATGGCCACTGACTTAAACCATCTAAGGCTTTGCTCACTACTGAGTCATTCGATTGGGATATTTCGGCCGAAAATCTGACGGGTGAGATTGTCGCCTATTTTACTGTTGTCCATTTGCTGATTTTTTTTTTTTTGCCCTAGTCAACGCACTGGGTTTGTTCGATTCGCGAAATAACTTTTTTACTGCGGATATTGACGCGATTTTGTCAGGTATTTCTGTTTCCGGTATCACATTCGCATCAAGGACTGTTACCTTGAAGGGCTTCAACGGCCTGACAAATGGTGTAACAATCAAGAGCTTCGATCTACCATCGAACGACCCGGCTGGAGGAATCCATTTAACCATTGATTCGACAGTGGCTAACGTAAATGATTCATCTCGTATTCTTGATACGAACTAATCCTCTATGGTCTTTTTTTAGCCTTCTCAAGTTGGCATCCAACTTAGCTCAATTGGTTTCAACACATTTGTTGGCGATGTCATGATTGCTCCAGTTACCAGTTCAGGTTCCGTGAGCCTATTGCCTGGGTCAACCTCCCAATTATCCTTGGTTGGACGTTTGATCCCACAGGATAGTGCAGCTGGATTGGACACCGTCTCCAACGTTTTCAACAATTTCATCCAAGGCGAAAATAGTAATGTGGTCGTCCAAGGCTCTAGAGCTGGTTCCGGTGATGTATGTCCAAACACTTTGATCAATAGTACGGGCGACTCATCTCTTTCGTAGGTAACTTGGCTTAACGATGGCATCAAGGCTCTACAAGTTGCCACAGTTCTTCCTAATCAAGGCAAACAGGACATCATCAAGTCAATCGATCTCAACGAACTCACATTGATTTTCTCGACTGGCTCTCCTTTTGCACCTGTGACGAGTAGCCAATCGACAGATGCTGCATTCACCCTTCCATTTGGCTTCCCATTGGACATCACTGCTCTTCAGCAGACCATCACCCTAGGATTTGGCGGATCAGCCTTTGGGCAACTGGCAATTCCCAAAGGTCCCAGCACGACTGACGTGGGCGCTCGCATCATTCATCTTAAATTTGGGAACGTCCCTTTGGAGGTTTCTGACGGTGGTCATTCGACCTTTGAGCAATTCATCGCTGCCACTACGGTGGGATCAAAAGAAACGTTAGCACTGAGCGGATCTGCCGATGCGGATGCCAACACAGCCGTTGGTCTGTTATCCCTGAAGAACATCGCCTTTTCCGTTAATTCAGACATCGCTGGTCTACAAGGCTTGGACGCACGACCTGTTACAATCAGCAACTTGGATGTCAACCATGGGTTCCCTGATTTCCTGCTCATCAAGGTCAATAGCGCACTGTTTAATCCAAGGTACTTCAATTTTTTCAAATCTTACATCGTAATTCTAATCACTTTTGATAGTAATTTAACCATTGGTCCGTGTTGTATAGTGATGTTTTAATTCTATGCTGAGCGTTTGATTAGGCACTGGCGATGTTTCTTTCGCATTGGAATTCCAGTGAGTAATTGCTGTCAATTCATCAACTTCTAGATCTCAAGTGACATGATTAGGGACCAAAATATTGGTTCGGCTGATATCGTGAGCTCCCATTGAAATTGTGCACTCACCCTAGCTAATGGTTTTATAGAGTAACCTCGTCATCATACCAGGCAATGCAACCTATCCGATTGGTATGTAGCTTTTTTCTTCTTTTGATCTCTGCATTTAATGCAGGCTTTAGATGTACATTTTGCACCTCAAGGTGGAGCCGTCTCGGCCGGTCAAGCCTTACTCGAAGATTTTATCCAAGGAGTAGATACCGAAACTACGATCGCTGGCTCTACTGGCTCGACACCCATTCAATCCTTGCAGTCAGCGCTAGCCCAGATCAAGTTATCGCCTGTGACGCTTCCGGGGCTCAAGCAGAACTTGATCAAAGACGCATCCCTTTCGTTCCCAACCAATATCGTCAGTACAGGTGTTGCCAGCACGGAATTCACCCTCGCCAATCCATTCACGGCCAGCATCAACCTGCTGCGGTTATCAGCAAAGGTTACTTTCCATAACCTGACGCTAGGAAATATCCCCAATGTCGATATTTCTGCCCATCCTATCACTGCTCCCGGACATGGCTCGGTGACATCACCCGCAATCCCCTTGAACTTCAATTTAGATCCCTCCACAATCATTCAGCTACTGCTCCTCACGTCGTCGGAAAATAACGTCGATTTGGGCCCTCTCACCCAGCTCTTCCAATTCGTTCTGTCTAATCCAGGGTTCAAACCACCTGTAAGCCTAGTGTTTCCGATGTCATTGATTACGTCTAATCACTCTCAAAAAGGTTACAAGCACTGTGGACACTCAACCACCAACATGTGTCAGGTAAACTATATTTTGTTTCAGTCTAGCGATGAGGATCCTTAATGATAATATGAAGTGGCAAACAATTTGACGTGAATGATGCGATCTTGAAGTCCTTGGCTGGGCTGAAGGTCGATCTCAGCGTTGACTCGTCAGTCAACTTGGACGATTGTGGGTTTTTCTTTTCTTTTGCTTTATCGTGGTGTGTTGCTCAACTATGGCGTGATCTTTTCAGTTGCAACGGATTTGACATTTTCTCAGAAGAGCGTTCCAGCATTGGTAAGCACTTCATCGAATATTTACTGTCGAATTTACTTGAATGCCGCGCCTACAGGTTGATAAAACAGTATTGTTCACAATTGGTGCCGTTGCGGGCCCCGTTGCTCAGCATCTTGTAGATGGTTCAGTTTTGGTATTCACTGAGGCTGATATTACGCAAGTATTTTTGCATACACTTAACCCCGAATTTACTTACCTGTGACCCGTAGGAATATCTCAAATGAAGGTTTTGATCTTTCTTTGAAGGGTTCCCTTACCAACATCGGTCCTTTGGATGCTCTGATCACTTTCACTGAGCCAGTGAAGTATGTCTTGTTTTTTTCCTTATTCAAATTGCTCATAAGCCTTTCAGTGTCAATTGGCAAGGGCGAGATATTGCAACAATAACATTACCTCCGAGTGAGTAATGTCAATTTTCTTCCAAGGTTCATCCAATCTGAATGCCCTTTTCTAGTTTGTGCTGCAGCAAATGATGGAGTGCCAAATTATCAAGCGAAAGCTACTCTCCAGATTACTGATTCCGCCGCGTAAGGATTTGATGAATGTGAATTGAACATACGCTAAATCCAACTTTTCTTTTCAGCTTTACCGATTTTGCAACATTCCTGCTGCATAGTCCAAGCTTCGATTGGACAATTTCTACGTCGAAACTTCGTGTGACAGCTCTGGGAACTATATTCGACAATATCTCACTCTCGAAGGTCGTTACTTTCAAGGCCTTCAATGGTCTTCCGGGCGTGACAATCAGCAACTTCAAATTGCCTTCAGATGACCCTGCGGGAGGTATTCATATCGAGACAGATGCTAGTATCCCATCTCCAGCTCGTGAGTCTCCACAAGCCTTCTTAGCATATGTAATCTTGCATCTCATCATTGAGCCTTGTTCAGAAATTGGCATTGACTTGGGCACTGTCACTTTCCAATCGTCTTTCCAAGGAACTGTGATTGGACGTGAGTATCGGAGATAAAAGTGTAGGTATACATGCTCATCTCATCCATACAATTTCTAGCTCTTTCCGCGACAGGTCTTACTCTAAAGCCCAGCTCTTTGACCCCTACACATCTTAGCGGACGGATCCTTCCGAAGAGCGGCGTTGACCTTGAGAGGACGGGAACTTTATTCTCTCAATTCTTGAACGGACAGAATGTGACGCTTCAAACAACGGGTCAATCGGTACAACCCCCTGGTTCAAGCGGAACCGTTGGCTGGCTTTCAACTGCATTTAAATCTCTAACACTTGACGTCATCCTACCGGGAGAGAAACTCCAGGTATATCATATCAACTTCCTTATATTTATTGACTCACAAAGACATTCTAGGTTATAAAAGAAATTGACCTCAATGATCTGGCTGTCACCATCAAAACCGATCAACAGGCATTTGCCCCGCCTACCACCTCTCATAATACACTTGCGAAGTATGCGAATCCCTTCGGATTCTCGTTACAAGTTATAGAGTCTGGACAGACCATTATCATGGGTAGTCAAGGCGTACAAGTTGCACAAGTAAGTTGCTTGAAATAATAACCGCCGTACCGCCCCTCATGATCAACTATTTAGCTTGTCATTCCCTCTGCTCCTGCAGATGGCGGTGTATCCACTGGCAATTTAGTTGATTTGAATATCGCTTTTACCGATATACCCCTCCAAGCTCTGAATCAAGCAGCATTCAAACAGCTATTCGTAGGAGTTACCCTTTCGCCTGATCTCGAGGTCGACTTAACGGGTACGGCCAATGTCATTGCAAGAACCTCAATTGGCGATGTGCCAATTTCGGCAATACCAATTGATGTTCAATCTCAACTAAAGGGTGAATATATTTCTGTCCTTGTATGGATCTTGCAGTTTACCATTTCTATTAGGAATCAACGCATTCGGTGGAACAGCCTCCCTGAGCAATGTATCTGTCACAGGAAGTGGAGGTACTGGCGGTAGCGAGTTTATTGTTTCACCACTCACGACTACTCTGCAAAATCCGTCAAATATTTCCTTGGACACCATCGATGTTGCTCTGCCCGTCGTTTTCAACGGAGTCACGATTGGACGCGCTGCCATCAATGTAAGAAATAGAAAGCCTATCTATCTTAGTTTCTTTTAACACAGGTGCTCGATAGGAATTTGATCTAAAACCTGGAGAAAATATGATTGCAACCGAATTCCACTACGAACCTGCGGACGCGAACGACACAGTGGCCCAAGTACGTACCTCACACGTCGTCATGATGCTCAAACTGACGCAAGGTTACAGAGCTTTTTGTCTCAGTTCATCCAGACTGGAGATGCCCTCGACCTTACGATTCTCGGTGATTCTGCCAGCACTCCGTTTGCATCGCTCCAAGGCGCCTTGTCTGGCCTAAAGCTTTCAACATCACTTACTGGTAATGTCCTTTAATTTTGCGGACAACCTCCATGCTTAACGTATGTTCAGGAATCGATCAACCAACATTAATTACTCACATCCATGTCATAATCACTTTGGAATCCCTAGTGACAAATCTTGTATCAGTGGACTTCGATGTATGTCTACTTTATTGCCTTTCTTGAACTACCGCTAAAATATTTTTGATAACTAGGTGCATAATCCATTGGATGCAGACTGGTTCTTGAATTTGTGCAGTCTGACGCCGGCGTCAATGGGCAAACCTATGCTCAATTTAGTCAACCCTTCGACAGTTTCATCGTCCCTCCCGGGCAGACCGTCAATTCCGGGGTCTTCGGCAACGTCCTCTTGACACAAGGCGCCATTGCATCACTCGACATTATTCCCCTTGGATTCCTGGACGTGCAAGCTGCGGCTACTACCCGGATAGGACAAGGAGGTTATCAGGTCCCCTTCCTCAAACTCCAGCAACAAGGCGTACCCACTACATATGACCTTTCCCTCAGTATGGCTGCAGCGAAGAAAGTAGCGTCAAGCGCTGCTGCGTCGAGCCTCTCACCTACCACAGAGACACCTGCAGCCAAGTCACTGTCGACAGAAACACCTAGTGCCGCTCCGAAACCTGACGTGATTTCTACGCCTCTGTCAATTCCTACCACAGCACCTCTAGCTGACAGCCCAGCGAAGGTAGGCCTCGAATACTTTAAACCGTAAATCCTGTTTGATTTCATTATATCGCAGACAAACTCTCCGGAGGCGACTGGTACATCGCTTTGATGGTGAAGAACCTGGTGCCAAATATCTTGGACTCGATTTTTGAAGAGACTTCGTGAACTTTGTTTCTGGACTGTCGGACCTTCATTCAACTGCTCTGCAGAACCTGTAATATTGTGACAGCCATATCTTTTACACCTTTTTATTCATTATCAGTACATACCAGTATGAATGTTGTTCATTTGATACCACCGTTCCAACACTGTTACATTTGCATTTAACTACATACGTGGACTTTTGGGCGAGAGGCCACTTGACCCAGGTCCCAAAGAAAACGCTTATGTCATTTCCGTGTGAAGCTAGAAGTTTGGCTTGTGATTGCAGTTATAGGACGCGACTCAGCACGTCTCAATCGTCGCTGTTCAACGTTCAATAATATGGGCCCCCAATCAGTCCCCGAACCTGAGAGCCATCTCGTCCTGTCTGATTTCTTGTCGAACGTCCCTCCTGCACTGACTTTGGCATTAGTGCAGCTTGCCCCGTGCATTTCAGCTTGTAAATCGGCTTTTCAGATCTCTAGTTGGTCCACATCCTGGTACCACAGCTGGTTGGCGCTGGGTTTGTGGTGGGCGACATGTCTGTTCTTAGACAAGACACTTCGGTGAGTGTTTGTATAGTACACTTTGCTCGTATGTTTGTTGTTGAGAAACTATTTCTGCGCAGATCGTTCCTGCCTTTCGTCATCTTCGGCATCTTGGTCGTCGTCCAAAGGCGGCAGCAAAAGCAGTCTTTACGAATACCTACGACTGAACACACATTGCAAACCATCATAACAGATTAACGACTATCCAATCTCTTCTTCCTTCATTTCCTACACCTTCCATCCATATCCCACAATTACTCCGTGCTGTCACTATCCTCTATGTTCCCTACCTGGTGTTGTCGTACTTTGTCTCGTTTCGCGTCATTTTCGCCATCTTCGGAACAGTCTTCTTGACCTGGCGCGCTCCTTGGGCGATAGTCCTCCGCACCGCTCTCTGGCGTAGTGCTTGGTTCAGATGGTCTGTTTACAAGCTTGGTCAGCGCTGACTGGCAATCCTCTACCACCTCCTATAATGTCCTTTCAGCCTTTAGCAAATTCTTCCAACCCAGTCCAATCTCTTCGATTCCTCTTTACCATCTATGAGAACCAGCGCTGGTGGATGGCCCTCGATTGGACAGCCGCGCTCCTCCCAGGCGAAAGGCCTTCATGGTGTTCCGCCTCTCAGCACCCATTGTCACCTCCGAACGCGTTCACCCTTCCAGAAAATACCACCGTCTATCTTTCAGATGAAAAAGGTGGTAGAATAAAGAGAACAGCGACCTGGCGGTGGGAGGAACCGAATGGCGGATCATCGTTCGTAAAGAGGGTAGTGGTCTCAGTCGCGTGGAGCGTCCGCTCCCGAATGTAAAAGAAGAGTCTCCCAATAGCAGTCGTCTTCTTAAGGCAGCCGGACGACTTCGCGAATCAAGTATTGGTGGATCCATAGATAGCACTATGGTTCCAGCAAATCCGTCAGTGGAAACTCCGATATCGACCATACCTCTGAAGATTCGAAAGAGAATGAGGACGAGGAACCACTAACGGATGCAGACGGTTGGGTATACGGAGATAATAAATGGGAGGCCCTGAGCGACCGTGGGGGAATGGGGAAAGTATGTCCATTCAATAGTAAACCTACTACTGCCTTGAAACTAATTTTATCTTGTAGTACACCCGCTATAGGAGATGGACACGTATTGCGGTAGTATTCGAAGAGGTCGAAAGCGTGCCCGCAGGAGAAATTGGAATTGAGAAGGAGTCATCCGATGTTCCTATAGCAGAGATGGCTTCGGAGAGCTCGGATTCCGCAATACCCAACCCCCCTGATAGTCCATTAAGACAACGACTGCGAAATGCACTCCAAAGGAGCGCAGCCTCTTGCTTAGCTTGGCGCTTTATCTCTTGTATCTGTCTGTAGTCATATTGTTGTTCATGTCAATGTTGTAGAATTTTCGATTGTGCTATTTTGAGACTTCAGCATTAGATCAGGCCTCACAGGCCTCACACGGCAAAACCGAAGAAAGCCAGGCTATACGCGACTACCAACCGACGCTAGAATTCATCTCTTTTATCTGCTTTTATCTGTCTGTAATCGTCTAGATCATTGACTTGGCACTCCTAAAGAGGATGCAAAATTTCAGGCGACTATGAATTGGGTGAACAGTATTCGAAATCAATTGTGCTACATTCTTGCGCATCTTGTATAGTTGCACGCGATAGTTATTAATAAAGAATCGTAAACGTTACTGTAAGGAATATGGTAGATCATATGGGTATGTATGTCTAGAAATACACGGGGGTCAAAGAACGAATCCAAGGGACACAAGGGGTTTGGAATGGAACAAAATTGGTAGCTACAAATGGACGGCCTGGGCATCTAGAACAAATACAAGTCAAAATGGTTAAACTTTGTCCGCGTTATCGGCGTGCTTTGACATATCGAGGAATGAACCCGACGGTCGTGGCGGGTCATAGCTCACTGTTGGCGTTGAAGATGGCACCGAATCCGTCTTGAGTGTGCTGAAGGGTGATTCTATAGTTGAAGGAAGCTCAACGGCATCGTATTCACTCTCCTTCATGGAGGTTATATCTGAAAACGAGTCCAGGGAATCGCGTTTTTCAATGACCTCTTGGTTGATGACAATTGGCCCCTGGGTCTGAGACTGAGACCGTTAGAGGAAGTGCCCTTGAACGATTTGAATTTGCTGCTGAACTATATAAGGTGGGTGAATACTTCAACAGAAGCTGGAAGGTTAAAGCACTTAAAAAACTTACCCAGTGGAGCTCATTCCTGTGCCAACCTTGGTGGAGCCATTCGTGGTGTAGCCAACATGCTTCGCGACGGAGGCAAAGGCAAGTTTGTAGTGCTTTTGTGCCTCATCCGCGAAGCCGAAGAACGCGAAAAAAACCAGGCCACACACTACTACCAACCAGCGCGAGAGTTCGAGACTTGTGTTGCGGTAGGATCCAAGCGCCAGATGAGAGAGGGGAATTGTTCGACACGAGAGAAATCTACAAGTCATTTGTTGGTCAGGATGTTTTTGAAACATGATATGAAAAGTCAACGGTAGCTTACCATAATGAGTGTCTTCCCAAGAGATCCATGGTTGGACTTGGCTTCTCGTGGCATTCAAAACTATAGTTGTAATCGACAGGGGTATACAGCAAGCCACCTCGATTCCAGCTAGAACCATGAGACGTATGAAACGGTTAGAGTCGAGATTCGAATTTGCAAACAAGGTCTTCTTGAATTCTGCGTGCCTCTTGCGGAATGCGATGATGGTCATGACTGTATGAATGTACGTTAATTAACCATAAGACGCGTCGCATGGTGGGTATGCCTACCTGAGTAAGCCGCTGACGTCAACCCGATGGGAATGGGCAACATCCATACGAGAAGTATGCCGGCGGTGTGTTGTAGATAGCAGGGAAGCATCCAACTTCCTCAAATATGTTGAATCTGTGTCCTTGAGGGATATATGCTATTTTTCACAGGTTGAGCTTAGTAGAGGCTACTATGCTTGATAACTCACCGAGAATCATGGCGATGACAGGAAGCCCAACACCAATCGCGAGATCAACCATGATGGCACGATATTTCTGGATATGTAATATTAAGACAACACTATCATGGAATACGACTGGAAGACTTTACCTCTTGACGGGTCCTCATCGCAGAATGAACAGATGCGATGCAGTAAAGACGATGATTTATGCATAATGAAGCGGCGGGAATTGCAACTGAGATGCCAATTACGATTCTTGTCGCTAATTTCTGGAGTCAGAATGGTAAATTTTTTAGAGGAGTTCACTCACTGATGTCACACCAGATCGGAGCCCAATTAATCGCGTTATTTCTCCAGATAATTGAGTTAACGAAATAAGATAGTAGCCCCAGCGCTGTCCAGAACATGTACAGACACGTTCCAGTATTCCAAGCTACGTGAAGCAAATAAGCTTCTGATACGACGATTCCAATAAACTAAGACTTACCCTCTAAATGCCATGGAAATGGGATTAAGACAAGAATTAAAGTGATGAACGAAAAGGCCGAGAAGACACTGTTGACGACGCTCATGTTGGAATTGATAGTGTCGAGAGAGAAGGTACCGGATGTCTCTTAAGTCCCCAGACGCCGAAAGAAATGAGATGGAAAGCATTTCAAACTCGAGTGCGTTATTTAAACGAGGACACCTTGTTCTACGCCTTTGTAGAACATTTGGGAGATGCCTTGTTTTTGACGCTGTCACTTGCAAGAGTCGAGAGAAAGGCGTTCATATCCATAAAAGGAAGTGTGTTTATGTCCCTTCCATATCCGGAAATTGGCCAGGATCAGACACCGAAGAAATGAAATCATGGGACACGTCCATAGGAAGTCCACCTTTTCTGAACAAAGGGCACAAAGAACATTACCTATATTAGACTATTGGCCGCGTCACGCCCGCGTGTGTAAAGTCAGTGCTTCCTGGACTTGTCAATGGGACGCCTCATTCAGGAACAACTAAGAACACCATAAGTTGATCATAAGTTTAATACGACTCGGCCAACCTGTGAAATTTCGCTTCGGGCTTCGAAAGTGACACATCCTTCGTAAGCCTTTATATTCACCATACAAGGTTCACTTCAAGCTTATCTATAACAGCCTTAAAAGAAAGTTCTTCATCAGAATTTCAACAGTGGCGATAGAAAACGTTTTTCTGCGACATGATTCGGTGAGCTTTGGGTGGGACGACAAGAGCTAGAGGGTGACCATACATATAACCTCCTGTCACCTTGCATAACGGATATCATTACGAGACTTCTTCATCGTTGAAGATTGCCGTCTTCGGGACACCATCCTCTCGAATGAAACCTCGATACATACCAGGGCAGTTCAAAGGCATGGCAACTAAATTATTTTGAGACGTAGTTTAAATGGAGGACAGCTCGACGTACCATTTCCTTTATTATCAAGAGCTACCACGCCTCCAATGCCACCATCTTTGAGCAAGTCATCCACGACACGCTGGGAGGCTTTAGCAAGAGACTCTTTCAGAAATCGGACTCGGTGAGCAATTGTGGATGCTGCTGAGTGTCTGATAAAATACTGGGATGCGTCAGTGAATTATGATGTTTTGATTTTAACCAAAATACTTACGTCTCCGTCACCCGTTCCAGAGACCCCAACGGCTTTCTTACTAACTTTATTTCTGATGATCCTACTGCAAAGTCGTTGGAGCCATCCAGATATCGTCCATTCTTCAGCCCAAAAGCCGCTTCCCATCACTGGAGTATCACCAACCCGACCTACAAGCTTATTTGTACGCCCTCCGGTCGAGGTTAATGCTGCGATACAACCATGAATATCAAGTGCAACCGCTCCCACAGTGCCAGTAGGGAGTTGATCCAAAGGGGAAGGGCTAGGCGCCGAATCGCCGCCATGATGAGGCAAAGGCTCTTCTGGCAAACCCAGTCCACGACGATGTTCTCTCCATCGGTGCTCCGTCCAGAAATACAAAGGGTCCACCAAAGTTTCGCCAAGTGAATGGCCTATATTCTCAGCATTGGCACCAGATAGGAAGGTATGAGGAGCAAGCGACGGTGCAAGGTATAGAGCTCGAACAAGCTGTGAGGGATTTTTCGCTCTTGTCAAAAGAGTCAACCCTAATCCGCGCCTGGTAGAGGGTATTTCAGGATGTGAGGAAGGAGGCTTCGATAGCATCAGCGAGGTCTCCAATTCGTTCTGAGTAGATGTCCATGCACAGACATTGAGTGGTGTCCTATATCACTTTATTAAAGCTTACCTTCCCGTCGACATTGAAAACGGCACCTTTTGCAGAGTTGAACAAAGGACTGTCTGGAAGTCGCAAAATGTCAATTGATAAGTATACTTTGAAGAGCGGTGTGAATACTTACCTTCCATAACTGTTACTGCCGCGACAACAGCATCCATTGCATCGCCTCCTTCTTTGAGCACTTCATAGCCCTGTTGTAGCAAAGTTGGGGTTTGGGAGAGCAGCAAATCGTCGCTTGTTGTCAACTTACAGAACGCAAGGCTTGAGCCAAGGCCGCCTTATAGGCTCTCTGTTGTTCGGGTGTGGAACCCTCCTTCGACATGGTGCCCGCCCCTCCATGAATGACCAGCACGTAGTGGCTTTTCCCATCATGAGCCACGTTGGACGCAGAGTCCATCAAGCTCTTTTCTGTGGAGATGATTGAGGCCATCTGAAAATACGGGAGCTGATGTAGACATAATAAGTATTTTAAATGAGGGTGAACAGTCCGCCTATCGTGAGGATGTGAGAAAGAAGTGCAAGCAGACGAACACGTTACAATGGTGGCCTCTGTCTTCTAATATTTTAAATAAAGTGCACTAGGAAGTCACTTTGCCGGAGTGGTTAACGGGATCGCCTGCTACTTATAGTAGACCAGCGGTTGGTCTTTGACCGCGAGTGTTCGAATCGCTCAGGTGACGTTTTTTTGATTTATTTTCCTTTGCTTTCCCATTCGTATGCACATCTTGATTTCGAACTTGAATATACCCACAGCGACATTTTCCCCTTGATCCCAATGAGTGGCAGCAAGTACGCGGATTTACCTGACATTGTTAGCTTCTTGCCTCTTCCTATGCTTTTCCTCCTTGAATTCACTCTTTCCATCTCTGCAGGATACTGCCCCTGATGTCTATGAAACAGAGGACACTTTCCCCCAATCCCAAGCTGCGGTACGCTCTCATTCATATCTCTGCCTAACACATCTACCCAACGCGTTCTCTTGAATAGAATGGTGATTCCAGTGATGATGAGGCCGCACCACCTACGCGATCGACCAAGTCCAAAGTCGACGGGTCTGGTCGGGAAGAATTAGATTTCAGCAATTTAATGGGGCCTGAGGAAGCCAGTAAGAGATTCCGCAAGGCAGAACAAAAACGTTGTTCGTCAGTTTCCTCTTGCCCCCACTCAAGGACTATCTCTCATTTGCAACCGACAGTGCGCTCTCGAACGCAGTATGAATATCCTGCGCCGACGGACTCGCCAACGTCCACAGTCGACCCTTTGGGTATCTCACCTTTTGTTCCCCTCTCTCATCGTTTGCGAGCACTTCAAACAGAGTTGCAATCTCTAGAATTTGAATTAGCAGATCCTTCCAACCCGCTAATACAGAAAGAACGCGAAGAGGAGAACGTGGATCCAGGAGAATTGATACGCGGACTTGTGGATGTCCGAACGAGACTCGACAAAATAAAGAAGGGAAAGGAGGGTAGGGCTCGTTTAGTTGGTGCAGTACTCGGGGGAGATGGTCCTTTGAAAAAGGACGGCGACATCAAGGTGGCGCAAGAAGAACCAAGTGCGGCTGCGAACGAAAGGGTTTCATCGAAGAGTGAAATGCAAACCATGGTAGATATCGATCGACGCGTCGGAGAGCTGGAGAATCTTGTAGGCTCGTCAAGTACTGCCTTGGACGAGGTCAGCACCCTTTTCTTTAATTACAGAGTTCCGAATTGACACTGCACCTCCAGACGTCACCTCTTCCATCACCACTTCTTCCCTTGATAACGCGCCTCAATAATCAACTCACTATCCTTACCCAACCTCGTCATATTGATTCTATTTCCCGTCGTCTCAAGCTGTTGCTTTCCGATCTAGACCGTGCTTCAGCCGCACAACATCAAACACATCGACGTCTCCCATCGCAACCCAACGGAGCTCCTCAGCCGGTTGGGCTACAAGAACAGCTCTTCCCACTTCTCGCACGTCTAGGACCCCTTCTACCCCACATTCCTCATATCCTGACGCGTTTACGTACGTTGTCTGCTCTGCACTCTTCCGCCGCCGATTTCCAGACGACCCTCGAAGATCTCGAAGAAGAACAGAAAAAGACTCGAACCGGCCTGCTTGAACTCGAAAAAGCGATACACACAGTGGAGACCAGCCTCAACGAGAATCGTGAAGTTGTGAAGAACAATGTCACAGGCCTGGAGGGAAGAGTTAATCTTTTACTTGGGCGCTTAGAAGATTTGAACCATGAACAAAGTGGTTAAAGATTATAACATCCTACCATTCCACTGTCGTACATTATACCTTTACACCAAGTTTTTCGGAAATACAAATATTACATACATATACATCTCAGGTCGACCATTTTGATATTCCCTGGTGAGCAGACAACAGGATTACGTTCTACGTCGTGTATCGGCATGTCCGTTCATTCCGACCATACGCTCTACAACTGCCTGTTAAACCATCCAAACGCGTAAACATATGGCTTTTTATTAGGTATGATCTCGACACGTACTTGAGCTTGATCCCAATCAAGAGGCTCGTCCTCTTCTTCATCTTCGGCCCCTTTACTGTTCTCTATGTTTCCAGCTCCTAGACCCCATCCTCCGGAGGTAACACGAGCTCCTGGTTCAATATCAGGGCTTCTGCGGATGGAAAATGATAATAATGAGTATATATTGATTAAATTGGCCATCAAGAGCATATGACTAACCGCAATGCTTCCAAAAATTCTCTTTCGCGTTCACGTTCCAAATCAACAACATAACTCGCAGATCCACCTCCTATGCGCGGTGTATCGTCCCCGTATGGATCCTCAGAACTTCCAAACCCAAGGCCATGTAGACTGGTGAGGTCCGGTGGATTTTTGCCTTTGAGAGCAACACGCCCTCTGCGATCTCGAGGCAAACCACCAGATAGGAAGGTTGGTGTTCGTGCTTGGAACCCTGGACTATTTTTGAATTTGGCGTTATGAGGGTCTGATTCCGGTCGAGGATTGCGGACAAGGCGCAATAGATCTTTGATAGCACTCTCCCCTGCTGTAGGTTGAGGAGTTCGCGTTGATAGTGAAAAGGTTATAGGCATTTGGGTATTTTGAGAAGCTAGGACAAGAAGCCTATGTTAGAACCAGAGATCAGCTTTAACTCAATTAAAAGCGAGTTTGAAGCTTACATTTGTTGCAGGCGTGGCTGTTGATACGAGTTCGCTTCTTGAAGACCATCCTGACGACTGGAAAGTGATAGGCGAGTGTATAGCCGTTGGAAAGGCGGGAGGATGACCCTATCTCGAAAAGACTTCAAGGCGACTGATCGAACATCGATATGATATGTAGATGTAGAACTTATCGAGGATGAAATTGAAGATTTAGCACCACTCTGACGAGTGGGTGACGACGGTCGATGTGATTTAGGGGTACGATACAGCGAGGACAGCAGGGGGTCCGTTTGCAGAGGTAGTAGCACCTGTATTAGAAAATATAGACTAAGAAACGAAAATGATTGGGGATGATATACACTCACGCCTTCCAGATATGTCAGAACTTGATCCCAGAAGAAGCCCCATATCTCCACCACTCGCCCCACAAGTTTATCATCATCTATTCCCGTAAGCTTGGCATTCAGAGTTACCATGCCCGATGCGATCAGTTCAGAAGCATCGTTTTCTAACTTCGCAAGCGCTTTCGAGGGAAATGATGACACAACCGATTGTATATGTCGCTTGACTAGAATATTTAAGTCCTCTCTGAATTAGAGATTGATTAAATAATTACAGCTTCGCAAACACAACAGGAAACGTACATTGGAATTCGTAGGGGCTCTCCGTTGAACAAAGGTAGCACATGGACATGCAATGCGCCCCATGGATCGCTGTTGGAAGTTGAAGAGGCGTTGGCCTGCGTCATGCCACCTGCCGGAGGCAGGGCCAATGAGGTAACGGATGGGGCTGTCGAGAGTTGCGGGGCTAATGCAGATGGTACTAGATTACCTAGTCGTTGCATTTCGCGGGAGACAACTTTAGGGTCGTAGGTTCGACCAAATGGCGCCTGGAATATGGGCTGTCAAACGACGATATTGGACGGCAGATGCGTTGGGCTTACCTTGGACGGAGAAGCATGGGCTTTAGAGCCAGAGGCGAGTGGAGTAGATGAAGCCATGCCAGGAGGAGGAAGGGTAGGAGTTGCGGTGGCACTAGACTCAGTCTTTGAGTGACTATATGGATGCAGTAGCTGACTTGGATGAAGAGAGCTTTTGAGGCTGGTGCTTGAATCCTTCCCGGTACCAGAAAGGGAAGACGTCAACTTGTCGGCGAAGAATCCCAGACGCTTTGACGAACTGAAGCCCTCCGCTCTGTCAGAATGTAGTAAAGAGTTGGGAGACAGAACACTGCGATTGGTATGTTGATCAGCGTTGATAGTGTCAAGGAACCGAGTGGTTGCAGGGGCTTGACGGGGAGTTGCATCACTAGACGTCCGCCTTCGGGGCCCTTCCGTGCCACTGTCATCAGGAGATGATGATCTACTTGTCTTTACTTCATTGTGGGTTTGGTCGTGAGATCGTCGAGGACCGTGAATATGTGAAGATGACCACATCAGGTATTGGAAGAAAGCACTACGTCGAGAGCATCAATGACATACCAGTGCGCTGGAATATTTGGTTCCGCTTTCTCTTCTTCAACGTCACGGTATATAACTCTCAACTGCTTACACCAGACTCATTGGCGCATCGGTAAGTATTCAACGCAGTGTTATTTGCTAACAATTAAATCTACATCATTGAATAGGTTTTTCGCTTATATTGTTCACGATATGTCGACTAGAATCTCTCGTCTGGCTGCTCGAAAGCTCACTCAATGTCGCAATAATGCCTCCATGCCAATGAAGCGCCAGTTCACTGTCCTCGCAATCGAAACATCCGCAGATGATACTTGTGCTGCCGTTGTGGACTCTGACCGAAAAATCCATTCCAACATTGTCATGAAGCAGCATGACATGTAAGGTTTATATTTTTAATATGAGTGAACCAATGAACGGCTAAACTATGTTGTCATTAGACACGAAGCATATGGAGGGATATATCCTATGAGCGCAATAGGCTCTCACCAACATGATCTAGTAGGCTCTACCCGTCGAATTTCCAGCGAGCACTTAATTTTACGCGACATGTAGCCATTTGCCGTTCGACGAGCTCTTGACGAATCCGAGCTTGACCTCGCAAAGGATATAGATGGAATTGCATTCACTCGAGGTCCAGGTAGGTTCCATGTATTTTCGCGCCCTCTTCGTTGATTCCAAACATTTTGCAGGAATGCCTGGATGCCTCAGCGTAGGCATGAATGCTGCGAAAACTTTGGCTGCAGCCATGGGCAAGCCTTTAGTTGGCGTTAATCATATGGTACTTTCATATTCGTGAAAATTCACTGCTCATATGAACTAAACGCTGTTTCCAGCAAGGGCATGCATTGACCCCTCTCCTCACTGCATGGCCCCAAGAACCAAAATTCCTTTCCTGACTCTCTTGATATCTGGAGGACACACCCTGCTCCTTCTTGCGACGTCTGTGAACTCATTCAAGCTTCTTGCAACGACGGCAGATGAGAGCATAGGCAGATCGTTCGATAAAGTTTCCAAACTTTTGCAACTCAAATGGACCAAGCTCGGGCCAGGTGACGCTCTAGAGAAATTTTGTGCGGAAGATTCGGAAGGGAAATGTCCTTCGATTCCACCACTGCCTCGCCCAATGCCTAAAAGGCTGGCGTTCTCGTATTCGGCTCTACATTCGCACGTAAAACTTTTTATCGAATCTTTGGGAGGAAGCGAGAGTTTGGACATTCCCATGAAGAAATCCATTGCCCGAGCTTTCCAGACCGCCGCTGTAGGCCATCTTGAAGACAAATTAGTCCTTGCTCTGGAGTGGTGCAAACATCAAAATATAGACATTCAATCAATTGTCGTTAGCGGGGGAGTCGCAAGCAATATGTTCCTCAGACAACGGTACGTATTCATCTTTTGGTATCCTTATCTGACTCATTGTTCACATGCTTTTAGTTTGCGCGAACGCCTTATAGAATATGATAAAGAGACGCCTTATTCTCTAATATTTCCACCTCCATACCTATGCACAGGTCAGATAACACGATGATACTGCTCCAAATCTGCTACTCACTATATTTTATCTAGACAATGCTGTCATGATTGCATGGGCATCAATGCACCGCTTCCTTGCTAATGACACGGATAAATATAATATCGATCTTAGGCCAAAATGGAGTATTGAGGACTTATGAATTAGCGGAAGATACATCTCCTTCAAAATCAAATATTATCCAAGAGGACATACGTATAATGACCTACCATTGGCGATTGTCCCAAAAATACCGGATATATGGCTGTCGTCACATGCCGGTGAGTACTTCCAGTAACAAAATGCCGGTCCCAATACACAACCAAGAATTAGATGATTCGAGAATATATATTTCCAAGCACTGCTTAAACTGAAGAACATGAATTAGTATTGCATCAAGTTCATGGCACTACCTAGGTGACACAGAGCCTTTTCCTAATACTAGCACCGCGAGGGAGCTTTTATTGGTCTGCCTATTCGTCCCGTGGGGTGGGGGCGCACTCAGTCAGGACAAGCTCACAGTGGTGTTATTGTGGTGTTAGTAAGAAAACTGAGAGCATCCCATCCTGTCAAAACATTTGCAGATAAAATCTTTATGGCAGTTGTAAGGCTGACATTCTGTGACTTCTGCCAATTATTTCGCAGCTTCCGAGCTTGCAAGTACAAGCCATTGACAAAGCCACAGCTGAATGGTTGTTTCGAATGAATCGAATCGCGCGAAAAGTAACATCACGTGTTGTACTATTAATGTTCAGTCACAAACACGAGACTGAAGGCCAGGCGCCGTGACGCGTCAACGCCTGGTTGTCTCCCAGCCTCCAATATCATACCTCCTTATTATACAGTCAAACTTGCCTTACCTCTGCGGAACATTTTTCTTATTTGATACACTCTTATCTATTACCATGCCATCGTTCCAACCGCTCGCCAGCGCACAGAAACGAAAATTGGAAGACGATGACTCAGAATCGCCAAATCGAAAGCGGGTATCGCTGGGCACTATGCCTGTCTCTGGTCCCTCTACCTCAAATCATTTCCAGGATCAAATATGGATGGTTCAATGGTGAGGCTGCGTTCAAAACTACGGGGAATATCAGCTTGTGTACTCAGTTGAACCTATTTCATCCTTAGGCGAAATCATCAATATAAGAAGCACAAGACGTGGGATGGAGATGGAGTTCTTGTTGTCAGTCCTAACTCGCAAGCCTTACTATACGACTCTGATGGGACAATGTAAGCACCATCCTTAATCGAGTCCTAGGATGCGCTGTCTGACTTCCGCGAAGGATGGGCACAGATAAAGTTGCGAAAGCATTTCCTCTTGTTGAGGGCAGAAATGTGTCCTTCGGGTCAAAAGATGTTGAATTGGAGCGTGAAATACCTCGGGCTCAATTTCTCTCAGGAGCATGCTTTGGACACCATAAAGTAGACATCGGTGTTATCAGCACGAAACCGCATACTGTCCAGAACAAATTCAATCCTCCATCATTCCAACGTCCAGCTCAAACCACTTCAGTTAAAGGAGTTGGAGGCGATCATAGCACTCCTGCTTTGACCACCGATGTTGAACATGAACCTGCCAGAGCTACCGCTAGACTCTCTGAAATCACGAACCAGTCATCCCACTGGGCAGCCAATTGGTGAGAGAAACATTTTATTGGAAGAATTATTCATATTCATTACTTATTCTATGCAAAGGCGTAAACCTCAGGATAAGAAGAATAAAACATGGGATGGCGATGCATATGTTTCTCTTATAAACGAAAAGCTAATTATGATATCAGAAGACGGTAAAATGTAATTATCTGCTACATTTCTTCCGTATATGCGCCTGACCGATACCCATTGTAGCATGGGCACAACCCCTTGGAAAGGTCAACCACTTGTTGCTGGGCTCAAAGTTTTATAGGCAACAAAGAAGTGGAGTTAGACGCCCCGGTTTCCATCTCTCAGCTACCTGAAACCAAAGGTGTTGAGCAGCTCAAGCTTGTTCCAGACCCAATGCAACAACCGTCTGACATGCCTAATACTCCTGAAATCAAGCAAAAACCATTCATCCCACCAGCGAGTTTCTATGCAAAACAAAGCCCAAAGGTTAAAACGAAAAGACCTCTGCACGTACATTTTTTTGTCCATATATTGGATTCTTACTCTTCATATAGCCATGACCCACATGCGCCGGATGCCCTTGTCATGAAAGCTCCGACGAAGGAACACATGAAAATTTTCAATAAAAGGTCTGGCACTTTAGCCCTGTTGATTTTCTTGTTACTGATATTCGAAAACATAGAAACTTGTCGGTAGTACCGGTCGTCGTAGATCCAATCCTCTCGCGAAAGATGAGGCCTCATCAAAAACAAGGTGAGCTGTAATAAGAATTTCATGGATCTTTTTATTGATTATAATTTGCTAGGTGTATCTTTTCTATATGAATGTGTCATGGGTTTGCGTAAGCACGAGGGACAGGGATGTATTTTGGCTGATGAAATGTTTGTCTGATTTTAATTATCGCATCTGGAACTCACTGATCGTGTACTAGGGGCCTTGGCAAAACACTGCAAGTAAGTCCCATTTCTTACGAGCATGATTACAAGACCTAATAAATTTTCATTTTACCTTAGACTATCTCTCTCGTTTGGACATTGCTTAGTCAGTCGTCGTTCGATTTCGATGATTTTGAAAGACCAGTCATATCTATTGATATGATTTAGGGCAAAATCCATACGCAGCTCCTCTCCCGACCGTGCAGAAGGTTCTTGTTGTATGCCCTGTCTCGCTCATAAATGTGAAGATTAATATCCTTCCATTTTGAAATGTCTTTTCTGATCAACCTTTGCCAGAATTGGAAAGCCGAATTCCACAAATGGCTTGGCCGAGATCGAGTAGGTATTTTGACCTGCGATAAAAACAATAACGCAATCGACCTTTTCGGACGCTCGTTCGTGTTTTCGCTCTTTTTTCTGGTCGCATGCTGCTAATACACTATTGCCTCTTAGAAAAGTCTACGAGGTGTTGATCATAGGCTATGAACGTTTGAGAACAACGATGTATGTGGATGAGTGATTCTTTGATTCGTACTTTGGACAATGGCGATATTCAGTCTCCATTAATATAGAGATAAACTCGCCAATATCTAGTATGTCTATATTATTATCAAATATCCTCAGTTTCATGACTAATTTATGCAAATTAGTCCTCCTATCGGCTTGATAATATGTGATGAAGGTGAATGGACATTCTTTTGAGACAGGCATGTCTATATCTTCAAAACAGGACATCGCTTGAAATCGGCAAATAATAAAACAGCTGGCATGTTTAAAGCCCTGGGCACCCGTCGACGAGTGATATTGTCTGGAACTCCTATCCAGAACGATCTTGGAGAGTTCCATGCAATGGTTCGTTTCTTTGCTCGTTCCTGTTATGTACTAAAGTGTGATTATCCTTAGGCCGAGTTTTGTAATCCAGGTCTTCTAGGTAACATTTTTATAATGAAAGCGCTATGATCATGTCTCACCTCAATTAGATGATTATAGTGTGTTTCGAAAGGTCTATGAAATGCCCATCCTCAAAAGTCGAGCGCCCGATGCATCGCGAAAGAAATTGAAGTAGGCGAGGCCCGAACTGAACAGGTAGCTGACTATTTTACCATTTCTGAAAATGACTAACAAAAAGTAGTTGCTTTCTGTCTCTAAGAGCTTTGTTCTTCGGCGAGATACATCTCTATTGAAAAATCATCTCCCACCTAAAAGTATGGATATTATTACTCTCTTTTGCTCGAGCTCATTAATTTTGGCCAGCTGAGTTTGTCGTCTTCGTAACGCCTACTGCGCTGCAATTGGAAATGTTCTCAAAAATTCTCAATCCTAGCAAGCTAGATGACCTGATACAGAAGTCAAACGCGGATTCATTGGCACTAACCACTATCCTAAGGAAAATTAGCAATAGTCCTATTTTGCTGAAGGCCACGGCTGACAGTATCAAGGGGAAGAAGGAGATCCTTCCATCTATGCAACAATTATCTGTCGATGAGCCGTGAATCTTCTGCCCGAAAAAGCACATATAGCTGATCTGACATTGAGTGGTGCGTAGATTTCTGTTCAGGCATGGGTAATTTGAAACCTTGAATATTACCATAGGAAAACTTCTTGTTCTTTCGAAAATGCTAAGAATTTTGCGCCAAGTATGTGATATGTTCAGCCCAGATGTTACTTTGATGACATTCTATCTTTTAGAACACATCCGAAAAATGGTGCTTGTTTCTCATTTTACATCGACCTTGAACATTCTCGAGGCCTTTTGCAAAAAAATGTCATATTCTTATTTTCGATTGGATGGGTGAGCGATTTCCCCTTTCTGCAATACCCAATATGATACTATTTTTATACGTAGCCAAACCCCGCAAACCAAAAGGCAAGAATACGTCGACGCTTTTAATAAAGGGAATCAACATAATGGCTGTAAGACATCAGGATGTGTGCATTGAATTGCCATTAACTTACTCATCTAGTTATCTTCCTGTTGAGTTCGAAAGCAGGTAAGCGTGGTTGATCAACTAAAGATTGCGAGATTTGTGACCGATGTTGCCTCCACTACTCAGGGGGAGTGGGGATTAATTTAATAGGTAACTCTTTAGTCTCTTGATGCTAGATTCAACCACATTGAAGCATTTATTACCCAGGAGGTTCAAGATTGTTCCTTATTGATCCCGACTGGAACCCAAGGTAACGTCCATGTCGTTCTCTCTTTCTTGATGCCTTCCGTTATTGAAGAGAAAATCAGTCATGATCTACAATCCATGGCCCGCTGTCACCGGTAGGACACCTATTATCATGCGAAATCTTTGTTTGACGAAGTATTTAGAGACGGTCAAAAGCGCCCCGTATATATTTATCGATTGCTGACTGCTGGAGCCATTGACGGTAAGTAGTGGTTCTCACCGTACTGAGCGCCATCCTGACTTCATGTATCAATACAGAAAAAATCTACCAAAGACAAGTTACAAAGCTCGCTCTGAGTGAATGTGAGCTGCATCTTCTTCTGCGAGAATGCTCCTTATAACTGCGCTACAGCCCTTATAGGATCGGTAAGAGCTCGTACCCTTATATACGGGAAGTCTCATAAACATGTATCTAGGGCTCTACGAGCTCAAAGAGTGATTCTTTCACACGCAAAGATGTTTGTCGTATCCTTCCGCATCTACCGTCCCACTGAATTAGAATTTAGCTTCGCGACATATTTCGAATACACCCCGATACCGCCTGTAACACCCACGACCTGCTAGAATGTGGATGCGATGAAGATACAGTCATGGAAGAAGAGCCCGAAACACTGATTGAAGAAATAGAAAGCGAAAATGAAGAAGAAGAAGAAAGCCCAAAGAAAATGGGATTCGTCTGTGCATCAGACGTTCAAACAGACCTTTATGACGCAGCAGACAAGGCGGTTAGTACTTGACTGTTGTTCAGCTGGTTTCGGTTATCGACTGAACACTTGACAGTATCTGCAGAAGAAGAAGGCTGAACTAGCTTCTCTAAGTGAATGGAAGCATATCAACTGCCTGAAGCCCTCAGCTACAGACCTTGTCCAGGACGATGTTTTAAGAAGAATCATTGAGACTTCTGTTGACAAAGACGACACCTCTGCCGGCCTCAAAATTAAAACGGATCGTAGTCGATTAGCCGTTCTTCTAGCAGAAACCGACATTAACGCAATTCTGACTACAACGACGCGTGATTTTCCAGGCGGAACAGTTTCTTTTTTGTTCGAGAAATATTCAAAGACGTCCCTAGAGGAGAGTATCGACGAATAGAGGCGTCAGTAATGATTGAATAGGTACATAGAAAAGCCGCCCAATACGAATATTATGATAGCACCTTTTCTTTATATGAAACACGTTTATTGGGTAGAAAGGAGGAGATCAAAGGCCAACAGGAAATTTGGATATCATCCGCTGAAAGTATGCACCATGACGAAAGCAAGATAAATATCTATCATGGAGATCGCATTAGCACCCTGCATTCCTCGGTAAAATTGATGGTGATACAAGAAGGAAAAGAAACGAGTAGTTAACAGCAACTCCTTCACATTCAATACAAGGTATATCCCGAGGAAAGAGTGGACCTTTGTGACAGACAGTCATACGAATAAAGCTAGACACTTGGGCACCCCTCATTCTTCAGGTTTAAAAAAATCCTCACTAATAAAAAAAGTAGGGAAGTACTGACACTGAAAAAGTCCATATCATGTTTTCCAAAAAGAAAGAAAAGAGGAGAGAAAAAGAAGAATGAGACAAGGAGAGGCAAAAAAGGAGGACATATTTCGACAAAGTCAGATACTTCCATAGGCAGCTTTCCCGTCAATAACGGTGGCATAGACTTGGGTTGCAAGGATGTCTTCAACGGGTATAATCATGATGTCTTGGGACAAGATAGTAAAATCCGCCCGTTTACCAATTTCGAGGGATCCAAGAATATTCTCCGTGAAGGACGCATAAGCAGGATCAATGGTCATTCCTATCAGCACAATTATGAATATGGAACTTCTCAAAGAATGGAGCAGGTATTACCTTTCAGCGCTTCCCAACGAGTTAATCTCTGTTCAGGGAACCTGGAAGGATTCAGAACGGGATCCCAACAAGACCGTAAAAGACATCCTACCAGCCATCTGGTCCATGAGGCGACTGACCACTTGGAGATTTACGAGCAATAGCAGCGTAAAATGCAAAAAGCGGGTTCATGGATTCAACGGGGAAATCGGATCCAACGTGATCTTCGCCCCGCTATCGAGAAGAGATCGGAAGGCGTATAAACTCTTAACACGCTCTGGTCCCTGAAAATGTGGTTAAAAACGAGTCACATACAAACAGTCGTCGGCACTAACTAATCTGTCTTGGGCGTACCACATATCACTGATACTGCAAGAAATGAAATGTTGAGCGTCAACGTGCTATTCAACATAGAGAATTAGGCTTAACACGACTTACGCATGTGTGGGTTGAATACTAGCAATGACTAAACCGGATAAATCAACCCAGGAATGCAACACCACGATTTTATCTTGATTTACCTCCAAGTTTACCAAGTCGAGCCATATCAGCCTTGCTCATCATTTGTGCATGTTCGAGCCTGGGTCTTAATGCCGTAACGTTGACTCCTTTCAGGGATTCCTCAAAGGCATCGAGGACTATACCATTGGCGCGATCTCCAATTGCATGTACGTTCTGGTGCATTATGAAATGAGTTTATTTTTATATAAATGACATACTGAATACGAAAAACAACATACCACTTGCCAGCCATCCCGCAAAAACTTGGGTATAACGTCGAACAAAATCTCAGGATCCAGGCGCATGAAACCACGGGTTGCAGGGTTATCTGCGTATGGTTCGTAGAGCTAAGTTAAATTGTGGTTGAGATGGGACAATTATTGATCAAAAGTGGTCTCACCGCAGATCCTCCGGTTCTCAAGGCCCCTACATATTTCCTCATGGGACAAAAAGCGATGAAAGAGAAGATGGCTCGACTTACCATCTGCAAATATTTTGACGCTGCGGGCAGTCAACCTCCCATCACCAGCACCGATAATAGGACGAGTAATATTTCCCCAATATGGTTTGTCCTCATCAAAGTAGGTCATACCGTATATACGAAGCTTCAAAAGCATATCAGAGTTTGCACGATTTCTCATAGCATGATGTACGAAGACTCACTGGTAGTGTTCCAAGTTCGACTTGCCTGAGAACGGTCATAAATAAGAGACTCGTAAGCAGAATTTAACGAAGTCAAGAAAATATATATCACACCTCTTGAAAAATGCGAGAGAGGTAGGATCCAAGCCAGCATCATGGATTGAGGTCAAACCATACCTAAGAGCATCTTGGACAGCCGCTCTGAAGTGTCTCGATAAATCAGCCTCTGTCAATTTGTGCTGATTTAACAAGTCTTGAGCGTTATCTAACAAGACGCCTTGATTAGGTTACGGTAAGCATAGGAACTATCATTAATTCAATTCTATTGAATAAACGGACCTGTGGGATTTCCTGCGTCATCGCGGACAACAAAACCACCTTTCACTGTTTCTGGGAAGGGAAGACAAGGTTCAATGGCCTTCGAAGAAACCCATAGTGCATGGCAATCCTTGCTTTGGAGGACAACCGGTCTGCCTCTGATAACTTCGTCCGCGTCCAGATCAGCCTACAAATGCGAATTTAAGTATAACGTCTGTGTGTGCTAGCTGACACGATATGCATACCGCTGTTGGCCATCCAGCTGTTGGCCAGACCGTGTGATCCCAGCCACCGCCATTAATGACCTTCGAAGTGTCGTTACAGATATCTGGAGTTGACAAGATGTAGTTCCTGACACGAGCAACAGCATCTATGCAAGTCAACAAAAATCTAAGTAGGAAGCAAATACACGCCTTGATATTATGCACATTGTATTTACCTTCAACAGTCTTAGCACCTTCTAGCTGAAGTTGTTGCGTCGCCCCATATTCCAAAATATGGGCATGTGAATCTAGTAAGCAGAAAAATTGAGTACCGATTACTTACCCTGATGGTATTGCACGGCCGTGATGTACCAGTTATGCCAGGAATAACTATTGCATCCCGTTCAATGTACTTGATGGACAGTTTCGATTTGGTTAAAATTTTGGTTATGTCGAAAAAATTCGCCTTGCGCCAATTATTCTGCACAGAAGCTTCAAGTTGCCTCAACGTCATGATTGCGGCGAATTAAATATAACTTGTTGGAACTCACTGAGAGAGCCGATATCAGTAATGTAGGCATCTTGAACGACAATACACTGAACTCGATTGTTATTCGCATCAACAGTGTAAATTTTGTCCTGTTCAGAACATATGGCGTAGGCATCAGGAGACGTGCGGTAAGTACTCAAGGTCGCGGCAAATGAAATCGAAATGGCGGCAATTATCAACGACCAGGTAGCGAAGGGGTGATTGTATGATCGCTTTGCCAGAGATTTTGGACATATGATGTTGAGAATCTTGCCGTTCCCTCCACCGTGATCCATATCTTCATCGGATACTAAGTTCGTCATTTACTGAGGAGAGAGTTTGCAAAGAATCTAAAGGGCAGTATGGAACTTAATAATCGAGAATGGACGCTTTTCATTGGAAAAAAAAATGACACACACTAACCTTGTTCTCACTGTCAATCTAGATTGCGAAGGATTCGGAACTAAGTTGGACTTAGTAAGGCGCTTACTCCAATCTTTAGACGCCGAGCGAAAGATGGGTACAGCCTGCGATTACCCATGGAAGGGTTAAAAGAACTGTGGACGACATGTGTCAGTTTTAAAAAAAATTGCGAATCCTTCAGGAGTTTTCCATTTTCCATGCTGGCCAAGTATCTGGCCATCGCGGCCCCTTGAGAGAGAAATCTGTATCATGTAAAATGCGGTGCGCATTTCTGGAGAAAATGACGCTGCACATACGTATATGCATAGCTTAATGGCAGTAAAACAGAACGAAGCGGCCAGACTGCCACGTTTGCACCATTATGATTCAAGGTTGTCAACGTGTCCTGTATAGCATGCCACGAATTGCGCTTAATTAGGCAATTACTTCCGCCGGGGGCCGCACAACGTACAGCTTTCGCTAGCTTTCGTTCATCGTCACGGTTAACACCAACCACAGCATTGGGCAATGCCCGCCGCCGATATTCTCCAACGTTTTCGCACCAATGAACTGGCACGCTTTCTTAATTCCCATCGTATATTCTTCTACACGATAATTTCGTTGATTTCTGTCTCGGCTGTCATCATCAATGCGTTGAAGAACTACAGCAATTTTTACTCGGTTGCCATTTACCTTTCCAAGAGCAGTCGCAGTGTACTGGTATGTCTGTACTCGATTTTCTGTATAGTGTCTTGCGTGACTCAATACTATTCAAGGTATTGGCAAATTTTGGGGTTCTGTTGGCATTACTTTGTGGGCATATAGTCCAACGTATATTTTTTGGCTCACTCAGGCCCAATGAAGTGGAGGTAAATAATATTCTCCTCGTCGTAAGACATCTGTGCTAATCGCAGCTCCCAAGCGCCTATATGACAGACTATGGTTTTTTATCACGGAATCGCTTTTGGCATTCACCATCTTTCGAGACGAATTTGACACACCATTCGCTCTGATGTTCGGCTTTCTTCTCTTTGTGAAGTCATTCCATTGGCTAGCAAGTGATCGTATTGAGTGGGTCAGTACTCGACTTTACCCTCAAAAATTTGAATCTGAAGTTTTGTCTAGATGGATCAACGACCATACCCCGGACCGCCGCTGTCATTTCACTTGCGGATGGCAGTCCTTTTCCTGCTCTTGTGGTTAACAGATTGCCTCATGTTCCTCTTCGCCGTGGAACACACATTGACTTCTGGTGTAGGTGGGATGGTTTTGTTCGCCAGCGAGGTCAGTGAAGCTCCTTTGCTCACATGTCAATCCATAATTCAATATTTGGCTAGTACGGAATTTTGATGGCTAGTGTGACGAATACCATCCTCAAATACCTGCTCTCTACGTATGACTTGCGCAGGGCAGGCAGAAGGGGAGGAGAGAATGCACCTCCTTGGGAAAATAAAAGCATGTGGACCTTCTACATTGAACTCGCTACTGGTTCGCAAATCAATTCTGTTGCTTTTACTTGCTGAACTGATTCATATTTTGTAGATTTCCTAAAGCTGACGACATACTTGATTTTCTTCGTAATTATCATCACATTTTACGGGCTGCCTCTGAACATTCTTCGCGATGTTTACATCACCGCACGCTCATTTGTTACTCGTCTCCGAGCACTTCATCGCTACCAGACAGCCACACGTAACATGGACCAAAGATATCCGAACGCTACGGAAGAAGAACTGACGGGGATGAGCGATCGGACATGCATTATATGCCGCGAGGAGATGGTTTCGAATGGGACTCAAGAAGCTCCCGTGCAGGCTGAGGGGCCGAACACCACGCCCAAAAAATTGCCATGTGGCCACATCTTCCATTTCCACTGCCTTCGCTCTTGGCTTGAAAGGCAGCAAAGTTGCCCCACATGGTATGTATTCTACTACCCTAGTTAATTATAAGATCGCTAACCCTTGCCCAGTCGAAGGAATGTACTAGAAACTGCCACTACAGCCCCGCAGCCAGCCGCAGCACCTGGCCAACCACAAAATCCAGTAGGAGAACAGCAACAGAGAGGCCCACCAGAACAGAGGAATATTCAGAACATGCCGGGCGCTAATAATAATCCCCTTGGATTTATTGGGCGGTTATTCGGACCACCTCCCGCCTCGCAAACGCGGCGCTGAATAGACAAATTCCACAGGGCCAAGGTCAGGTGGGCGGGCAAGGGGCAGGGATTTTTATCAACTATCAGGTGCAGTACCGTTTTTCCTGTGCCATACGATAGAAATATTCAACCAGTGCCACAGCCTCAGCCCCCGCAACCTCAACCTATACCCCATACCCAGGTTTTCCCGGCCCAGGAGGTGCTTGGCAGCCATGGCCAGAAGTGGGTGAAGCGAATCATTTCCCTAATGATAATGCGCCTCCTGTTGAAGGCAGTGCGGCTGATAGCACTCATGCAGCCGACAGAAGGGATACCATGTCACAGGGCCAATCTCAATCGAGTCTCACGGAAACCACTTCCGTATCTTCTTTCTCTTCGCAAACTCCCTCGACATCGGAGGATCAAACCGCATCGCCGTCACCACGGGAGGCAGCCGCTCGAGCGGCACTAAACCGCCTCGGTCTCAAGCCATCCGCTGATGCTAGTCCCAAAGCCGCAACACCGACATCGCCAGATCCTTCATCATTAGGATCCACTTCAACATCCCAAAATGCTCAAGGACCTGCTGCGGCGCCAACTGTGGCTCAGCTAGGCAGTCACATTCGGCCACCAAAGCTGATACCTCTCTATGGCTTACCCCCAACGCAATCACTTGTTCCACCAACAACTGGAAATCATCAACCTGGTTATGGCAACATGTTCGGGGTGCCTACACAGCCCTATCGCCCAACAAATCGATTACCACCACCGAGATTTGGCCAAACAGTGCCATCTAATATGCCTACATTTGCCTCTCAACCACCCCACGCAAACACTACCTCCTCTCGAATTCCGCCTACTTTGACTGAAGAGCAACTAGCAGGGCTAGATGTCTTGACCAGGGAGAGCATTGATGAACGATTGCGCATTCTTGAGGGCGTTTCTGGGGCAGTGTATCGCTGTATAGACGACCTTATGAGATTGCGAAGCGCGCTTCCACCGCTGAACATCCCAGCAACAAATGCTGCTACTTCTACTAGTGCTAGTACTAGTGCCACTGCTGGACCATCGACTGCTCCACCAATGAATGGCGAGCCCAACAGCACCTCGAGCATTGCGAAAGAGAAAATGAAAGCAGTACCTGAAGAAAACGCAGAAGCCGGTCCATCGAATAACTTGATACCTCTGAGTAGTTGTGGTATTATAAAGAGTTGGGCTGTTATTATTAAGTAATAGGAGATAACTTTACTTTCATCCATCTATTATCTATGGCTTTGACTCAAGTAGAGCCTGTGTACGTTCTTTCACCAGGTTGGAGTCCACCGTCGATTTGTCAACTCGAGAATAAAACTCCTTGAAGATTAGACCTGAAGCTTTGCGTAGATCCATTCGAGCTGGTAGATTCTCCAAGATGGCTTTGATGTGGGTATCAATATCTGCAGTCGATAGAAGAGGAGGTAAGAACTTCGACAGCAGCTCTACTTCTTGTTGCTCTTTTTCAGCGAGGTCAGGTCTGTTTGCTTCGCTAAACTGAGTTGCAGCTTCGCTCTACATCATGAAGGTTGGTCAGAAAAAGAATAGACTAAGAGTATTTGCCTCTTACTCGACGTTGTATAGCTTTCCGTACGACGCTTGCCTGCAAGTGTTAGAATCTGAGAATGCAGTCGCTGTCCTGACTAAGGTGGATGTGCCTACCATGGCAGACGGGGTCAGTCCGCCACTGTTGGAGATTTTTTCTGCTGAATTTATCTCTGAGAGCACTGACTGCATATAGTAAAGAACGCGTTATTCATGTTGCCGACGCGTCTGTCGTTGGGAAAGTGTGCGCACCCGTAAAGTCAAAGACGTATTCGTGTCCCGCCTCTGTGATTAAAGACTTCACATTAGTTAATACGACGAGCGAATGTTCAGGGTAGAATACCTTCATGGCAGCCTTGACTTCATTGAGTAGTTGTGTGCGTAAGTCTTGTTCGACAACGTCACTATCCGCAAAACATATGGTAGACAACAATTCGCACCTAAGTCACCCCCCAAAGTACTGTAGAACCGGCGTGTGGCAAGGCCAGTACGAGCAGTAGACCGAAGAAGCGAAAGCATTGTACGGTAGCGATTGAAGCTGCTTGAAGTTGGAACTATAGCCGCTGCCCGGCAACTTGGTGTCGCAATCTATGTGCGGCACTTTCCGTGACATTTAGATTAGATTGTACGATGATCATCGATCAGTATTGGATCACGACGGTCTCGCATTTATAAACTTTCCATGTCTTCTGTCCCATTTCCTCCATCGGGGAGTTATATCAACTCTATCCGACAGTCCTCCCAAGACTTATGCAAGGCTTCAGGGATATCGGTAAGCTTAGTTCAAGCTCTTGATGACATATCCAGCTAGTTAACATACCATATGCATGTAGACATCACCTGAACATGTCAAACGATTGCTACACTCTCCAGCTTTTGTAGGATCTTTCCAACGCGTATCTGGACATCATGGCCTAGCTATGCCTCTCAACTTCTCGTCTATTCTTGATGAATTGAATTTCTTATCTGTTCTTTCATTGTTGAACTTCGGCTCTGGATACCGGGTACCTCTACATGCACAGACGGGCAGAGGGGCATGGGATTCAATTCGCGCTCTTGCGTTTTCCCTCTATATAGCGTCCACTTCTGGAGAGGGCGATCTCCTCTCTGCCAAGTGTCTAAGAGCGATCAATGCATCCAAGATAGCAGAATTCATGGGAATCAATTTGCATATCGAACGTCCTCACGAATCGATAACAGGTGTGGTTGTCGGAGAACTAGGCGGGCCATTATACGAATTGGTCACGCTCGTCACTACAGTCCTAAATGAAACTGGTGAAATTCTAGAGAAAGGAGGTTACGCAAACCTTGGGAGCTTTGTTGCTGAGGCTTTGAAAGAAAGTGGAAAGGCTGCTAACGGTGAAGCTGCGGTGGAGATTATATTGGAAAGGGTAAGCGGTCCTCTTTTCTGTTAAATTGTTCGGAATTGGACGTAATTGTTGCTACTACAGCTTGTCCGCGCTTTTCCTGGTTTCCGAGATATGGCAGAAGTTAATGGACAACGTATCTATTGCTTCAAAAAGGCTCTGTTTCTCATTCACGGAATTACTATTCGCTTTGGATCACTTTCCTCGCCTCCTTTCCCCATCCCTTCTACTAGCAATTTGCCCGTCTTCTCCGACAACGTCTTGCCGTCCCTCCTCATACATTTAGGGATAATCGATCTATCCACAAATCCATCCCTATCAGGCTTATTCCCAAATGCAGAGTCTGACGAGACTGTGTCATCGTTATTAGGACCACCCCCTCCTTCAATTAAATCACCCGCCGGAGGGTCGAAGGTCGTTCCTAAAGAAGGCCCGGTCCTCACAGTAGATCAAGCTTATATTCTCCGAGCAGCAGCAATAAACACCTGCGAAATCATAGTGGAGATAGCTCGGACCTTGGAAGGCAGTGGAGAAAACCAGAGCATGGATTGGATTTCGAAAATCACATTACCAGACCTAGATATGTGGCTTTGGGCTGTAGCAAAGGATAGACCAGATTATCGTGCTTTGGAGAGATTTGTAGCTCGAAATACAGTTTATTTCTGAGGTCATCACAAGGGTATATATAGGCAGTGTAAAGTAGTAACTTGACAGACCAAATTTTGCAATTGGTATACACGATTAAAAGTACATAATTCCATCATGTTTGGCTTGCTTCTATATCATCTAATTCATTGTTCCACCGCCTATTCTGGGACAATACAGATGATATATGTAGGAATGCTTGTTTTGTTTCCAGTGTGTGGTTATGCATGATTATTGGCGTAGTTTGTTTGCTTGTTATGATTCGCTATCACTGTTGTTGCTATCGGTTTCATCTTGGCCCCATACCGCAAAGGCTCTGCTTTCAGGTTTGTCGACAGAGCGAGAGCGAGAATGTCCTCGTGAACGCCTATGGACGAAGGTTCCAGGGGTTGGGGTTTTGGCTAATTCGTCCAAATCGCGATCCCTTGGAATTCTACTCCTTCCGGTAAGTTGACGGGGTATATTCAGCTCGTCCCTAACACCTTGTTGAGCAGCATATGACACCAGTGAATCAGGTGATGACGATGCTGACGATTGTGCACTAGGTAAATCAAAGCCAACATGTCGTGGAGACACATTTGGTGGGTGTGGTGGTGAGTTTGCGTAACGGCTGGGCGAATCCACTCCAGAATAAGGCTGCCGGGGGCGAGAACGTGAACGGGACTTGGCTCTGCGTTTGGATAGCACTGGGACCATAACGGGTCGAACCTCTGCGACCTGTACCTCTTCATATCCTGTGACGACGGGTTTTTGGTTAGATTCAGCTTCCGGTGAAGAATCGTCGATGTCGAATTTGTCCTCCTCTTCTTCTTCGTCAGATACTTCATCTTCCTCTTCATCTTCCAGTACCTCAACCTTTTCCGCAATAATTTTGCGTTTAGACTGCTTTCTTGACTTCGGGGCGTCCTCCTCCACGACGACAAAAGATTTTTGTCGTTCGCGTTCATTCCATTTCAATGTACGTGATATGGAATGGAACCAATCGGTGGATTGCTTATCAGCACACACAGTCGGGAAGGGGTACCGGGATGCGGTGACTTTGATGTGATCTCCCTCTGAAATTTCATAAGCATGTTTGCTACAAGATGGAATAAAGAGGCCGCTTACGCTTAAGTTCTACGCGACCGCGGCCATCGAACGAAGCCCATGCTGTACTTCTCGAGTTATATGGAACGCAGATTCTGAGCTCCATACTGTCGGGAAGCAGCATCGGTCGGAAAGAGAGTGTATGCGGGCATATCGGAGTGATCAAAAGGGCAGGAATTTCCGGATGAACTAGCGAACCGCCAGCAGACAGCTAAAAAAGGTATCGATCAATCATATTCTTGGATTTTTTAAGAGAGGCCAACGTACAGAGTAAGCTGTAGAACCTGTAGGCGTGGAAACGGTTAAACCATCTGCCTGCACGGTTGTCATATGATGTTCGTCGCCTGAAAAAAGCCGATTAGAATAAGTGGAAAAAAAACAATGCAAGAATGAACGCACCAAATAATTCCAACAGGGACACGTAGGGACTGGGTCCACGATCAACCACAAGGTCGTTCAAAACTTCGAACGTCTCAACAGGTCTTGTCGTGAAGCACATGATTTCCTTGTCCCTCGAGCTCTTTCCATCGCCCACAGCAATGCCCCCAGACCAGCCTCCTTCGAGAGCTTCCCAACCACCTTTCTCCAGATTTTTCATCATAATTTCACCAGTTTCGCCTTTCTTAACGGCCTTCCTGCCCTTTCCTTTTTCATTAGCGACGGCGCGGTATACTGTGCATGTGAAGCGCATCCTAAGATTGACGCGTATGCCATTATCGATGGCAGAATCCATGACGGCTTGATGGTCAGCAAAGTCGAAGTTAGTAAGGAAGCCCAGAGAGCCGAGAGCGAAAGGAAGAACGGGAGGAACGATATGTTGGAATAACCACGATGTAAACAATACTGTTCCATCACCACCAAGCTGAGAATATATCTTAAGACATGAATATATCATGAATGCAAAAAAGAGCTCACAGTAACCACGAAATCGAATAGATGTGGAGTCTGAGAGCACATTCCGCTCGTCCAATACCGGAGCTGCCCTTCCTCGTTTTCTTCTTTATTTGTCGAGGTTGAGGTCATGGACGAAATGGACTGATTACTCGACGCCCTGCGTCTCGGGAAAGGGACAAAGAGCTCGGGATGGTCGCGTTTGATACCTTCTGCATCGAAACGCTTCGACTGCCGTAGTTGACTATCGACGTATCTGTATGAAGATATGAGGATGATGCTAAGGCATCTTCATGGCGAAAATGACATACACCACTAGGCCTCGTTTAGATCCGCGTCTGTGTTTATGCATGAGATAAAGGGCCAGTTGTCGTGTTAATTTGATCAGTCGATTATCCCGGGCTTTGGTAACGATCAAGACGTTCTGGATGTTGGATTGCACACGGGCGCGACCTAATCCGACAGTCATATCAACATGTATCTTTCGGAAGAAAAGAAGATGACGCACCAAGCTGTTTGCTCATCTCTCGAACACCTACAGCAGTCTCTGCCAGGCGTTTTGTTAGACTGCCAACGAATTCCTCATCTTCGCCGTCAGATGTAGGTGGTGATTCGGTGGACGTAGAGCGGCCACTAGGGCTAGTCGGTACACCGGGGTTGGCAAGTAGAGATTTCGCGACGCCAAGGTCGCTGCTATCAATGATGTTCTGCTTATTTTTGAGCCAATCTGTCAATTGTGCTGCTTGGTCAAGCTGAGAATGCACCAAGCAAGGTGACTGGATTGCTTTGTCTGGTTTGTGAATGTGAGGCATATGCTGATGTGCCGCCTTTGGGGAAGGAGGGATGATGGTAGGGTCTTGCGTTAGAGGTACGCCGTTCAAGACTTTCTTGGTCACGTCTGGTGAGGTGGTGACTTCGATATCGGGATTCCAGTCAGCCTGCTGGGTGCGATCTATATGCAGAGATGTGGGCCGACTATTTCGTCGTGAAAGAGATGGCGGGATGTCGTGCTTTGCAGCAAACTGTAGGGGGCCAGGAGTAGTTGGTGGGGTAGAAAAGGTTTCGAGATCGGGGGAGCGCAGGTCTGTCAGCAATTGAGTCATCGTCGTGTGGAGTGGCCGCAACCGGGACGACGTCAATGGAGGGGTCTGTCTATCCTTTGGAAGGTGTCAGTCTTGTAATAAACGGGTTCGGAGTGTCGTACTTACATCTATGCCGTCCATCAGGTTTATGTGGTATGTAGTTTGTAGTTGTCCAGACGACAAACGTTCTATAGCTCTTGAAGGTCTTTCAAAAATAGGTGCAGGAAAGCACTCCGGGTAACGATCCCAATCAATAGATGCCTGTTGCTGTTGGCGGCTGACGGCTTGGCCTTATAAACTGTTCGCAGGCGCCCAAGGTTGCTCGTCAACAGTGCCATGCAACCAATCATGAATAGGCACCCAATGAGCATAGCATAGACTATGTTTCAGGAAGTTCATCATCATCTCAATGTAAGTAAGTGTGCACTTACTAACGAACAGGACCCATGGCGATGAGTTTTTCGCGCTGCTGATAGGTTCCTGACTGTCTAGACTCTAACTGACAAGAGCTACTGATCTCCAACGCCCAACCAACGCCCAAATTTGTTCCAACTCCATCGCTATCGCTAACTATCATGTCCACGAAATCGAAACTACCCTCCAAGCCACTTCCTTTGTCAGATGTTTTACGCGATCTTGCCGTTCTTCGGTCATCAGGACAGGCAATACCGGAGCTGTTCAAGCTGCGTAACTCGCATAATGATGTGAATCCTACGACCCATTCAGAAGAAGGGCCTCCGAACATTCCCGGCACGAATGTGGTGGATTCCTCAGTATCTTTGTCATTCGACTACATCCGGGAAGCGCGAGCCGCGATAAGGCTTCATGACTCTGGGAAAGTGGAGATGCAGGGAGCCAAAATCGAGGAAGTTCGCGCTAAATACGAGGACCTCTTGGAAGGACTGGGAGGGCATCCGGGCGGCAATTGATATCGGTCGGAAGTGAGTCCCATATGTCCATATTGCACAACGCCATGTGCTCACGAAGATGATTATACAGCTGTTCAGAACCTGTTCTCCCCTGTAAATCTTCCTCGTCTGCTCGTTTCTTGCTATGTATTTTGTCTGCTCTCATGATGAATTCATAACAATTTCTAATAAACGACGCCAAAACGACGAGCACTATGCCCTCGACTTGACGTGACGTCTTTCTTTGAACTCTTTGCGCGTGCCGCCGCCAGGCTCCACCCCCGTCGAAGGCCCATTTGTAAATGGTCAGTCAACTGGAATCTGGACCCAATAGGATGCAATGCCCAATCCACTGCTGATATGTAGGACGACTGCAAGATTTTATTTCCAGACCGTAGACGTCTTCGAAAGCCATATAATATACAGATGGCTTTACCGAACTTTGACTCAATGGAGAACAAGATATCAAGGTTATGGTGGGCTTCGCGATACGGCTGACGATAAGTTGAAACTGTATACCTGAGTACTAATTTTAGCTTTACTGTAGGTGCTCCGAATAAATAACTTTGGGTGTGGATTTATGTATTAATTGACATGTTAAATCGAAGCAGGAGAATTACATGTAGTACGGGTGTATTATTGTGGCGTTTCTGGAGACAGATAAACCCCTGAGTAGTGTCTCAAGAAGAATAAACTTGTGCACGTGATGTGGTATAGGTTGGAACCCATCGTTCATCCGAACCATCGCTTTTTACTCATCCAACTCGTGTGCGGTCCTCCGCTCGTCGTTAGAACCAACGACCCACGAAGGAAGACGCCAGCCAAGCTCACGATGGTACTAGCGATGGCATATCCTCTGCTTCCAACCTTTGTTGCCCGCGTTCTTTCTCCTGCTTTTGTGCTCATTTCTGCTTTATCGTTGCTTTTCATCCGCCCTCAACCACCAAGCTCACCTTCTCCCATCACGCCTGTGGTCGTGGCTACTGCTGTCCCACGACGCGCACTTATATTAACGTTCTTAACGCTCATTTCTTTGACTTATCTTCTAGATGGTCTCTCCTTTGTTGTTTTCGCCGTCATTGATCACGATTGGCCTCGTCACACGGGCATTCCTATCAACACCGTCACTGGTCTCATTGCATTCTCAGGCCTAGCTGCTCTTGGGACTTGGAAGGACCTCCAAGGCATCAATGTATGGTCATTGAAGAAGATTAAAATTGCCATTACCGCTTCTTTAGTCCTTGATGCGAGCTTGGCTGTGTTGCTGGCCCTTCATCTCCGACATGGAGGAAACCGTACGTAAAATACAATGATAACAAAATTCCTATGATGGGCTGACTATATTGTATCCTCCAGCACCTACATTTTCCATCCGCAGTTTGATCCATGTTGTTTTCCCGGCTTTCCGAGTTCTTTTGCTTCTTCCATTGCTGGTTGGTTTAATTACTCCTCGCATCGTGTATAGTTCTGTGGAATCTTTCGACGATATCGAAACTCCTGAGCCGACCACATCAACTTTCCTTCTTCCTCCTGGAGCTGGCGTACACGCGTCAGCTGGCCTATCTGGTGTTTCGGGCCTCAGCGGCGATGGCAGCAAGTACGGCACTTTCCGTCCTACTCGCTCCAACCTTCAGTCATCAGCCCCTGGGACTCGTCCCGCCACTCCGGCGCCGTCCACCGCACCTACAGACACCAAGGTGATATCTCAATCCTTCATGAATTGTGCATATCTTAATACTTTCCACTGGACAGACTGATATACCCGAAATTTCACTGGAACCATCATGGGGAGAGCTTTGGAGACGTATTCGTAGGCTCAGTCCTTACTTGTGGCCCAAAAATAGCCGATCATTGCAATTCCTTGCAGTAAGTCATATATAATTGCTTCCATGTATTCAAAATGCTGAAATGGCAAACAACAGGTTCTATGTCTCCTGATCTTACTTTTTGGGCGCTTAGTCAATCTACTCATGCCTCTCACATTGGGTTGGCTCGTCCAAATCCTCGAGGGTCGAAGGGAAGGTTCTCTTTGGCTATACTTGTTCGGATACACCGCTTTGCGTTTCTTGCAAGGAAGCGGTGGTCTATCTGCCCTGCAAGATGTATTGTGTCTTGTCTACCCAAAGTGCGCAAAGTTGCTGATGAAGAATATCTTTGTATAGTGCCTTTGGACCCCTGTTATGCAATATTCGGACCGGGGTCTGTACCTCATGCCTCCTCATCTCTAATGCGCTGACTTGCTACCTCAGAGATGTCTCAATTGGCCTTTGATCATTTGCTCAATTTGTCATATGCATGGCATACCAAACGCAAGACTGGAGAAATTCTTAGAGTATTGGACCGTGGCGCCGCCATCAATCATACACTGGAGGTAAATACACTTCAAACCTATGAGGTCAATTATTATTGACAAGCTTCCAGTTAATCCTGTTCAGCATTCTTCCTACGTTTATCGATATCGGTGTCGCATTAGTGGCTTTCTGCATATTCTTCACATGGACCTTGGCTCTGGTTATATTCTTCGTCATGTTTGCATACGGTTAGTCTAATATCTTTTAGACATCATGACACTCTGACGGACACATTATCACAGTGGCTGCCAGTGTCATTCTTACTCAATGGCGAACACGTCTCAGGCGTCAAATGAACGAGCGCGACATTGTAAGTGCTAACATTTAGAGTGTTTTCTTTATCGATTCAAGTTCTGTTCTAGGCAACCCGTGGAATCCACACTGATTGTTTACTCAATTACGAAACAGTCAAATATTTTGGAGGCGAAGAACATGAAGGCGAACGATACAGGGAGGCTATCAAAGAATATCAAGCTCTGGAATACAAAGTTATAAGTATGTATCTCCTGTTCAGCGTTTTACCACGACTAATTCTTGTCTTCAGTTTCTTTGAACCTTTTAATTTGGTCCAAAACTTTATTATAGTAAGTTCTAATCCAAGTCCACGCCTCGTTACATAAAACTTCACGTTCATTTAGACTTCTGGACTTCTTATTGGCTCGCTCATGGTCGCCCATCAAATTACATCTGAAGGAGAACATGAAGCTAGCAAGTTCGTCATTTTCATCACCTATCTCGCTCAAGTGCGTAACTCTTTTTGCTGTCTTTTTTGTATTGCTAATTACTAATTTGGAAATAGCTCTATGGACCTTTGAACCAGTTGGGTCGGATTTATCGCTCGGTAAATCAATCATTGGTGGATACCGAGAAGCTTCTAGCCCTCTTGAATGAACCCACAGAAGTCAATGATAAGGAAGGTGCTATCAACCTTGCTGTCTACAACGGCGAAATTGAATTTGGTTTGTATCAATCTAATCTTGTTTGGTGGTCATGGGATGCTAAGGATTAATTTTAGACAACGTTCACTTCTCCTACGATGGCGGTCGCACATCCGCCATCAACGGTGTTTCTTTCAAGGTTCCCAAGGGATCGTCTGTCGCCCTTGTAGGTGAATCAGGGGCCGGAAAATCCACCATTTTACGCCTCCTGTATCGTTTTTATGATTTGCAAGAAGGACAAGGACGAATTCTCGTTGATGGTCAAGACATCCGGTATAGATATCTTACTGCTGTAGGGTGGGATCGGTTTTAACATATTTATTGATTTAGGGATGTTACACAGAAGAGTTTACGTCAAGCAATTGGAGTGGTTCCTCAAGATTCTGTCCTCTTCAACTCCAGCATCCGGTACAATATTGGGTATGTCATCTGTTCCGACAACGCCTATCGCACTGTACATTATGATTAACGCCACTTTCTCAGATATGGCAAGTTCAACTCAACTGACGAGGAAATTGAACAGGCGGCGAAATCTGCCCAAATGCATGACAGAATCATGAGTTTCCCTGATGGTATGTGTCTGCCACGCTCCAATTACAACGAACCAATTTTACATTGATTTAGGCTATGACACCAAAGTCGGGGAACGCGGCGTCAGACTGAGCGGTGGCGAGAAGCAACGTGTAGCCATTGCAAGGACATTGTTGAAGAATCCTCCTATTTTGCTCCTGGATGAAGCTACCAGGTAGAAGATTATGGTTTTCTTTGTTGAAAAATGGGTACTAAACAATCAATCATTAGTGCTCTGGACACCTCTACCGAGAAAGACATCCAAAAGGCGCTGCAAAACCTAGTCAAGGGGCGTTCTTCTTTATCAATTGCTCACAGATTATCCGTAAGTGGCATCACTGTTATGAGATATTCGATGGCCTTATCGTTGTTATGTTTATAATAGACCATTGCTTCTGCCGACATGTCAGTATTCAAATCAATTATTTACGCAAAGAAATACTAATTGTGTCGGTTTAGCATCCTCGTTCTCAAAGATGGGCAAATTTATGAGCAAGGCAACTTCAAAGAGCTGATGGAGCTGAATGGACTCTTTGCTTCGATGTGGATAAATCAAGTATCTTCCAGCGATGACCCTGTTGCTTCAATCGCAGACAATGCTATCAAAAATGAAATTTCCGGATATATCGTCGACACGGCAGCAACCGAAGAAATCGAAGAGACACAAGTAACAGCCTCTGAGAACGTTGAAGAACTCCCAGAAGAGACAATAACAGAGATAATACCTTCCGAGGTTATCGAACTTTCGCCATCTGGTCCTGAGGAACCTGCTCCTGCTGAACCGATTGTCACAAGTCCTGTGCCATTCCCGTCTGAAGATGTTCCGGCTCCTGAAGTTCCTGTCAATAGCCCTCTTGTCCAGGAATCCAACGTGTCTGAACCTGTCATATATTCGCCCACACCCATTTCTTCCCCAGTAGCATTCCCTACATCAGGAGATGATCAATCTGATGTTCAGAGTGAAGTAACTCCTGCACCCGCCACGGAAACCTCGGCCGCTCCAGTTGTCGCCCCTGCTCCCGTGCGTGCTCCTGCAGGTGTTACGTTTGGAACTTCCGTCAACTCTCCTCCATCTCGTACGGGCACACCCGATCCTGAAAGCGAACCCAAGCGCAAACGCATTTCTTCTCAGAACTTTCAGCGCCTGGCAAGACGAATTTCACTCACCACTCGACGACCGAGCTCGTCCAATTCTATCATTCCTTCACTTCCTGGCTTCAAGCGTGACCAATCCCCGCGAGTTTCCACTGATGACGCAAATGCGAACAGCACTGCTGGTCCCTCGAACAATAGTCCTGCGGCCAGTCTTACAGGCGACGACGCCAAGGGGAAGCTCAAGAAGAAGGATAAGAAGGACAAGAACAGGAAGGGTACTCTCTAACAGTGTTATATTTCTTTTCCCTCCCTTTTACATTTGATTCTCTCAGTTTTATGATCTTTTACGACCTGCATTATGCCTTTCTGATTTGCGACATTTATCCACTTAGATCCACCTCACATCACGCCTAGCCCATTCCTGTTACGACTTCTCCAATGCATTTACTTATCATACGCACCCCTTTTAACATTCGCATGCATTGAATGACATTACTTGATACGTTTAAACTTTCGAAGCCTGCCAGTCTGCAGTAGTTTTGAATGGGTGCTTACATCATGTGAACTTTGTGAAGTCCATGCGGCCAGACGCTTGTGGACATGTGCCAGGCCCGGCTCCTGTAATGAATCGGGCACCGCTTGCACAAAGGACAGGGTTTTGGGCTGATGAGCTGATTTATTAATGATATTGGATGGGGGAAGTGGGAGGTGGGGAGTTAAGTAGAGGCGCGGTGGGGCCCGCGGGCGGAGGATCAGCGGGAGGCGGGCTGGGCGTCGGGAGCGGCGGCTTGGGAGGCTCATCATTTAGGGCACAGAATGGATGAGGTAACAGCGGAGTCCGAATCACCTGGGGAGGGTATATAAACCTATTTTCATCAAAGTCTGTTCTTCCTCCCCTTACCTTCCAACCACCACAGTCCTTCGTTACGGGTGTTCTGTCTCGGTTTCGTTTCAAGTCTCGTATATCAGGTTTCGCTATTGTAAGAGATCGCTGTGATGTCTTCGAAAGTTTATGTTGGGTCAGTCTGTGCATCTGCCTACGAGTTCCCCACGGCTTCTCCCCTTCCTTGGGAGGAGTCCAACTAATAGTGATTTGATACCTCATGTAGCAATTTGAGTTGGAACACGACCGATGATACCCTCCGCCAAGTCAGTGTGACTCTGATTATGCAGTATTGTCCTGCCCGTTGTCCATCATCGTGTCTTATCGCATATGTTCCCAATTATAGGCATTCTCCGATTTTGGTCAGGTCTTAGATGTACGCTATCTTATCTCTCTTCATCGCTTTCTTGATATCTTGCGCGCTTGCCATGACGTCTAATTGCGCGTGAACCTAAGTTGACCGATTCTTGTAGTCCATCGTCATGCGCGACCGTGATACCGGCCGCTCCCGTGGATTTGGTTTTGTCACGTATAGCTCTGCCCAAGAAGCTGAAGCTGCTATCAGTGGATTGAATGAGCAAGAGCTCGACGGTCGTCGCATCAAAGTCAACCTCGCTAACGCCAGGGGCGGAGGAGGAGGCGGAGGAGGAGGTACGCACTTTCATCGCTTCAGCCTTTAGCGTTCATCTAACACCCTGTTCTCCATTTTAGGAGGCTACGGTGGAGGAGGAGGCGGATACAGCGGAGGAGGAGGTATGTTTTCTGGCATTTCTGTGATGAGTATCTGTGGCTGATATTTCTGAGAAGGCGGCGGTTACCAAGGCGGAGGCGGCTACCAAGGCGGAGGCGGCTACCAAGGTGGTGGCGGCGGCTACCAGGGCGGTGGAGGCTACCAAGGCGGTGGCGGATACCAAAGTGGTGGTGGAGGCTACGGCGGCAGCGGCGGAGGCGGCTACTCGAACCAAGGTTTGTGATCGTCGACATGGACGCCCCGCAACTGGACTCATGGCATACTTCCAGGCGGATACTAATCACCTGGCCGCTGCTGATGATAAAAGGATTTGGAGCCTCAACATACTTCTCATTTCAAGTCATCGTAACCTTGCGTTGGGCCTCAGTTGCTATGATCACTTTTCGCTCCTTACATTGAAGTTTTCGTGTCTTTTCATCTGCACCACCCTCTGATCAGTGTATGTACCATTGTAACAGTATGTCCTTGCATACAATGCATCTTTTGTCGATTTGCGCCTAAATATTTCATTGATAAACACACCCGGGTATGATGCCTAATTGAAGGGCACTGTCTTCGTTAACGAAAGTGCGCAGTGGAGAATTTAAAGAGACCTCGAAAACGGGCAAAACAGCCTGTGACGCATTTCCACAAGCGGCATCACAGGCGGGCACAGTCACCAGTTCTAGTTCTGGTGTATCTCTGCGGATGCTAATGGAGGATATCGATACCAATCCATAACTTGAATGGTGGTGAAACACAGTGCAGTTATTTGCTAGTAGGCTGTAGCATTAGCCAAAATTTACCAGACACGTATATAGTTTGCACCCTCTTCGTCAATTCTTGACAATTATGTTGTCGGGACTCGGCGGTCATCGGGCTCAAATGCAGTCCGGCTCGTCCGAGAGCCAATTTGGATGTTTTTTTATAAAATGAGCATGTCATACACTGGCTAGAGTACAATATCAAATCAAAGATATGAACAGAGGACGGGTTTTGATGGCAGCCTTAATTACGTAATAGTGGCTGTGCCTCAGCGCGCGCGGTGCGTGTCTGTGCGTGTTTGCGCGCAATGTTCGTGTTCAATCTGCGCCAAATCTGCACGTCTCTCCAACGTCGCATCCTCCACGTCCAGTCTGTATATATCAATGTTTTATTGTATATTATAATCCCTCAGTCTTAGCTGATAACTAATAACTATAACATTGGTAAGTACAGTTACAACTTTACAAGTGTGTTGTGATACAGACCACTAACAAGATAACTAAGCTACTTCAGAGTAAACCTATTGTTATCTTCTTGAAAGGGTAGATAAATTAGATATGAGCAGCAATATAAAGTGCGCAGGGCGAAGCTCTGGCCCTAAATTTCTTAGAAGTATATACATGGGAAGTTTCGAAGTGGTTTAAAAGACGCGCAAGATGCGCTACCGCCGCTACGGATTCCGGATTCAAAGTACTTAAATTAGTTGCAAAGGATTATTGCATATCTCGAGCACTTCGGTATTTTTTTTTGGAAGAATGGGCCAGGGCGAAGCTCTGGCCCAAAATTTCTCAGAAGAAAAATACAATGGGAAGTTTTGAATTGGTTAAAATGGCAACTTAATAGGATTCAGAGAGTTGCATATTTTGAATACTTCAGTATTATCTTTAGAAGAATGGGCCAGGCTGTAGCTCTGGCCCATATATTATTAAAGGTATAAAATAAGGATAAGGCAAAACAGCCAAAAAGCACTATCAATAAGCCTCTAAATATTTGCTTCTCTTTTTTTTTTGCTTTTGCCCAACTACAGGTATAGAGCTGAAAATACTTATAACTCTTATGAGCTCTCAAATTTTTTTACTTTACTAAAATTTCGCTCAATTCCGACTTTTTCATGCCTAATTCAGGGATGTATTACTTATCTCTAAGGACTATCTATGTACGGAGGCGCAAGGCGCCGACTCAAAGGGGGTCCAGGGGCGCAGCCCCGGCAAGCTGTTGCCCAAAGCGAAGCAGGAGGGAGCGCGAAGCGCGAACCTCCGACGCGTAGCGGCGGGCATAAAGCTTGTAAGTAGTAACTGCAAGTGCCGCAGGGTTTTCACCATCATGATCAAATCATGATGGTGCTGAATTTCTTACTTCTTATTAGGCGCGCAGAGAAAATTGAGCATTCTAAGAACTCACACTAAAAGAATCATCTTATTTTCGATACTTTATTTCTCTTCTTCTCTTTTGTTTTATTTTGCTTGTTAACTTGGTAATCGGAGAGTATTGAAGCTTCTTATCGGAGTGGATTTAAATTATTTAATTAATTATTATTTTCATCACCGCGAGGCTCGGCGTTCAAGATTGTAGACCGTGACGCAGTGTTTGGTAACCAATCAAAGCGTGTGAAAGGTGAAGTGTGAGAGCTTGAAAGGCGCGGTTCGTCTTTCTCTTTCATCTCCTACCATCACCACCCCCCACTCCCTTCCCCTCATCCCTCCCCTTCATCCCCTCTCCGCTATGCCGCCTATACGCGGTGGATCCGCGTCTTCTTCCACACCACCAAATCCCCCCCAAGCACACGTGCCTAGGCCGCCAAATGCCTTTATGCTCTACCGCAAGAATATGTCCGCTCAAATGCCTGGCCCTGGACCCGGAAAACCACGCCTGAGTCAAGGAGATCTTTCACGACATCTAGCCCAAACGTGGAGGGACCTACCCCCTAAAGACCGCGCGTTTTGGGAGCAACTAGCCGCGCTAAAAGATTCGGAGCACAAAGCCAAATACCCAAACTACAAGTATCAACCAAAGAAGAAGGAGGAGAAGGCCCGTTTGGCAGAGGAGAGGAAAGCGGAAAAGAAGAGGGCAGCTGCCGCGAAAAAGCAATCTCGTTATCGGTCAACATCCAGCACCACGCCGGCCGCCGCAAATAATGCAACGCAGGTAGTTGCTCCGCTTCCGGTTCAGCCAGTCCCCTACTTCATCTCCGCTCCTCAGCATTACATTCCTGTGCCATTTATAAGCAATGTCGACACTAGCGCACCGTCACCCCCAATGTCTGCGGCATCGACTCCAGGTCCGGATTCTTCTCTGAACGCGTCTCCAGCCCTTCAACATATGTCATTGATGTCGCCTGCTCCGTTGGCTCTTCACGATTCATCGCTTCCCTTACCCTTCATGATCGCGAGGCCACCTGCGCTGCCAACAGAAGCTTCAGATTATGTTGAGCCTGCCCACATAAACGCAGGAGATTGGAGCTTGAGTTCGACTGCTCATCAAAGCTCAAACTGGAACGAGTCCTTCGAGCCTACAGAGGTCAGTTTCAAAATTCCTTGCAGTTGATTATCTATTGACCTCATTTCTATTTTTTAGAACCATTCACTATACTTTGATATATCTCAAGCTGATGCTCACCAGGTCAACACTTGGTTGAACGAACAAGGATCTTCTTCTTTGGAGGAGCAGGTCCAACAGCCGCAAGCTGGTAGCAGCCATCTTCATGCCTATCGCTTGGAGGACTTCAACAACGCGGTTTTTGACTTCAATAGCGAACTTAGCGTTAGGGTCGGAAACTTACCCCCTCTAGAGGAATTTCCAAACTACCCTGAAAGTGAATCTTACAATCAGTTTCGGACACAAGAGCCAACTTACTTCGATTTTGATTCATATGCAGACGACTCGGAATTCTCTCGTGAATTCTCTCAGTTTTTCGACATGCCGTATCTTCCGGAAGAATTTTCATTGGAGTACATGGACACTCACCCTATACCAGATTTCACGTCAGCAGATTTCAACGCTGCTCTTAACGTGGCTTTGCAGCCTGTCGAAAATGCTGTGGTGGCTTCCAGTAGTGTGGCTCAACCATACGTGCCTCCCTCTGGCGCTGCCAACTCTGGCAACCGTAGAGTTGCCGCCACTTATAGGAAGGATTCTCTCTACTCTCTGGATCGGACTTCTCCTCTTCCAGCTTGATTTTATCGATCTCCTCCGCTCAGCTCGCATCCCATAATATGGGTCATTCACGAATTTCATGTCCCTCTAATTTCGCTTTCTGCCATTGTTGCTTTCACGTCTCATTGCTTTCTTCTTGCGTCACCTCCGTTCAACGCAGTCCCTTGTCGTCTATTCATCGTTTTCGCAATCATCGTCGTATCTCAACCATATCTCTCACTCGCTTTCAAACAGTTTTATTATCTGCTCTGGTCAGACAGCAACCCCGTATTTAATACCCTCACTCTATATAACTCTTAAATCTCGCTCGGAATAGTTCTCGTCTATGCTCTCTCGCTCCTCGTCTCTATTGCTCATTTACGCATAAATGTTGTTCAAGTACCTACCTCTCTTGTCTATCACCCCAGTTACCTATCATCTCTCATTGTACAAGTATTCTCAATCAGAAAAGAAATTGTCTCCCGTACACAAAGACCATCGATTGAGTCGCTATTTAGCGCAAAAAAAAATGTGTAGTGCAGTTCACGGGCACCGATAATTTACGATAGTGCGCTCCGCGCCCTGCGCCCAAGCATCTTACTTATTCACTTTGAACAATGCGCGAGCGCCCAACTTCACCTGTGTTTCGCCATTGTTCACTACAGTCTGCAGCAACACACCTTCTAGAGCCTCGTGTCGACGGCTAGTGATGGCCTGGAGCTCTGGGAGACGATCCGCGGACGCGGCCGACGCTAATACGGAGACAATGAAGATATACCGTAAATTTCTCTCACGAGCAAGACCCAAATGGATATATATATATATCGGAGGAAGCTATTTATTTAAAGGTATAAAAATCCTGGATTGTACTTAGCAATAATATGTTACTCGATAGCGAGAGGAGATGAGCATGATGGCATCGAAGATAAATAACTTTTAACCAGGGGGAAGGAGACTAGCATCTACAGAGCCGCCCTCGTCTTCTTGGAAAGTCTCCTCTTCTCCTGTCTTGATAGGCGTCCTGGGCATGGCCATGAGACCTATTGGTTGGGATGTGGTTAATAAATAAATGACCATTTGGCTCAAGGCAAGTGCCCTACGCACCTGTGCGGGCAGCTTCAAGAATGCCGAACGGCTTGAGCAGACTGAGGAACGCCTCTACACGCGCAGTCTTTGCAGTAAGCTCGACAATCACGCTGTTCTCACTAACATCGACGATCTTCGCGCCGAACTGTTTCGCAAGCACCGAGATGGAGTGCAGATGCTGGTGCTTGAGACGCAGCGCCTGCGAGGGCGTCAGCTGGGGCGCTGCCGCCACCGGGTCGGCGCTGTGCTCGAAGTTGTGCGCAAGCACGGTTTCGCGCTCCATCTTGCCGTCGTCGTTAACGCGGCGTGGCTCGTGCGAGGGCCCGCCAACGAACTGCTCTTCGAGGTATTCAGAGCCGAGGATAGAGACCTTGGTGAGAAGGAGCTCGCGCGAGATCACTTTCGTCTCTGTATAGTCAAGGACGGCCCAGACAGGCACCTAACATAGCATTTCCAGTATCAGCATAAGAAAAAACATAAGGTTGTGAACAGACGAACGAGGTCTTCCAATTGCCTTCTTGCCTGTTCTACAACGCCGTCCTGGCCACTGAGAACAATGCACATGCGACTCAGGTCGCGAATCTCGGTCCGGCAGACGACCAACGAGTCAATGTTGAAACCTCTGCCAGCGAGGATTCCAGACACGCGCGAAAGGACTCCGGGTTCATTTTGGACGAGACAGTTCAGAATATGTCTAGAAGCAAGGTCATGAACATGAGCACGGCCAGGAAATGCGCGCATGTTGACACTTACTTTTTGAAGGGCTGGAGACTGGGAGGTGGGGTATTGTAGAGGATGTTAGTTACGGCCTCCTCCGCAGACCGCGAGCGTGGCAGATCTGTAGCAGGGAGAGGCGGCGGCCGGATGCGTTGGGTCCTCTTGTAGTCGAGGGCGGAGGTGGAGTCGTCGATGGGTTTAGGGGGTTGGGGCGGCTTTGGCGCGCCATTCTCGGCGCGCCTGACGATGGCGGTGGTGGTGAATGCACGACGACCTGAAGAGGCGATGCGCGCGCGCAGAATGGGAATGGCGGACATGGTAGAGGAACAGCGCAAGCTCTGACTCGAAATGTTGCGTTTAATTTTTGTACATATCCCGTTTAGGCAATCCTACATACTATCTCCCAGCCGACTCAGAACCTGCACTTTGTAGCACTTCCCTCGCCAGTTCCACATATTCTACTGCCCCCTTCATGTCCTTGCCCTCTGTCTCTGCCATCTTCTCCCAGTGTGCCAGGCCGCTCTCCACGAGCGTCCATGCCTCTGCTTCAGAGTGCTCGTCCACCCATCGGACATATTCGGCCTCCTGCCATCCGTGCAGCTTGTGGGGAAGCGGGATCGGCGATCGAACCAAAACGTGATGCAGCACGATCAGCGGTGGCAGACCAGCGGTGTGGCTTCGCGACGCCAGCTCCTTATTCTCGAGGAAAAACAACGGGCTTTCCTTGGAGTCAGTAATCACAAATACATGTATATCGGCATGCCGGACCCACCGCATCGCACGAAGTGCTCGGTATTCATCACCGATCAACTCCAAATGTCCTCCTCGTTTGGGTGCATTAACATCCACAATGAACGCGTTCAAGGCGAACTCGAGCCCAGTCATGTCGCTGGCCATTTGGAGTTTACCGCTCTCTCCAAGAGGGCAGGCTATCGAAATATGGAGCACGAAAGTTCGTATGACAAATCTTACAATCGAAGTAACCCTGTACACCTCGTTAGCACTACATTTAGTTCAGGCATCCTGAAAAAACAACTTACCACGTCCGTCCGTAATCACCAAGGTTGTATCGATTAATTATTTCAGACTTGATGAACGAGAGTTTCTCAGTTAGTTCTTTGATGTATAAACTAGATCCGCCCATCCCAGGGTTGGCATCAGCCGATTTGGAAAAGTCGATACGATGAAGTTTGGCAATAATTGCACTCAGTTCGCGACGAATGGACACTGTAAGAGGATCCATGATGTGTTCGAAGAATTGATACATGTTCTGAAAAGGGATCATGAGAACAAGAACAGAACAAATTTACGGACTGACTGACTTGCAGACCTGGCTGTAAAGTGGCGAAGACATTTGCCGTATATTCCTCGTTGAGAGTAACAAGTCGGGCCCAAGTCTGGTACAAGAAGTTGGCTAAATTCGCGTTCGAAATGTGCTGAGGAGTAGCTGAGCCTCCAGATAGAGAGGTTGCGGCTCTTTCCCTTGAGAGCTTTTCATGTTTATCAGAATATCGACATAGAGTGTATTTCGCCAACAAAACATACCAAATTCTCCAACCTCTTCAAGATACTATCCAAAGATGTTGCAGTGTTTTTGGCAACGGCCCTGACCAGCAGTGGATCGAAGCGCGCAGCATCAAGCTCGTTAACTACAATACGGGCAACATTAATGCCTTCGCTAGCCCCCGGTGGAATCCGAACACCACCGGAGAACGCTTGGCCAACAGCTTCGTTAATCTTATTGGAAGAACGTGACAGATATTGAGCCTCAATCGCTGACAATGAACGAAGGAGAAGGATAGTTTCCGGGCTGAATTTTGTTATTATTAACAAGGCTTCGTGCGCTAAAAGAATTTTACCTTTGGTAGCTTTCGCTGTAAACTGTGTCGGTGTGAACAGCGATTTTAGCAAAGAAGTCGTGGAATAACCGCAACAATCGAGGATAACCCGCGGACAGCGTTTGTTGAAGGAACGATGATCCTAATGAAATATTTTATGGATACATTTTTTATTCAAAAAAATTATTCACTTACCTTTAGAAGAATCTTGGAAATGCTTTTGGAGTGAGCGGCTCAAGGACATCCAGAACGTGGTGCTTGGGTTGTTCTCCAGTACCTTGATATCAAATATAAGAGATGCAGTGACATTGACAGAGTGAGATAAGCCCAACCTTCATCGCTTCCTCTAAGAAGACGACATGCGTCGTGGTGTCTTTCTTCAGCTTCAGGACCTTCTCAAGAGCATAGACCTTGTATTCAAAACAACAATCACTAAGAGTGCAAGAAAAAGCCCAGAGTAACTGACCTTTATGCAGCAATCTGACATTTCTTGGAACATAGCCTCCAACCGTGTCCAAAGTGCGGCAGAAAATTGCGGTGCGGTCACATTTGTAGGCTCAGTTCGCACACGAGACCTATACATCTGTGGAGTATTCGGGGTGTTTGCAGGTGGTGGTTCTATTGTAAAACTCGTATTAATAAAAGTAGAATTAATTAAGAATGCAGCGGAGGTTTACCTTTTCCAGAAACATCCTTGGAGATCTTATTCAAATCGAACGTTCCGCGTATTCGATCTTCGACGGCTTGGGACAGGTCAAGCAGGAGACTCTGCACGAGATTTGGTAGGACGCCAAGGTTATAAGCTGTTTGTAGGGAAGAGGCCAATATGGTTTGGTTCTGTAGAATATGAGAACATGGAGAATATGACGCGAAAAAGTGGACATACAAGTGTCGCTAGGCCACTCAGGACCATATTCTCCATTTCCGACGTGATTATCCCTCGCGCATCGTCGATGAAAGCTTCATACGACGCGACGACTCTTATGGAACGCAGGGGTATAGGGGCCGTTTCAGATGCTGGATTTTTTTGGTCGTTGCCTTCTTGAGTCTCAGAGGAATTGAGAAGAGTCCCTGTCAAGTCGTACAACACTTTAGGCCGAAGACCCACGTATTAACATGACGCGACGCACCAAGTTCTGCGATACTTAAAGCAGCCTTTGCAATGGCACGTTCCTTCTCGTCTTCGATGTCCTTTCCGTGTACAAGGGTTGCGGTCGCGAGTTCATCGGTCGGGGTTTTGTCAGAGCCCTTTATGCCCTGAATTTCATTCATCTGCACTTGCAAACGTCGCGCAAGGATTACGAAACGTGAAGTGCGGCGCAGAACATCAGATGCTTGGTGGAATCGCTGGAGCCTTGTAACCAGCGTCTGCAGCATTTCATAAGGAACATGGACCTTTACGCGAAGCCTGTGGTAGGATATTAACAGGGACGGTGGTGTTATAACAGTGCGAGCTAACGCACCTGTCAACCGAGGTATCCAAGTCTCCCAAGCCAGCCCGGACAGACACAAGAGCCCCAGAAAGCGCGTTTGCATTCGAAGCTTGCGTTAGGAGATCTTCATGGTGAGCTGTGACCTCAACGACGAAAGTACATTAGTGCTGGTGTCCTCGACATCTAGAGGCACATACCAGGTTCCTAATCTGCTTCGACACATCTTCTATGCCGAAGGTCAACTTCGAGATGGCTACAGATATGTCTTCTTTGGCGATCGAATCTTGAACTGCGCCTTTGGATTGCGATGATGCTCTGGTGGCGACCTTGGAATCGGTAGGAGGGTATGTATCCGTTGCCAGGATAGCATTGGCATATTCATTTGGATCGAAGTCTGGGCTGGAAAAGGTTGAATAGTCTGCCGGTACGCTGTTAGATAGTTCATATGTAGATTGTGGTGAAGAACTAACCAGCCATTCTTAGTTATCCACGAAACATAGATGCTCTTCCTCCGAACGCATGTGCACTGCCACCAGCTGCCACCAAGGCCCCAAAGAAGGCAGTGACTGATGTCATGTCATAAGAGGTGCACCGTTCGGTGTTTCTTGAATTATACCCACCATGGCGTATTCCTACTATCAGCAAACAGCGCAGCCTGGGTGGGGAACGAGTCAGGTATTCTCTCAATCCTCTTCGACTCCTGATCATCTACTCATACACATTTCATCAAGTACCAATTCGGCCCGCCGCCGCCAGTTACTTTCCAGCCGCAACCATCTTGTGCGTTGAGATTGTCGTCGATCGTCCCACATACTGATATATATTTGTTTGGAACGGTTAGGGGGAGGCCCCGAATTTTATCGAGCGCACGCAGCGACTTCCGATCCGTAAGAAGACTGCTATTCGTGATCCGGCAAGCTCATCCACGTTTCACAAACAGGTATCTTTTCGATCATGCCTGGAATCGAGTTCGAGAGTACGGTGGCGCCCCTGCTGGCGGTATGGGTGTTGGTCTGCATGAGGCTCGACATTGGCACAGGCGTGCTTATGGTCCGCAGGTCAGTGTGTGAATCGGCGCTGAATGTGACTTAATTATTAATTAAGCGCTCGGATTACTCATAGAATGAGGTTGCATATTTAGCCCCTGAGGAACTTGGACACGCCGCTGCATACGAAGCCTACAGGTCCTGGATTTATAACAAGCAAATGTATGAACCTCTCAGCGGCGACATCGAAAGACAACGGGAAGCTCTGACGGGACTTGCGGTTGCAGAAGGTATTTGCCAAGCTCTTTTCTTGGTATCAATCAGGCGCTCATACACAGAACTCGATCAGCTACTCGATTGTTGCAATTTTCCTCTCATGCCATGGATCAATATGCGCGATTAGCCGCTACAGAAGCTGCGGCGCACACCGCCAACTATATATTCTATCAGGTAAATTATCAATAAAAGTGACAAGTACCCGTGGACTTTGACAACTAATCAAATATAACATACACCTCTAGACTCGGGAAGAAGACTACCGATCCCGGACCCGCTTCCGCACTGGGTCCTTGGATGACCCATACGCCCGCGATGATGAACTCTTATACCCATACGCACACGCACGTTCTCGGTCTCGACATGCCAGATCGCACTCGCGGCACCGTTCCTACTCTCAGTCAGGCATGATGCCTCCATACCCAGGACAGGCATATTCGTCTTCCTCAATTGCGGGTGTTCCACAGACAGCTTTTCCTAGCTATGGCGGCTATGGCGGAAGCCAGGTGGGGATGCCTGTAGAGCCATATGGCGCTGGATATGGCGCTGGCTATGGCGTCCCAATGTCCGCCGGATCTGCGTACGGCTCAATGGGCATGGGTATTAGTCCTTCTTATAGCGCGGGCATGGCCCCCGGAATGGCAGCCTCTTACACTGGTTCTAGTCTAGGAGTCCCAATGTATCCTCGATCTAGGAGCTCCTCTTTCTCTTATGCTCAACCAGCTGCCTATAACCCGCAACCTACTCCATACATGGGGACCGCAATGAGCATGCCAGTCGGAATCCCCAATACAGGCGGCCAGACCCTAGTCATCCAAAGGCCGCGAAAACATAAACATTCGAAGAGGTCAAGAAGCTCTGATCCTGACTATGACGATAGTCGTTCGCACCACTCTCACCGTTCATCTCGATACTGACCAAACTTTCAAACCAGAAAGTGTACTCTAACGATCTTATGTAGTTATATTTGCAATGACCTGCTCAATGCTGCCACCATGAGTTGTACGTTTGTATATCCGACATTTCTTTGGACTGATTAATGTGTAAGGTTTTATATAGATAACAGGAGAAATATATTTCGTATACTTACTGCCGGAAGTTCTTGACCCAAGCTGCTGCGGCAATCATTGAAAGTATTTACTATTAGTTCAAGTTGGAGGATCAGAAACACGCTGCAACTTGTGCTAAGGTAGATCTGCTCGTTGCCACTACTTGAATAATGCTGCACAGTCTGCAACTTCAACTTGGGTCGGAGTCTTCAAATTATCTTGCCGCTCTTGCGATTCGCTTACATAGGAGGAGCAGATTTCCTTCCAAGGCTGTGCTGCATCAGCGCAATCATCTTGTTGCTCGTTTGAGAGTTTTCTCACGCCTTGAGCGTATATAAACCTCTGGGATGGCTGATGTTGACTTCCATAGGCTGGCCCTCACCCACTGCGCTCCCCAACAAGCTTAATTGTCCGCAATACCAGAGTTGATCTCTGTACGCAAATTTCTATAAACTTTACCAGAAAACATCCCATCTACGAGCATCATTATGGTCGCACGAGTTCCTAGTCGCACTTTCTGCTGCTGCATCCCCGTCAGAGCTGGCGTAATCGTAAGTCGACCCCCCTCTGCGTATGCTCTGATAGATAAATGGAAGCTAATACGTCTGTAGGTACTTGCTCTGCTTGGTCTAGTTGGAGGAAGTATAATTGCGGCTGCTTCTATCGTTAACATTCACCGTGACGGTATGTGAATTTAAGCGGTTGAAATGTTCTGTTATGGTCTCAAACGACCTTATCCATTAGAATCCAGCAAGCTCGCCTCGGTTTTGCAAATCATCATTTATCTGCTCTTAGCCCTTGTCTCCATCTTTGGGTGCGCCTGTTGTTTCATGCTCAAACGCCGTCGATGCTGAACCTGTGTTTCTTCAAATAGTCTGATCGGAGCCATAGCCAGGCGCATTGGCTTTGTGCGATCTTACTTGGCCATGCTCATCGTCCATTTGCTCTTCAGTACGGCTATGGGAATCTTCGCTATCAACCGTAACTTCAAAGATGCGCCCAAGTATATCGCAGAATGTTCGAAAGGTACCGACCCCACTGACGAATCAATCCTTGCCACGTGCAAGAACGGCGCTACCATTTTGAAGAGCTTGATGATCGGAACTTTCATTATTGCGTGGCTGCTCGAAACCTGTGCGTCGCTTCTGAACTCCGTCTCTCTTGGAAGTAGCTGATATCATATTTTTAATCAGGGGCTTGTTTCATTGTGGTCAATTATAGCAAGCAGCTCGTGGAGGAAGAACGGGCGGAATTGGTCAAGGATACCGAATCTTGGTAGATCATAGATCGTACAAGCGTTCTCCTAATTTGTGTATTTCTTACTCGACCAACGACGATTCTTTTCTCCAATTGAATAATGTTAGCGATGATTGTGTTTATCAGTCAGAACCCACTGGAGCACTTCATTACGATATTGCGAAATAATCTGTAGAGTATTTCGACCTCTCATTGTACATCTGGTTCCCGGGATGCCTTGGAAGTTGGTGATGCGACGTCAGTGTAAGTATCATCAGTGACCCGCAAACAGTAATCGAGGAATCCTTATGTTCTTACGTAATACATATAACCTTGCGCCATAGTTCAACACCACACTTTCACCAACACTAGTAAAGCAAAAGCTTTGCTGATTACTGCCTTTCTCTCCTCAGCCCTTTCCTAGATATCCCCTCTCCATACCATCCAAAATGTCGGGCCCTGCAGCTTCAGCCGGCGCGTCCAAAATGCAAGCCTTCATGAACCATCCCGCAGGTAGCTGTCCAGAGCCAGTGCATTATGACAATATTCCATGTTCCTCACGCTGCCCACGCAGGACCCAAGACCGTCTTCTTTTGGGCGCCCTTGATGAAGTGGTGCTTGGTCGCCGCAGGACTGAAAGATTTGAGCCGTCCAGCTGACAAGCTGAGCACGTCCCAGAACCTTGGTGAACTTCCAATATATTCAGTCGTTGATATGCTGCTGACTATGCAATCAAGCTCTGGCTGCTACTGGCTTCATCTGGGTGCGGTACTCCTTGGTTATTACTCCTGTTAATTACAGCTTGGCAGCGGTACGCATTATACTTGGATCTTCTAGAGTCTTAATGACATTCAAATGCTTCCATTTTTAGGTCAACTTCTTCGTTGGTTTGTCTGGTTTGTCTCAATTAGGGCGTATCGCACAGTGAGTCTCTTCGCTGGTTTCTTTTCCGATTTGCTTCGCAAACATCTGCCCTAGCTATCGGTACACTCACCCCGACGCCGCGAAATCACCATGAGTAATCTTTGGCTTGGTCGTCTCTATTCGATATCCCATTATCAACTATGTATTGTGGAAACCCTGAAGATATATGGTTTAAATAGACATGCAGGTCGCAAACTGGATAAGCATGTGTGATGCATTATCTTGTCCCGGAAGTACCACCTTTTCTTTTCGATTTTGGTGAGGTCCTCGATAGCTTCGGCGCAGGTTCTGACCTTCGGTCCTCAGCATCCCCGACTATGCTCTGTACCGCGCCCACCCAGTTTCCTCTGAGCATATGTCCAGCAGCAGCAGTGATTGTCGACATTATCTGTTGCACCTGTTGGTTCGCATTATCTCCCTCTCTCCCTTCTTGGTATTGCCATTCTTTATGACGTGCGAACGACTCCCATGGCTTGGGACGTTTTGTTTTTATGTTTTTACTTCGCGATCTCGATGAACGAGTATTTGTCGTGCGCCTAGGATCATCGAGGAGACTGGCGAATAAGCCTCCAAGACCGGGAATGCCGCCTTGATTTCCGATTGCGTTACCACCGCCGTTTCCTAATAAAAAGCCCACTCCTCCAATGAAGATGCCGAATAAAGTGCCCCATTTCATAAACCAAAAGGTTGTCCGCAGCATCCAGCTGGAAGTTCGATAGAAGCTGGAAAGGGCGAGGTATGCAGTAAGGATGGTGATAATAGGTGGCAGTATTGCTTGAGCATTCCAGCTTTCGGGGCATTGGCTAAGAGTGAATTACAAAGGTTGATGAAAGCGGAGAGAGCTGCAAAAGTATGCGATAATAATTTGACGAGGAGTGAATAGAGTGGGCCAGGAAGATTGGTCGAAAGGTAGTCAAGGAGGGGATCGAAAAGAGCAGGCAGAAATCCACCCGCTGCATCTGCCATGGTGGCAGAGTCTGTAGGCGACAACGAAAGCACCGATGGTACCGCGTGTCTCCTCTACTGACACAAGTCCGCCGAGTCGCACTGGTTCATTTAGCGGCGTGGGTGTCTGATCCTCGGCTTGTTCCAATGCTGTGCGGCAGTGACAAGTGACTGTCTGATATGTGACATAAAATATAGCCACGATCAATGTTTGGTAAGACAAGGAATTGGGGTTCACCTGGATTCGGACCAATCGGAAACAGTGCGGCTGTGGCAAAGGCCGTGACTGTCTTTCTTATAAGTCCCTTAAAGGGAATATTATTTATGGTTCAAAGCCCGCGACTTTAACAAACATGTCATAACAAAAGGACATATAAGGGTCTCCCTTCTGCTACCTCACCTTCCCAAACTCACCCTCTAAAACGAGACTTCTTCGACCCCTCACTTCATCTCCCACCACCATTTGGAACCTTTTCATTATGGCTATGAAGCGTAAATTCGAGATCGATTCAGATGACGTTCCGCGTACTGTGCGTCCTCTATACTATGAGCGCTCATGCGCGCTTCTAACTTTCGCCGCCTGGAATAGCAAACAAAGCAGCTGAAACTTGTCCCTTTCCCAAACATGGAACTTGACACCGACGTCCTCATGACAGAGGCTGAGCCGGCCTATCCAGAGATGGTTCATAGTCGTTTGCAGTCTACCGCAAGTTCAATTTCCTCCAGTGCCTCGGATTCACCCGTCGGAAATTCACGTAAGTTGTGTATTCATTAATACATCGCTCCCCATGCTTAATGAGGAACATAGCAGCATATCCGACGTTCGACCTTTACCCCCTCCCATTTTTTTCCAACACTGGATCGGTAGAACCCAACTCTCACAACTTCTCATATTATTCTGGTCAATTATCCAACTCTCAGGTCGGATTGATGCAACCCTTGAACTCCTTTGTGCATCACAGGTAATGTGATACTTCTGGCGTTGTAACAGCTTTGTCTCAGCAAGTTGATTTTTTTCTTCTGTTCATGTAGCTCGAACTGTACGCAAATACCTAAACTAAAAGTCGCTTGCGCTTCTGGTATCAACGGTCAACGCACAATGTGGAGCCATTGCGAACAATGCGGCGCAATTTCCATGGTAGAGAGTGACTAAACCTACTGACCTTGTTCTAGCCCAACAGAATGGCTTCCCCAGTGTTCTTGCTCTCATATTCCTCCGTCTTCTTTATGCGCTATTATTCTTGCTTCATGCTATCGTACAATTGTATTGCTCCTGCCAACCAACGCGACTGGACGTCACCTCGGTTCAGCACTATCGCCGCCAGTTACCGCCTCGACTATCAACTCCCAACAACTCGCCATCACGTTGCTTCCGCCTCCGTCCTTCGACCAAAGAAAGACAGCTTCTCTCTCTCTCTCTCTCTCTCTCTCCCTCTATGCCGGAGGGAAAATGCCTCCAGTCGTATCTTGTTCGTCTATCAGCTATTCTTCGTTATAGACGAGCATCATAGAATCTTTTTCCTGTATCATACTGCCCAATATGTCAAGCTCGACAGTTTATTCGTTCTCCGTTGTTGCAAGTTCAGAACCTGAATAGTGAAGATCTCAATTGAGGCATCCACTGGCATCCAGCCCCCTCGAGTCTATTTTCGTCGATTTGAATAACATCATCGCTTCAACGTTCAGATCAAATCAATAAGTATGTCTGCGTACCCGTGACCCAGCACCGCGCAATCATGTTACCAGAGGGAGATAGTCAGAGAAAAGGAGGATCTATCCGGCGTTAACTTGTGCGGGGTACTGGGGTCCACATCCTCTTTTGGAGGGGTTGGTCACGAGGCCCTCGCCCGATTGTCGACTGCAGGCTATTCATTCAACTTCGCAGGTTATCCCTATTCTATCAAGGTGTGTGTCAACAACATCTGAATTCTCTACGAATTCCCCTTTATGTAAGATCCGATTCATTCAACCACCTTTGTTGATCGTGTTTTTCGTTCCCATTCTTTCAGTGCCATATCCACGAAAGGAAGTAATCAAGTCTTCAAAGCTTCAAGGCTAAGCTCCACATACTGCCGAGCCCGAAAGAATCACACCATCGGAGGGGCCCCGGCCTTCTTACAAGAAATAAACGACGGTTAATGATAGATCAAATCACACCGTCTTGAGAAGATGCAAGGTTATTCCAGCCGGTCCCAAGTATTTAAGAGGGGGCAGACATAGGTTGCTATCCATTCTGTCGTTCGGAAGGACTTCCTCCCCAGCATGTCCGTCCTCGAAGATTCAGAAAAATTCAGCCAAGAGCTGACAGAACACGTTGACCTCAGTAACAATGTTAATGCAAAGTAAGTGATTACTTTTCCTATGATATCCAACAAGGGGCTCACTGAAGATGGCGCTGCATTACAGGATTCAAAATCCACTCCACGGAATACCGCACGACAAACTTTTGCAGCAGGTCGAAAGCTTTGCTCAGGAATATGAAATGACAGATATCGTAGGCCATCTTCGGAAAGGGGCTCTTCTCGCTCAAAATCCTGCACATTTTGAGGCCATCGACGAACTTGATGAGAGCGACCGAGAGGTCATACGGCGGGAGAAGACTCGTAAGTCATTATTAGAATCTCTAATAGATTGATATTGACCTCAGAACATAAATATAGACAAGTGGAGTCAGCCCAAAGATCTCTACTTGACAGTCGTATTGTGCTCTGTCGCGGCTGCTGTTCAGTAAGATATATAATACCTCCCTAGAGCAATAAAGCTGATATTCTGTTGCAAAACAGAGGATGGGATCAGACCGGTTCTAACGGTGCTAATCTCTCGTTCCCTCAACAATTTGACATCGACTTCAGCAATGGTGGACCCAACGCCTCCAGGAACCAATGGATCGTTGGTGTTATTAACTCAGCGTCCGTCATTTTTTACTCCTATCTCAAATTTCGTCCACTGAACCGTCTCCTGCCATTAGTCCTTACATTTCCGCCGCCTTGCTAGGCTGCTGGTTGTCTGATCCTTTAAATAACTTGTTTGGACGACGTGGGACCATTTTCATCTCTGCTATATTTTGCACGTTTTCCGTTATCGGGTCTGCTCTTTGCCAAACATGGGAACAGCTTTTGGTAAGCTGACATTCCAGAGGTTAGTATGTAAAGAGTGGTATTGACTGAAGTCTGTATGATATATAGGTATGCCGATTACTCCTTGGCATCGGGATAGGCGTCAAAGCTACCACGGTGCCAATTTATGCAGCTGAGAACACGCCAGCGTCTATTCGCGGTGGGCTTGTCATGTCTTGGCAGATGTGGGTAAGTGTCACATTCGAGATATACTTACATCTGCACCGAAACTTAAATGCAAATCACGTAGACTGCGTTTGGTATTTTCCTGGGTTTCAGTGCCAATCTTGCACTGTACCAAATCGGGAAAAACGCTTGGCGTCTACAACTTGGATCTGCTTTCCTTCCGGCAATTCCATTGGCAATAGGAATTTTCTTTTGTCCCGGTAAGCAGTTCGTTTGTGAGAAATATCCATCGTGTTCACAACTATTCTCTTTCAGAATCTCCCCGTTGGTTGATGAAAAAAGGACGCTACAGGCAAGCATATCAATCATTCAAACGCCTCAGGAATAGTGAATTGCAGGCTGCACGCGACCTCTACTATATCCATCGCCAGCTGGTAGCAGAAAGGGAGGTACTCGCGGGTTCTACCTTTGTCTCCCGCTTCGTCGAGCTCTTCACCATCCCACGTATTCGCCGTGCAACTCTGGCCAGCTTCGTCGTCATGATCGCACAACAAATGTGTGGCATCAACATCATTGCTTTCTATTCGTCTACCATTTTCGTCAATGCCCATTATTCGACTCGCTCGGCCCTATTAGCGTCGTTCGGATTTGGCTTGGTGAATTGGGTCTTTGCCTTCCCCGCTGTTTGGGTATGTTGTATTCGTAATTTTTAACCGGCTCTTGGAGTCGATGACTTACTTAATTTTGTAGACTATCGATACTTTTGGACGACGAAACCTCTTGTTGTTCACTTTCCCCAACATGGCATGGACTTTGCTTGCAGCCGGGTTCTGCTTCTTCATCAACTCGCAGAAGACTGAAGTACCACTGATCTCGCTGTTCATCTTTTTGTTTGCTGGTATGTGCCTTCTGCCTGCTGAACTTATCTCGTTCACTAAAGGTCGAGGACAGCATTCTACTCTCCTGGCGAAGGGCCCGTACCGTTTACATACTCTGCCGAAGTATTCCCCTTGACTCACAGAGAAATGGGAATGTGAGTCGTTTTGTTTTATGACGCGTCTGGTATTATTCATCTGAGCCAATGAAAATATCACAGGTCGTGGGCGGTTGCTACCAATCTGTTCTGGGCGTCCGTTCTCTCTCTGACGTTCCCTCGTATACTCGGCACATTTGGATCCGTTGGAGGTAAGCTCTCAGCCGCGCTGCTCACACCATACATTATATTCACCCTCTATCCCTCGACGCTAGCCTTCGGCTTTTATGCTGGTTTAAATGTGGTAGCCTTCGTAATGATATTTTTCCTCCTGCCAGGTAAGCGGATAGTTAATATACATTATGAGCTCAATATCTAATATTCTTTCCGCAGAAACAAAGCAGCGCACTCTGGAGGTGATTATTTTCCCGATACAAAAATGTACCTATACTGACAAATGCCATAGGAACTCGACTATGTCTTCGCCGTCCCAACCAGCAGGCACATCAGCTATCAATGGAACACTTACCTGCCATACTTTATCAAACGATGGATTTTATTACGAAAAGATACCGTGCTGGAGCCACTCTACAACTTCGATGAGGTTGAATCTATCACGGTGTATGAGAAAGGGGTTGGGCATTGATGATTTACGTCTTCGTGAAGAGTAGCATGAAATTCTTGGCCTTTAATGAACCTAACGAAACCTAAGTATTTAACGACTCGGAAGTCGACCGCTACCGACGTTTCTAGCCTCTTTACTAGTGTTTACTATGTAGTTTTCTGATTATCCTGTAGGTTTTAGATGTGCTTTGACAGTACCTAACTGGATAGCACTTTTTATATTGGGTCCGTGGTGAAGCAATACGCGATTACGTGAGCAGTGTAATCAATATTTGATCGAAAGTCATGTAGTAGTTGACGCGGTGGGGTGTTGGAAGTTGAATCTTATCTCTCACAATACCTTGCGCGCACTTGAACAAAGCTATAGGGCCACAGCGTCCGCTTCTGCTGTACTACTAGCTCCCGAGAATCATGACACAAACAACACTACTACAATATGAGGCGCCCTGTAGGTTGCTCATATCCTTTTACTATGTACAATGATGCTTAATGGATGGTGTGCAGGGCCCGTCCATAGTTTAGATTGGTGTAAGTCGTCAGCGCCTGGTCAACAACTTCGTCCGCGATCTGCATTCCGCCTTGGTGTCGCCTCTTTTACAGAAAACTATCAAAATCAAATCGCAGTTGTCGGATTACAAGATGAGCGGGTCCTTGTAGAAGATGACTTCGCCGATTATCCGGACTTTGTAACACTCTGTGAGGCATATCATGGATATCCGGCAACAAGCTTGCAATGGCAACCTGCGTCCGCCCAAAGCTTCGCTTGGTCACAGAAGTCTCCATCTACTGAGCTTCTGGCCACAACGGGCGATGCTTTGCGGGTATGGGAGTACAGTGGAGATGGGCCAGCTGCGGCGTCGAGTTACGTCGGAAGGCAGCCACCTATTTCTTCGGGTCACAGCTTGACCATGAAAACGGCTCTATCTGGGGTGTGTAGGTAATCCCTGTACTTGATAATCCTCCCTTTTAACTCTATTCAGCAGTCTAAAGTACAAAACCAATCAGCTGGAGCACCGTTGACCAACTTTTCCTGGAATGAAAAGTCGCCTAATCTTATCGTTACTGCATCTATCGACACCACATGTACTGTATGGAATATCGACACTTCCACCGCCATGACACAGCTCATTGCCCATGATCGCGAAGTCTATGATGTCGCTTGGTTACCTGGATCTACAGACATCTTTGTGTCTGTAGGGGCGGACGGAAGCTTGCGTGCTTTCGATCTTCGGAGTCTTGAGCACTCCACCATCCTCTATGAAACCCCAGCTCCCAAAAATGTGCCTCCCCCATCCGCTAATCCATCTACATCTGCGCGACCGCCGACCTCACCACTGCTACGCATTGCTTTTAATCCTTCCGACTCAAACTACATGTCAACCTTTCATATGGATGGATCTGATGTTCAAATCCTAGATATGCGTAGCCCGGGTCAACCTGTTATCGAACTGAAAGGCCATCATGGTCCCATCAATGCACTGGGATGGGGTTCTGCAGATCACCCTCTACTCGCAACAGCAGGTGATTTTTTTCATAATTATCTTATATATTATACTCAATTACTCTATTATTATTATTATTAGGGGATGACTGTCAAGTCTTACTATGGGATCTTGCCAATTATACGCAAGGAGCCGCTTCGCCGCGGAGTGCTGGCTCTCGTCTGAACTCTCCTCGTCCAGATGCGAAGAAGAGAGTTGTGACTGAACCTGTGATGGCATATACCGCACCCAACCAGATAACCAACCTCGCTTGGTCACCTCAGATTCCGGGCATGACGATGAATACGGGGTACTCAACGGCCACTGGGGAGTGGCTTGCAATTGCTTCTGGAAAGACTGTGAAGGCGTTGAAAGTATAATACCTATAACAAATATATACCACGCAGCTTGACGGCCATGTTTTTCCTCCTGGAGTTAAAATGATTGCCGGCGGTATTGCAAGAATTTGAATTTCAGTTTCAGTTATGTACTAATCAAGTACTAATAGACAGTGACAGGCCGTGATAAAACGTTCTGCGTGCTAGCCAGCCAGCATATGTTGAAGTTACTCAGATTAGACATGATTCAGTCTCTATCACTGAGTGGATGGATTCTTTTCTATAACATTCGAGTCAAGGTAATAGTGATTCTTGTAATTGGGCCTTGCCTTGCCTTGTCACTGGAATTGTGTAAGTTTTTATCATGCAGTCGTGTTTCAAGGACATTACGAAGGTTTAATGCTCTAGCAACATGTCATATTGCACTACACAAATTGTCTATTTCCTTTCAATTTGATAATTTCTTGTACATGGACAGCGCTTCAGTCTGGTCTCCATAAATACAGTGTCTGTTTCAATACGGCGTGGGGGGCTTCTCCAAATAAAATTTACAAAACTCATTTCATTACGACATGAATCAAATTTACTCAATTGTAGGTAAATACATAAGTCGTAAAATCATCAATTACCCGTGTACAAGAAAATTGCAGACCATTCAGACAAGCATACCGCTGTGGAAAGTGTTATTACCCTTCGAACGGCTATTAAACAACAAAAGGACTTACACAATGCCTGCAGTTTGAAGAGTGGACAAGAATCCGCAAATCATAGCGGAGAATGCAATGCGTGCAATAACTTTGGCGCGCGATGGAGCCAATGCACTCAGGACACCAATTTGGATTCCAAGGGATCCGAGATTGGCGAACCCACACAGGCCATAGGTAGTAATAGTATAAGCACGAGGGGACAAAGGATGTGAACTGGTTTGCATGAAGGTTTGCAGCGAGGAATATGCAGCGAACTCGTTGGCCACAAGCTTGGTAGCGAAGTATTCTGATACTGCCAGGATCTCTCCGCGAGGAACGCCAAGGAAGAAGGTGACAGGGTAGAACACGTAGCGGAGAATGAGTTGAAGTGTGAGATGATGGATGCCGAATCCTAGGCCTATCCAAGTGAGGAGTCCGTTGATCCTAAATTAAGATAGGCGTTTAGCAATTATCTAGGATTGGTAGTTTTCGCCTTACATGGCAACAAGTGACAAGACCGTCAGGACATTGCAGAGAATTTGACCGGCAACAACTAAGCCGAAAAGGGCACCCTGACTGAAGGCGTGCAGCGCATTTGCCTAACATATTTCAGGTTAGAATTTACTTTGAAGGGCCGCTGTTGACTTACAGGAGCATCCTTGAGGCCACGATCAACAGTGACGCGTCCTCGAGTAACAGGCTCTTCGATTTCGGGGATGCGAAGTTTGCTAATTGCCATAGAAGCTGGTATACTCATAACTGAAGACGTTACGAGATTCGTGGCAGGAACTCCGAGGTTGATATATGCAGCCAAAACAGATCCAGCGATGGTTGAAAATCCAGAAGTCATAGTGAGATCTATGAACGGCAGGTACTGAATAAGATCATTGGCAAAACATGCGGGAGATAGGCCACGAACGGAGTTCGGATTCAGTCATCACTTAAAAAGACGCCCTTGTTAGACAAAATTCAATGAAATAAAGATAGGGCCTACAATCGACGTATGGTCGAACTAAGCAGGCACTCTCTCCTGTTAACGTGCAAGTGAATCAGTTTGGTATATATCTTTATCAATGGCCTTAAATATACGGCTCACCCTGACCGATCCAAGGTGAAGCAGCGGCCACAACAGCTTCAGCGCCGGAAACATTCATAATTTTGAAGAAGAACCAAGCACTGCAAAAGACATCAGGAAGATGAAATATAAAGTAGAAATTCAAGTAGAAATTCTAGCGCACAAATTCTTAATGACCCATTGCATAACACCTAGATAGTACATCATTTGGATGAACGCAATAAAGAAAATAATCGAGGCGAGCTGCAGAGTTCATGTTTGAGTCGAATCTTTGAATGATAGCAGGATGAACACGCACAGTGTTAACAAAAAACCAATGCTTCGCGACTGTGTCGGCATCAAAGAAGAATTCTGCCCCGACTATGGCTTGGGCAAGGAAGTCGCTTGCTAGGGTCGCGATCCATTTGAAAATCGAAAAACCAGCGCCGCTCTTCAGAACAAATAAGGCGATGACCTGTTGAAGGAAAAGACCGACGATAACGGTCGGCCTAAGAATCGTTAATACGTCGCGTGCCACATAACGGAGAGCTAGGATTCACCATTGCACACGACTGCGATGTTTCGACGTGAGCCAAAATCCAAACTGAAAAACGAAGAGGCCCAGTACGTTGATAGCGCGGTCTCCGTAGCTGGTACCCTTCAACGCGAAAAAAAATCAGCCGGATACAGTTTTTGTGTTATCATTCTACGTACAGGTTGCAACTTGAAGCCGAACGCAGAGCCGAAAACAATTCCCAAGAGGCAGAGCCAGCCTACTGCCAATCGAGTTTTATACGGTAGCTTGTACCATGGTTCTTGGATCACAGGAACCCAGACTGCGCTGATAGGATTCGAAACCACTGAATTGGGGATAAATCTGAAAGCAATGATCCTGATCAATCTCGTCAGCTAAGTGCGGACCACCGAGTAAGCATTATGATTACAAAATGAAAGCCCATGCAAACAGGGTTTGAACGATCCTAGGTGAGAATATTGAGTCTAAGGTGCACTTAACTATCAAGGAGACATGGACATACCATCGATGTCTTGTAGCATGCATGATTGTCGCGCTAATCCACCAACCAAGGATGACCAGCGCTAGACCCGTAAGCAGATATGGTCGCATTTTTGCATAGATGACAGAGGGTTGGCTTCCATCCTCCTCGTCTCCCTTGATAGCGACCTCGGCGTCTTCGACTTCTGGCTTTTCTTTTGAAGAATTTATCGAGGGTGTGTGCGACTTCTTCAAGGCCGAACCTTCGTACCACTCTTGAGTAACACCAGCAGCCGCCATCCTGGGTCTGAAGCTTGCGACGAGCCGGAAAATGATAGGCTGGGTGTGGAAGAGGTAGGAGACCCCCGGAGTGGTCTACAATATGGACTTAAGTATGATTCACTTCTGAGATGCGCCAAGGAGTAGCCACTTTGAATTTGACAGTTTTCACCATATGGCTGAGTTCCAGGTGGCCTATAAATAGACTTATCGGGAATGAATTTAGTCGGAAGCCACCCACACCGACCTGATCAATTTATTCTACTTATGCACTATCCACACATGCAATGTCCGTTTTTGGCTAATTTTGCATGTGAAAGTTCTTTGTTGGCCTTTTTGTGCATGTAAAATTCAGCCATTTTATATACAAGCAAAAAATTTCAGCACACATAAGCGACATCGACTTGCATAATCTTCTATATCTACCCGGGTTCCTTTCCGCCACGATGCCACATTTACAACGAAAAAAAATGGGCAACCTATATTGATTGAATTTTTCTTTCAACCAAAGTCCCATGTTGGCCCACGTCTCTTCCATGTTCGGGCATCTTGAAGTTACGAAAAAAAGAAATAACTGGCATGCCATCATGGACACATACATATGTGCCACCACACTGCCTCTCTTCCATATGAAAGATAAGCCTATAAATACCAGGATAATAATGGGGTTGATAAGCCCCGCTAAATTCCTCGATAATAATATGACGCACCTAATAGCATAGTATAAGTACCCTCTAAAGAAATGTCAATAAGCTTTAACGACTATGAACAAGCATGACAGTCCTTTGAAATCAAAAAATTCACTAATGTTCGTTTAGACATGCAAGATAGCAAGTCATGTTTGAATCATCGAGGCAAAAGATGATTGACACAAATATCTATGACATCTCATTCCAAAAGCACGCATGGTCCATTTGTAGTCGTGTGCAAATCTACTGTCAGGTACGTTATTGGACTGCATAATGGATGAAAGCATGTGGAGAATCAAATACCGGAGTTTTCGCAGTCAGCCCCACTTGTTCATCCTTCGATAGTGTTTCAGGTTGTACTCTACAACCTTGCCATCTTTCATTCCTTCTTTGGACCATCTCATCCAAGGCTTGTGTTCAATAGTCCGTGTGAGGGAGGCTCCTATCTTGTCGGTTAGGAAGGGGTTGGTAATCTGGTTTAACAACGCCAAGGGACACTGCACATCGGAGACCTGCATCTCCGCGCGGTCAGTTAGAACCTTCGGCTTGAATGGGTTTGACCTCGATCAACGAACTTGAGGGCATTTTACGCACAAGGTTCCACCAGCGCCCCAGACTTAGATCAACACCTCTTGAATGGACCGTACATTCCCATGGTTCAGCTGCGATGCGCTAAGCAGGTGCATCGCCACCAAAACAGCACTATGTATATTGTGAGTCCTGGAGAACAGGGAATTGCCAGTGTCACACCCTCTCCTTTGATTGAGGTGTCATGGACTTGTCGGAAGTACCAGCTGCGCGGTCACTGTAGTCATTGGACACTTCTACGTCCATTAATGTCGCAATTTCCATGTAACCACAGACTTGGATGAATGAATTCGTGTTCGCGAGGTGAACCTGGGGATTGAAGCCTCCGGGAAGCCTATAAGTTGAAGCCACGAAGCGATAGTAATAGGTCAGAAATTGCCATAACTCCCTAACTAGATGCCAGAGTGGTTGCAGTGATATCGAGCATACGCTTCATCGTTGGAGCTTACGGAAGCACCTACACTCCATATTCGACTGCGCTGGAGACCTATGCACCCATTTTGATTGGACTAATATTTTGAATTTCTTGGGATATCGCTTCTTGCATCACGATGTCCTCCTGAGCAATATCCGCCATTAAGCCTGTTACTGCGGATAGGTAAAAGGTCGGCCTGTCGTGCTTCTAAGTTGATGATATGTGGAGTACCGTTGAAAGCGTACACATTCGGAAACAAGGTCTATCCTGGGGGCCCAAATATGCCTTTGGTATAGCATCTAGCACACAAGAGACTTTGTCGAGGTTGTTATCGAAGAAGCCCAGGATTACTGTACATGTACAGCGGGGTTGACGAGAGGCAGCCGGAAAATGACGATCCAAAGCGGAAGGCCAGCATAATATAGAGAAAAAGATGCCCATGAGACCGAGCACGTCATCGCCGCAGGCTCTTGTACCATAGAACATCATCTAAATAAGGATTGTCAGTCATGATTATGTTTCCATATATTTAAAAACTCGGATTATAGGGTACTGGAGCTGGAACTCGAATTTGCAGCAAGAATAGCTCCATTTTTGTAACTACAGAAATCGACGAAGAGTTAGGTACAGTCTACATTTGAGTAGGCTCAAAATGGTTGCTTGGATGCCATAGCACCGTCCAGAAACATTGCGGGTACTGGGAGAGATTCGTAATGTCCAGAACAAGGCTCAGCGACAAATGAGACCCTTGACAGAAAGATAGTACTGCTTTGAGTGGGAAGAAGTGAGCACCTCCACATCCACGACAAATTCATCCTGGAGACTTGATCAGATGGGCGTGGAGTGTTGCGCCTTCGAGTTGGTGTCGACAACGGAGCGTCAATGCAGAGCTCGAGATGCGAACGAAATGCTTTCGGATTTGAGCTTCAAACTTCAGGCGTCGGTAGTTGGCTAGAATAGCACAGAGACTGGAGTCTGGAGCAGTATTGGATAAAGTATGCATGTAACTTTGAAGAATTGCCTACAGGCGGGTAGTTCAAGTAAGGCTTGAAGTATGCCTCGAAGCTCGCGTGAGTCGCATTAGATGGCGATTTGATGGCGCGTTTGTTGGTTTCAGGTTGGTTTGACATCGCGTGATGTAAACTACATTTATAGTGTGACAATAGTCACGAGTCACGACTCACCATACCGTTAAGTAGGTAACTCATTAATATTTAATCATTGCCCTTGGTTTGCACTTTGTTCTTGCTTTGCTCAACGCCTGCCAATTTGAAAGAAGTGACTTGGCTCGAATTTGATTGATTCTCTGTCAAGAAATCACTTTCGTCTGAGGCCCACCTTGCCTTGCCACGAATTTTGAATCATAGGCCACTCGTCGACACACACAGCGAACTCGGATACTGCGTCGCAATGACCTTGGTATCTTCAATACTGCTACTATGCATTACCCCTGCGCTCGCTTTGGCATCTTATTCTTCTAGGCCGCTGGTTCTGTGGCATGGTCTTGGTCCGTGTAATAATAAGGCTGATGTTCGAGGTTTTTGAGTCTTGACGATTTTGTGATACAGGTGACTCGCATTTATCTCCAGGGATGCAAGAATTTGCATCCAAAATCAGAGATATTCACCCAGGCATATTTATACATTCTGTCTTCATTGACGAAGACTTGGACAAGGATAGGCAGGCGGGATTTGTACGTCTTCCAATATCAAAACGCACCACGTAGTATGAGCTAACTTCTCACGTAGTATGGAAACGCCAATGAACAAATCGAGTTTGTTGCTACTCAGCTTGCATCTATTCCTGAGCTTCGTGGAGGCTTCGACGCCATTGGGTTCTCTCAAGGTACATGTAACTTCTTTGGTTCATCGAACTATTATTAATTCAGAAGAAAGGTGGACAATTTCTACGTGCCTATGTAGAACGGTATAACTCCCCTCCAGTCAATAATCTCGTCACCTTTGGTTCGCAACATATGGGAATTTCAGATATACCAGGGTGCACTCGATATGACTTCTTATGTCAAGCTGCACGCAGGGCAGCAAAACAAGCCGTGTATAGCGAATGGGCACAGACAAACCTTATTCAAGTATGTTATTTCATCGCTATGGAAAGGGTTGAACTTAATAAGCCTTCGAAGGCACAATATTATCGTGATCCGGCGAAAATTGAAACATATTTGAGTTCCAACGTCTTCCTCTCCTCGATTAACAATGAAATCCCAGCTTTTCGTAATGCAACTTATTCTCGAAACCTTGCATCTATAAGGAAGCTGGTCCTTGTTCTCTTTGCAGAAGACAAGACTGTGGTTCCCAAGGAGAGTTCTTGGTTTGGATCTGAAGAACTTAGTGATAGCATCCGGACATCCAACAGCCAATACCCACTCATTGCAGAGCAACTGACTTCGGAACGTGCGATTATTCCTATGCGCCTCCAACCTCTTTATCTCGAGGATTGGATCGGATTGCGTGAATTAGATGAGCGAGGCGATGTCAGATTTGAGACTTGCCAGGGAGAGCATATGCAATTGGGAGATTGTTGGAAGGATTTAGTAATCAAGTATGTGGGTGGCAATTTTTGAAGTTTGAACTACTTGTGTAACTAGATTGGACACACTTTTTGGTCCAAGCCCCATATTTTATGAATAGTTGACAATTTTCACTCCTGCATAATACTTTTCACAGACTGCCATGTTTGAGTTGCACTTTATATTTTGTATACTTAAATATGCCGGACAATCGGATCATACAGCAGACATATGGTGTTTGCATGCTGTGACCTCGCGATCTAATTTTAAGCCTCTGAGGAGGTCACCCAGACCGATAGCCTACCTCTCCATGAACAAAGCTCGATCTCGAGTCTCGACAGGTTCATCTTCACAGGCACTGCAGACATCGGCCTACTAGAGGTCACCTGGGCCGCGTGGGGCGACGCGCCTGAGTCACGTGTATAGCACGTGAATGGAAGTGTATTGTTGAGGATCGAGGATGGCGGAGGATGGCCAATCGCTGGTGTCCCGCTCCTCTCTGACTTATGGTCTACTAGATTCCTTAATTCCTCTCCGCGCATTGCGATACACCCTCCTCCACAACGAAACATATGGCCAGCTACACAACTACCATCACCCCGCGCCTCCGTGTGGCCCGAAATTCCCTAAACTATGACCGGAGCGTCAGCCAAATCGCGACTGCCGCAGAGACTCCTTCACGTCTTCCTGAAATTTCGCAACTGATTGATTTGAATTTGAACGAAATGGCGCCTTCAGAAATCAGCGAGCAATCAAGTACATCAACCGTTCCAGGCCCATCTACCTCAACACGTTCTGAAAATCCGGCCGCAGTTCTTCGTGCCCTGCTCTCGCGCCTTCCTGCCGAGTCCAGGAGTCCACTACCTCCATCGCCATCTCAACAATATCTTTCAGAGAGAGAGTCGGACTACGATATGGATTTAACTGAACCTGCTAATGCCGCACGCAGTATGGTCCAAGAAAACCTGAAGGATATATTCTCAAAAGCGCGTCAAGATCCTGGAGACACGCCCCAGAAAGCTCGAACCAGGCGCAATAGTAATACCGCTAGTGAAGCAAATCTTAACCCTACCCCACAAATAGGGCGTGACGACGGTACAGGAAAGAGACGTAGTAACGACGAGGAACTGGATAATGCAAACGGTGAGCATATCTGCTTTCTTATTCTCCATATGAATTCTAATATGTAGCATTATTGATAGGATTCTCTCACCGACCACCCACTCGTTTCAAGCATTCCCCACAGCCTGTGACTTTGGAATTTTTGCGCGAACGTTTTAGTGACTCTCGGCTTTCAAATGGATCGGTTGGAGATGACGAACATCTGCCTTCTATTCGTGAGCGTTTGTAGTACCCATTTCCTTGGTATCCACTAATTGTCATCCAGATGATTTTAGTAACGATGCGGCCGCTATATCTCCAGAATTGAATTCTTTTCAGACAAACATTCCAATGGCAACAAGTACACCTCAGCAATCATTAAGAATGTCTTTCAATTCGCAATTCCAATCAAGTTCGTCCCACTTACCCTTTTTCTGTGGCCTGAGCTTATTTATTTCGCAAACAGATTTACTCGATCAAGACACTGAGATGCAACATGCCATCGATGAGCTGGACAGTTACGGAGAGAGTTCTGCTAATCGGCCAAGTAAGCATATACTACAATCATTGTGATTTATGCTTATAGAGACCTCAGTATCGCCACCCCCCATTTTACGGAAACGACCAACATCACGGTTAGAACACCTTACATCTTTCGCCTCTAATTCCCTGGAAGACAGTAACAAAACACCGACAAACCGTGCCGAGTTTTATCCTCGTGAGTTCAGAGTGATTCATTTGGTTCTTCACAACTTAGAATATCTTGATACAGCTTTGCTCGGAAGCCCAAGGCCGAATGACGGGTCTTCAGACAGTAAGTTCGTCATTTTGCATTTTCTAACATACTCAGCGACTTTATAAGGACGTGATTATGATGGAATACTTGACTTGGGGCATGCTCAAATCGGAGGAGGGTTTCAATCTCGTATATCTCGTGGATTTGGACATTCCCATAAATCAGCTTTGGATGAAGCGACACCGCGAGCTGGGAACAGAGGTCAATCTTCGCGTTATCGCCCCTCCACGCCATCTAGAGACGATCCCCTTCGACCGGACAATGCGCCTAGTGATTCCACCACTCCACCAGGATCTCCCCCGTTTGTGAATATACAACCCGAGCAATCTCCTCAAACAAGTTCCTTCCCAGCATCATTCGTAGAGGATCACCCTTATGACGAGGTTCAGAACACGTCTAAAACAGAACGAAAGTGGGACTCTCCACACCCCACTTGGAATACACCATCCGCAACGCGACCTCTAATGTCTCCGCCAACCTCACCTTCACGGACTGCTAATGATCGTTTAATGTCGAACAGCTTTCGCTCTTTAAATCAGTCGAAAGCAGATAACCGTTTACAAAGCGAACATTCGGATTCTATGGACGACGTCTCAAATTCGGCGCCCTCCAAGGAGGAATCTTACCGGCCCACCTCCCCTTTACATTCCTCAACTTCAGGCTCTGGTCTGGGTCGTACTTCTTCCTTGCAAGCCATTGACAACACATATCACCATGATGATCCGAGTCTCCGGCGTCGATTACGGTCACTTTCACCTCTTCCATCCTCGTCTAAGGCTGATCTTAAATCTCCCAATATGTCAAATGTTTCGAGATCAGGACTCGATAAACTTCCTTCGAATCGGAAACACTTTACCTCGTCTCATGATTGGGCTAGCTCTACCCAAGATTTCAGTGTGAAATCAACATCTCCACTTCAATCTAAGCAACCCACTCGTCCATCTTCGCCTTGTGTTTTACGGTTAGATTCCAACGAGGAGAAAAACGATAGTATGTTCTTTTTCTGCTTATAAGCTCACCCAATTCGACTGTACTTTTATCATTCTAGATACGAAAGAAATCGACTTGTCATCTCATGAGAATAAGGATGTTTCTCCTGATGTATCGGACTTCGATACAGCTGAACATCCAGCACCACCATCAAGAACTTCATCTCGACTTTCGAATGTTCCCACCATTTTGCTTAAAGAACCAACACTCTCTTCTAACCCATCCAAAGAAATTCTTTTATCGCCGTCGACACCGTCGCGCCGCACTCCCAAAATTATCAGAAGAGCACATCAATCGTCTTCTCCTACGAAAGGTCCACCCGACCTTCCGACACCTTCATCTAGTGACGAATCCGACCGTAGTCCATGGGATCATGCAGTGACCCCTAAACCAAATGTCATTGGTTCAAATGCTTCCTGGTTGCCAACCCCGCGACCGCCGGGTGGGTGGCTTCAAACACCCATGCCTCCTCGAACTCGTTCTGGAGTATCTGATCGCAAAGTAGACGAATACTCAACCTTGGGAAATGTCGAATCAGACACTGACAACGACAACCTTGAATCGAAGACTCCTCTCAGAGCTGGAAATGGAACTTCAAATAAGACGCCTAGACCTCCTGGGGCCTGGCAGACTCCAGCGGCAGTGTCCAAATCGTTATATCCTGCTTCATCAGAAAAACGAGACCCAGAACCAGCTCAAGATCTTCTTACTCCCGCTCCCTCTTTATCCAAGGGATCCTTCCTTGACCCTAAGACACCATATGTTCCAGGAGGATGGACCGCAACTCCTGCAGCACGAAAGAGCATATTGAAGGTCCGCTTCAACCAAGGAGCAGAAGCCTTATTTACGGCCAATAGCGTTACTCCTCGTTCTCGAAATAATCATACATCCGACGAGTGCGCCGCCGAAAAAACGCCTACCGAGGATTCGTCCTCGACAATTCCATCCTTATCGCGTACTCCTCGCCACAGCCAGGCGTCTAACATCCGAGTCTTAGATGCATACGGGCAAGAAGTGGCTGATGACATCAACACGCAACGCTCCACTCCTAGTCGAAACGCCCTTCGCGTGGTAGATTCTATGGGTCGCGAAGTACACGAACCAGGTAACATAGGAGAAGACGAAGCCATAGACGAAGATGAAGATTATCCTCCGTCAAATCGCAAGGAATTGCTGTCACGCATTCGTCGAGGTCTGGATAACCTCGTTGAAGATATCGACGAGATTGACAGGTAATTGGCAGCTTCATTCCTTTTGGAGTATGTTGTATGTTGACCATCTTAAATCAGGGAAAACGACGGCCGTGTGAAGGACGAGGCTCGGATGGAAGAACTGAATGCCCTGTCGATGCAAGCGCGCAAGAACCGAGAACGGCTGCTTGGTCAAGCTACCAGATTGCAACCCAAGCCTGAAAGATTGGAAAGTAATACTATTGTGCGTCATTTCTATTTTGATTCTTGATTAGTAGCATGCTCAGTGTCATTCAAGCTTTCTGGATCGAAGCCCCGACCTTCAAATCGACGCCTATATGTTATTATGTTACTCGTCCAAATATTGCTTGTTTTAATAATGTATCGGTAAGCAATCACACCAAAAAAAACTTTTCGTCACTAACATCGCTTTAGACTTTCGATTCATCGCGCAAGAGAACTGTTCTTAAACAGCTATTATGATCCATTTAATCCGGACCTTTATTTATATGTATTTAAGTATGATACTTCTTTTCAGCTTTTCAATGCGGACTTTTCAAGTAACTCGCAACGATCTTTCGGTGATGCATTGTTACAAGGAGGAAAGGCTTTTGCCGTTTGTTTGCGTCTTTTGGGTGATCTAAAGTCGTATTTTTTCAAGTTATGGGCCATTGAGGCATCTTCTCTATATACAACAACTTGGGCTCCAACATAGGATCTAGTTCAATTCTCTACTGTACTTGTTGTATTTTTCGGGTTCATGCATTATTGCTCTCTTCAAAGCAATTTCAGACTATTAGCACGAAGAAATGAGAGTAATCCTCAAGTGGTCTTTTTATTCTCTTTTCTATGACGTCTAATGTCCAATAATGTCGGCGTCTTTGGCACTGTACATTGGCAGCTGGCCGGCAAAAAAAATGGCTCGATACGGGTGTTGTTGGGAAGAAATAAAATAAATAAATAATAAATAAAAATATTCAAGCTCTTCAAGAAATTGACTCACAGACCAGTCAGCAACCGCAATGACATGCATATAATGGCGCAGTTAGTACCCGAAATGCGAGTACTAGACACCTGAGAAATATCAAGAGGTGCAGTTTTGTTTTCAGTCTGGAAAAAAATAAAAGACAGGCATTCAGAGTAAGGGGAACATGGCAGAATTTCAACAGATCAGCTGCATTTCAGGTTTTGAAATACCACTCAAAAATAAGGTTTTACTATGCCGGAATAGTCAATTTTTTTTCCGCGCGCTGCGCGGCTCGAAACACTCGTCATGAGTAATTTATTAGGGCACCTATTCTCAAAAAAAATCGTGTATCATTCTAAATTATGCCAGTCACCGGTTGCTTTCATTAAGATAGCTTTAAAATTACATTTTTGACTCTTTAAATACTCCTGTATAATTTTTAAAAGGATTGGAAGCTGTCAGAATTTACCTGCACTTCACAGAAATGCAAGAACATCGAAACTGACGAAGTGGACGAGCCGTGTTACGCTGTGTCACGATCAGTCACATGTCTGCCAGATGACCTCAAGGGCCATAGACACCTATATGGTGTGTTTCTCCAGCTCAAAGTGAATATCTAGAGCACAGACACTTTCATAGACTTAAAAATAATGTAGTTCCTAAATTTTACACATTTAAGACGCATAGTACGCGGAAATCTGACTGCCCAGTGTGCTGTCACAACAGAGTGACATGAAAAAATACCTTATCTTAGGTAATAAAATTCCGTATCGGTATCGGTATCGTCCAACAACAAACACCACTAGCGAGCCAAAAAATTGATCCGTTCCTATTATTTACATGATCGGCGCCGCAAGCTTATCTACAACGAAATTGTTGTGTTACCGTCGTGACATAGTTGCTTCAAAAGCTTCACCACCAGGGTATTTACCTGGCAGAATCTCATCGCAACATACTTCTACTTCTTGAAGAGAATTGATCCTGCTTCCTTCTCCAACAATGCCCAACAAGGAAGCAGGACAGGCTCACCCCTTCAAAGTGGAAGACAAGAATCAGCCGAAAACACACGATTTTATTGGAAGGAATCCCCCGCCGTCCCGACAGGAAATCTTCGAAAATATAAAACACGACTGCGACACAGATTCAACTGCAACAACGGAATCAGGCTTGTCGGATGAATTTAACTGGTCCGAAGAGGAGACGCCAGAAAACACACGAACGGAGGTGCGGGCCAAACGAGGGCGGCGTCTGTGGCTTGGCTTTATGAAGCTTGCGCGACCTGTCAGAGTCCTTTTGATTGGTTTCCTAGGATGCGCTATCTGTATCACGCCGCTAGTAGTGGTCAATGTCCGCTTCGACCAAAGCGTCGTGAAAAAGCAGGTTCATATGTGGTCCCTTTGGCTAGCGATAATATGGGCAGCCGCTTGCATGACTTACATACTGGTGGACTTTATTCCTCGCTTCGTGGTCTCAGCGACGCGCCTTTTTAGTGGGAATACTGAGCGGTTGAAGATCCAAGTCGATGTAGATTTTCTCTCATTGACCTTTGAAAAACGTCGGAATTACTGAAACTGTTTATCACAGTTAACTCTGGCAGTCTCCGCTTGGCTGAAGTTACTACTCGACACGACATGGGCATGGATTGCTCTCAGTATCCTTCGCACGATATACAACCCACCTGGAACGTATTGGACCGTCATAAACCGGATTATGCAGGCAAGTCCTCTTTATATCAGCAGCTTTCCCTGGCTAAACCCTCAACAAGGCTCTGTTCTCCGCTTCAGTCATTATCTTTCTCGAGAAAGTATTCCTGCAATTTGTTGCTATTAACTTCCACCAGAAGGCTCTCATGGATCGCATTGCTGAGAATCAACTGGGTTTGAAAGCGTTAGATCGCCTTTCTAATGCTCAGTCATCTGCATTCAGTAGGAAGAGTCATAACGCTAAACGTGGACATAGAACCCCCCTTCCTGCAGAAACATTCGATTTCTCTTCTGGGCCTTATGCTTCCGAGAGGGCAGGAAAAAGCAGCGCTGAAACTTCACCAATAACTGGACAAGAAAATTCCACTCATAATGTGCCGAAAGGTCTTCCTCCAAAATCAAATGGACGTCCCAAAAGGAAAGGAAAGCAATGACAGTGTCATCGTAGATCAAGTAAGTTGTTATCATTTTCTTTGTTTGAACTTCGATTACTTACTCTAGATGATAGGTTGGTGATGCTATCGGACAAATCACGTTGAAGAATTCCAAATTCCATAAGCAAGGCGATCTAGCTGGTCTTCATTCCGCAAGAAAACTAGCAAGAAAGCTGTATAGCGCCCTCAGCAACGTTGATCCACCAAGGTCACATCTTGTGGTTGAAGGTCAGGCTCTTGGATGCTGTGATATGTCCCCTCTATTGACGACATTCAGACTTTTATCCGTATTTCCGTACTACGGTTGAAGCTGTAAGATTTTCGACCGGTCACAGTGGAACATATGTTAATCTGCTATCTGCTAGCATGAAGCTTTCGCGCTGTTTGATAAAGATGGTAACGGTGATATTAGCAAGCCGGAAATGCGAGATGCGGTCCTGCGCATTTATCGTGAACGGAAGGAATTGGCTGCCGGACTGAAGGTGAATTTGCATCTGCGAAGCGTAAATCTAATATTGAGACAGCATCACAAATAGGATGTTGGATCAATCGTTGCTAAACTTGACGGCGTTCTACTATGCGTGGCCCTTGTCATTATCATTTTTATAGCATTGTTGATATTCAACCGCAACAATACTGTAACGTCCCTCGTCCCTCTGGCTACAGTCGTTCTTGGCTTCTCGTTTATTTTTGGCAATTCTGCCGCTACATTGTTTGACTCTGTACGTCGGCCTTTGGTGTTTGACAATTATAAGTTTACTCTAATCCCTGCAGCTTATCTTCATCTTTTCAACTCATGTCTTTGATGTTGGAGATCTTGTGATGATCGATGATCAAGTTTGTGGAAGATAGTTGCCTCAATAACCCGTACTCAAGGACTCTTTCACTGTAGGTATTGTTTGTCAAAGAGTTTGGACTCTTCGCGACAACGTTTCGACGAGTTGATGGTCAAGAAGTCATTGCGCCGAATTCTTTGCTATCGAGCACTAAATTGGTACATAATCTACGCCGCAGCAAATCTATGTAGGTCTTTCAGCTGTTTTGCGTTCTCCTTCTCACAAAACTTTAGGTGGGAATCGACTATTCTCATGGTTTCTTATGATACTCCAATGGAAGTTATCGAGCAACTGAGAATCAAGATTGTCGATTATGTAGCTAGCAACAGTCGAGAGTGGTCAGGTTGCGGCTTGAACATTGATAAAATGGAGTACCAAAATGCTATTCATCTCAGTATTGGTATGGAACGTGAGTATTCTTCTTGTATTCTGCAATTGACTATATGTATGCTAACACCATACACCAGATCGACCAAATTGGCAGGACTGGGGAGGCAGATGGACTAGACGGACAGCATTCATGCGTTACTTGAAAACTGTGCTGGAAGAGTTGGAACTCCGGTATACCATGCCCATTCAACCAGTCATATTGCCTCAAGGACCCAGGATGCCAAGCCCGAACCATCTACAACCTCCTCCGTCTGGAAGGCATACGGTCGATTCTTCCATGTTTGGGAGTGCTGGTCTTTTTCACGGAGGAGAATACGGCCGTCCTTCTGGTCCTCTTTTCCGGGATGGCGTTCCGACATTTTGAGAGTGGACCATATACTTACTTTAACATGCTTTTCTTATCTACCAAATGAACACTAATAGATCTTCTAAAAATTTAGATTAACAAAATGTCCTTCGTTAGCATTGTCATATGTTGCGTACATAATTACTAATACTAGCAACTAGTAGTAGGAAAATACTTAGGTCACGTGCAAGGTCATAATGTCAGCCTGTTAATTGTAGCCTTCGACGTTGGAGTTTATAACAACAATCTATTCACTGCCTGTAGTCTCTTTCCTTCTACTTTTCAGGCAGACCATCGAAGTCATATATCTCATGAAAAACGGGTGTTTACCAGCCATCTTGGGCAAACGCAAAGGCATAGGACATGATGAAACGCTGGTGCTGCGTCTGAGTCCAAGGCTGGCTACTACACCCCTTCCTGGACACTCCAGCTCTCAGCCCTCTAGCCAACAGACTCTGAAAATGAAGAATTCACCTATAATAATTAACGGAGTACTCGTGCAAGATACCAAGAAGCGATATTCCTGCACATTTGAAGGGTGTGGAAAGGCTTATACGAAACCTTCACGGTTAGAGGAGCACGAACGATCACACACAGGACAGGTGAGTAGTCCGGCGGTCATAGAAATAAAGCTGCTCACTTTACTACAGCGGCCATTTGTTTGTGAAATTTGCGGGAATTCGTATCTGCGGGAAACCCATTTACATGCTCATACACGTTGTCATCTTCCTGAATCATCGCGGCCATTCATATGCGAACGAAAGAAGTGCGGAAAGCGTTTCTGGACATCCCAACACCTAAAAACGCATTATTCGTGGCATGACGGTGCTAAACCATACACTGTAAAAAATTGTCACTATCCTGTTGTATACATTTATGCGATTAATTTTTTACAGTGTAGTGAAGACCAGTGTGGTCAAGCATTCTCTAAACACCACCTCTTACGGTCCCATATTTGCATGGAACATGCTCCCGCTGGTACTAAGCCTTATCGCTGTGAACAAGATGGGTGCTCTAAATCATTCGATACAAACCAACACCTGAGAACACACCAAAAGGTTCATGATGGTAGGTATAATTGTCAATTTCTCTCACTCACAATATTGATCAAAATCATGTCAGGCAAGCGTTATACCTGCGTTCATGCCTCCTGTCTCACGAATGCAGAAGACTCTCCGCCTTATTTTCCTACTTGGTCTGCGCTGCAATACACATCCGGACAAACCATCCTCCAACATGCCCACATGCATCGTGCAATGGTCGCACATTTGCAAATCAAGGGAATTTGAGAGCCCATCTCAAAACACACGAGCATCATGAAGTCGAAACGATATAGAACTTGAGCTAGAATCAGAGAATGAATCAGATTTACCTGCAAAGAAGAGGCGGCGAGGAGGAGAACATGGAAGGGACTGGAAATGTGACGTCGGAGATTGCGAGAAAGATTTTAAATCTGTAGGTTTTGCAATGACTCATATGACCGCTGAGTTAATCGACGATCACAATTATAGAAGAAAGCACTTGATACCCATATAAAAGTCACCCATCTAGGAAAGCGCGACTTTATTTGCGATTATGCAAATTGCTCCCATACTTTTGGATACAAACATCTCCTTCAGCGCCATCAAGTCAAGGTTCATCAGTCTGGCCCCATACCAAGCTCTCACGAAGAAGATCCTTCAATAGTGACAGCCAAGATCATGAAGGCACATTCGATATCGATATGATCACCGGAAATACGTACGCAAAACAAGCAGAAACCAACGTCAAGAGCGCGAAAGCTCTCCGCTGTCCTTTCCCATTCTTGCAAGATATGTGGATGTAATCAACCCTCTAGATGCTTCAACATCTAACACAACCCCCTGCGATTATGTCTTTACTCGAGGTTACGATGCCAGACGCCATCTCAAAGCATCTCACAATGTGGTAGTGACGAAGGACGCTATGGACATTTGGGTCAGACAGAGAAAAAGGAAAACATAGAATTTGTTTCAAATGCCCTGTTGAGGATGTTTTTTTTGGACAAAGGGTGGATGTGGGTTCATCCAGGGTTGAAAGCCGAAATTGGAGAATTAGGTGCAGTCCTTGGCTAATGAGTAAACCGTATAATATTGCACACTTCCCTTTCACGCAGCAAGGTGCTATAGTGTAGTGGTTATCACTCAGGATTTTGAGTAGTGTCTTCCTGAAACCCAGGTTCGAACCCTGGTAGCACCTGTCTGGGGGGCATCTGTTCTTTTTTTTTTTTTTGGTTCTTATGAAGACTGACCTTGATTCTCGAACTTCGAAGCCTGGAGAAATTTGAAAAAGTCGCTGTGCCTTTCCTGCATCTCGAGTTTTGCATCATAATCAGGTACAGTTACTGTACAAGTGCTAAACCACAAATTTACACAGAAAGGTTGATGGAAATAAGACAAAGGGCACTTAGTGCACGTAAAGGCAAAAGCCAGTTATGGTCATTGATTGTCGTAGCATGATGTTTCATTCAGTCTCGGGGAGCTAAGCTGACCCTGAGAGGCAAATTCTCCCCTTTCAACTGCTCGCCTTCTAATGTTGGCAGCATAACGAGACACGCCTCCCGCCTAAGCCGGTCAATGTCGGGGGTAACAGACAGTTCAAAATTGTTAACGATCTCCACAGTGAGAGCCAGAACTTCATATAAGGCAAATCTCCATCCGATGCACGTTCTGACGCCGCCGGCAAAAGTAAGCCTATGTTAAAAGAGGTTGTAATCAGAATCTAAATGGTACTCAAGAACGGCCGAGCACTTACAAATTACCGTACACTCCAAGTGTCGGTCCCTTCTTCTCTGTCTGTCGGAACCATCTATCAGGGTTGTAAACGTGGGCGTCTTCACCAAATACTTCTGTATTCCTGTCCAAACCGTGTTAGATCGAATCTTTCTGGTCCCCAAAACACGGAATATGTACCTGTTGTATGCCGCGATGGACAAAATGATTTTCATGCCTTTAGGAATGGGGAGATCCTTGATAATTTCGCCATCATTCGTCTTAATAGGAGTCGACAAAGGTAGAACATCGTCCTTCGCCGCTTGCCGATAATTTTGGTAAACGGCAGGATGATAACGCATCGATTCCTACACGATGCAAATGAGCACAGACACAGCCTATGCATCGGGAAATAGATACCTTGATAACGGCTGATAGATACTGCATGTTATCTAAATCAGCGGCCGTGAAATCAGACCCTCCACGAGCATAAATAGCTTGTTCAGTGGTTCTGATCTCGTCCCGAAGTTTTTTCTGAACATCAGGGTTTTTGGCTATTTCCAAGAGTACCCAACATAAGGTGGTCGCACTAGTTTCATGGCCAGCTAACAAGATAGTACTGGAAAAGTATCAACGTAAATTTTGATTTATTAAACGAAGTGATATCAATGGCGAACCGCATTTGTGCAAGGATTTCTTCCTCTGTCAAACGAGTACTAGCTTTTTCGGAAGCATTGGCTTTGACTGGACCAGGAGAGAATTCAATAGAGCATCTATCATGGAGATTGACCACTTACCAAGTAACGATAGTATATCTTTATTTCCTTTGCCTTGCAGGAGCGCTTCAGCTTTTGATTCTATGAGCTGTTGAGTGACCGCATTTGCTAGCTTGGCTGTGTAGCGTGCATGAACAAGGTTTCTCGCTCTTGAGTATTTGGACATCAGCTGGAGCGCCCAAACAGGGAAAATAGTCTGCATGAAGATGGCAGATTTAGGGGGCGAACCCAACGTATCCGACCTGACCTAGGTTAGTCGACGTAAAATTTGGCAAAGTAAACCAGCCCACATTAATCCAAAATAAGCTTTCATGAATTCGTTATCTTTGTTCAACAGGGCGCCAAACTGATAATCGAAGGCAGCTGTGATGAATTAATCATTCGCCTCTCAGGATGTCCAGGATGAATTTTGGAAGTTACCTTCGCCAATGGAGTCCATTGTAGCGCGTGAAAGCCAGGATGCTACATTCAGAACAGCCGTTTGATCCGCCGAACTTGCAAGGATGTCAGTCCACTGGGACGTAAGCTACAAATTGTAAACGTTAAAATGTTATTTTTTTGTCCTTCCATAAAATGATATGTTACGTTACCTCTGACCCTACACGTCGGAAGATTGGCACAAATGCTTTGGATTCCGGAGCTGAAATCATGAATTTAGATAGATGTCTCATTATCGAGCGAGCGAGAAATTGACAACATACCTCCAAAACCGGGCAACATGACCTTGCGCTGTCGTTTGTGGATATCAGCTGGTAAACATTCAAATTTTAGATAGGTTTGGGCTGATACAGAACCTATATCATACCATCTGCCCAGAGAAGGCCACGACCCATTAAGATACGAGATATTTCAGTTCTTTCGGGCCACTTGAGAAATCCATAACCTGGAATAGGATTGATTAATTTGGCAAATTTTTTTTGCCGCGCAATGCATACCTGAGGTATGAAAAATGTACTGGAGTGCCTTGGGATCAGAAATAAGCAAACGGTCCTCCTAAATGGATCATTGTCAACGCTTAACTGAGCACAATGGATCACAGTACGTACTCCAAACGGGCCCTTCACGCGAACAACATCGCCGTAAAGACGCTGATACTTGAAATCGGGCACCCCAACTTGACTTTGAAATATTTCAGGCAAATTCCCTATACATATGTTGCATGAGATAAAAATCCAGACGATTCGGAAGGGATACATCGACCTACCAAGGACGTAGGATTCTGGCTTTGGTCCTGGGACGTGGGAAATGACGATCCGCGTTGCTCTCCGGTAAGCCAGAAGGAGTAATGTGCAGACCAGAACGAAAGCCTTAGCAGGTCGACAGAACATAGACACAGTTAAAGATCGACAGCAATGCAAAATAACAAATCTCATACTGAAGGACTAACGCCCCATGCCTCGCAAGTTCTTGTAAGGAAATGGAGTAATTGCTGACCTGCTTGAGTTGGAGAGAACATGCCAAGGTGAAGTTGACAGCGTTTGGGGCCAAAAAAAAACAGGGAGAACACAGGAAACGAGGTTATCAGTCACAGAACTTGCTGGTACGAGAGAAAAGAGGTAATCGCATATGTATATCCGAGTTGCGGATTATGAGGAACCCCTTTGGACCCTGGGATACCTCATGCAGTCTATGATGCATAAGTTCATGTGACTTGGGGTATAAGCATGGATGGTAGGAAGATCCTGAGCCAGAGTCTAAGATAGAAAATAAAGCTCTGGGAAACGGGGCCCGTGAAAAAAGGACAGGGCTGTCCGACCAAACGCGCACTGTGAACGTCTCCGGGAGAGGATCAAGGAGGCCAAATCTATTTATCCAAATCAATTCTCCCACACCACCACAGTGGCCTTCACGTGAGCAAACTCTTAGTGGAACTGAAGAATTGAAGAACTTGAATGCGAAAGCAATGCGAAAGAAGTAGTATATAAAAAAGAACTATAGTCTAAGATTAGGAAGCCTACCAATTACAGTTGCCCGCAAGTCGTCTGCGATTTATTCCCAAGCTACGACTATATTTTCCATCTTCCCAATGTTGTAAACTCCTCTCCAAGACCTGTGTAAGCCCTTGCCCTGTCTGGTAGAACCTATAAAGCGAACGTAGTGGCTCTTTTCTCTGAGAAAGATAATCATATCCTTTTGGGAAATTTCGATCAACTTTACCTTGGATTTACCCCCATCTTTGTGGCCGTTGATGACTCCATTACAACCAATTGGCATGCATGGTAATATGTCATGTGCAACATTTCTTTCTCGCCGGTCTGCTGGTACAGCGCAAGTGCTTTGTAGGAAATGTAAGACGGAAAAGCTTTTACCACGGGATAAATGGTGGAAGAGACTCCAGAATAACTGGGAAAAGACCTGACTTGTTGATTGTCGGACTTGCGAAGGCCTGGAGTATGGCTGATCTTGGGAAGCGAAACTTTAGCCTCTCGTACAGCTTCAGATGGGCAAAAAATGAGCAATAATCAAAAAGTGAAAGGTAGAATTCGTAATATGATGAACGAAAGTCCCCAGATGATTGCCACTTGGAATTAATGGTTAGTGAGAGAAAAGTATATCAGAAAGAGACAAAGTCACAGACCGTGGCAGTAATGTTGTTAGTCAAGTTCAAATGTGAGGGAAGCGCTGGAGACTCGACTCTCGAGAGTACTTGTCCGAGTGTAAATGAGCCTTCAAAGAAGGGCCAGACGTAGCACTGTTTGACCATTATAAACTGCTATTTTTATACAAGCATGAATCCATCTTGGATCTTGGAGGCCAAGCACAAGTCAAGAGTCGAGCTCAAGCGTAGAGAACAGCATGTAAGTAGGCTCTTGGTATATAGACATCGAATCTTGATCGTGCCCAATCAGGTAATGCCATGCCACGTGCAACGGCACATCATGCCATCAAGGCCCGTCACCGCGTCACTGGCAGTCACTGGCAGTGGGCAGTACTGCAGTCAAATAGCTTGCATCATGGCCACCAACAGTAGTGAAGTGTTAGACACGGCTCACCAAAGGAACGCGCAGACTTCCGCCCAGAATAACAACCATGGAAATGGTGGTGCTCCTCCTAACCCAAAAGAGTGCTTGTCTTGTCGAATCATGGGGACAGGTGTTTTGGCTGGGACTGGGTCGTATGCTATTTGGCAATCTCGAGCATCTGCGCCAGGCTCACCCGGACAGAAGAAAATAGTCGCGGGCCTAGGATTAGGTATGTAGATATCCAGTTCTTTTGGTCAATCTGAAACGTTCTCTAGCTCTTCTAGTTGGCAGTGTTTTCCGCTGGAGACAATGGAAGTGAATTGGGGCTCGAGGCTGCGCAATCAATTACCTTCATATGAAAGCATCGCAATGACTGGAACAAATAAAAAAGGTGGATTCGTTTTTGCTCCGTATAATACTTCTGGGCTCTATACACTTATGTATGAGTAAAGTTAGGCTTCCTCTTCTCCGCGAAGGCGGCCATACCTGTATCACAACAGTCAGCAATTCGGTTGTTAAAGAGCAGATTCCCTGCTGAACAAGAACATACCCTCTTTTTGGTCATTGGTGGCAAAGAGACCGTGGAAAATTCTGCGCTCGAAACGCAAGCCCTCACCAAGCGTCATTTCATATGCTTGAGGGACAATTATGTTATTCGATTCAATATTCCAAAGAAGCACGGCTTACCAGCGTTTACAACTTCTTTTCCTGCCTGTACAGCAAGCTGGCTCTTGCTTGCAATGACGTTGGCCATACTTATGGCTTCCTTGACGACCTCACCCTCACCCTCGCCAACGACTCTGCTAATCATGCCCCAGTCAGATGCCTCCTGAGCAGTGAAAACGCGACCGGTCAGAACGAGCTCCATGGTCCGAGATTTGCCGATGGCATGAACAAGGCGCTGTGAACCTCCTCCACCGGAATGACACCGAGATTGATTTCTGGTTGACCAAATTTGGCTGAGGGAGAGGCAAGGATGATATCGCACATGAGCGCAAGCTCGCATCCCCCACCAAGCTAGAGAAATATGGTCGTATGAGATAAATTATCGAGATTAGGCATTGTGAACCTACAGCATAGCCGCTAACGGCTGCGATGAGCGGTTTGCGAAGCTTTGAAATAAGACCCCAGTCCTCCAGGAATTTATTCTTGTAGACATCCGCGACTGCCGAAGAAGAGGCATGAGTCCCTGAATAGGGGGTTTGAGAATATGCACACACATTGCTTGTCCTTCATCTCCTTGATATCAGCACCGGCTGGGGAGAATGGATTTATTGAAAAGATTCACGGGTAATGATAAAAGGTGAACACATACCTGCGAATGCCTTTTCTGAACCTGTCAACACCATGGCACCAATAGAATCATCTTCATCGGCCTGCTTGAGTGCCGCATTAAGTTCTTTGAATAGAGGGCTGCTAAGTGCATTAAGAGATTTGGGCCGATTGAGCGTCACCAATACCACTGAAGGCTCGGGACGTGAGACGAGAATATATTCATATGATTGCGATGACATGAGTCGGATAGCGGTTCGCTGCCAAAAGTGGGGGACGTATAAGCGCGTCGAGCGATATAAGTTCGAAGATGAACGCAGTGCGCTGGGAGCAAAGTGACGGAATAAACACGCCATAAATAATGAGTTCGGAGTTATAGTATAGCAATCTGCCCTAACTTTGGGAGGACACTGAGAGAAAGCGGTAGTAGTTCTGAGACCACGGAACATATGGCGGCCCGGAACTGGGTAAGAACGCGCACTGCGCAGCCCCTGCCAGGCTGCCACACGCGTTCTCTCATGACGTTTATATTTGGGCGTTTAAGTAACACCATGTACACCAACTTTTCACTTTGGGAGATCTCAGTTACAGTTAAATCATAAGACTAGCTTTGATTACATGTTCCATGTGCCATTACAGTAAATACAGTGCTACAAAGTTTGTAGACAAGTTCATTGCTAAGGAAGTAAATAAAAAACCCACAACGCGAGGTTTCTGGATTCTTTTGTACATATGTGATCGAGTAATCTTTCAATCAGTGAATTGTAGACCGGTAGCTTCATTGCGTCGCGTGGCATAGTTGTCGAAGAGCAAGCCAAGAGCTTTGCGATTATTTCTTGCCAGTCTGGGTCGGACCAGGACTATCGTTCAGCGCTATTTCTTCGTAGTGGGAATTATATCGAATCCAGAGACACATGCTTCGACCATCACAAATCACACAAAGGAATCCTTCAATTATCAATGGGTCCCACCGATTCAGGGCGTCGTGGATTCAGACAAGTATAGAGCGTTCGAGGTCACAAGAATGGTCGAATTTGAGAGATTCACAGAAACCATATCCATATGCCAGATTACTGATATAAGATTGTCAGATGACATATTTCCCCATTACAATTCAAAGAGGGTATGCGCTGAAGAAGGGCAAGACGACAATCTTTTCCGGATCCCACTGTGGAAACCAATGATGATGATGACAATAGATTCAAAACAAAGTATAGGTTCATGCTCACAACGCCAGCCTTGTAGTAGATATCAGATTCAATATATTGCTTGACCCTGGGAAGGACGTTTAGAGATGAAAAGAGGATGTATTTATGCGTACTGTTCTATCGATTCTGCCTCGAATATGAAGGTTGAGCCGACCATGTGCTTGGGAGCATCTGGATTTGTGATCGCCTCCGGTGTGGTAAGCATTCCACCAATACCTGATAAGATACATGGAGGAGCGGAGAGATGTGAGCAGGGACGCGGACCAACACTTGGCTGAGACGACGTACGGATGAGTCCATTGTCATGTGAAGCTTTTGCACCTTCGAGATGTTGAGGCCTTACAGAAAGCCTGCGTTCCAGAGCACCCTCGTCCGTTTTATCAGGCGCATATACGAAGAAGCGATGCTTTGTTGGGGTCGAAGCGGAGGTGGACATGGTTCTGAACTTGTATATCAATGGACGGCGAAACATTGACGATCGCAGTGGCAAGATTTTATGGACCAGGAGCTAGATGCGGAACGCGCCGGGATACCGGCTCCGAGTCTCCGGCCTCCCATAATGATATTTGTGCAGTAAGCGCTCACTCATGACTTGCTCATGACCGTAGATATCCGTGGAGCATCTATTCATGCAACCCTCCTAATCATATCCCATATTTGTATTTACGATGCAGCTGGAGTCCTCAGAGCCAGTTCATTCAAGGAGCTCGTTGGCGTCTCTCACCTATCATGTAGCATTTTCATCTCCTGAAGCCAATATCATCCTAGCAGCGAAGGATGCCAAAGTCTACTTCCGTGTTCACTCACATACCCTCAAGACAACATCAGGTTTTTTTAGAACCATGTATAGTCTACCGCAGTATGTCCACTACCATTTCATTCACCCCGCATGGCCTAACTCTTTGCATAGGTCATTGAACTCGCAATCCGAGATTATGTATCTCGAAGAGGGCGCAGATGTTCTTGAGCATCTGTTGCGTATGATCTGCGGCCTTCCCCTCTCTGAGATTACTTCTCATGACTTCCTGGAATCGGTCCTATTCGCCGCAGAGAAATATGATATGCCTGGACCTATGTCCCTCATCAAAATGCACCTTTTGGCGCCTTCAAAGTCTTTGCATGATCCCATACGTCTATATGCTCTTGCGTGCCGATATGATTGGAAGGAAGAATCAAAAGAGCTGTCAACCCGCACGCTTTCGTTAAACATATATGATCCCTCGCTTCGCCCTTCTATCCAAATTCTATCTACCAATGCCCTTCTCGACCTTTTCATGCTACATCGCTCACGGAGAGATGAGTACGTTCATCCCTAATTAATTTATCAACGTTATCCAACAACACAGTCCGCATAGATTTCAACGCTCATTAGATGGACCTCCGTTCGTTTCAGGAGAAACATCAGGGTGTGGCCAATGCGAGTCCTTGATCACTTACACGACGTGGAAAGAACTGAAATACAGAATGGTCATGGAAATTGATCGTCGACCGCTAGGAGACGTTATTATCGAGACTGGGTTGAGTGAATGGCGCGAAGCATTGGCATGTTGGAGGGCTGCATGCCCAAATGAAAGCTGTAAGCGTTTGCTCTACGACAGATCCGAGACAATCCGGGTCATTCGGGCTTGTATTGAGGGGCTTCCGAAAACTATTTGAAGAGGTGGACAGTAGAATTAGAACATGTTATATCAGGCTCCTAAAACCAGCCTGTCGTATCATGAAATCCTTATCTAATCTAATCTAAGAACAAATAAGCACAACTGTACTTTGGAAGGATAACATTGTCTATCATGTTATCCTTCCAAAGTACAGTTGTGCCTTATTGTTCTTAGATTAGATTAGATAAGGATTTCATGATACGACAGGCTGGTTTTAGGAGCCTGATGTTATATATGATCACTGCAATTGACTGACATTGTCTCTGATGTGGTAATTGGAAGCAAGGATAGGGGCCATTATGTACGCAAATGGCCTAAATAGGCAAATTGCAACTTTCAACATCAACATCATCGCAAACCAAGTGCCACCCACTCTTTTACCTTGGCCGCAACCATCTTGCTTGCACAAACACTGCTCCTCACTCACATTCGCTCTTTGTCCTCTGCTCAATCATGCCTGCCTCGCGAACGGCAAGCATCCCTCCCCGTTCTCAGCCTTTTCCTACTCCGAGTCCGCCTCACAAACGACACACTACGGTCACCCGCGACCTCGATACCATCTCCCTGACATCTGAGGATTCGGCACCGTCACTTCCTTTAAAAAATAGGAACCGTCAAGACAAACCGCCGTCGCGGCAGCGCCCCAAAAAATCCACCTTCGTTCCTCGTCCGGAGGATATTATTGAAATTTCTTCCGACGACGAGGATTCATCACCGCAAGTGCCAGTAGAGCCGTCCATTATTGCGGACTATCGAAGACAGATCGCTAAAATTCGAGAGGTGTGTTGACATCCAAGGTTCAACCATGGTGGATTAAACCAACACTATTCAATAGGAAAGTGTGAAACACAAACGAGACTTTGAAAGGGTATCGAAGGAACTAAAGGCTCTTCGCGAAGAGAATCAACATTTAAAGGCTGTTCAGAAGCCGGACAACAACAAAGTTGTATTGGTACGCTTCATTTGCACTAGTAATATCGACCTCAAGCTGATTTTTTCTCCAATCCTGCAGGAGACATCGCAACTTTCAGATCATTTAGATTGTGAGATTTGTACATGTCGAATGTGGACACCGTATATGTGCGTTTGTATTATTATTTACTCCATTCGAGTGGCTCATTTAACTGAACTTTGAACAGCCTACCTGGTTGTGGCCACTCATTTTGCCAATCATGTCTACAGGACTGGTTTGGTGCAACACAAACGCAGTTTTTAACTGCTCACCCCCAAGGACCAGAGATCAACTACCCTCTCATAGAGATACTGCGCCAAATAGGACAAAACCCCCACATCGCTACCCTACCCTACGTCCGAACGCTACTCACAAGCCAAATGCCTCCTCACCCCGTTTATACTTGCCCTGCATGCCGAGAGCCAGTCACTTCACGTCCTATAGAGCCCTTTGCTCAAAAGGCTCTCGTTCACACAATAGCTGCTGCTGCTGGCGAAGTCGTTCCCAAGGCTGGCCAGCCAACAAACAAGAAAGGAAAGGGTACGGGAGTTATTCAAGGGCCATGGGATAAATTTTTCCCTCCTAGGAAAGCATAACCAAGCCAGCTATCGATGGATCTCATCCCCCGTTTCGCGCTTTAATTATTTAACTTTCGCATTTCTACGCACGAGCATGTTCCATCTTTCAATCAAGCATTTGGACCTGTAAACCAACCTGTAATCTTACAGTATTATTAGTGGCTCAATCTGAGTCAATCATGACATGGCTAGTTATTGGTCAGAAATACTAGAAATACAACAATGCAACTTCAGAACGCCATTCTGTCTAAACCCCCCTAATATATGCGACTGTTGTACAAATGGATGGCATTATTTCTTCCGTCCCTTTCCCTTCGTGATGGCTGGAGCTTTTCCAGCCTTGTGTTTCTTTGGTATGTGAGATGAATCAATTGCGACAGGCCTTCTATGATTTCGACCTCGTCATCATCGCTAATGGCAGCTGCGGCTTTTCGCTTCATGGACCCCTTGCCCTTTGTCGACGAGGTAGTCGGCAGACTGTCTACGTCATCACATCATGAGTTGAACTTGAATGTCGGGTATTGGGAGTTTGCTGATGTTGTTGCCGCAAGGATGAGGAGGTGCCCTGCGTTGATGAATGTGAGATAACGGAGGACGTAGGCGATGCTCTCAAGGCTTGTGCTTTGCTAAGATCAGATATATGCATCATGTCTCCATCCAACTCGTGGCGCAGACGATGAGCGCTGTCAGGAATTAGTTCCGTGTCCCATCGTGTCTCGCGCCAATCTCTGATGAAGATATTTTCTGACGTCCCATCTTCAAAAAATCGCAGACGACCTTCCAATTGGCCTTCCATGTCGTCCACCATACTGTGCTTGATACCATCGCTGGTGAGGCGAGCACCAAAATGATCTAGTGATATGGAACCTGCATTCTTTACTAGGTGCTTGAGATGGAGACGCTCGCTCTCTTCTCGCTCTCTTTCGTCTTCTTTGGGGTCCAAGATAGTAGGGTCTCCAAGGTTTTCGATCCATTCCCAAGGCTTGTTGATCACAGGTGCGCCGTACACGGTATTACCTTGAGAATCGCGAGCTGTGTTGAGAAGGTTCGTTACGACGGACTGTGATGGGGATTGGATAAGAAGTGAGGAAATCTGTTTGCGATATTCCGGGGGCATGTCCATGGGGATTTCCTGAGCAGAAATATTGGGATAATATCTATACGGATCGAAGTTAATTGATTTGGGGTCGTTTGGGAGTTCTGCAACAAATACAGTAAGACTCCGAATAAAGTTCAGAAAGAATTCTGCGTACCGTCATAGAGAAGAAATAGGGTATCAATGAGTATTGGGTATATGTTGACATCGACATTGTCTTCACTTGTTGACCGCTGTTGCGTGATTTCATTAAGGTATGCCGGACTTATAGATAACACCCACTTACTAGAGCAAGCTGAAAAATAACAGATGTCAGGGCAAGGCAAGTTTCCTTTGATTTTGTGGTCCAGGCGTTCTTGAAACTCAGAGCGAATTGCAATAGACGGGATAGAAGAATCAAATTCGGCCTGGAGGTCGAAGTTAAGCCCTCATTGAGAAGCCGCGTCTCCATGCTTTTGAATTTTGCGCCCAGTGCTTCTAGGAAAGATTCTAGCACTTGCGGCTCCAATGTGAGTAATGTCGCAGGAGAATCCCTGAACGGCCGGGATACATGAATAAGCACACGCAATAATTCACCAACACGCTGAAGGCAATCGATGTCCGCGTTTTTGGTGTCTGAAAGCGTCTTGGTGAAATCGGCTATGTATTGGAATCCATTGTTGACAAACTAGACATAATTTAGAACTGCGGTCGTGGCAAGAGACAAGGAAGACAGACCTTTGAAGCAACAGTAATATCTGCTCCTCGTGCCATTTCTCCGACGTAGTAAGCCTCTTCAGCGGTCCTGGTATGATGAAAGAGCATGGAAGTTAACTTGTTCAAATTCGCAGCAGCGGCTTCAGCAGTCGATTCATGACTTAAAGCGCGACCTAATTTCTTTACTTGTAGCTGCATTTGGATAGTAGTTGCCGCTATTTTCCAAGGGCTGAGTAGACACGTCACTTCTGGCCAGTCATAGATATTTGCCTCTGGATATTCATCAACTTCGGTTACCAGAAAATATAAAGAACATACATACCATCCGTCGAATCAGATAAAACCATTCTTAGACTGGTGATTGCTCGTTTACTTAGAGTTTCTGAGCTTGGGTCTTGATCAATTAAGTAAGGGGAGTTTTCAAATGTTTCTCGGATTATCTCCAGATTACGGTAAGCGCCTTGACGGAAACCAGACTCTTGACAAATACGATAGCGAAGAGTGGTGCATTCTGCCCGCAAACTTTCAGTTATCTGTTCATTGTTTTCCAAATAAATCAGGACTGGGATGCTTGCAACCAGCAAAGAAAAGTGAGGCTCCTCGTAAACGGCTTGGCGCCTTGTTCGAATAGATTGTTGTTCGGCCAAGTCGAAAGGTGGGATTGTAGGATCCGTTTGATCCTCTTGCAGCAGAAGGTGGAAAGTAAGATCGTTGGCAGCCAAAACGTAAGTTTCGAATATCGAAGGCTGTCCCAGTATTTCAGTCGTACCCAATTGCCAAGCGGATATATCATGCCTTGCAAGATAGTTGTTGTCTTCAGGGAACCATGCACGACAAGGAACAGCAGGACGACCTTCAGGATGTCCCAAGCATCTGCATTGAGGGCAATGACCTCCGCCTTGCCTGGTCCCAGAAACCATTGCAAAACATCATGGTCAAGGCCACTTGGAAGATGTTGATCCACTCGCCAGAGGAAGCTCCCATAACGAAGGGCACAGGCACGGCGTGTATCCACATCAGATGTCATTGAGGGGATTTGGCGCAGACTTGCGACAGTGTTATCCCACACCTTCCAGGCCCAATCCGGCGATGCACGGTATTTGATCCACAGTCCATTTGCAAGAATGGACGGAGCATTCGGTTCTGGATCACCAGCTAATAAAAGTATTTCTGGGAGAACTTCTGGAACCACATCTGGATGATCGACGGTGGGCTGAAGGGCCTGAGTAGTGGAATAAGGCAATGAAAGTAAGAAACAGCAACTGCCAGAAGACTTACTAATGTAAATGCCCCGATATCGGTAGCTATGCGATCACGAGAGGATTGAGGAAGATGGCGTCCATTATCAAACTTTATCAACTGCACAAGGAGTGGGCGAGATTGTATGCCACGGTGTTTCCAAATTTGGTGTGCAGCATCCAAGGCTTTCACAATCATAGGCATTACATCCATGCAGTTCCATATAGCCATATATCGGTCAAGTATATCGAGTAGACTGCTCATTGAATCTGTATCACTCGAATGTTCCAACATAGACAAGGTCAACTAGAATAAATATGATTAAGCAAGCTGGTATACTATGTATTGATGGTATACACTCACATCGAGCATTGAATGAAAACACTTGGTAGACGTCAATAATTCCACAGCGATGAGGTATGACTTGAACAGCAAGGTATAATCGACATCAGTCCTGTTTGAAAATAGGTTAGCATCGCCTGTCAGGAAGAGAAGTGACTATCTAACTTGGTCAAAGCCTTCTTGAAGACGGGAAGTAGCCACTGTCTGAAGGTTCGGACTTGTTCAAACCTCGTCGCTTTCATAATATTTGACACCGGTTGAGCAACGAGGTTGTCGAAATCCACGGGGAAGGAGGAATTCCTGAAAAGATATTTTCTGTGTCATCATGCTTGGGTGCTTGCTCTTTGCTTACCTTCAAAGAGGTCAGGTAAAACAGCACGTATTTCTTTCCGTATTTCTCGTTCAGTTGCGTCTTCGGGCGTTTCTCGCGCTCTTGCGCCGTGTAGGGTAACTTTTCGCTGATTTGTGAGGGATGACGTTGAATTGAAGAGTGGAATCCAGCTAAGAAATAATCGATGACGAGATCCGGATTCCTAGGCAAAATACATCATTATATATTGCGGAGCGCGATATATATATTATATCATACCTCTGTGTAAGATAGCCCAGTTTCCCCTCTGGCAATGAGACGTTGTATGTAGCTTGCATAGGAGAATATTTCGTGTTTGACCAGTTTCCCGTATAAAAGAGCGACATCTCGTATGTTCATGACTTCCCCCGCAACTTCAGAAGCGTCCAGCCAGTCAAACAACTGATCTTGGAGAAATTCGCTAGGCGTAGCGATACCGCGACGACTAGCTCTATCGCAAGCTTTGTCTCTCCAGATACGTATGAGGGTGACTGCAGCAAAAGGTCGATGGTCTCCGTATTGCAAAGGAGTAACGCTCCAAGTAAGAAGCAAATCCAACTTTTCCTTGAAATTTGTATCGCTGAGACCATGACCAAAGTACGGAACAGCCTCCATGTCGGTGTCACCAGAGATAAAATTCAGCAACTGATTAATTGATTGTAAGCAAGCTACCTCGAGAATAATAACAAGAATCGCAACACCTTTACATCCGCAACAGCAGTTCCAAGCTTGGCAGAAACTTGAGTAATGGGGCCACGGAACAACATTGCTTCATTTCTCCTCTTGATATCCAAAAAGTTTTCTGACAAAATATATCCAAGTTCTCGAGTGTTTTGTTCAATAGAATGGTCATCAAGTGGCTTCGTTGCGTTTGCAAACATGACCTCCTCCAGCAGAACAGAATATGCACTCCACATTTTTGGGCTGACCAGGGCATCTGGGAGGGCCAAGCATATGCGCTGCATACCATACCGTATAAATCGTGTAAAATCTTTCTGCACAATAGCACGTACCTGAAGAAGAACCTTCAACAAGTCCTCTGTGTCCTTCAAAAATTCGTGGGCCGATGTTGTCCGAATCTAGGAATCAAATGAACACTGTTTGACGCTGCGTATGGACCTTTGAGCATACCTCAGATAATTTTGCAAGGCAAGCTTCACCAAGAGGCCTAGCCAATGCTCGGCTCGAAAAAATATCATTGATGTATTCATCGGTGAGGCGAGTCAGAAAGCCGGCCTGAGCGAGATTGCAGGTCGTCATTTGTTGGACAAGCCACATTAAAAAGGTCTTGTGGTCGACGAGGTCTTCTGCATAAAATGTTCGGAGGAGTTTGAGACTTACACAGAGCTTCAGAGGAGCAACTAAACGAGGAAGTAGAAAATTCACCAGTACGTAAAACGGGACATCCATCTTTCACGAGTATCTGCATCGGCCAGGACCCCTTTGAAAGTCTGCTTGATGTTCAGTCCAGGTCGTGGAGCGCTTGGAAGAGCAATCTCTATTAACTGCTTCCTCATGTAGCCAGTGACTACATTGGCCCAGTCGATGCTATATTGAGTCGGTACATACGCTGGTTTGTTCCTTAGACCTGCCTGCAAATTATTAGATGAATCGAGGACATAAATCAACGAAATGTTGAATACCGTTTCATTAGCCCCAAAAACTCGCAGAAACCAAACAGCGCGTGGAATTGCGACATTATTTGAGTGCAGTAGGTCCAGCAGGTCGTGACCTTTGGCTCCATGTGGAACACTTTTGAGTTTATATAATGGAAAGTCGGGATTTGCCAAATCAGCAAACCAAGATTGGCGCTTCGCATCGTTGAGAGTAACTCTGGTTGGGATCTTGAAGGTTGGTGCTCTAAATTCCTCTTCAGTGAATAACTGATTGATTTCAATCGCATTTGTGCTCACGGAACGGCAGGCATTCTATCCGCTCTATGGATAAAGACCTCGTTCATAAGTTGCTCCAATTTCGTTAGAGCCTCGGGTAAATTCAAGCTCCCGTTTATCATACCATGAAGACTGAATGATTCTACCTGAGAAGCACCTTCAGTGTTTGTCTGGAGAACCAACTGAAGCACACTCACAGAAACGGCCTGTCCCAGAATATAACCATTCTTAACATTCGTTTCAGATAGCACATCTTCATCCTGTCCAGGTCGAGGTGGATGAAATCCTGTATAGCCTAACAGTAATCAGCATTGTCAGAGCATGATTCATGGACAATGGGAAGAGTCCTCCTACCAAGGTCCGCAGACCCATGTATCTTCGGCAGCCATGGTGGAGGATGGGACTCATATGCAGGCAAATCAACTGTCTGGGATCCATCCTTCTTCTCGCGCATTTCAGCTTTCCAGGGCTTGCCGAGTCATACGGCGAGGAATAGTGGGATTTTTTGCGAGAAAGGTGGTCAATTGTAAGCAATCGTCAGACGCAATCAACCTCTGATGTAACCGGCCCGTTATTATCCCGTTGAGTATTCAGAAACCCAATAACTACAAACATCATTTGAACGTTGAGCTGAACGTTGTACTGAACGTTGAACATTGAACACCGTCAACGGGTTCTAAGCGTGTTCCATTCTTTTCCAATAGTTTCTTATATGTGATTCACATCAATATGCGTCATTCTGTTGCTCCTAATCGCGTATCACAAGCTGGTTCCTACTCGAGTTCATCTGCAGCCACTGTCGCCAAACTTCTGGAAAAGAAAAAGGAGTACGACGCGGTATCTGCCCTGGAACGGGCTAGTGCTTTATATCTTGAACGGATAGAAGCTCTGGGAGATGATTGCGTCACAATGGCAAATGCGGGGGAAGGTACATAGAACTTTCTTCTCTGACAAAGTGATTTCATGAAGCCCATTCATTTGCAGTCCATGGCCAAGTCCTGGCTCAGTGGCCCAAGATGTTCAATATTCTCAGTCAATTTCGTATGTTTACTTGATGATTTGACTGCACAGCAAGTCGCTTATCGCTTTAGTGGCATCCCGCGAAATACTTGAAGCTGAAGGTGGGGATGTTGGCTCCCTACAAACTGCTTCCGAAGGCGAACGCCTTGTACGAATACCCATAGAAGAACTGGCGCAAGGAAATCCAGGAGGCTATAACGCTACAAGTCTAGGCTTCTGTTTCGATGATACGTGTTCTGGATCCATGTACCTGCAATTTTGTTCAAATCAATGATAATGACCTGCCGTATTCCTCTAACATACAGCAATTATACCAATATTATAAATCGTGGCCACCACTCCACTCTTCGTCTGGAGGGTTTCTACTAACCTCAACAACTCCTTTGTCATCCATCGTTGCCCCAATATCACTCGCCTCGACACCAGCTTCTTTGAGCTCTTGTGTCAGGAATTCGCTCAATCCAAGAGTATCCTTCGGCAGCCAGATCCATCTTTGTCCACATAGGTTGATGGATGATCGAATGCATGGTCTTCATCGTCCTCTTCATCTGAACTATCAGAATCTTCGACTGCAGGGGCTGCAGCGTCAAATAAGGGCAAAAGGTTGACGGACGACTCGCGCTTTGATCGTTCGCAATTCCTTGACAGTTTCTCATATGATTTTGCTCCTTGAAGTCTGTCGAGAGCAGTAGTTTTCCCGGCTGCATCTGACGAGTCTTCATCCTTTGAGCTCGAATCGGCCCTCTCTTTGCCACTATCATTGCCGTTCTCTCGTCTATCTTCTCCCTCGACTATCTCCTTCAGTGTTTCCAGTTTTTCATCAAGACGTTTGGTCGTGGCTTCGATACGTCTTCGCATATGGCGAATATCTCAAGACAAGTTATCACTCAAGTTCCGCATATCATTCAATAAAAACTCACGATCTCTGCTAAATAAATCAATTTCTTCTGCATTATCAGCTCTTGTGTCACCACATTTCTTCTTCTGCTTGTCGTATCTCTTAACCATTTTCTTAGTAGCTAGAGACATTGGCAAAAATTTCTCTAAAGCTAGTCAAATTGGGTTTGAGTTTTTGATGATTGCGGCAACGTAAAACACGTACGATAAAAACTGTTATGAATCAAAATTTGTGCGCAGGCTGTGAAGACAACGAGCACCATCATGAAAACAGCTTCTATGATAGCAGGCTGCCCAGCATCGGAGACTTTCAAAAAGAAGAGGCAGGCTAGGCAAATCTGTTCGATGTACAATCCCACAACTGATAACGAGAACATTAATATCATGTTCTCTGGCCTGAAGAATGATAGCATACACAAAGTGTTGATAGCCATAGGGAAATACATTCCGCCCGTCTCTCGGTCGTCAGGTTGATCGAATACCTGTGTAAAGACTTGAAGAAGAAAAAAGGTTGGTGTTTGCATGCCTATTCCACAGCAGGATGACCCACGGAATTTCCACGTCAGATAAAACATCACATAACCTATGCGTGTAATCAGAAAAAGTAGAATGCAAGAAATTATGATGCTTACTTATCAAGGCAAGTAAATTGATCAGAGGAGATAATACGCTATAGGCAAATCCAATTGTCGAAAGAAGGGATAGTCGAGGCATTAGGACGCCAAAATCAGCCTAGTAATATTGAGAAATTCTTAAACAGCCAAGCGACATTGGAACGACTTACAGAAGGCATTTGAAATGTGACCTAGAATGTTGACAAAATGTGAGAATAAAAATTCGTTCAAACAGAGAAGAAGAGTACATCATAAGCCTGTCGGGGTGTACGTCCCAAGAACCATTTCCGCACAAAATGTAACAGAAGCGGAACTAGTTGAAGAAGAGCGATACCAGCACCCGCTAGCCCCTGCGTCACTATCGAAGTTGTTACAACCGATGAAAATTGGCAATGACTTGTGAAGCCTACCCATATATGTCAGGAAAAACACCGCGGCCCCTGGAAGCTGGCTAGAGAGGTTTTGAACGGTTTGGGTAGGGTTTTTGACAATCTATGGAATTTTACACCATGACTATTTATTGGGGTTTTCTCTACTGATTTGTAATTGAAAATCACCTCTTCGATGGCTAATATATGAGATAGCATTAGCATTGAGAATAAAGTAAGAAGAGGATAAGATCATACTATTCGTGATACCAGAACTCAATGTCACAATAAGGAAACCATGACTATTGCAATGTAAATATCGCGACAAAATGCCGAGGAGATTCGGACTTACATCAAAAGGAAAAGGTAGAATCTCCGATAAACACTGACAGAGATCATGGACCATCTCGGGATACATTCATACCATGCCAGGCCTAGAACTGGAGTTAAAACAGCGCAAACAAAGAATTAGGGAAAACGTGCCCTGTAAAATGAATGGCAACAGAGCAAACAGGATAGCCAAGAGTAAAGGAGGAAGTACGCCTTCTATTAAACCTCTTGCAATGGGTGGAGCTAAATATCTCAAATGTTTGCTTTTTGCGATGACGATAAAGTTGCAGTTGTGCGTACCTTTACAGACCCATTGTAGCCAGCTGAAAAGTATAGTTTAGCTGAATGGTTACTCCGAAGGTATGTAGTTACATACTGCAGCCTCTCGCAAAGATCTGAAAGATTACTGAGGGTGCCTATAAATCCGACGGGGAATGCCCAAAGGACGATGAGACCAATCGTGGCGACCCAGGAAAGGGCGTAGCGTGATTTCATTTCCAGAGCTCCATCGTCCAGATTGCTCCATATAATATCTTTTGGATTGACTTCCATCCACCTGTTGTACATCCACAGTGGCTAGTTGAAAGAAAGTTAGGGAACGGATACGGCAAAGACGGCAAACGGACTTCATGGTAGCTCAAACATTGGGCAAGAACATGGGCGCCCATCTGGAGATTACATCTAACGAAGGCGCTACCCAAAAATTTTCCTTTCACAGGGTGTTCGCGAGATTTCTTGATTGCTACATTTGTGCGAGAAATTTCATCCTGGCAAAAGATTATAATTAGTTTGAGGCATTGATCTATATGCAGAAAGCTCTAACCTTGCACCACTCTACAGTGTCGACTTTGGGGCCCATCAAACCCAGAAAACCAGTCCTGTGTGTCGGTCGCACTTTCCGAGGAACCAATTCATCAAGCAATTGCTTGTTGGCAGGTGGCAGCATGAGTTCGCCATTAGCGCTAGTATGTTCGATATCCATTGTCTTTCTCTTGAATAACTTTTGATGATATTTCTTCTTTTTCCGCCAAGCAAGCGTCGCCATTTTCAAGATCATGGCTTCAGCAGCTTCCAGCTTCTGACAAAGCTCTTTCCGTTCCTCAAACAGCTTGTTGAGATCAGCAGTATCACGATACATCCATACTTTATCAATTCCTCCAGGTACAAAGCTGGCGAATGTTCGAAGATCTTGTTCGTTAGCCAATTCTTCGGGAACCGGTGTGATGAGGACTGTTCGAGCTTGTGCGAGGCGTGAATGCGATTTGCTGATCAGGAATTGATGGCGCATATGTAAGAAATGTAACATTTCGCGTCGAATCATGTAGATTACAAATGCTTAGATGACATTTTAAATGCTCATAAGTAGTTATGGACCATGAAGTAACATTGGCGCTTACCTGTAAGAAAATAAACGGTGAAAATATGAATCGCAAATCGATTTTGATTGTGCGGGCTTGTAATACTGGAAATAGGAGTCAGTATTCATTTGAATGAATAGTAAATTCGAGCAAACTTCGTCCAAGATATTCGCTCAAGGCCTTTCAAAGAAGACTCGATACGAACAGCGTTGGCAGGGATGATAATCGTAAATGTCAGCAGAGTGAAAACAGAGAATATGATTATCAGAAGCCGGAGGAAGCGAAGGAACATGTATCTGGAAGCATATTGTCAGAAATTTCTCAAGATTTGGATACTTTCATGTATACATACGCATCGAGCCCATTCTTGTGTATCTGTAAATGGTCCGATATATCAGTAACAAATCAGCAATCATTTTGAAAAATCTAAATCTACAATTTCCTCTACGGGAGACAATACCAAAGCCGGAATCCATCTCCATACACCTTCCGGCAATCCCGAGGCTCGTTTGCTGCACGAATTGTAAGTCCATCTATGATGATTGGGAGCGACATAATTGAATAACTTACTCTGGTGGTGGAAGAATTGTGCGAGGGCTATATACCCTCCAGAGTTTCTTTTTGAGGACAATGAAGGTGCCAACTTCCAGCAGAAGTAAAGCACCGTTGACAACTAGCGCGGTAACGAAGGCATTTGTCGTGCTATTCTGTTTGACATTCTCGGGGTTGATAGCTGACATCTTGGCTCTTCAGCCGAGTGCCAAAGATCCTTGGAGATCGATTCTTGAAGAGGGGAGCGCAGAAACTTGGGCTCCAGCGTTCACGCGTAAAGACAGTGTATGTAAATGAGCAGAACGAACCAGACACATTTGTCAAATACTGTGGGACATTGGCATGATGCAATGATGATGTATGATATCAAAAGCATGCGGCACCCAGCCGACATCCAGCCCTGGAGCGTTCGCTTTTAGTTCGCAAGCCTCGACGAATGCGGGTTTGAAGCTGTTCGAAGCTGTTTGAAATCACTCAAGCTTGTGAAGTTTGCATGCACAAGCTATGCTTTGGACGCATGTTTTTTGTGTAAAGTTGTGATAAGGATGGGACAGGCCTTGTAACAATTCATTCAAACTGATGCCCTTCACCAACCACTGTCAATGACAACTTCATCCAATGCACGGTTCCTTATATGTAAAAGCCTCAAGGCCTCAGGCATCAACGCAAAAAAGAAGATTATATATATATGCCAAAATTACTTAACTTCCTCTGTTGGACGTTCGTTGTCCCTCTCAAGAAGTCCCGCTGCTTTTCATCTGTGCAATGTCAGCTAGTTAGACAGCACGTTTAAGTGCGTTTATCTGAAAGCATCCTGGTGTGCTCGGGCTTGTGTAAATTTGGGGGCTTCAGATGCCAAACTAAGTGTTATCTGCTGACATGGGTTGTTAGGTCGCAGTTGGACGGGGGATTCTTACTAGATAAAACGGAACCAAGGCAGAAAATGTTGTAGAAGTAGAATGAGGCATACAGGCGTTGAAGCTGAAGCGCTGAAGTATAGTACTTATGGTGGAGACAAGGTTCGACGCCGAGGGCATTGGCTGCGGACTGGGATAATTGCAGCAAAAGACGGCTGATAGAGATTGGGAATAAAAGCCGACATCGCGTTTGTGATACGAATTCGGCACGGCGCCTCATGGCGCCCAGTCAATATTGACAGTGAGATGTCCGGCGTGCGGCTCAGATCGCGAAAAATGTTTGCAGTGCCTGCGCAGTAAATTTAGGACGTTCTTTCTCATGTCCTTGAGGCGGTCTGTTCTCTCCTTGCTCTGTCCCCCTATATACCATCCATTCTGTTATGCCTTCGGCGCCCTAAGAAGATATCCTCGACCGCCCATCAATAATACCAATGGCTACTAGCCTCTTTTGGCTGCAGCTGCGAGCCCTCATATGGAAGAATTGGATCGTCCTCTCCAAGCACTCGTTTGTATGCTGAACTTTTGCTACCTCACTTCAACATATTAATACTTACTTACAACAGTTAACCATCATCCGCTGCTTTATCTTACCCATCGCATATGGCGCATTCCTCGCTACTGCACAAAATTTCCTCAATCGCCTGAATAACGTAAGTCGGTCATTGGAAGTTGGAAGTTTGGGTTTCCGTTGACACGCTCACGACGATCGGTATAGTATGGTCTCGGAACGGCAGTTCCTATAAAATCTCTAGAAAGCCAGTTTGATAGCAAGACTAGCTTGTATTGGGCTGATGATACCGATGGAACCAGCAACCCGTCTCCTGCAGCCATAATCGCTCGAATTACATCCAACTTTACAACAAATCAATTAGCTTCGGTGAAGAAACTTTCCAGCGCTTCCGACTTTCCTGCTGCATGTCCTCAGAATTTCAACTTCTTCTCTCAATGCTTCGCCGCGATTGGGTTCAACGATATCCCTGCCAGTGGCAACCAGTCCGTCAACTATACCATTTCTGCGGATTCAGGACTAGCATTCATTGACGTTGTGCACCATACGAGTGATTTTGAGAAACGAATCCTCCCGCTACAGTGGTCCATAGACAAGGTCAGTGGCGTGGATCGTTCGCATGGAATTCTACCAGACGAAGACCTCTTGTTATAGGCTATCATTGAACTCCAGACGGGTATTGACCAACAAACCCCATTGGAGTGGCCATATAATCAGGAAACGAACGACCAACAAAAGACAGGTATTCGTCTGAGTAAGTGGCATCGCGTATATCCGTGTCCGCATAATTGTATTGATATTCACATTCATAAGGTTATATCCGTGGGATTAGAGAGCTTCTTGGGCTGGCTCTGTAAGTATTTTGACTTTTTTTGCTACTCCAAATCGTCTGAAATGGTACTTGAGATTTGTTTCTTTCATCGGAATTGCGTACCAATTGCCCGGATCGATCGCAGGCGAACGTGCTCTACTCCTCACTGAACACATGAAAGCTATGGGTCTACTCGACTCAGCCAGGATACTGTAATCATTTCCCTACTCTGAGTTGGGCTCGTTTTAATATCTTTATAGATCCTGGCATATTGGGATTTCGTTAACCTATCTGCCTGCTTGGATTATCGTCGGTTTGACATGGAAATTCCAACTCTTCGTTCATACAAGCGCTGGTCTAATCGTGATCCTCCATATCTTACTCGGTCTCGTCCTTGCCAGTTGGTCATTTTTCACGTCAGCACCGTTCGGCAAAAGTCCACAATTGGCGGCGGTGATCACGACGTTCTTAGCCATCGTCCTTGCCATCCTAGCCTTGGTCATCAAATCCGGACATTCAGGAACACTTGTCATATTCTCCCTTATTTTCCCGCCTATGTTTTACATATTTGCTCTCAAGGCAATATGTGGGTATGAAAACCATGAAATAGCGACCAATGCTCTCAAAGGGGACCCGGATCGAGGTTTAGTACTGCTTCCTTTGCTCGTCGTTGCCATTGTAAGCGATGCTTCCACCTTTCAACTGTTCATCGTCTCATTGATCATCTCCAGATTGACATCTTTCTATGGCCTTTTCTCGCCGTTCTGCTTGAAAGGTATCTATATGATGCGCAGCCGCCCTCATCGAGCCACAAGTCGAAGTCTTGGTTGTTTTGGAGAAAGAATAGTCTGCAATCTGCAATCCCCTCCCTACCTGAAAACGTCGCCATCTCAATTCGCGACCTGACAAAGACCTACAAAGCGCCCAGATTCTCTTCAAAGAATGATGTTACTGCAGTCAGCAATCTGGATCTTGATATCTCCAAGACAGGCATCTTTGTTTTGTTAGGCTCAAATGGGTGAGTTTACCAATTGCATACACGTTATCCAATACGATAATTGGCTATCTATCGTAGTGCTGGAAAATCCACTACCTTGTCTATTGTTGCAGGTCTGTCTAGTATCACCACAGGCAGTGTCACTTTCGGAGGTGGCCTCTCCAGACCTGCACGTGGTACATTAGGGATTGTTCCTCAGAAGAATGTCCTTTTTCCGGAGTTATCTTGCATTCAGACTTTACGAGTCTGGAAAGCCATCAAGCATTCTAGAAATTCCGTAGCTGATGAAGATCTGGAGCAGTTACTGCGCGATTGCGATTTGGAAAAGAAGATAACTGCAAATGCAAGCACGCTGTCAGGCGGTCAGAAACGGAAACTCCAATTGGCTATCGGCTTACTTGGGGGTTCACAAAGTGAGTTCGACTTTATTTATCACGTTTTCCTGTCTTTAATTGCAATAATTTCCAAGTTGTTCTTGTTGATGAGTGTACTTCTGGTGTTGACCCACTGAGTCGAAGGGCGCTTTGGAAGACATTAACGGCATTCCGTGATGATCGTTGTATTGTTTTCACCACACATGTCAGTAACTCTTCGCAACATCGGAAGTACTGTATTGACATGATAATGATCAGTTCCTTGACGAGGCTGATCTTTTGGCCGACCATATTGCAATTCTCGCGGCGCCCGGAAAAGTGGTAGCATCTGGCTCACCCGTTACTCTGAAACGAGACCTCGGAGAAGGCTATTCAATCCAAGTATCCTTCAGCCAGACTTTGGCCGATGAAAAGTCCAAAGTAGAACCATCGACATCAGAAGAATTGCTGCGCGAGATTCGCGCAATCTCTTTGGAGACATATACAACAACACAATCGCCGCAGCTTGTTTCTTATCACCTCAAAACAAGAGACGGTGACATTGTCAGTCAGGTTCTTGAACTCTGCGATGCGAGAATCAAATCAGGAGATATTTCATCGTATGATATTCTTGGGACAACGATCGAGGACATCTTCCTCGACCTGATGAATAAGCAGGAAGAAGAAAAAGGGGTGGACGAAAAGGCATCCCGAGATACGATTTTGGCCTCTCCGAGTCCAGCTTCAAATATCACAGCAATGAATTTACCCTCTGGAAGGCCTGTATCTCCCTTCAGACAAGCCTTAACTATATTCCATAAGCGTCTATTGATTGGAAGACGTAGCTGGTTGACTCCGGCACTTACAATAGGCATCGCGGTGGCGGGTGCATGCATACCCCTCGTTTTCATCAAAGGAAAACAGCAATCGTGTGTTCGAGCATTCGGCAATTCCACACTGACAGTTCCGCTCTATCTTCCTTCTTCGCCTATCGTTCCTTTTACATTTGGACCTTCATCGCGCGTTCTCGTTTCTCCGCCGGGTATCATCTCGACTTTAGGGAGCAGTGCTGATCTCCTCCGAATCACCAATGTGGCCGATAATGCCACTTTTCTGAATGATATTTCCCAAAACTACCGGAATCTCTCTCTGGGTGGAGTTTCGATAGATCCGAATACCGGCGCAACATTATTTGCTTGGGAAGCCACTCCTCCTGGTATAACGGGACCTTCAATGTTGAATTTGGCCAGCAATCTTCTATATAATCGTGCTCTGAATTCCTCTGGAAATCCCATCCGGACGCCAACTACTATCCTTGCCAGTTACTCGTCTTTCCCGCCTGTGGCAGCTGGTACACTTGTTTCTTTACGATGGATCGCATTTTTTGGTGCTGTAATGGTGCGCTTTATTTCTCATTGAGTTGTTTTGGAGGCTTAAACAATTGTTATGCAGTCTGTATACCCTGCTTTCTTTTCTCTCTACGTCTCAAAGGAGCGCCGCTCATCCGTCCAGGCCATGCAATTATCCAACGGTTTGACCGATCCAATTGGTTTATGGCTGGGCCATCTACTTTACGATACCATTGCGGTTGTTGTCCTTTCTACTATCATTATCATCGTTTTCGCTGTGGCCGCATCACAACAGTTTCACGGCCTTGGATTCCTTGTGAGTGCTTTCATTCACCTTGTACGTCATACTGAAATATCATAGTGGCTTGTTCTTGTGCTGTATGGCATTGTCGGCGCTCTCTTCTCATATTGCGTGTCTTTGATGGTTGCCTCGCCCTTAGCGGCATTCGCCACCGTCGCTGGATATCAATTCATCATCTTCGTTGTGAGTGTGACTTGTACACGACCTGCCGCGTTACTGAATATTGTTGCAGCTTTATCTTTCTTCATATCTCCTTGTCTTGACGTATGGTAAAGTGACGGAATCGGCTCATCTTATCACGGTTCTTCATTTCTCCATCTCAATAGTTGCCCCTATCGCTAGCGTTGTAAGTCCACTCTCAAAAATCTGGCCCAAATAGCATGCTGAAAATCTTCAGACTCGAGCAGCTCTTGTTTCAGTTAACTTATTCTCCCTTCTCTGCAACGGAAGTACCGTAGTGAACGCGGCTTCTCTGGGTTCTATAGTGAGATATGGTGGCCCTATACTTTACCTTTTCGTCTATGGTTTCATTCTGCTTGCTCTGCTTGTGTGGGTTGATTCTGGGACTCGTGCACCGCGTCGGCTGAGGCCCCAAAAAGAAACCCCCTCTGGAACTGGAACAGCCACATCATCCAAAGAAGATGTATCTGCAGCAGCAGAAGCCGTAGCCACTTCGGACGATCTTTTACGAGTAATCCATATCTCTAAAACCTTCAACGGCAACCAGGTAGTGGATGATGTCGGCCTTGGTGTCGGAAAAGACACTGTATTCGCTCTTTTGGGACCGAACGGAGCTGGTAAAACGACGACTTTCAATATGATCCGTAAGCATTTTTATGGTCTTGTTCAAATGCATTCTTTGATTTCTAAACTTCGTGCAGGTGGTGATGTTGTGCCCGATACTGGTGATATTCTCATCAATGGAACCTCCGTAATACGTCATCCTCGTACAGCTCGTGCAGCTCTGGGCGTTTGCCCGCAATTCACTGCCATCGACTCTCAGCTTACGGTTCGGGAACACTTATTCATATATGGCCGGTTGAAAGGTTTGCAACAAGGCCCGCAGTTGGATGAAAGCATTAAGATTGTTCTACATGGAACCTCGTTGACTATCTACGCGGATAGGCTAGCCAGCAAACTATCAGGAGGGAACCAGAGAAAACTTTCACTTGCAATAGCTCTCATCGGAAATCCTTCAGTTATTTTGATTGACGAGTTCTCAACTGGTATCGATCCCAAAATGAAACGAGACATGTGGCATACGCTTCGTAGGGTTGCCGTAGGCAAAGCTGTTGTCGTGACTACTCGTAAGTTGTTTTATCGTTCTATTGCTACTTCGCTAACACACCGCACTTAGATTCTATGGAAGAGGCATCTGCTTTATCAAATAGTGTTGGTATTCTGGCCAGGCGCATGTTGGGTATGTCTTGCCTCGTATTTTTTTTTGATATAGTTATTTATGAAGTGCCTCAGCTGTCGGAACCACTGAATCATTGTCTGCTCGTTATGCAATGTATGAAGTACACTTTACCTGTCGGACGCGAGAGGAAGTTCTCAAGGCTCGCGCCTTGATGTCCCTCATCCCAGGTTCTCGCATGGCCGATGATGTTGCCACCCGGTTCGAAGTACCCATCATTCCAGAAAATGGACTGTCATTGGCACAACTCTTCACTACATTGTCCAGTCACGGAGATTTCACCGAATACACGGTGGAAAGAGGGTCACTCGAAAGCGTCTTTCTGAAAGTCATCCGAGAGAACAATATTAGAGAAGAAGACAATGATAGAACCCATAGAAAGCGTCGAGCATGGTGGAGATGTTAGCTTTATTTACACGTTTTGGTATTTCGTCCAGTACTTATATGACTGAGGCATGATCTTTTTTCTTTTGCATGTTTTGTGTTACTTTGTGCTCTTGGGGATTCTATATATCCAATGCATAATGCACAACAGTACATATAATCGTTTTAAAGTTGTATCTGCGTTTATAGGCATTAGCCCGTTGTCCATGGGTATCCAGAATAAAATGTATATTAGTAATGGGGTATACAATGAAAATAACGTTGACATCTAATAATGGCCGCCGGTGAGTAGAAGACATTGCTGAAGATGATTTGCTATGGCTTTGCTGCAGCCTTCTTCTGTTCTTTGAGCATGGCGATACGCTAAAACGAATGAGGCTTATTATCAATTTGAAATGACAATAATGTGCGGACTTACTTGTTTGCGTTCTTCTTTTCGTCTGGCCATTTCAGCAGCTTTGCCTTCTTTCGATAAGACTACGTTATTGGACAAAGGGTAGGAAGGGGCGGTAGTTCCATTATTACTCTCAGCAGGAGTTTCCCAAGTACCAGCGCTTTCCCAGTCTGCCTCTTGTGATGGAGACTTCGTACGTGAGGATTGGGAGGAATATGGACGCGGTAAAGGAGACTGGGCTCTTGTCATTTTTGATATGGACGTGGATGGTGTTACAGATGGTCGAGGGGTTTGCCATGCAAGTTGATCGTCGAGAGTTGCCAGCCATGAAGTATTAGTGTTGACAGGAGAAAAGGCTGTAGCACTTGCAGGTGGTGCAGGTTTAGCAGTCGGCGGTGTCGGTGCAGATTCAAAGGCACCTTTGTACATACAATTTATCAGCGAATATCTTAAGGATTATCCATCGGACTTACTCCAGTCATCATCATCGGCGTTCACATCAATCAGATCATCAGAGCCCCAAGGGTTGGCAAAGATTGAGGATTTGGAGCCTTCCAGGCCATCATCTTCGGTTGAATCCACCGTCCAAGGACTTGAAGCGGAGGCGGCTGCTTCCTCCGCCAACTGGTCCGCTAGCTTTCCGAGGGCAACATGATTGGGTACTTTGTTTGCGCCAAGCTGCATGGCTTTCCCCTTTGATAAGACACCGTTGGAAGTAGGTACTGTTTCCGATGATAGCGTTGACTTCGAGAATGAGGGTCGAGAAAGTTCGCCTATATGGCTGCTGAGGGAAGTATCGGGGGCCGAAGTCACGCGATCGAGGCTAACAGCAGATATTGGAACTTGCAAATCTGAAGCAGCAATCTATACAGACACGAGAATGATGAGTGAAAAGTGAGGACGCGGTAAAGATACCAGCGTACTTTCTTTCCCAGAGTTGAGATCGCCCAACCTGCCAGAGTACCGGCTGCGCCAGTTGCCGAATCCACCAGCGTACCAGGCATAGGCGTAGACCCAGAAGTTCCTTCTGGTGTATTGGTCATGGCTGTCTCCGGCTGGCAAAGATGATAATTAGGTCAGATTTAAGAAGAAGAAGTTGACAAGGAAAGATTTTTTTACCATGTGTGCCGCATGCTCTTCCAATCTCTTTACGAGAGCCTGCATTACTTTAAAGGCTTGATCACGAACCAACCTGCGAAAGGACACGATAAATTAGAACTTCACTGCCAATAAGCAGTCAAAGCTCACTTTTCCTCATCGATCAGAGTAAAAGCCATATTGGGAATAACCTTGGTAGCGACCTCGGAGATTTCAAATAGATCGACAGTGGCCATAAAGGCCGACAGCCCCGCTATTCTTGCATGTACGAAAGGATCTTTAAGCGCTCTTGAAAATGCCGGAACGAGAACTTTGCGCTTCGTGTTGTATCCCAGAGACGGAGCAAGGCGACCAATGAGGATGCAGGTGTTCGTTCGGATGGACGGCTCGGAGTCTGTTTGCGTTTTGGCTAGCAGTCGCAATAGGTCGTTGTTCAACAGCCGGTCTGTAAGCTAAAGATATGTCGGTGGGTATGCGCTTGGCTCTAGTTTGTGGAACTAACCTTTGGTGCCAAGAGGATGATTGACTTTACTGTAGCCTCTCGAATGATTGCAACTGTATCCGAAAACCCAGTTTGCTGCGTAAAGTGAGTAAATATGAACAAAAAGAGGGACAAACGTTCCCACCAGATGAGGGAATATCTTGTCGCTGACTGCCTTTTTATCTAGTTTTTCAACATATTCTGGCAGATGTTCCAGCAAGGCCATTCTCAATCCTCGATCAGGACTAGCATATAATTTGATGATCGAAGAAAGAATGAGCTTCGGATAGTCTTCAGGGGAGACATTGGCACCGAATTGTAGGACAAGGGGAAGAATAGTGGCTCCCGAGGCTCCTCCATACTCTAAGGCTGAAATTAAAGAAGGCAGGACTTTAAATGACGCAAATTCAGGTGGAAACGAAGAGGCGGATTCCTTCAGATTCCTTTTATGAGGTCAGTAACTATTTTCATTTGGGAAAGGAAAGTAATCATACTTCAAAAATTGGTTTTTTTCAGCCTCGCTAGAGAGCGCAAAATTATCCAATCCTGCGCAAACTTTGACCAAGCGGTTGTGGTTGAAGAATCCTGTTTCCGCCATGCCGATTTCGAGGAACCCTTTCGCGTTCAACCGTCCTTTCGGGTTAGGGTTTAAGAGCCGTTTAAAATGCGGAAATAGTGTTGTAGGGATAGCACCACGAGAAGAAGGGGCAGGAGGGGGGTGCGGAGGTTCGGCCGTTGGTGGGGGTGGGTGAGTTGGGTTGAAAACGGCATGAAGAAGTAGGCCAAGAGCATAAGCATCTGGAGCTGCGGGGTCAGAACTCGCGGGATATCAGTGCAGCAACTATGTCGAATATGGATTGTAATCACTCTTTGGCACTTGACCATCCACTTTTCTTTACTTCAGGAGGTGCCCATGCGGAGGATCCTGGTAGAAGTCCACCCATGGTCTGTCAAAATGTTAGATTAAGATCACTATGCCTGATTATTGACGCACATATAACACAGCGGCATCATCCTTTGGATTGCTCAATAATTCAAAACCCCCTAGTTTCCATTCTCCTGATGGTGATAAGAATATCGAATAACTGCATATCTTTCCATGCGTGGCTGCGCATTGATCGTTCAAAAACGACAGCGCTACCTGAAGATAGTCAATCAAAGTAGACTACGGAAAATGAAAAGGAAGACGAACAGATATGCGATGTAGTCCCCACAATAGCCAATCTTCCCTTTCCTGCGCGCTCTTAGAAGCATATTGGGGCAGTACACTCGATAGCGGGCGGATGCGTTCAGTCATGATGTAAATAGTCGATTCGGACTCGACGGCGTCCATGAATTTGAGAACATCAGGATGTCGTGTGGTGCGCAGTTTGCGGAGGGCATTCTGTGCAAAGACCTTTATATTCTTCTTGGATGAATCACTCAAGTCATATTCGAAGACAGAGACGGGACTTCCGTCGTCCTTTATTATGATGAATAAGGAGGTCGATGAGAAAGCGCTCTATTACGCACTCGCTTTGTGGCATCATACAGCGTATAATATCCTTCCACCTGCGCGAGCTTGGAACCAAGGGAGAATGGGAGATTGAGACCTGACTTTTGAACGAGTGTCGATACCGCGGCAGAGCCAAGAGTGCGTAAGTAGTCCATATAGGTAGATTAAGCAGGAGTAGGATGAGGAATAGGAGATGGACTGCGCCCTGCGCGAGGACGTGTTGCAATTATGATCGATCATGTGCTCAATTGTCTTGCGGCTTGCTTCACCTCCACCACCTCGCCATCCCTCCACCACAAAATATCACCACAAGTGCTCTTATATTTCCTTGCCTTACTTTGTTATCATTAATGACTTCTGAACCCTATTAATTTACACCTCAATCACGATGAACCAAGATACCCAGCCCGACATGATTGTAGATATAGAAAATCCAACAACAGCCAAAAGCGCGCTCTTAAATGGCCTGCATACCGACGACACTTTTGGGCCAACAATAGAAGAACTGGAGAGAGAGCTTCCAGTTGTATACGACGGTCAAATACCGTTAGGCGATCTGCTTTCGCGTGTTGTTCAGTCAATCTACGCAGAGCTCTCGGAGCTAGCAGAAACGTGGGTGGCATTGCCCTAGTAACACTTCGTGTATTTCGTTGACTTTGCTCTCAGAATGCCCAATATGTCGGATAGCGCTCGCAAACGAACCTTGGCCGACTGGGTAGTTAAAATAAAAAAGCAGGTTGTAAAGCTATACGCTGTGGTGAAATGGTCTCGGGATGCCGATACTATTCAGAAGTGTATGGTACGCCATCGTTTTTTCTTTCCTTGATCATTAGGCACTAGAATCTCACCATTCCCAGAATATCATTGCATTTCTTCTTACGCAAAACTCGCAATTCGAGGACACCATTCGCTCGTTAACTCATGCAAAAGAGGGTTTAGATCCCGCAAGGTTGCACCATTGCTGTGTCAAGCTAGACCTTTCTGTCTGACCTTCTCACTATAGGCTACGAAATCATGATCTTCTGACGTCGTTAGATGTTTTGACCACTGGCTCATATTTACGATTGCCGACATGCATAAAGGTGTCCTTGTTTTTCTTTGGCGTGCACGGCACTTGTTCTAACCCTGAATTAGAAAATGGCGATTCCACCACCACCTTTAACAGATGCAGAGGTTTCCAAAACACTTTTTGATATGGAACAGACTCTTCGCTATCGACTACGCATGTCAGAGATCGTTCCAGTAGAAATGTCTCAATATCATATTGGTAAAGATAATCTATATTCAATGAAACTTTGTTCACACTCAAAGGACCGCTTTGTCCAACAGCTGACGGCCGTGCTCACTTCATTGTTCCAAAACTGTTTAACACATCAATTTGCCTTCGAGGAGGTGCGAAGGATGATGGATGGTTCTTTGTTTCAGTCGAGTTCTTGATTAAAATGGGAGGTGATCTTACGGGCTTGCAAGGTATTTATGGGTTTTTTCTACTCCTTGTAATGTATATGCTGATATTGAGTAGAATTTCCTCGGGTACCTACTGGTATCATAAAGCGACATATCACAGATGAAGCGGATGCTCGACTTGCTTTCTATTTACCATTACCCGAAATACAACCACCAATACCCAACGCACCACCTCGGCCCCAACTGCCTTCAGGCGTGGTAGATGCACCTCTTGTCCGCTTATTCAATTTCTTGCGTAAGTCATCTGGACAACATGTTACACATTTATTGAATACCCTTGAACATTCAGAAATGATGTCATTGTCTTATCAACTCGAAATTTTATGGTATCAGGCTGAACGCATGCGCTCTTTGGGTTGGGCAGATTACCTATCGGTTCAAATGTCTCCGGACCGGAAAACCATGAAAGCTTCGTATTGGATGTATGTCTTTAGGTGTTTTATTGGAGAGTTGCCCTTATTTCTGTTCACAGGCGACCTCCACAGCCAACACCTCCGGGTCGACCTCGACTCAAGCTGCCGTTACTTGGGGGTACTTTAACGATAGCTATCGTTCAAACCAAGGGTCCAGCGCAAACTGGGCCTGGCCCTGCTCGAACATCCCAGCAAAGAGTCCTTGCACGATTACAACAAAAATCGAAATTAGGTAGTGGCCGTCCTTCAGATGAAGTCGAAGGGTTGAAGTTTGTGGTCCATTGGGAGCCAGCAAAGGGGGCTTTGGGTGTTTCAATTCCTCAAGAAGAATCGATTCTGCCTCCAGACGCTTTGCAAGTGGTGAGGCTCTTTTCCCCAGGTTTATCGTCCTTGACGCTTATATCGCTGTAGAATCCAGACAATCTGGATTTTGAGCAAATGTTGCGGACAGTTATACAGAAACACTCTAAGGCCATCCTAGGTAGTTTCCGGAATCAACTGCAACATGGACCAAACAAAGTATTTTCACCTCCTGGAGTTGTCTCAATGGTCCAAGATGGTATGTCTTTATTTATGTATTGAATACTCGATGTCGTCAAATTGAATCAATGGTATTAGGCGAAACACAGGCTCTCCAAGTACATCTATGTGCCGATGAGGTGGTCATCATCACCATCGACACACGAACAGGTAGATTAACCCTTAGAGATACCGGCGATCTGGCGGCTGCCGGTCGCGGCCCTCGATTTGCACTATTTTCTGAACGATTGAACGATAATCCAACGCTTCTCATGGATGCTTTGTTCCGTTTACGTATTACGGTGTGTTCAACTTGTTCAACTTATAAGATGGCTTCCACATTAATGCTTACGCTGTTATAGACCATTCTAGATCTTGCAGAGCAAAAAGCAAATTACCTAGGTATGCAAAGCTACCGCCGGAGGAATATCAACCCAGACGGTTAGTTCCTGGAATCCTATATCTATCTCAATGTGGTGCTGATCAAAAGATTATAGAGTTATTGAAGCTTGGTGCAGATGCTCGTGCATCCCTTTACATCCAACTTGCAACCTTCCCAAATCATTACCTCGTGCTTGTAGTAACCGACGAACGTTTCAAGTACGCACTGATCACCACCAAAGTCCAAACAGAATCTATGTACGGCAACATGGTTTTGGAGGATATCGCTTGGCTGGACTTCGATCGTATACATGATGCGGCCCTCGTACGTGCACAAGATAACGCTGCTTCCACCTCTCAACCAGGATCGGAAGAGTTGAATGCTGCTGCGAAGAGGTCGTATGGGTGAGCTCATTTAGTGTCTGATTTTGGTCTGGCGACTCAACTTCCCTTATCAGTTTCTACCTAGATACCCAGGGCCTACGAGAGTTATACAGCTATTGCAGGTGAATCTTCAGTGTAAAAGTATATACTGTTACTAAACACTCACTGAACTTTCCTTCAGTGCACGCGTTGCATTCATCAATGTCGAACGACAGTTCAAAATCCGTGGAATCCCATTCACACATGTCAATCCAACGAGCAGTACGCCAGTCACCTTTGAACTCTCTCAGATCCAATCTTCCCTCGCCCGTTCTGTTCCGGCCCTATGTGTACAGTCAGAGCACATTCTATCAGGGGCTCCTGCTGCTGAAGCTGCAATGCCTAATATTCGTGTAATACCCCTTAACTGGTGGTCCAAGGGAAAGGCCCAGGTAAACAAACAAAAAAATCCTCTCCTGAAGTCATTTATTGAGCAATCTGCAGGTTGTAACATGCGTGAAATTGAAATATGTCCAACAGCCGGTGGGCAAAACAGCCAGCGGCAGTACCATTATTCGCCCCTCGAAGCGTATCATATACGATACCACAGAAGCTGTCGTGTCATTCCTGTCGGAAAACGTCAATACGTGCGTCGATGAATTTTTGGAAGAGTGGGCGAGAGTTTCAAAGATGGTTGTGATCGCTCGAGAAGGTTCGTATGATTGAGATAAGCATGGGATTTGGTTTCTAATCATATATTTCAGTGGCACAAATGTCGAAACACAAGAAATGGCGTGATGTCCGACTGTTATCATTCGATCTCCAAACTGTCGAATTTGCCTATGCCCAAGTGTGTCTCATTTCAAATTTCTACACATCAGAACTCTGACATTATCGATAGGACTATACTGTTTCAATATCCTGTCAAGATCAACTATCACCCACGGGTGGTAATTTCGATCTTGAATTTGCTCGGATCCCCTCTCCCAATGCGATGGAGACAGAGGATACATTCAACCCTCACGAGGATGCAGAACCCTTTTTACGGGATATTCTGCGACATGCTCATGGTCGATTAGCTCCATCCCTACACCTTCTAGTGACATTACTTCGGGACACTCTACCGATAGTGGTTGAGCTTGAGGCTATCCGAAAAGAAAGCAAACAGAATGGGTGGAATTTTGACATCTTTGCGAAGGCGGCGGGCTGGTATCGACTGCTGTATGGGGACCTCAAGTATGTTATTCTTGCCTATTATTGTCAGTATTTCTATTCTGACTCTGAGTTATAGGCACGCTCTGGACTTCCGTCTAATGAACGATCAGAACATTGCTATCCTCGACTCATCGCATTCACTATTTGATGTGCAAACGCCTGGAAAGACAGTCACGAAGGATCCTGTCGTTGATGACCTCGTCTTGCAGCCCATCCCCCAAATGCGCGATATCGTGACAGATGCTGTCCAAAATGGGTTGGCATCTGGCCAATTGACAATGGGCAAGGTAGCGGCCATTGATATTGGGGTGGTTTGTGATGCTAGCGGAGTCGGTCCTCTCACCAAAGCGATACACACGAGGATTCTGGAACAACTCAAGACCTAGCACCCGCAGCCTGGTACTGTTCCTTCGCATCATTACATTGGATACAATGTCATGAGATTGTATTATTATACTATACATTAATTTAATATCTGTACAACATGCTCCACATATTACCACGGAAGAAGTGAAATGAAGCACAATACGGTTGGCAGGAGGTGACGTTATAGATTATCTTAATCCGATAACACAATGACCTCGATATCTTCACCATGTCGATCTTTGTTTTTGTTGAACCCGACGGGAGGCCGGCTTGGCGTTGATACAGATAGGGCGGACATGGCTCGTTCAAGAGTTTTGTCGAGCCGTGAATTCAGAGAGTTAGAAGAAGACGATGGCCGGGCCGGATGCGGAATCCTGGGGGTATGATAGTTTGGTGTCCTTCCAGCCTGTGTGTTATTTGTGTAGTAAGCTGTCCTGTGTAGGTCATGTAAAATTTCGATATCTGCGGTATTGAGACCGACATGAACGCGTGTTGAGATTCTAGTGAAATCTGAGGATTTACTTACCTGAACTGCTATCGGCGAAAATCGGTTCGGCGCGAAGCCTCGAAGAGGAGGTAGTGGCGTAGGGTCTCCCAGGGGAGGACATATCGTGGGCATGAAGGGGGAGATGCGTCTGGTGCTTGACAAGCGAGGGCTGAATATTGGGAAGCGACGACAAGTTTTTGCGAGGGCGCCCAACCTTCCGTTTCAGTGGTGCGGCGTCATCGCTTCTCAAACTTGATTCGACGCTGGTGAAGTCGAAGAATTCACCTTCGCTGCTACTAGTGCTGCTGCTCGCTGAAGCGCTCTTGGCACGTCTGCCCTTCTTCTTTCCCTTATCAACGGGTCGATTTTTGACGATGATGCAGCATCATTTTAGTGGATGATATAATTGGGAAGTGTCAGGAGACGCGAAGGCCACGATTTTCGGGGTCTGCCTGTGTCTTTCAATGCAACATTCCAATTTGGCTTCATTATTGGTGTTAACAGGTTTGAACCTTCGCTTTTTTCGTTTTGTTGCTGTAGAAGTTGGATACATCAGAGGAAGTGTCAGGAGACGCGAAGGCCACAATTTTACGGGGTCTGCCTGGTGATCTTTTCACAGATGCAACGGATTCGCTGTCAGAGCTTGATGCGATACTGCCAACATTAACCAATTTGGCTGTATTATTGGGTGTTGACAGGTTTGAAACCTTCGCTTTTCCCTTCCGTTTTGTTGCTGTAGAAATAGTTGGAGATACATCAGGGGAAGTGTCAGGAGATGCGAAGGCCACGATTTTACGGGGCCGGGCTGGTGATCTTTTCACTGGTGTAGTGGGACCACTATTCGAGCTTGATGCAATATTGCTAACTTCGACCAGTTCGCCTTCATTGTTGGGCGTTAACGGGTTTGAAATCGTAGTTTTTCCCTTCCGTTTTGTTGTTGTGGAGGTAGATGGAGATTTACTTGGGGAAGTGTCAGGAGACGCGAAGGCCATAATTTTACGGGGTCTGGGTGATCTTTTCACAGGCGTAGCAGGACTACTGTCCGAGCTTGATGCGATATTGTTAGCATTGGACAATATGTTGGGTGTCAACAGGTTCGAAATTGTAGTTTTGTCCTTCCGTTTTGCTGTCGTGGAGCTAGAAGCCTTTGAGGAGGGTGTAAGGCGAGGTCGTTCTGGCCTCCTCTTCATTGGCGTCACATTGTCGCTTTCCGAACTTGAAGCAATATTATCGAAGTCAAATGATTCACCCTCGCTACTTTCCGTCACTGTTGCCTTGCCTTTCTGTTTCCTGGACCTACGACGTCTTGTGGATGATCGTCTGCGCTTGGTGGGGGACTTGCTGCGTCTTCTCGGCGTAGCTTCAGAATCTGAATCTTCGTCTGTCACAAACATATCATCACTGGCTATGTCCGGATGTTGGGGTCCATTGCGTTCGGCAGGAGGGAGACGGCGGTAGCATCCACGCACGATATCTCCCCAGAGAGTATAGGTGCCGCATGATGGACAATTGCCGCCCCTGGGAATCAAATTTTTGGTCACAGTCTCCTCTTTCAGAAATCTTTGCCCAAGACAAGCGAGGTGTGAGGTCGCAAAACATCCTGTTGACGGACATAGCGCTGTAGACAAAGGATCCTGGTACAAGAATAAATCTGTGCTTTGTAATTTAAACGATGCACGTACTCACATCTATGTGAGAATGAAGGGGTTTATCACAGACCGAACAATCCAGGGGCCGTCCAGAGGCTATCAGAGCAGTATTCTTAGCCAGCAAGGCGGAACTGAATTCCTCTATGGTGTATGTTAGAGAATACGATACCTAAAATAGGCAAACATAGCACTTATAATTACTCACCATCGTCAGCCGTTATTGGACCCTGTCTTCCGGAACCGGGATGACCAGATTTTCCGTCCACACCTTCTAACTCTATGGAACATGTGAATCCAGGTGGGAGCGGAAGGACTTGAGGGATCCGTGCAGACGCATTCCAGTATTGTAAGGCTTCTTCTGTAAATAACTTGACGTGGAGGGGCCAGGTGTTGAATGGATGCCTAGCAATCATCGCCCGGACGATTCTAGGCACGACGCAGGCGTTGTGTCAATGTTTCTGGGAGCGCTCGGAACGGATCGCGTGGGGACGTACGCTATGTTCTTTGCCATCACTCGAGTCCTTTTGGGCCCAAAAAGGCTTTTGTCCCCGTCGCGCAAATGCCGTGACTTGTGGGGGTGCTGCCAGGCCCATTCAAACTGGAGAGCCGCCTGAGAATTGGAAGGAAAGTTTGCAGAAGGTCAATTTTCAGGAGTGGCAAATAGCAAAGACGAAGTTTCACCAGTCTGGATGGGAAGCCATGAACGATCATCTGCATTACCCATGGCCGCTTGCGTTGAGTTTTTCTGGCACCCTGGGAGATCTCCCCGTTATGCTGTCTGTTTAAAGGTTAGAATATGGGAATTCGGAGAGGCTGACAAGCACACCTAATCCTTCTGGGAGGTGATGGTGTGCTGCCTATGTACACCCTAGTTCATCAGGTCAGCTACCTCTTTCTCGTAAAAGCGCATCCAAGGACGTACGCAGTGGCTTGAGGCGTCTGAATGGACTTCAAAAGGTAGCATGCATAAAAGGAGGGGAATGTGTGGCACAGGATAGACGAGCGGGCGCCAAGGCGGCGTATAGGGAGCATGGGTTGAGGCCTGCTCTGCTGCGCTGGACCAGGGCTGGGACTATTGGCGCTCGACGTTGTGCCGTTCAACATGGATTAGATTCAACATCAGTGACCCGCAAAAGCACCGAGACGCGAAATGTCACAGGCGCGTGTGTACACGTGAGCTTAATGAGTGCCGTCCGCTCAGGACCCCAGGTTAGCCGTTAGCCGGACAACGCGCAGGACAGAGTATCCCGATGTACGGACGTGCTCATAGAATTGCGGAACGGGTCATGGAAGCAAGATATAATTCAGCACAATTCATGGGTTAGATTATTACATATCGTCTGGTTTACAGAGAAGGTCCGAAGATGGCAAGGAAATGAAGAGAAAGTACACTGCGGACGTAGAACTAATTTATAACGCCTACGACTAAATACGCATCTTTCGACCCATAAGACAGCGTCCGATATACATTTCTAATGATATTAGGTGAAACATTGAGGCCGATATGCTTATAGAATTCAATGGCTTCGGTATTGGATGTGGCGACATTTGCATATATCGGAATGCCGTCAAGGGAAGTAGTGGCACACGACTCCCGAAGAGTGTCCACGACCCATCGAATGAGTTTGCGGGCTAGGCCACAGTGCTGGCAAGAAGGAAGCACTCCTAGCGTAAGGATCTCCAAGCGCGGTTTACTGAGGTCGATGGTAGTTCTATCTCGAGGTTTCGTCGAAACATTGGGATTAATCTCGGTCGATTTTGGCGTGGTAAAACACTTGAGAGTGGACAATGGCTGCTGTATGGCTGCAGAAATAAATCCAATCGGAACGTTGGGATGTGCTCTTTTATAGGCGACGAAACATGCGCGGGTCGGAATAAGAAGAAGTTGGAGAAAGAAAGATGTTGGATACTGGACTGGCAGCAGTTTGGACTGGGCGGACGATGAGCATGACGGCTTTCCAAATTAAGAACAAGACGATGAATGGACGCACATGGAGGTCGCGAACCTTGGGGAGGTCGTGCGAGGTCAGAGGCTTGATGACGACCTCACTAGCGTCGATGTCGACGGGAGGCATGCTTGGGTTGGAAGACCATTGGAAGGGACACGGGTAGACGGCTTATAATGCGGTTAGTAGATGGGATTCCATCGACATCCTAGACTCGCAGTTGAGACAGGCCCCTATAGCATGCCGACCCGGGATTGGCTCGTGAGGCGGGGAGCCGACGGGTCACGATCTAGACCAAGGCGGGATATGAAAAGAGGAATCTGGTGTTATTGCCGAAAATAGAAAGATGTGCATGTGATAGAGACTTCGACCTCGGTATGTGGGCATTGGCAGCAGCTGGATGGACAGCCTGTTCCGTGCGGAGAGGGCAACGGAGGACCTGGTGTGCACGGGCAACCGACAAAGGGCGGTCGGGCAATACCGGCCAGTGGCAGGGTTGCGATCTGTGCGCGCAGAATCCTAGGATTCCACGGGATGGAGCGACGATTGTGTTCTGCTATAAAACAGCAGTCCACCCGCTTCACTCGCCCCACTTCTCTTAGACGCCAATACCAGGTCAGTCCCTTACCCGTCCCACGCCCCGGATCTTGCACGTCCTCTATCCGTATAAATACTGAGCCATTCTGCCAGTTCCCCGCATCCCCGCATTTCAGAATCAACATGGTTCTCCCTCATCATACTCCCTACGTCACCCCGCACATCCTCCACAAGAACTACGCCCAATCTCACGACTATGAACAACATTCTAATCGTATGTTCATCGTCTCTCTACTAGTCGCGTCTCCTCATATCGCCCTGCAGTCATCGGCCAGGATCTCGAGTACTTCTCACAGGCTGGATTCGATATGGATCGCATCCAGATCAAACGTAATGCCCCTGTTGCCCTTCTTTACGAAGATGCTATTCGGAATGAAGGCGCCATTATATCCTCTTCCGGTGCTCTGATTAACTTCTCCGGAAAGAAGACTGGACGTAGTCCCAAGGACAAGCGTATTGTTTACGAAGATTCCAGTAAAGATGACATCTGGTGGGGTTCCGTCAACATCAAGATGGATGAACGTATGTGAATTCTCTCGAACTCTCGCCTTGTGTGTGTTAAGTCCATTTCAGATACCTTCGAAATCAACCGAGAGCGTGCCATCGATTATCTGAACACCCGCGATAACGTCTATGTCTTCGATGGATTTGCGGGGGTGCGTTCTTTGTTATTTCTTGATTATCGATCCAATCGAATTCATTGTATTTTTCTCTCAGTGGGACCCAAAATACCGCATTAAAGTGCGCGTCATCTGTGCCCGGGCTTACCATGCGCTCTTCATGGTATGTTTCCTCCTCCTAAATACTCCAACATTTCTAATTCTGTGATCTTAGCACAATATGCTTATCCGACCAACGGAAGAGCAACTAGCTAACTTCGGCGAACCGGATTTCATCATTTACAATGCTGGACAGTTCCCCGCCAATCGCTTCACCAAGGGCATGAGCTCGACCACATCTGTCGAGATCAACTTCAAGCGCATGGAGATGGTCATTCTTGGTACCGAGTATGCGGGTGAAATGAAGAAAGGTGTTTTCTCCGTCATGGTAGGATTCTTGCACATGATCTGCGGGGTTTTGCTGATTTGCTTTTCATTCAGCATTATCTACAACCCGTCAAATTCGGACAACTTTCCCTTCACTCTTCTGCCAACGTCGGTATCGAAAAAGGAGATGTTACTCTGTTCTTCGGCCTCTCAGGGACCGGAAAGACCACACTTTCAGCTGACCCACAACGCCTCCTGATTGGAGACGATGAGCACGTCTGGTCAGACACCGGTGTTTTCAACATCGAAGGAGGATGCTACGCCAAGTGTATCAACCTTTCCGCCGAGAAGGAACCCGATATTTTCAACGCGATCCGCTATGGTAGCATTCTGGAGAATGTCGTCTATAACCCAGCTACCCGTGTTTCTGACTATGACGACATTAGCATCACCGAAAACACACGCTGCGCCTACCCTATCGAGTACATTCCCAATGCTCAAATTCCCTGCATGGTTGAGCGCCAGCCCACGAACATCATCATGTTGACCTGCGACGCATTCGGTGTCCTTCCTCCAGTCAGTAGGCTCACCCCGGAGCAAGCTAGCTACCACTTCTTGGCTGGTTACACCTCGAAGACCCCTGGAACTGAAGACGGTGTTCTTGAGCCTATCCCTACCTTCTCCACATGCTACAGTGCTCCCTTCATCGTGCTCCACCCCGGGCGCTATGCTTCCATGCTCGCTGAGCGCATGGCCAAGCACAACGTTGACTGCTGGCTCATCAACACCGGTTGGACTGGTGGCAAGTTCGGCAGCGGCAAGCGTTGCCCCCTGAAGTTCACTCGTCGCATCGTGGACGCTGTGCACTCTGGCGAGCTCGCCAAGGCCGAATTTGAGAACTTCAGTACCTTCAACCTGTCAATACCCACCTCTCTCGAGGGTGTCCCCCGCGAACTGCTCAACCCATCGCTGGCGTGGGCGGACAAAGAGGCTTTCCAGAAGGAACTCAGGAAGCTCGCCGGCATGTTCACCAAGGCATTCGCGCTCTACGAGCAGGACGTCGATGAGAAGGTCAGGCTGGCGGGCCCTACGATCTAAATAGATTGCAGCGTTCTTTTACCCATAGGAGTATAGAGATGTATTTTTTAGCTTTGCTTCCTCTCTCATTGTCCTCTTCGTTTCTGTTGTTTGCATTGGACGATTAATTTTTTTTCGTGTACATTAGATACACAGTGAATACCTATACACTAGGACTGAAATAAACATAGGCTGTTTTCAATACCTGCACATGCGAGTTCAATATCCCTCAAATGATAAATCTTTCCACCTCGATGCATTCTCGCAGCAGCTTGCTTGTGTCTTTTCTCGCCTAAATGATTTTTTAGGAAGAATCAGCTCATATGCTTATCAGTGAGAAATTGATCGGATATCCCAGGGTCTGCTACTCCTGTGGATCACTGTAGGCGCTTGTGAGACAGTGGTAGGCGCCAAGTGGGAGTATGTGGCTAACGGATCGGACGGCATTGATCCGTGTGTCCACCTCCGCCATGCCCGGCGTTCGACCTGCAGCTCGCGACGCGCGTTGCCATCAACGTGTCGAATACCGAGTCAGTTCAAAACACCCACATTTCTCATTGGCTCCAATTTCGTCACGAACACGTTTCAGCTCAACAAGCAGACACCATTGCGGCTGTGCAGACGTGGGCGCTCTAGTGCGAGCCTACGTGTCGGTAGTACGTACGTACGTGGATGATGGAAAAAATGATTGGATATCATCGGACATCATATAACAAGGAAGGCTCGCTGGCGAGGGACAGATAACCCTTCTCTGAGCTTACTACCAGCCTCGACAACAAGACTCCTCTTTCGAAGATGTCTCCGTCGCCCACTCGCATTCGCGCCCGTCGGCACCCGACGCGCGCACAGAGCACGAGCTTCCTCGCGTCTCTTTCGTTTTGTTTCCTCGTTCTTGTCTGTATAATCCTCCTCTGTCCTGTCGGTGTAAAGGCGGAAGAAGACGTCCAGAGTCGCCCAGAGTATGGGACTGTGATTGGCATTGGTATGTTGCTCTATGCGCTCTCCTGGCCAAGTGCTAACTGTCGCATTCTTCTAGATCTGGGTACAACGTAAGTCTAAAGTATGACATACAGTTACAATTTCGTTCTGATCTATTGCAAATTGATATCAGTTATTCATGTGTTGGGTACGTGCTTCAGGGTGATAATTCGCTCTGCGTCATCCTAACGTATCTGTAGGGTTTACAAAGGAGGACACGTAGAAATTATCGCCAACGACCAAGGAAACCGGATAACACCTTCCTGGGTATCTTTCAATGGCGAAGAACGACTGTGAGTTACCATCATGCTGTTCTGCACCACATTCTCTGAATAAGAACATTTATCTTAGTATCGGAGACGCTGCAAAGAATGCGTTCCACCAAAATCCCAAAAATACAGTATTTGACGCAAAACGCCTCATCGGGCGCAAAATGGACGAGTCAAGTGTGAAACAGGACCTCAAGCACTTGCCTTACACTGTAAAAAACAAGAACAACAGCCCCGTCATCAGCGTCAAATATAAGGATGAGTCGCGCGATTTCGTACGTTTCCTTTTCTGTTTGAGAATTGAAGTTTTACTGACAAATATTCATGCCTTAGACCCCCGAGGAAATTAGCGCCATGATCTTGACTCGAATGAAGGAGACTGCTGAGGCATATCTTGGCCATGGAGTCACCCACGCTGTTGTCACCGTTCCAGCATGTACGTTTGCTTTTCTGAGTACATTGGTGTGGCGTATTTTCGGTGCTAATGGAAGTCGTCCTCAGACTTTAACGATGCTCAACGTCAGGCAACTAAGAACGCTGGTGAAATCGCCGGACTTACCGTCCTCCGTGTTATCAACGAACCTACGGCAGCCGCCCTGGCTTATGGACTGGGCAAGACTGGCGAGGAAACCAAGATCATCGTCTATGATCTGGGAGGAGGAACCTTCGATGTGTCACTTCTGTCCATCGAGGATGGCGTCTTCGAGGTCCTCGCCACTGCCGGAGACACCCATCTCGGAGGAGAAGATTTCGATAACCGCGTCATGGACCACTTCGTCAAGTCCTACGAGAAGAAGACGGGCACAAACATCTCCAAGAACCAGCGCGCTATGGGCAAGCTAAAGAAGGCTGTGGAGAATGCCAAGCGTTCTCTGTCAACGCAACAGAGTACCAAGATCGACATCGAAAGCTTTGAGAATGGAAATGACTTCTCGGATACGCTGACCCGCGCCAAATTCGAGGAGCTCAACATAGAATTGTTCAAGAAGACTATGAAGCCTGTCGAGCAGGTGCTAAAGGATGCTGGTGTCAAGAAGAGCGAAGTCCACGAGGTAGCATCTTTATTCTTCTGGTTCGACCCTCTATCCTGATCCGTACTTCCCGTTTAGATTGTTCTGGTCGGAGGCTCTACTCGCATTCCCAAGGTCCAGCAACTTCTAAAGGAATACTTTGGTAAAGAGCCTTCGAGGGGCATCAACCCCGATGAGGCTGTTGCATATGGTGCGGCCATCCAAGGTGCTATCCTAGCAGGTGTCGAGGGCGACACCAGCGTTGTCACTCTGCTCGACGTCAACTCTCTCACCCTGGGTATTGAGACTACCGGCGGAGTCTTCGCTCCTATCATCACCCGTAATACTGTCATTCCTACCAAAAAAAGCCAGATGTGCGTCACTTCTTCTCTCAAGCTCAAGAGTACAAATGAACTTAATGACTCTTCCCTCCTAGCTTCTCTACTGCGGTTGACAATCAGCCGACGGTCACAATCAAGGTGTTCGAGGGAGAACGCGGACAGACGAAGTTCAACCATCTGTTGGGAGAATTCGATCTCGGTGGCATTCCTCCTGCGCCCAAAGGTGTCCCTCAAATCGAAGTCACTTTCGAGCTTGACGCCAACTCGATTATGACCATCAGAGCCCTGGACAAGGGAACGTAAGTCCTGCCTACCGTCTCACTGACCTGGACATTTTTTAATAACTTTGTATTCGTTTTCACAGTGGAAAGTCTGAGCAGATTGTCATTACCAAAGACAACGGTCGTCTCACCCAGGAACAAATCGACAAGATGGTCGCTGAGGGCGAGAAATTCGCAGAAGAAGATCAGCTCCACAAAAAGAAGACCGAGACCCTCAACGGACTCTCGTCCTTCGTGTACGGCCTCAAGTCGCAACTCGCCGACAAAGAGGGGATGGGCGGGAAGCTGGACAAGGCCGACAAGAGTGCGCTGCAACACATCATCAAAGAGGGCTCCGAGTGGCTCGACGAGAATGGCAAGGACGCGAGCCTGGAGGATCTCGAGGAGAAACTTGCGGAACTGCAGGCGTCGGTGACTCCGATCACCAGCAAGCTCTACAAGCAGGGATCTCCGTCGTCGTCTTCGGATGACGATGAGTTTGATCCTAGAGATCACGGAGACCTGTAGACATGGAATTATCAGCTGCACTGTAATATTATATCACGAATATTTAACGCTTTCCTTAATACTTACACACTGGCACAACACTGGCAAGTTTGAAAATGAATTCAAGGATTTTCTCGACATGACTTCCTATTCCTTTTTTTCGCGTGGGAGCTGAAAAGGTATGGCTCAAACGACTATGCAAAGACTTCGGATGTAACTTTCAGGAGATGCACGAGAAAGAAACGACTCGGAGTTGAAGGCGGCCAATGATCGTCGATCATTTTGTATTTGATCCGGATGCATCTAATCTAATCTGCTCGACTGACCGTCTGCAAAGGACGCCTCAAGGACGCCTCGCACGACGTGCGCCGCAGCGCGCGCGTAGTCTGCGCATTGTATATTTCTAAAGTGTCAAAAGCCACGCACATGGACTTGCGCGCAGTAATCGTAAATGGGCAACACCATTCATCACCAGATGCGGTAGGGAATACCATCTAGCCCCGCGATGTTGTTTCATAATAAGTATCGCCATATCGCATCATGGCGTGCCCACTGAACGGCTTTCGAGGGGCTGCACATTTATGCTCTACCAGCGTTCAAAACGCGTATGTGCGACAACGTTCAGCAGTGCGTGAACGGTGCAGCCGCAGATAATCATAATCTTGTCATAATCTCCGGGACCCATTAATGAACAAGGCCATGAGGCCACGCCTGGCCACGCACTGTTAATATATCTATCTGGCAGCGACGATGGACTGAAGCAGCCAGCATGCTGAGGGGATGTGTTCAAGCCTTCCATCAACGCGTGGCCCATATTGTGTCAGAATTGTCTCACTTTCATGCATTCCATGCTGCACATCCACTGCAACGCAAAGTCACAATTCAAGAAGTCGGGGGGTAATCCAATCAAGTGGAATTATTACAAGCCGAGGCGGGAAAAACTGATTTCAAACAGACACAACAACTAGTAGATACTCGAGTAACAATCTTCCAAGATGCACAGCGCACGGCCGAGATAATTCATGATGAGACTAACATGTTTAGCCGACAAGGGGCGCGCGCTCCTCGTCGTTGAGGGCGATGTGGCCGCGCGAGCTGTAGAGGCCGAACGCGCCCTTGAACACCCAGACGAGGGCGAGGATGGAGAAGCCGAGCGCGGACCAGTGCACAAAGGGGGACGAGGTCTGATGCGCGAAGATGGCCCACAGCGACCAGGCGACGGCGATGGAGGCGGGGAGGTCACCCTCTGGGGTAGAGAAGGCGTACGTCGCGGCGGTGCCCTCGAGGAAGAAGCTAGCGGAGAGGGCAAGTGTGAGTGGCAGCAGGCTCAGAGGGAAAATACGGCGTGGAATGGAAAGGGGCTTACAGGGCAAGGAAGACGAAGACCTTGGTCCAGATACCGGCGTGGTGGGTGAGACGGTTGACACCGAAGGCGTCAAAGGCGGTGACGACAACGAGGACGGTGGTCCATCCGTGGTAGAGCGAGAAGGGAAGGTGGATGAAGAGCTCGTCGCCCCAGGACTCGGAGACATGATGCTTCTTGACGACGTAGTAAATATGCTAGGGGGATGTCAGGAGATGGAAAGGAGAAGTATGGATGGACGGGGACTCACTGTGACGGCGGAGCTCACGAAGAGAGCAAAGATGAAGGCTTTGGGGAGGTGAGGAGGGCAGAGAGAGATGGAGCGTGTGTTACATACCAGCAATGTAGTGGTGGGTGGCCCAGAGGTTGACATAGATGGCGTTGAGGATGCCGAGGAGAGGGAAGCGCCAGGAGATGCCGTCGATGATGGTCTTCTTGCCGTTGGGGAAGAACTGGTAGATGACGGTGCCTAGGAGCAGGAGGTGGATGAGGGACCTGCGGGGGGTGAGCAGTGGCGCTGCGGACGGGAGGTGAGACGTACCAGATGAGGAAGGCCCATGGTGCGGGAGTGATGTATGTCTCCTTGCCATAGTAGTATATGGAGGAGGGTGAGGTGACGGTGTAGATGTTGGAGCCGAGGAAGAGGAAGTAGACGATGATATTGGTGATTTTGAGCAGGATCCCGTCCTTCCAAGAGTCGGCCATGGTGCAATGGGGAGTGGACAGGAGAGACGCGGCTATTTATGCGGACAGACTGACGTCAACATGTGACCGCCATGACGCCACCATGCTGTCTATCCACCATCCTCATCATCTCGTACGCAGTCCACCCCACATTACATCGGCTCAGATCCGTACAACAACGTTTTAAAAGCGCGTGCTATCTTTAGACAACTCTCTTTCCAACGCTTCTCCAACGTTCGTCGCCCATGCCCGCGCCCTGCACCGCTTGCCGCTCCGCGGATAGCTCTCCGCGCAACTTTCTCCTCACATGCATCCAATGCTCGCGTCCATGGCACCACAGTCAGCCTTCTTTCCCCTTCTTCTCGCGCCGTACCATCGCCTGCGCCTGCGCGGATGGGACACATGACGGTCGTATATATACTAACCATATCTTCGCGCTCCCCATTTAACCTACAGGATGTCATCGCCCCGTAATTACAGACAAGGAGCTCGTAAACATCATCAAGCTCTTCAACGCCCGCGGCTCTAACGTCTCAGGCCCTAAACGCCTCGAGTGGACATGTGCCGCCTGTCTCAAAGGGAAGGGCGCGGCCGCAGACAGCTCTGGCTCGACCTCCACAGAAAGGCCCAGAGCCATCAGCACTGATGATAAGTCAGGATTAGCATCGGGGTCAGGTGGTGCATCGGGTTCGACTCTAATTGCGACGCGTCCGCTACAGGCGCCCGTGACCGCAAAATCCAATACTACTATCCGCCCTCCGGCTCAAGCAAGGAAACAGTCGTCCGCAATATACATCGACGATGACGACGACGAAATCCAAATCATCGAAAATCCTCTTGCAGTCGCTTCCAGTGCTGGTCCTAGTACTATTCGAGCTCCCGCTCATCCTCCTCGTCCACAACCACAGCCGAAAGCTCTACCGCAACCTCAAGCGCCCGTCCCTACGCAGACGCTACCTAGACCACCTCTACCACTCAACAGCGTAAAATCGGCAGCAACTGCACAACCATCAAGGCCTCCCGCACCATCGATCGCGCGTCCCAAAACCACTTCTGCAGTAAGCACTTCCACCACCGCCCCTCCAAGCACAAGCCGCAATGCCATATTACCTTCGTCAACACCGACAGATTCGGGACGCCAGCCTGAAGGCCCACCCGCTAGCGCTAGCGCCACCGTCGATCCGCTCCCCAAACCTGCTCCTGGTCCTGTGCCGCAAGCTCACCCATCGGTCCCAAGACCACAGACCGTCCGCCCACAACACGCGGCGAAGAGCGCAAGTTTGCGTCCGCAGGCAGCAAAGAAGACCGTAAATGCAAAAGCGCCCGTCTCAGCCCAGTCCACATCCCCGCCGACATCAAAATCCACATCCGGGCCCTCATCATCTGCCGCGCACGCCTCAGGCTCGCGCGCGGGTGCAGGCGTGCGTGTCATAGACGACCCCGTGAGTTTCCCCTTGAGTACAGCGCCCGCGCCCGCGTCCTTTGCGCGGACGATGACCGCCCCCACGGGCGCGGCGGCGGCGGGGCGGGGCAGGATCTCCGTCCATCGCGGCGCGGACGAGAGCGACGAGGAGGAGGAGGAGGAGCTGGACGTCGACGGGGATGAGGACGAACTCGACGTCGACGGGGCCGGGGACAGCGAGGATACGCGCGCGATCGGCAGGAGCGGCGCACGCACCGCGCTCCGCGTGTCGGAATCGAAAGTCAGACTGACGGGCGGCCCTCCCGCGCCTGGGCCGGGTGCTACCGTTGCCCTCCCGCGTCGCCTCCCGGAGTGGATCAACGCGTGCGCGGAGGCCGCTGACGATCGCGCGCCCGCGCGGGATATGTGGGCCCGCGCCGGTGTGCGGCGACGCTCCGCGCCCACTCGCTCCGGTCCAAATGCAGCACAAACCGCGTCTGCGGAGGTGCGCCTGCCTTTGACCTCGCGGCGCGCGCGGAAGGCGTTTAAGGTCGTGCATAGACCCGTGGGCGGGCCGCCTGTCGGCCATGGAGGGGATGAGGGGAAGGGGAAAGGGAAAGGCAAGGAAAAGGAAAAGGAGGGGGTGGTGCGGGCGGCTGCGCGGAATCCCAGCTTGGTGTTGGGTGCGCCGTTCTTCTTCGCTGCGGATGCGTGGACGGTGAAGAGGATGGCTGAGCTTGGGATTTGAAGGCCAGTTTCATGGTAGTAGGCGACGTCCGTTTGTAGGAGTGTATCTGTATCTTGAACAACGTGCATATATTGCGATGCATCGTATTTTTTTTGTAAGTATGTAAAATAATGAAACGTATTTTCAATGGAATAAAGGGAAAGAATTATGAAGGCCCGGTTGGATTTTTTTTTTTGTCTCAGCGAAACAAAACGAAGCAAGAAAATACAACCTTGAATTCACAAAGGCGCCAGAGCGCATTGTCCCTTCTCGGGAACGAAAAACATTTATTGGTACAGCATTTAGGCATTCAAAAAAAAAGAAGAATAAAACCAAGGTTTGAAAGGTCATTTCCCACCTTGCCACTTGTTGCCCACCAGCCAACAATCAACGATGGTTTGAACAGACCAATCGCAGAGAGTAAAAGATCCGTCCTCTCAGTCTCTTTCTACAATAGAGCTGGCCGAGTACAAGACAATTAGACGGGAATGCAGAGCTCTGCACCTTCAGATATCAAAGCATTCAACGCAGCACAGCACCGCGCATACGTTGTGTGCGACATTCCAGTAGAAGCTACCCTTCCAGTTTAGACAGACAACTGGCAGCCCTTTTCGAACGGAGAAGTTCCATGAATCGCTGAGTTGAGGTTGAGTTGAGGCAATAATTTTGTACATTGATAGTGGACCGCAAGTTGGGCGATTCGCGATATAAGTCTATTCTATGCCCGGACATGTTGAGATATGAAGGCCATCCAGACAAGTTATACAAGGAGGAAGAGAACCAAAATTGAAAACTCTACTAGCAGAGCCAAGGAATCCCAGCTGAGAGAGTTGTCTTCTGGTGTCACGGACATGGGACTAGACGGTGCGATCCACGAACTTCGCCAAAAATGCGCGCAGCTCTCTCTTCCCAACACCGCCTTCCTCCCAGGCTTCTGCGATCTGCTTCTTAAAACGCGCGGCATTCAGTGCCAGCTCCTTTCCCATCGGTCCCCGAACAAGGTCGATCATCTCTCTGATCTCGCGCCCGACAGCTTCACGCGTACCGATGGGCGCACGGTCACCGAGTCTGCGGATAGGCTTCAAGCCGTGCTCGCCGGTGCGTACCTCGAAGAGCTCAATAGCAACTTTCTGCTCCCCGAGCTGGGCGATGCCGAGAGGCTGGTCAGCTGAAAATGGCCACCCAATTCTGTGAAATGCCTCTGAATGTGAGCAGTGGAATTAGTTGGCGCGATAGGAGGACTTACAAAGGAACACCACTTGCAAGCGCTTCTGTGATCCCTCCATGTCCACCATGGGTCATGAACCAGCCGATAGACTGCCAGCACGTAATTAACATGCAGAATATTTAGATTGTGCATAATTTTGCATACTTTATGGGTTAAAACATATTGCTGAGCGGCCCATTTGGTTAGTAGCCCCAAGCCTGAAGATTCGACCCTCTTCTGCAGTTCATCAGGTATGTTTGCAAAAGGCGACGCATAGCAGAAGATCTGATAATCTTTCAATGAGAATAAAAAAAGATAGATGTAGCATGAGACTCACGAAAGGCAATTCTTTCTCGATCAGTGCCTCTATAAGTTCCTCGATATAGGCCAGCTTTGCCGGCCAGAAAACCGTCCCAAAGGATATCTATTTTTGTAAGTAGTAAGTAGATGCAATGTGTCAGGCAAAAGCAGGCTCATGCACAAATAGAACGGATTTTTCTCCGTATTTCTGGAGAGACTTTTCCAAGAACACTTCAACGGCAGTGTCGCCTCTACTGCTGAGAGTGCTGTTACTGTATCCGAAAGGCAACAAAGGACCAACGGCATATGTAAACTTTCCCCAGCCAGCGAGCCAAGATCGTAAAGATTCTACTGATTCTACGTTCTCGTATGTCTCGGAGGTGGTGATAATCAATCCATCGCTTTCTTTTAAGAATCTGCGGAAGTGTTCAAGTGATACAAAAATTAATTGACTGGTTAATAATCATCGCAAGAAAATTTAAAGTGCTCACAGATACGCAGATTTTGATATGGCTGCCACTGGAGCTTGAAACAGAAGCTGGAAGCTGTTGCATCAATATATGAATAGGGCTGCTGCCAGAGATGTCTACTTACATCTTGTGGGAAGAATTCATGATCATACATCGGGGGAATACCAGCTACATTGATAATCCTTCCATCCGTCGTTCGGAAAATCTTGTAGTCAACGCGTTAATAAATTGTGCCTCTGATGAATCAAGGACTCGTGTACCTTTTCGCCGATTTCTTCAGCAGATTCGCCTGTCCTTTGCGCCTCGGCTTCGATCAGGGCGTCTAAATCGCCCAGACCGCCAATCTCTTGCGGACCGCTGAGGCGGATAACAGATGCTGCAGTCGAAGAGACCCAAGCTACAACAGGTATAGAGCTACCAGTAACCTCCCGCGTGGCGCGCAGCTGGCTTAAGCCAAAGAACTAGATGAAGTAAATGTTTCATGATAAATTTCAGTTGAAGCGTGGAAAGCGTACATCCATGATTATAGCAGTGGGTGCTGGGACTGCGCCATAAATTCTTCCTGTCTTGGCGCAAGTAAATGGCTTTTCCTCAAGGAGAGTCTGATACGCAGTTGGGTATGCAGCGATAAACTCCCCCATAACCTTGAGTATATCATGTTCTTGGGTATCAAATGCCGCCATGACCCTATCGGAAGATAGAAACCAGCATTAATAATTGTCTGTTATCATCACTTCTTCAGCGGGACTGGTCACCTAATGTGGTTGCGAAGATGCGCAAGCGACGCGTCTTCGAAGTGGTTCGCTACGTCTGAAAGTGCTTTGTCGATGAGGGTGGGGGCAACAAAGACAGTCAAGATGAGATCATTGCGTTCGAGCACGAGCTTTGTGGCTAGCACAAGCAAAGGTCTGACATGGCCTAGAGGTTCAGAAGGAAGTATCATAAGTATGTTATTTCATTAAATTCGGAACCGAAATTCTTAGAATCTTACCCCAGGCTGGCATTGCCAGAAGAATCAAGTGGGTGGCTTTGGTGGACGACATGGTTAGGTACTTCGAAGCACAACTTGTTTTGGATTTTTGAAAGAGGATACCTGTTGTTTTATACTCAAGTCTGCGAGAGTTATTTATATCATCTCACCTATAGGGACTTATAAGTATAGGCAACCGTGATAATAGCATAAAACGTCTTACCCAATCCACCTCGATGATCTTCTAACGATAGACCGCACAGGCAATTTTAGTCATCGTTTGTCAGATTCGTGAGATTTTCATGAAATTTGCGGGAGAGTTGAAAGCTATTTCCTATCATTATAAGTCTTTTACGTGGGATAGAGCTTCTATTTCACATTGGTGTCAATACATGTTAGCGATGAGAAATTAACTTATCGAGCCTGGAACGTGTTATAATCTCACTTCAGGCTTCAACTGTGTCAAAGCACGGTGTTAGACTTTGGCTTGAGACGTGCTACCTATCTGAAAGCATAATGACAGGAGAGATGACAAGCTGTAGTTGCCAAGTGACAATATTTATGTGAATCCTTGCACGTGACGTGACAGACGCGACGAAATTGTATGCTTGTCGGAGTCGTTCAAGTTCTTCAAATTCCTCTCGTCTTCCATCAATTATAATAAGTTTCTTTTCTTGCGCCTTGCGACACCAATAACATGAACGTCGATATCGACAATGAACCGACTTCAGCAGGTACGACTTTACCCTCGCAGATAAGACACCCATTGGTTACCTTCTGCACACAGAGGTCATGCTCGCGTTCTATCGTCGTCTATACCCCTTCAAGTCGATATACAACTGGCTAAACCATGAACATGCGCCAACGCGACTCTTTACCTACCGAGAATTTGCGTTCACGCTGCCGGGCGACGTCTACCTGCGCTACAACTCGTTCACCACCGCAGACGAGCTGAAGAAGCAAGTCTGCGACCTCAAACCGACGCGTTTCGAGATCGGGCCCGTCTATTCTGCTCGTGTACGTGCCTAGACGCGTGTTTATCTCCTATATCTATGCTTATGCAACGCTTCTCAGCCACGAGACAGGAAAACGATTCGTGCAGGGGCATTGACGCCCGTGCTTCGTGAACTCGTCTTCGATATCGATATGACCGACTACGACCCCATCCGTACCTGCTGCTCAGAAGCCGACATCTGCAAGAGATGCTGGCAATTTATTGCTGCAGCAGTTCGCGTTCTGGACTCGGCGCTGCGGGATCAGTTTGGGTATGAGAAACTGCTGTGGGTCTATTCAGGACGGCGTGGTATCCATTTGTGGATATCGGACAAGGAAGCTATGGAGTTGACGGACCAGCAGCGGAAGGCGCTCGTCGGGTGGCTCACGGCCGTGCAAGGTGGAAAAGAGAGTAGTAAGAAGCTCAATCTTCATACTGGAGGAAAACTTTCTCCGTCTATGCAGTGCGTCCACTCGTTGTCAACCATGGCACCTTATAATTTTCTTTACTTATCCTTCATTTCAAGGATGGCGCTCGATTACTTGAAAACGATCTTTGGAGCTCTAATTCTTAGCAATCAAAATTGCTTTTTGTCGGAAGAGGGCTGGGAAGAGCTGCTGAAGGCCGTACCCGATTCACGCGCGGCCGATACCTTGCGAACTAAATGGGAAGCTAATTCCTCTCGCCCCTCCGAAGATAAATGGTCCGACCTGTTAAAACAGGCTAATGCAAAGGTTACAGATACTCGTTATCATTTCCCCCCGTTACTGATCAACATCATGCACGTAGAATTTCATGAATGCATTGGAGGGCATCATTATCCAATATACCTATCCCCGGCTGGACGCTGAAGTCTCTAAACATCGCAACCATTTGTTGAAAGCTCCCTTCTGTGTTCATCCGAAAACTGGTCGCGTTTGTGTACCCTTAGATCTCGACATGATCGAGAATTTTGATCCTGAAAGCGTTCCAACGGTCGGGAAATTACTGAAAGAATTGGACGAGATTAAGAGGGAAGACGGAGACGGAAGCGAGTTTCATTCCGGTACGTTCTCCTACATGCACAGCGTATATTGTCTAAAACTTCTGAATAGATTGGGAGAAAACATCCTTGAAGCCTTACATCGACCTGCTGGATCGGCATGCACAGAGCCTGATGGAAGTGACAAGAAATGAGAAGCGTAAAACAGGTCTGTACCTTTTCTATACCTCCAGGGTTGCGAAGGAACTCACTCTATCGTATGAAGATATGTCCTGGTAGTCTTTTATCGTTAGTTTAGAATGTACATTACGGTCCAAATTTGTTTGCATTGCTGTCTGTACTTTTATGGAATCGTCGTCTCATCATGAACCGTCTAAACAAAGCCACAAGACGCCAATATATACTCAAAGGCGGGGGACCTTTCAGTGATCTTGGTAGACAATCTTCAAACTATCAGGTCCTCCAAAAGTCTATCACAGATATAATACAGAGGTTCCGAGTCCCCAATCCGAGCGCTGGTGTCTTGCGGTACAGCATTGAATTTTCCAAGTTCACGCATGATCAATCTGGGACAATATCATGGAAAGAAGTGTATGGCATGAGTGAAATAATGGAATTATGCGTCAGGCACCTCAACGTCTCCGGAGTTAATGCCGTCGATGATATCATGGGGTGGTTGACCGTCAACGGTGCAACCGATGCTCTGAGCAGTGCCCAGAATCTCCTTCACACACCCCGAGAGCTCCTTGGCGAGCGACTTCGACTTCATCGTTCGTGCAATATCGACGATCTCGTCGAGGGTAACGTTGCCGGAGTGCTTGATGTTCTTCTCCTTCTTGCGATCACGTGGGGGCTCTGTAAAAGCGGTTTGAGATGACAAGAACATGGGTACGAGATGGGCGCTTTAACGCACCCTTGAGAGCCTTGATGACAAGGGAAGATGCGGAGGGAACAACAGAGACGGCGGCTTGACGGTTCTGGATGGTGAGCTGGACGGTCACCCGTAGACCTTTCCAGGCAGAGGTGGCTTTGGCGATATCTTCTCCGACCTTTTTGGGCGACTATTCGGACAAAGTGAGCAAACTGGGTGTTTTGCTAGCGGGTTTCGTGCGGCATACCAGACCAAGAGGACCGATCTTGGGTGCAAGTGCAGAAGAGGCACCGACTTCACCTCCGGTGGCACGAAGGTAGATGATCTTGATCTCAGTGGGGTCCTATTTGAAAGGGCTAAGCAACGGTTCGTTCTGCAGACGGGCAGGGGTAATTACGATTTTTGGGGCCATTTTTGGGCGGGACGAGGGAGGCGGCGACGGACGGTGGGATCAATCACTGCACGCAGCGGACAGAGATGAAAAATAGAGTTCAGACCCCGACGACCAACTGTACAGCGGGGTTGTATGCGCGTGTTAGGCTGTAGCCTGGCTCTTCTTTCCCCGAAGCACCGTCGTCCGCTGGTCATCGTTCCCGACGGCGCCACCACGATACCTTGGGCAATGGATTCATGGAATCCGACAGCTCTGAACGGGTTGAGATCCCCCCGAACTTCGAAGAGGCTCCCGTAGACCATCTTGTACAGCTAATTGGTAGTGCATGTCCGCTTCCAGAGTCCAATCCAGCGTGCTTACCGGCCCCTGTAGCAGATATGCTTGAGCGTTTAATATCCCATAATGACCGCATACCCCTCTCGCCGTATGTCTTCGCCCCTCTCTGCCCGTCCGTCCCTCTGATGTCCTGCGCAGAGAATCGCTGACCCGATTCCACTCCCGGTCCTCCCCCAGCATCAGCGTGCTCGACTATCTCAAACGCATCGTGCGCTTCACGAACGTCGAGGTCGGCAGGCAGCCTTGCATCGCACCGCCTCCTTGCACGCTGACGACCCCCACCCACTTTGTCTCCAGAAATCGTGTCTGCTCATCACGCTCTTTAACATCGATCAGATCTGCGCCCGCCTGCCCCTGTTCACGCTGTCATCCCTGACATGCCATCGCTTCGTCATCACCTCCATCACCGTCTCCAGCAAAGGGCTCTGCGATGCATTCTGTCCGAACAACCTCTACGCCCGCGTGGGCGGCATCCCAGTGACGGAACTCAACGTCCTCGAGCGCGAGTTCCTCTCCATGATTGATTGGAGATTGATGGTCAGCACCTGATTTTCTTCTTTTTTTGCTTCTTCTTCATTGCACCTTTCTGGCGCTTCTCTCTCTATCTGGAGTTTCTACACGTTCCTCACACGGTTCTTCTGCCTTGGCTTCTTTTTCCCCCTTCTCGGCAGTGCACTCGGGAAATCCTACAGGAGTATTATGTCAACCTCGTGCGCACGCACAGCGGCGGCAAATTCTACATCGCAGGAGAAGAATCGCCGAGCGTGTCATCCGACAGCGAGATCGACATGGACAGCGGGGGATCCTCGCCTACAGACACGCCGACGCCGGCGCAACCCTCGGCGGTCCTCCTCGAACCCGGGACGACGGCGCAAGAAGTCGTCCAGCGGCCGACGATCGAGCAGAACATGGCGTTTGCCGCGCTCCAGCTCCAGCACTTACAACAGTCCCAGGAATTGGCGCAGCTCCAGCGAGATAGACCATAGCACATGATGTTGCAGGATAGATAGAATAGAGAAACTTGATTTCATATTGTCTAAGAACTATGAATGCACAATGAGGGTGTGTTATTGGTTGATAATAAAAAGCAGACCGAGGCAAGCAGAGGAAAGAAAGAAGATAAAGGCAATAACAAAATAATTACATGTACCGTAAGTACCAAAGGGTAAAAGGATAAAAGATTGCAATGAGCGACGTCTTGTGTGTTGTGTATATGAGCTATGCTGAACCCTCAAGGGGGAAAAAGAATACAATCCTACTACAATGATGTTGGGTGGATGGAGAGTGACAAGTAGTACATGTCATATTAAGAAGTTCGATGGGGTGGGGATGGAAATGGGGAATAGCAACCGCGCTCGAGCAAGGGAAAGAAAGAGGAAAAAAACACACCCAAGAAAATGAAACGGATGCGATGTGCAGTCTTCTCTTTTCTTTTTTTCGGGTGGCAAACAAAAGTTAACATCATTGCGCTGGAGACCTGGAGCGAAGAACAAGATTTGACTGTGCGCACCGTGAAATATACTACTGTACCAATACAAGCGAGTGGGGGGAGGAGGTTGTATGTGGGGGAAGGGGGGAAGGGAGTAAGGGAGGGAGGAGGAAGGGGGGATTGCGAAAAGAAATGCGAGGTCCGTAATGCCGCGTCTGTATATGTGTGTGTCTTTCCTGCGTTCTGCGTTCTGCTGCTGCCTGCTGCTGCCGCCGCCGCCACCACCGCCTCTCTTCAACTGCTAGCCTATGCTTGCCTGCTCGCCGTGCACGAATTCCGTCCAACCAGATACGAAGAAAACACTTGAACCCAATGAAAGGAGGGAGAGGAAGAGCAATGCGGGAAAATGGGACGTGGGTAGGAGGGTAAAGTGTATCTGGGTACCTGGAGGGAGCGGAACGGGGAAAAGATCGGGAACAATTCCACCAAACGCGCACAGCGAACAGCCCACTGAAATGTCCATAGGGTCATCATCATCATCGTCGTCGTCGTCAACATCATCAAATTCATCCACCACCACCACCACCTCCTCCTTCCACCACCACCACACTCCACACCAGCTTCTTTCACCTCCGCATCGCAGACAACAGCTTCGCCAGCGCGTTGATCTGCGTCTTGTTCACCTTCTTCCCACCCTCTCCGTCGTCCTTCAATCCCGACAGGTCCGTCGTGCTCGTCGCAGCGTCGCGGCGCAGGTGCACCGACGGCCCCGCCGCGGACCCCTTCTGCGCGTTCGGCGCATACAGATGCGGCCCGGCAGCGGCGCCGTGCGCCTGCTGGTGTGGCTGCTGCGCATGGACGCCGTTGGGGCCGGTGCCGACGCCCGCGTGCTGCACGGAGGGGCGCTCCGTGATGGTGTCGAGCTTGAGGTCCTTGGGCGGCTTGCGCGTGCGCTGCTTGCGGACGGGCGGCGAGCCGAAGATGTCGCCGACGGGGTTCGGGTGTTGCCCACGCGGAAGCTGGTCCAGCTCCCAAGGAACACCATCCATGACTGGAAAACAAAAAGATCAGTAAACGCCTTGAAGATCACGGAAATGGGCACGGACTCTTGATGTTCTTCGGGATGTTGCCCTGCGCATAGCCCGTCGAGCCGGAGAACGTCGACGCAGGCTTGACGCTCGTGCGCCAGCTCGCGGAGCTCACGCTCGTCGCGGTCGTGCTGACGCTGCGCGCGCTCGAGTTGCTGTACCGCGTAAACGCCGACGTCGACGTGCCCGCGCTGCTCGACGTGCTCATCGAGCTGCGCCAGTTCGCCGACACTACCGAGCTCGCGGACGACGACACTGCCGCCCCACGCCCCGCGCCGCCGCCGTTGCGCCTCTCCTCCGCGCCCGTCGCCCCGCTGCGCGTGCTGTTCGGCGATACCGCGCGGTCCGAGCGGCTGTAGCTTGTCGCCCAGGGCTCTACCGCAGGCACACCAGGCAGCGGCTGCGGAGGGAGGGGGTGATGCAGCGAGTGGAGCGAGCGCGCGTGCGGGCCCGCCGCGGACAGCGCGTAGCCAGGCGAGCGGCTCGCGGCTTGGCGCGCAGTGTGGTGGTGCGGGCCGAGCGGCGACGGGTCGCGCACGCCTCGGCGGCCCCGACTCCAGGTCGAGGCGGCGTCCGAGTCGGCCAAGGGCAAGGAGAACGATGAAGATGAAGCGGAGGCGTTGGGCTGGACAAAGAGATGTGATGACGCCGTGGCAGGTGCAGGCGCATTGAGCCCCATGAGCAGGCTCGTAACGTTGCTGGCGGTTGACGCCATGGCCTTGGCAGCCGTCGGCGGCGGCACTTCCTCGACAGGCGAGATACGTCCTGCCGCCGTTGAGGCAGCGGCGCTGGCAGCCAGTGCCGACGCACTGTTCTTGCCAAAGCTGAGCTTCCATTTGGACGGCTTCTTGGTGACAGGCGCCGGAGATGCTTTCACAGTGAACGTGGACGCGGGTGTGTCGGGATTGACGAAGAGCGCCGAAGGGACAGCATACATGGACACAGGCTCGAAGGTTTTCCTGACGCGCGCCGGGTTGTTGGAACCAGAACGGTGGGAAGACGACTTGGAGGCCATGCTGATCTCGCGCGCAAGCGACTGGGATGCGTCTGCCAGGGTAGCAAGTGTATTGTCCTGCGGCGAGGTCGGGCTCGTCGGGATAGCGCCCTTGCCCTTCCTGGCACCGCGCTTCCGGCGCTTGTTGGTGGACGTCGACCGCGATGTCATGCCCTCGATCTCCACATCGCCATCCTCTGCCTCCACATCGTCTTCGTTGTCTTGATCGATGACGGTGGACAGTTGCTCGCGCTCGTAGGCGGGCTCGAGGGAAGGCGCACGTGAAAGCGAGCGCGTGGGGATGGCCGGTGTCCGGGCGGCGGTGGTTGAACCCGACGGGTGCCTGGAAGATGGTCTATGGGACAGCGGTATGGACAGAGAAATCCGATGACCTTGGGTGGTGGACCCAGAAGACACGGTTCGATGGACACCATGGTTGCCCAAAAGGGTGGGAAGATTGCGAGACCAAGCACCAAATTCGGCAGCTCCCATGCGCGGCGAATCATCATGGGGGTCTGGGAGAATGCAGAAGACCTGCTTAGCGAGAACGTCCGCGACGGGGCGGGTCATGCCCATGAAGCGAGTCATGAAAAAGTTGACAGGGTCCTTGAGGTAAACATCGAAAGAGGAGCAGGCGCCTTGGGCGGTGTCGGTCCAAGGATTATAGTGATACAGCCTTGCATGGAAGGAATCAGTTGGGGATTCCCACGCAGTTACAAAGACTACACACGCACATATTAATGAGCACGATGCCCAAGGACCAGACATCGGCAGCACGGGGACGATAAGTAGGAGCGACATTATTTCTGCATTCTAGAGGGAGCGTGTTAAGAAAATGTGAGAGAGAGGAGCGGCAGAAACGCACCATAGCTCATATAAGGAGCACTACCGCAGTCCATGTCTGCGGACTCCAAGTCTGTGGTGGAGAGGCCAAAGTCGGTGAGCTTGACGATGACTTTGCGCTCTGAGCGCCCATCGATGGATGTCATGAGGCCGTCTGTGACGATAAAGTTTTCTGGCTTTATATCGCGGTGATAGACGTTCTGTGCGTGACAGGCGGCGACGGCGTCGCACATCTGGCTGAACATGGAGGAAATGAGGCGAAGACGGGTGCGGGAAAGCAGACGGGAAGGGTGAAGATTTGAAAGCAAGCTGGGAGTGGGGGGTGTGTTTGACGGTGAGACTGACGAGTCGGTGGGTTCTGCGAGATCATAATGGTCGCGGGCCTGTTCGAGAAAGTAAAAAAGGTCCTCTCCGGGGACGTATTCAAGGAGCAATAGCAAAAAGGCAGAAGTTTCAAGAGTGCGATAGAGAGACACGATGTTGGGGTGCAAGCGGAGGGACTGGTGAATGGTAACCTGCAGAAAATGAGAACAATGGAAAGGGAAGAGAACGTGGGGGCGTACCTCTGACATCTGAACCGCAAGGCCTCCTCGTCTAGATTGGCCTTGGAGAGACACTTGACGGCGTACTTTCTGCCGTAGACGACCTCTTTGGGTGGCTCAAAATCCATAGGGGCGATGGACATGTGGCCATCCTCGGAGGGTGCAGGGCGGGAAAGCACCTCCTGGACGAGGTAGACGACGGCATAGCTGCCTGTGCCGAGCTGCTTGATGACCTCAAACTCGGCTGCGGGCTCGCGGTGGTGGGCGGGGGCGTTGGAGACGGTGCGGATGCGCTCGCCCTGGAGAAAGAAGCCGTCGCCGACAACGTCGCCTGGGACGAGGACGTCCTCGAGGTGGTGGGAGGCGGTGGAGGAGGCGAGGGAATGGGCACGGGGGGTCTGGAGGGGAGGGGGCGGGAGGAGATGTAGGGGCTGCGGGGCGGGTCTGGGGGCAGGTTGGTGGCGATGGCGAGGGGCTCCTTCCTCGAGTCGCGGCGCCAGGACTTGATGGAGGGGCGGTGCGACCTGAGGGCGAGCGGGGGGAGGGGTTGAGGGTACTGCAACATTCGCTCGCTCACGACGCAGACGAGAGGGAGAAGTCTGAGGATGGGCGACGATGCATGCAGGGGGCGACGCCCAGCGAGCACTCAGATGGAGGGAGAGACCAAGAACGATTGCAGCCATGTGCTCAATACACTATTCCTATATACGGCATCCGCAGTACATGTGCACCCATCACCCCTTCCCACGCCCAGTGTTCCACGCAGATACGCCTTCTGGCGGACAGTTAGCACAGAACACACCACGCACGCACACACAGAACTCACCAGCGCCCCGTCGATGTCCCGCGCGCACCACTCCCCCACCCACGCCGCGTACAGCCCCGGTCCACGCCCGCCCCCAGCATCTCCCGGCTCGCCGCCGCCAGCCCGGCCACCAGCGCCGTCCCGGCCGCCCCCGCCGGCACCCAGCGCGTCGCACGCAGTACCACCGCGCGTCCGTCTGCCGGCAGCGTGCTTCCCAGCACCCCATACAGGTGGTCCAGAAGCTTCGCCCGCAAGCCCTCCGCCAATGGAAACCCACAGATCACCTCCTTGATCTCCTCGAACAGCTCCACCCGAGGCACCGCTATTAATACGTCTCAGTGTCGCGTCCACATGCACCCTCCCGTACGCACCTTTGCCCGCGCTTGAGATCACGCTTTCCACGATCGCCCCCTCCAGCACCTGTCGCCGCGCGGCCGCCCCCGCCGCGTCCTCCGCCTCGTACGCCGCCGCCGCCGCCGCAGCGCCCGCCTCCAGCGCCTCGTCCGCTATCCGCTCCCCCATGATGCGCTGCTCGGGTCCTCCACCCGCTTCTTCTCCTCCTCCTTATCCGTCCCAGGCACCCGGAGCCCCAGCACGTCCCACCGCCGCCGCAGGCTCTCCACGAACCCGAGCTCCATCTTCACGTACTCTTCCACAGCGCGATGCTCTCCCCGTTCAGTCGCAGCCCCCGCTGCAGCAACATCCGCGCCGCCGACGGCGAGTGGTGCTCCAGCTCGTGCGCCGCCGCCAGAATAAACAGCGCCGGCTTGTTGGGATGCATCTGCAGGGCCCTGTTGTCATGTCATCATATGGCGTTAGCATAATTAGCCTCGCGTCCCATCACCACAAACACAAAAACAGACATCTCAAATGAATGGCCCACGCCTGAGCCAAAAGCGAAAAATAGACCAGCCCACCCATGCTGCACAGACGCCCATGCTGCCGTGTCCGCAGCATCACGCATGCGTACATGGATATCACGTCGTCCCCTTTCCCCCGGTCGTCACTCCCAGCCGACCACGCGGCCGAGAAGCACGCTCTCCTCCCAACTCCCCTCCCCTCCGCCGGCCCCAATACATATGCCAATCCCCCCCAAAGTTCCAACAGACGGAGGAAAGGAATACAACGGACGCCTTGACAAAAGCTCGGCCGAAGCACATGCAACATGCGCGCAGAAATCAAAATGAAAATGATCCACCCGCCGGCTCCGTGCACGCATGCATGCATCGACCAGTGCGGTGCATACGTGCCACCTACACGTTGCACATTACATTCCTCCTTGCAGCCGAGATGAGATACATACCCTAGACGCCGATACCCCTGCCCGAATATCAAATATGATGCTAGCCAAATGTGACGGCCACAAGCACGGGCTAGCACGGAGAACGGAATATCGAAAATACGGCACGGCGAGGGCGAGGCAGGACAGAAAAAAGAAGATATGAACTCGACAAAAACGACAATCGCACATACCTCGCCGTGATCCTGCCCACGAGCGCGCGCGCGCCCTCCCGTTTGGCGACCTGGATGTACTGCACCCATAGCCCGACGTCCGACTTGAACTTGTTCACCGCGCGCTCGAAGATGTGGAACTGCCGCCGCACGAGCGCGTAGTCCGAAAGTGTTGCTGGCGCCTTGGGAAGCTCTGTAATGTGCGAGGGATGGGGGAGGGGTAGGTCAGTGTACGTTTATTTTTAATCCGTGATGCATTTTAAGCAAAACGGTCGAGGTGATAATTACAACGGTGTCGGTGGGGCCTCGTCTACGATGTGGATGAGGACAAAGAAAAGGAAACTCACTCATACGCGCGACGCGCTTGCGGCGCAGCTGCTCCAGTCCCATTTCATACGCGGCGTAGCGCAGATAGTCCGCCTTCTTTGCGACGCGGCGCACGAGCGCCGTCTCGAACGCGGTGCGCTTCTTCATAATCGCACGCGTCTCTTGCTATAAGCCAGAACCAACGCATCACAGCAACGGTGGTGGTGGTGGGATCGAGGAGGTGGGTGTTGGAGAGAGATTATGCAAAGCAGTTGGTGGTGGCACGAGAGGAAGACGATATCAGCGAAGACGAGCCAGAGACGTAGCAAGGCGGACATGTGAGCCTTCTGGTGAACTAATAAAGCAGGGCGACGGTACGCACCTCGGTAAACAGACCCCTCTCCACCAGATCCTTCAGCTCGTCGAGCATCTGCTCCTGCTGGTAATGTACCCTCTCCATTGTAGCTCACTCGTGTGTTGCGTCGTTAACGATAATGTGATTGTATTCTTGCGTTCGTGATCTCTTATATGCCTGCAGAAGAGCTGTGTGCGCGAGTGAATCAAGGCAAGGCAAGCCCGTCGCGGTCGATGAAGTGAAGATTCGTTAGCGGCGTCGGGCCGCCTGATGCACATTTTTTCTGTGACAGTGACGGCCGGCGTGACGCCGCTGGACGGGCTGGCTGAAATGTGTCTCTGCTGACGAGGCCAAGTTCAGACCGCCACTTCCTCCCGCCTATTAATATCGCACGCCTCTCGCCCCCGCCGCCGCGCGTCGTCTGCACGCCCAGGTGCGCTTCGGTCACAGCAAACCATTCGTGCGGAGCTTTGGAGCACAGTGTGGAGGCCGTTTCTTTATTTGCGCCGTTATCAGCGGCCATCGAAGCACGCCCCACGCCCCGGGGGACCCACGGCTGACCCGCTTTCCAACCAGGTCTCCCCTCCCACACACGACCACTACATCGCATAATACCCGCCAGTGACAGTTATCATCACCGTGTCCCCCACACGACAGCAGCATGCCGAAATCGACCAGGAGCAGCTCCGGGGGCCAGCTGCGCTCGCACTCGCGCTCGTCGTCGGGCACCCGGCTCGGCGCCAACCTCCAGTTCACCGCTACGGCGAAGGACGTCCAGCCCGCCAAACCGCCGCCCGGTGGGAAGAAGGCAGGCGCCGGTGCGCAGCCCCAAACGGGCGTGTACGATGTGCGTGCTTCTCTCTCTTCTCTTTTCTTTTTCTTTTCTCCCCGTCAAAGCCGCGGTACATACACACATACATTACTTTTCCTACGGCTGATTAGCTTTGAACCACGACATTATGTTCGCCGTGGTATTTATATCCGCCCTCCGTACGCAGAGATAGCTCACGCTCACGCATGCCCCTTTTCTCCCAGGCGCACCACGGCGCAAAGCCGCCCTTCGTGCGCGCCAACAGCAGCCAGCGGGTGCACTCTCGCGAGCAGCTCGCCCGCCGCCTCGCCCCGCTCCAACAGCCCCCGCCCGCCCAGCAGCAGCAGCAACAGCAGTACGCCAAGGCTAACGGGAAAGGCTTCTCCATCCAGGCCCAGGCGGTGGACGCAGGCGAGGACGACGAGGACGAGTGGGAGAGCGAGAACGGCGCTGCCACGCCCAACCAGGACGATTCGGGCTCCGACACTGCCTCAGAGAATGGCCCTGACCAGGAGTTCCCTGATCAAGTGGCCCCGCAGCAGCAATATCCTGAACAGCAGCAGCAGCAGCTCGACCCACGGAGACAGCCGCCCGCCATGACCGCCCAACAAGAGCAGAACATGTTGCAGCAGCGCAAGGAAGCGGAGATGCAACACCAATTGTACCTGCGCCAGCGCCAACTTGAGGCGCAGCATCGGCAGCAGCAGAAGGCGGACCAGGAGCGTCATCTACTCCAACAACAGCAACAGCAGCAGGAACAGTACCAGCAGGAGCTTCGCCTCCAGCAGCAGCGGCAGATCCAAGCACAGCAGCAACAGCAGCAACAGCAGCATCAACAACAACAACAACAACAGGGCCGGCAGCTGCAACAACAGGAACAACAGCAGCTTTATCTTCAACAACAGCAACAACAGCAACAACTCTATCAGCAACAGCACCCGCCGCACATCCAAACAGGGTTTCCTGTCGAAGAATCTGCACTCGCCCGCGTCAATACCGCACGGCCGTCCGATTTCGAGCATGCATTACGATCAGAGCGCCCCACCCCACGAACGACCGCGCCACCCAAACAACAACAGCAAGAGCCGGCGCAACCCCAAACTCAACCACCCCAGCGACAGCAAACAACCCCACAGCCCCAGCCATCCGCTGATCAACCATCGATGGACCGGCGGCCCCATACGCCGCGTTCAGATTCCGAGCCCGTTCATCAGACCGCCAGTGCCACTGGCGACACCTCAGAGGCAGAGGCGCCGCGCCACAGCCCGCGGCCCAAGCACCTCTCGCGCCCGCCCTCGTCGCACTCTATTCGCAGCGACCACGGCTTGCGCCCGCACCCGCTCTTCCGCGGCCTCACGCAAGGAGTTTCCAACCCCGTCCCCCGCCCAGCGCCCCTTGCACCGCTCACTGTACTCCCTGCGAGCGCCGCGCTGCCCGCCATATCCACCTCGCCATCGTCGAGCATCGTCGAGTCCTTGAACGGGCGGCAACATCTCTCGTCGTCGCCGACGACGAGTATCAGGACCGCGTCGGGGTCGCCTGCGGGGAGCGAGCCGCCATACTCAGCGTATGGCCCTGGGCGGCGCATGTCGATCTCGTCTGCACGCTCGGCGGCGAGCACGCTCCCGCCGCAGTCGGCCAGCGGGCGCGAGACGGTGTGGACACACGACCGGACGCGGACGCTGTCGACGATGAGCACGGCGAGCTCGTCGGCGGCGCTTTCGTCCCTCGCGAACCTGCCGTCTGTGACGCGCCCGCCGTCGCCGCAGACGATCGCGTTCTTCCCGCCTGTGAACCCACATTCGAACGTGGAGGCGATCCACCCCCTGCTGCCGGGCCCGTATCTGCACAATCACCTCACGGTGCTGTCGCGGCGCACACCGATACGGGAGTCGTTTGACCGTGTGATGCGGGCGAAGAATGCGCGCTAGGAATGGGCTTTGTTGTTTTCTTTTAATTATTAATGTGCTGCATAGGCGCTCCGGGTGTATTGTCACATTGTGTATATTTCACTCTCCGTCTTACTTTTACTTAACTTGACTTTTGGTTTTTTGCGCCTTGGATATTCTAGCTACAGCTCAACACACCTACCACATGCATATGATACTCACTCTTTGGCATTATATTGTCATTGTACTACACCCTTGCTTTCTCGCTCTTATTTATTCATTAACAATTTCCGTTTCTTTCAACGTTGCTCCTCCCGAGCCGAGAGTGTGTACAACATGCTGTGCGATACCTGCGAGTTTAATTTTTATTGATCTTTGTCTGCGCTGCGGAAATGCAAGGAAACTGCGGGCAGGTTACTTATATGTTAGGCCGCCGAAAATAGACGCGTCGTGAGTTCCACGCAAGTTCCACGCATACGCCTCCGCGTGACCTGGCACTACGCTGTTCAACGTCACACCCGTTGTTGAGCCATTCTAATTCTCCCTCTTTCTTTCTTCGTTCACGGCTCACTCACGTTAATCAATTCAAAATGTGGCTTTCGGATGCACAGAGTATGTCCTTCAGGCTTCTTTGTTTTCACTAGGCGGGCGCGCCAGTACTTAACATTGCACTCAGAAATCGGCGTAGCGCTCACGACGTTCGGTGCTCTGTTCATGTTCCTCGGAGTCATCCTCTTCTTCGACGGCGCCCTCCTCGCACTTGGAAACGTACGTACTGCCTACCTTCCGCCCGACCCGCGCTCGACATTAACTGGGAGGTCCTTTTCGGCGTGTCAATTCCAAACAGATCCTGTTCGTCTCCGGACTGACGCTCATCATCGGCCCCCAAAAGACGTTCTACTTCTTCGCGCGGAAGCAGAAGATACGTGGTACCGTGTGCTTCCTCGGCGGCATCCTCCTTGTGTTCTGCAAGTGGCCTTTCGTTGGGATGGTCGTAGAGACTTTCGGATTCCTTAACCTATTTGGGTACGTCGATGTTTTTTTGTGATTCGCACCTTTACACGTAGGCACTCTGTGCCCGGCCACAAAGCGCCCTTCCCGACTCTGTCTGCTGCTTGGATACTGATTGAGAGTGCCCTTTTCCAGCGACTTCTTCCCTGTGGTTATCACCTTCCTGCGACAGCTGCCCTTTATTGGCACATTTTTATCGCTCCCATATATCTCAGGTGTGAGTGTTGGACCATCCTTCGGCCTGGACCTAGGCACATTACCTTATCAATGTTTCTTGTTTCTCACTGTCTGCTCCTCACTAGGCTGTCGACCGAGTTGCCGGTTCACGGACATCTGCAGTATAATATATGCCTCTACATACCCCACAAATAGAAGTTTTTTCACGATCAGGCAGCATCTTTTCCTGAGCGCAAAGTCAACTTCTTTCAAGCTACTCTCACGATTTCCACCGATTCTTCCTTTTCAATGCTATCTTTATGTTCGTGGTTGGTCGATGCTGCTGCTATGGCCGCTGCAGCCCTAGCCATAGCTTCTTGTTCATCAATTTCGTGAACGTTCCGCACGCGGAACCCATCCTTCCGGGCTTGATCCATAACCAAACCGCTGTTATCACCTCAACGTCAAATCAAGCCCAAATTGAAGGTTCATTGGCTACTCACATTGCATAAAGTGTCATAGCAATATAACCAGAGAATGGGACCAGGTAAGACCTTCGACTGGACACCCTATCTGCGACGGATGCTTGGGCGGGTGGGTACCATGCACCACCGCCGACGCCCTGGTATAATTAGCTTCGCGACATGTGCGTGCAGAGGTCCATAGACTTACCATAACAATGAGGCCTGAGCCTTGTTTCGTGTGTATTCCCAGGTTCTTTGTCGCAAGCGTGAAAATACACTTTCCAGGACATGATGATTATCAGTACATCTTCCGTCTACCATGGAGACTTTGATTCGGAGACATACCGGGTAACAGATGGACTCAAAGAAGAACAGGCCAAATAAGCACCCCACGCCTGCTTTTCCGGTTGCGAATGCAATGCCCAGCGAAAATGCAGAACAGCTGATGCCATAGATCGATAGTAGCAATGCTGGGTCCACAAAATTCAGGAGCACAACGCCAACGAATCTGCGATGTGATAGTTGCCGGTTAGACATTTTTCAGTGAGCCCCATGAAAAATAATCCTACCGTCCAAATGTGAATGTCATTTGACAGAACGAGAAGAGCTGACTAGCTTTCGATTGACTGATCCCAATCCCTTGCTCGGACATGAAATTGACGGCCAAAGAAGCTACACCGACTTGAGCACCGCTGATAGTAGGCTACCATTGAGCCGACGCCTCTCCATGACATGAACGAGGAAAAACTTACACATATGCAGTTTGAGCGACGAAGCCGAAGAGACACCTCCATTGTCTCCAGAATGATTCAGTCGGTTTTTCCACGTCGCCTGTTTCTGCAACTTGCTTCAAAATAAATTCTTCTTCGATTTCTGGTAAGTTGCAAAAGCTATTGTAAGTACTCTGATCAGCACATGTCACCTGTAGTCGACAGATTTTTGATAGAACGCACTAAAACATGATGTTTAGAACCACGCCCAGTCCCGCAACGGCCAGATATACCCTATCAATGACAGGTTTATAAGAAGGTTCTGATCGCCATAAGTTTAAATCGATTACCATTGTACAGTGGCAAGCCCTGTAGCATTTGCTCCCAAAAAGAACCAGCGAGAGGCAATAAGAGGACCTGCAAAAGATGCGACACCTTGGAACCCTTGACTGAAATTCAACCGTGCAGCAGCATATTTAGGGGACCCGAGAACCGCGATGTATGAATTGGCAGCCACTTCCAATGTAGCAAGCCCACATCCTATGGATGGATCATCAAGCATCGTGAGTCAATTTCGTGTTATTGCAACTGAGCCATAACTTCTCACCGATAACGAATGTGCAACCCACGAAGCCACCGTATTTTCGGTACCTGGCAGATGGCCAAAAAAATACAGCACCTTCATATCAAAATTAATTCTGGACAGAATGGAGTAGTCAAAGGTCTCTCAGACTTGCCTAAGCTATACAAAGTAAGACCAAGATGGATACCAGCCTTGAAAATAATTTAAAACGCGATCAGATAGGACATGTGAGCTTCCACATACTTTATATCCCGTTTCCTCATCTTCGGAATTTCATCAGCACATATCACCTCTGGATGGTCAAAAATGGGCAACGTACGATTATACCTGCAACGGGGGACCATACTAGATATGCGCCAAAATACGCAAGCTGGAGCAATGTACTTTGGGTCTTGCTTATCTTAAAAACAACTTGGAAGTGCGCATTTAGGACGTCGAGAAGCTGTTGTATAAAATTTGTTAGCTTCAATTCCAGGCCAAGCCGTACAAAGTGCACGCACACCGTACGCAAAGCCCCTGAGTATAACGATGAGAATTGAATATGATCCACTGAAGTGAATACCCACAAGTAAAAAATAGCGATGTAACTAAGGCGAAGGCAAATATCCATCTACCTCTGCTTAACTGTGACGCTAAGGTTATCGGACACAAGGCCACTAGGTTAGAACCAAGGACACGCAGAGTGGAGGTGTCCCCTCACCTGTAAGAGGAGGAGCAATAGCAGCCACAGGCCCTGCCATCTTGACCAAATTGGACAATGAAAATGTCAAGCTGCGGTAGGTGAAGGAAGACTCTGGAAAGACTAGAATTCCTGGTCAAGGCGAAGTAGAGAACTCGATCCGAAGAGGGCGCCACTGCTATTTGAGTAGATGTGAAGGTACACGAACAGCTAGCCGTATACGAAGGCCAGGAGACCATAGTTGACATTGGGGAAGCTCCAAGGAGAGGGAGAAGCCCGAGTCTTCGCTATTCCAGGCTATCACGAGGTCAAGAATTAAGTATGGACAAGCCGCTAATAGAAATTGTGGAGAGAGGAAGCATAACTATGTATGGTCTGCTGCATCCACGCCATGGTCAAGCGCAGCTAAACTGAGCACTCCTGTCAAGTCGGACAAGTCCTGTGATGTTTGCAAGTCCCAACGTGATGTCATCCGGCCCGCCCTCCTTCAAGGTTATCGATCTCTTCCATCTCTTCTCAACGACCGCGTTCTGGACAACGCTGAAGTACCGCTGCATATCCACGATCGTTTAACGTACGTCTTCACCGCCAGCTCAACATTGAGCACCAGAATAATCTGCCAATCAGAAAGATGGCTACACGACGACCTTTCCGAACCGAGCGATTGCAGCCATTGAACGAAATTTTCAGACACGCCCTTGCGGTTCGCTGCCAGACTTGATACGAAATAAAGACAATTCTTGACATCGTGACACTGCAGCGGACCTATGGGCTTATAAAATCTCAGTACCCGACAGAAGGCCGTCGCAAATGGCGTTTACGTGCCCTCTACGAATCTTGGCCAACATTAGGATCCATGAATGACACCGCCAGTTTTCTTGATACCTCGGTGCGTCCTCGATCTGGATTATATTATTATGATATGTATTTATCGTCTATACAAAGTTCGACACCGATACAGATCCCATGGATGAATTTCTACAGGAAGCTGAACTAGTCGGGCTTGTCGTCAGAACGGATTTCAGTAACGACGACGCCTGGGATACCTTCCTGCAAAAATTACTTGATTCTCAGACAGATTTTATGATTGACCTTAAAGGTCCCGCAGACGACGAAGATTCCGATGATTCTGCCGAATTGCCAGAACTCTTGCTAATCCTCGACCCTACGGATCCAGCATATCGCGCGAGACTCTCAAACATTTCCAATCTCACAGCACTCCGCCTTTTCAACGACGTCGATATCCGTCCCACTCCAGGCCCTCCAGCTGGAAGCAAACGGATCTCACCCCCAAATCCGTTAATTGACCAAGACGGATGGCAAGAAGTATACAATGGCAAAACGCTGTGGATATACGATGGTCAGTCAAACACTGACGAATGCGCGCGACTCGTCAGCCAAGAACCAGATTTCTATGGCACTGCAACGTGAGCGGAAGAAAATTATATTCGCCTTAACTCTGCTAATGCGTTATACAGTGGCGATAGTTGGCGCGCTCGAGTGACTCATATTCCCGATTTACAATTCAACATGGTCTATTCGGAAATGATGATTGGCTTCGATGGTTTGGATAAATACGATTGGAACGAAAGGACACGCAACCTCGCGGAATCGGGTACTTTGTTCTAACATCCACTCTCATTACTTTGATGTTATTTCTCAATCAACAACTGCGTGTGGGTTTTCGGCAAGTTTTTTTGTATTTTGCGAGTACAACAAGTAGAAAACATCTCTCGTAAGCCTCCAGGTCGTAAATACGCGTAAGGATTTTATGAGGTGACGGTCCAGACACGGAGTTGATTGTCTGTGAAGCCAGCGAACAAGGTTTGGCCATCAGCCGACCAGGCGATGGACACACACTCGGGTTGCCTGGCTTCCTCGCTGACGTCAGTGTAGGCAGGCTTGAGCTCGTCAACAATGGACCTAAAGAAGTAGGTTCAGAAGAAAATCAGCTATAAAGCATTGATAGACATACTTGCTCTCGAGATCGAAGATCTTGACGCAGCTGGCGGTGGCAGCGCATAGCCAGTAGCGGTTGGGAGAGAAGACAAGAGCGTTGACAACGTCACCAGCCTCAAGGGAGTAGAGGTGCTTGCCCTCGTTCAAGTCCCAGAGCATGGTGATACCGTCCTTGCCACCGGAGGCAGCGAGGGAACCGTCGGGGGAGACGGAGACGGTGTTGATGTAACCAGTGTGGCCATAGTGGTTGGTCTTCAACTTGAACTTGGAAAGTTCCCAGACCTGATGGAGAGTGTTAGTCAAAAAATTTCGGAAAGTTGCATGTAACGGAAGGCGTCAGAGATCTTGGTGGAAAAATGTTGTCTCATCGAGCGGCGAGCTCTCTGAAGTAGCAAATATATTTTCGATGCATCATACGAAAGAAACGAATTGTGGAAAGATTGGAGCACGATGCTCACCTTGACGACCTTGTCCCAACCGCAAGAAACAATGACAGGGTTCATAACGTTGGGGCTGAATCTGACGCACGAAACCCTATAAAGATCATGAAATCAGGCCACAAAAATAGCTCTAGCGAATGGTCTCACCACTCAGTGTGACCCTCATCCTTGATGTCGTATTTGCATTCTCCGAGGGTGTTCCAGAGTTTGATGGTCCTGTCGCGCGAACCAGAGACGATTTGACGGTTGTCGGCGCTGAAGCTGACGGAAAGGACATCGGAAGTGTGGCCAACGAAGCGGCGGGTGGTCAATCCGGTGTTCAAGTCCCAGAGACGGAGAGTGTGATCCCAGGAAGAGGAGAGGGCGAATTGGCCATCGGAGGAAATAACGACATCAGAAACAAAGTGGTTGTGGCCGTGGAGAATACGTTTGGGGTATCCGTACGAGTCCTCGTCGCGGGTCAATTGCCAGACGATGATAGTCTTGTCTAGTAGTTGTTCACAAGGTGATCAGATTTCAAGTACAAATACACAAGTGAAGCTGGTCGTACCCCGCGAAGCGGTCAAGATCATGTCGGGGTTCTCAGACGAGGTGGCAATGGCGGTGACCCATCCCTTGTGGCCCTCCAGCGAGCCGAGGAAACGCAGCGATTCAGCCATTTTCTTTTGGGTGAGTTTGACGACGTCGACAAACTTGAGCTCAGAATCTCCCTCCAGGTCACGATGTCACATCAGCAGCCACCGTTACAAGTGACTGTACAGTTACCGGCAATCCCCTGTCTGTGCTCTGTTAGCGCCCATCGATTCCAAGTCCTACCCCGCAGAGACACTCACCTGTGGTTGGGAATAATGTCCTTGTGTTGTTACCCCCGCAATAATACTCCTCAGTGCTCTTCATCGCCTGCTATTTAAGCCGTACCACCAACAATCCCGCGGCCATCCCGTTGGGAGCACTTCTACAAAATAAAGCCTGCTGGAGAATTCGCTTGTGTTCGTTCTACTTCATTTAGGGTTTGAATTTAAAGGCCTGCGAGAATCCCGAATCCATCACAATTTCTCTCTGATGATCTCCAGCTTCTGATAATGCATACGCAGCATAGTGCACACTGCACCGTAGCTATCAATGGTCACATGGTACTGCCGGGACAGATACGTGTTATCTTCGTGCAATCGCGGTACGCTGTAGGTATATCTCAAAATCTGTCTCTCTACTTTCTACTATGGCCCTCAAACGATCACCCATACCAGTCATAAGTGCGTATCGTCGCACGATCACACTTATACCCACGTTGACTCTAAAGTGCCTTTCAGTTGACACCGACCCCGGCGTAGACGATTGTATTGCCATGTCTGTCAAATTGACGTGTCAGAGTCTTCTCGATCTAACAAGCCGGCTCCAGTTTACTCGCACTCGCATCGCCCGAATTGGAGATTCTCGCATTCAATCTCTCCTATGGTAGCTCCCTTATTATTCCGTAAAATCCCCAAATCGCTTCCCTGATCATGTATAACTCCTTCCCCCTAAGGCAACACGGACATCGAAGCATCCTAGTAAAATTTCCCCCTTACAAACAGCTTCCACTGACGTCTTATGTGTATCGATAGTCTCAATATATTGAAAATATACCACACTATCGAACAGCATCTCGCACGATATCCCGAAGATAAGGATCGTTTTCCTAATTTTAACACAAACAAGAAGCCGATCCTAGCAAGGGGCAGCGCAGGCCCTCTTGAAGGCGCGCTACATAGCGCTGAATATTTTCATGGAAGGTCATTGACACAGTTTTTGATTAAAAAGACTAAATTAAACTTTTCGAATCAGGGATGGATTGGGTGATATCACGAATCGTCATCCAGAACTATCGGTGGCAAGCTCGTCAGGCTCTCATCCATATCTGGAATTGTCAAGCCGATCCGGAACCGAGGTTTCTCTCGAAATTCTGAGGTCCAGGCCCTCTAGAAGTGTAACATATATAGCTCTGGGTCCCCTCACGAACTTGGCCCAGTTGATGCGCGCGGACAGCGAGCTTGTCACCAAGCGCATCGGTCGTGTCGTCTGTATGGGCGGGGCTCTCGATGTTCCAGGAAATACCAGTCCCGTTGCGGAGTGTAGGCTTTTATCTTTAAACCCGGTCGTTAAAAAGCTGATTCGCGCATCTGGTATATTCAGTCAACTTCTTCGCAGACCCTTATGCAGTCAAAGAGTTGCTACTATCAACTCAACCAATTAAATTGCATTCTGGCCTACCACTGGACCGATTTATGCTGCTTCCTCTCGATATAACGACACCTCATGAAATTCCATTCCCTCTCTACAAGCAGGTCATAGACCCCACATTCGATAGTCCAGCATTACCTTCCAAACCAGATGGAAAACCTATATTGACCCACTTCACTAGTTCATTTTTGGAAAGGACCAGAGAAATAATGCTTCAATACGGAAAAGATGCTATGGAGCTTCACGATATTGTGGCAGTTTGGTGTGCCATCGAAAATCCGCCATTTGCGGACGATGAGCCAATGTCATTAGGCGCAGGATGGGTAGGCACTCCTCGTGTCTTTGAGATTGAGAGGTGCGCCAACATTTTGCATATCATACTAAACTACTGGTCTGATACTTTGTCAGGACTGGCGAAGTCGCTCGTGGAATGTTGGTGGTCGATAGACGACAGGGCGAAGAAGCTGAAGGTGTTAATCGATCTGAAGCTCAAAGAGAACCCCATGATTCCTTTGATCATAACCAGCCAGGCGTCTTCGTTGTTAACAAAACACCAGGGCCTGATGTGTTACTGGAGTTGTTGCTTCAAAGAGTGTGGGGCTGTTCCGTACATTTACGCAAAAGCCCTAAAGTGTAATAAATATGTTTGTGAGCGGACACAGTTACTGCAATCATGTAAATTGGATCTACAAATTCTGGTGTTCGTTAGCTATGCCTCGGAAGAGTTACTTATACTATAAATTGAAGAACCCTGCCATTTGTCATTGCCGAATTGGGTTATTGAGTTACTGCTTCGGGATGTCGCAGCACGTGTGGTTTGCATCCGGCTCTTGCCCACGACCGCCACCGAGCCAACACTTCTTCTTTGAATCTTTCCCTTCAACCTCCACCATCACCTTCTACCTCACACAGCTATCGCGTTCAATGCCATATTTTCTCATCCGATGCTAATAGCGCTGGGTACGTGGCCTCGGGCAAGCGTCTTCAGCTATTCGCGAATGTACACGTTGAGACGCCTCGCGCTTTGGCACATCGTATTTGTGTCCATGTTGGTGCCACAGCCAACTTTGCTGCCTCTTCTGTCATATCGGATTTCTTTTGGAACGCTTGGGAAGCGGCGCGTACGTCACCTCGGCGGTGGCAGACAACATCCGGGCTCCATGTCCCAGGGTCACGGTTATGCAACTGGAATTTCCTCCGTCACCAAACAGTCTACGGGGGAAATGTACTACCTCAGAATAAAGACTGCACATTTCTCTGTGTCGACACGCTCTGTAGGCTGATGGAAGTGAAAGTTATCAATTTCTTTGTCGGCGGGGACGCCGACGTGTGGGACAATGTCAGCGTTCTCCACGCTTAGTCTAAAACCTAAGCCTTCCATGACATCTGTTTCTCAGAATCTCTCTTCGAGTGCTACCTATTTTCTTCAATGGCATCCGAACAAACACCCATACCAGTCATTTGTGCGTACCGCAGCATGTCGACATTTGCAAAATTTCGACTCTGGGTATTATCTAGTTGACACCGACCTCGGGATAGACGATTTTGTCGCTATGTCCGTTTGCTTGATATTTCCGAGTCTTTTCAGGCTTACAAACCGGCTCCAGTCTACTCGCACTAGCATCTCCAGAATTTGGAGATTCTCGCTTTGAATATACATCATATGGTAATTGTCTTACTCCTTAAAGTGCATCTGATCCCTGATCATGCATGATTTGTTCAAGGTTGTACAGATGTCGATGCATCCTAGTGAGTAATAGCTTCAAGTGGTTTCTCTTTTGTAGCGCTTTTACTCATATTTTGAGTTCGATTGAGTCTCAATATATTTAAATTATATCGAAGCGTCGAACAGCATTTGACGAAACACCCAGAGGAAAAGGAATACACGGCGCTCAATACTTTCATGGAAGGTTATTCATGCACACTTCGAACGAAAGACGTACATTCAATCAACATTAGGAATGGATTGGGCGATATCACGAATCGCCACCGAGAAATATCAGTACCAAGTCCATCAGACTTTCATCCATATCTGAAACTATCGAATAAATCCGGAACCGAAGTCTGCCTTGACATTCTGAGGTCCCGTCCCGCTAGGAGTGTGACCTACATCATCATAGGTCCGCTCACGAACTTAGCCCAGTTGATGCGTGCGGATAGTCAGCTTATTGCTGACCGCATTGGACGCATCGTATGCATTTGTGGGGCTATTGATATTCCGGGGAATACCAGTGCCGTTGCGGAATGTAAGTATTCTATGTTATGTCCAAGCTTCTATCGTTAGGAATCTGATCTTGTGTATATCAGTCAATTTTTTCCTAGATCCTTAATAAGCAATTAAAGAATTATTGGTTTCTACTGGGCTACATGAAGGCGTATCATCGGACCGATTTACTCTACTCCCCCTCAACATAACACTGCTTCATGAACTTCCATTCGCTCTGTACAAACGCGTCGTCGATCCCACACTCGAAGGTCCAACGCTACCGTCCAATCCTGATGGCAAGACTACAATAACCTACTTCACTAGTTCATTTTTGGAAAGGACCAGAGAAGTAATGCGCCAGTTTGGAAAAGACGCCATGGAGCTACATTATATTGTCGCAGTATGGTGTGCTATGGAGAATCCGCCGTCTGCGGATGATGGGCCAATGGCGCTAGGCACTGGATGGGCAGGCACTCCTCGTGTCTTTGATATAGAAAGGTGCATTGCTTCTTCGCATGTATCACGAATTTCTTAAATTAACACTATGTGAGGTTTGGTGAATTGACTCGCGGAATGCTAGTGGTCGACAGACGTAATCTGAGCGAGGAAACTGAGGGCACTAATCGATCCGAAGCTGGAAGAGAACCAAATGATTCTTTTGAACACGACCATCGAGGAGTTTTTACCATTAACAAAACACCAGGGAATGCTGTTTTAGTGGAGTTGTTGCTGCGCAGAGTTTGGGGTCGTTCGCTATGATCATAATTCTGAACTATTTCTACAGATTGATAGATCTGAATGGGTGTAAATCGAAGATAGCCTTAAATAATGTACTTCTATTAGAGTAGTGTAAGATGATGGGAATGTATGTGACCATATCAGAAAAAACTGTTCAGCCATTTGTCATAAGTTGAATCACCGTTGGTGTTGTCTTGGGTATCTGAAAGCATATTTTCATCTTCAATTACCGTGAGCTCGGTTGGAAAATCAATATCGGTCAGAGGGATCATGCGATCTTTGAGCCATGCCTTGCATCCAATGTACAAGACGGGATAGGAAAGGCTGCACCAGGTATAAATTGATCTATCAGTTAGTACGTCGTAGTTTTGCATAAATGACCCACCAATTAAAATACTTTGAAATGAACAGCGATAGGTCAAAAGTCGGAAGAAAAGAATCCCAGCCGTTGAATACCAGAATTAGGATATTCATGGCAAGCGCGTAGTACTATCTAAATTTCAGAGCTAATTTTTCGGGTTATGTGGCATATCACTTACAGTAAGATAAGGCTGATAGGGGCTCTTGTAAGGCAAGGATTCCCTTGGTATCTTTTGCACACGCAAGGCATAGAAGAACCGAAGATAAGTGACGCAAATAATGACCCAGGAAACTATACCAGATGTTGTAACGAGAGAGACGAGCCATGAGAAGGCCTTCCATTCAGGAAGAGAAGTAATGAGTTGGATGTTACAATGCATAACCATATCTTCATTACCTTACCTGGAAAGCCCCATGGTTCAAACTTGTATATGCAATTGCACCCCATACAACGGTAACGCCAACGGCCACATATGGCACGCCAAATCTATTAAGCTCGAGAAAGACCGAGGGCGCATGTCCATCTAGCGCCAAACCATGAAGCGTCCGAGAGGCTAAGAATGAACATGAATTCCCAGAGCTGAAGGCAGAACTAAAACCTATTGGCGGAGGGGTTAACGCGCAGAATGATGGCAAACATAAGGATACTAAACCTACAACGGCATTGATGACCGATGGAAGAGCCTGTCACAAAAAGTCTCGCGTGAATGATAGAGCTCGCAAGTGAGATAGGAAGCCACCTTGAATCCCGCGCCACTGAAAGCAATAACAAAAGGGCTGTGAGTAACATCTCCAGTTTGGTTGTACAATCGCTCGTCATTGGATGGAATCATCAGAGAGATTACAAAAATAGAAGCGACATAGAACACCACCACCCGAGCGAACGTCTTCTTCAGAGCAGCAGGGATTGCCTTTCGAGGATTTTGAGTTTCAGCGCCTGCCATAGCTACGACCTGGACATTCCCATATGCGAACGCAGCGGAGACCATGGCGGACCAGAAGCCGAAAAAACGGCCGCTGAACCCAGTCATAATATATTCGCGAAAAAGGGGGTACGGTTCCTGCCAATAACGGAATCCAAGGCGCTCTTGCCCAGGAATTCCGCCCAAGTCAAGGAGGATTCCTCCTATTATAAAGCAAACAATAAGTGCGATCTGAAGAAGGTTGAAAGTGACGTTCATTGGAGTCCTCAAGCCAGCCACAAGCCATGAGAACGTACCTTGCAGAAAGCAAGATAAAATTCGAACTCTCCGTACACTCGGACAGGCGACAGATTTACAACAATAATGATAATCCACAGAAAGCTACTCAGAAATCAGGACATCAATCATTGAAAATGAGCGAAGGAACATGCGTTATTGGGAGAAATGGGCTGATATCTGGTTTCCAATATGCGAGTAGTGTTGTGGCGGCACTAATTTCTGTAGGCATAGTTATTGCGATAGAATACCAAAAATTCCATCTTCTCATGCACACATTAGCGGAGGCTGTAAAATCAGGGAGATAATGAACTTGCCCTATAGCGATCCCAGTACTTTTATCCAGCCATATATTAGCATGGCGCACGAATCCCCCTTCCACTGGTTTCAAAGCAGACATTTCCGCAGATATATAAGCTAGCGTATGATCAGCAACTCGCTTCAACGTCTAGAATCGGGGTGTAAAAACTTGCGTACCAATTGACGCTGTTACTGTGCCCATCTATCGTATAGCATATGTTAGATTCGCCTATGAATATTATTGTTCACAAAAAGCTCACAACGACGAATCCCAAACACACCCTAATGGTCCGGCCTGCGCAAGTGCTTTGCCACTAGATAGAAAGAGGCCGGTGCCAATCATCCCCGCAAGTGCAATCATAGTCAAACTACAAAACCCTCTAATCAGAAGCGGTTGCATTTTGGGGTAGTAGAACATACTGTCTCTCCTGAAGGCCACGTTTTATTTTCACGCTGTTAGAAGGGTCTGGAGATTCGTTGAAAGGCTCCAAATTTTCATGATCAGTCAAAGCAGGGTCTGGCCCATCTGTCGGTAAGCGCTGATATCCCGAGCGCGGACGAGATGACATATTCCTTGTAAATGAATCTTGAATAAACTTTTACATTAGCTTTCCAAAGGAAAAAGAGCGCTATTCCTCACCTTCGTCAGTACTGATGAAAAACACAACGCCTCTAAGGCTCCAAATCCAAATTACACTGCTTGCTGGATATTTGCACTTCGAGATCCCGGTGCGCCTGCTAATAGATGATCCAAGATCCCAGCAACAGCTCAATGCAAGCAGTTTGCGATAAGGAATCGGTGCTTTTGGAACGTTGAATGAAAAGGAGGACAGTCATGTTCGACCTATGTTAGGGCTGCTGTGACTATACCGGTCCCGGCGGAGCGGCCCTGACATACTATATGTCATTGTGTACTTGTTTGGCTTGCCGCGATTTTGATTGCCATTTTGATTTTGCGACATCTTGCACCATTATTATCACAACTTGTAACTTGTTCTCCCGCACTCTTTTTCAGGTTTGGGACAACCCTATACAATCATTCAAACCTTTTTGGGGTATGCACACCCATGTAGATTCCTTCTCTACTCTTTACTATGACCAGAGGACGGAAGAAAGACCTCACGATACCTCCTACACGGAGTTTGACGCAACAACGAGATTATCGCGCTCGGAAGGCAAACTACGTTCATGACCTCGAAACCCGCTGCCGAAGGGCCGAAGAAGAGAATGAACGACTCAAGAAAGAATTGGAGGAAACCAAAGCCCGCCTTGCGAACCCCGCCGTACTTCTACCAGAGACGGTACTTGATTTTCTTCAATGGTCTACAATTCACTAAATGATCCCAAAGGCTGAGGCGTCAAAAGAGCTCTTGAACAATCTTGCGATAGCCGCCGCCTCGTTGACAAAGTTCCAGCAATTAGCCTTCCCGGCCGCCCGCCCAGCAGCCTCTGTGCATGGACTGCCATCAAATACTTTCCCCACCGTTCAACTGCATCGGCCCACTACGAACTTTGTCCAGACCCATCTCCCTCCTGCGCATCAGCCTCAGATCGGAAAGAAACGTTTATTCACGGAATCAGAAGAGGAGACACCCTTTTCACCTAGGGCACGAACCAATACCCCAACAGATGAATCGAGGAGTCCAAGTGGAAGTTCGGAGGATTCGTGCTGCGGAGGATATATCGATTGTGAAGCGCTACGCCATGATGGAATTCTCGAGGACAGAGATGGAGGAATTTCTAGAATTTCGGGTATGAGATCAACATCTGATTACCCAACATAGACTATGATTTGTTTCTTCCACTCCATTTTAATGTAGGCAATGTAATTTAAGTAATTCAATAGCAAGAAAACTAGGAAAGCAAGCAGACAAACACGATACACACAAAATTTGCAAAATTCATAGAAACAGAAAGATGGCTAGTGCTGGACTTCAAATGGGTGCTTGACTAACTCCTCGTATAATTCCGCGGGAAGGTCCCGTACGAGGGTGACAGCAATTCCAATTACCGGAAGCGCTTCTAAGGGAGGGAAGGTGCGTAAAAGACGCATAGGGCTGGGTAACTCGATGAATTTATGACCTATAGTGAGAATATAAAATGACATACCTCGAAGACGCCATGACCTCATCTCTCATAAGTAATAGCTGAGCGATGACACAAAGAACGTTCAAATGGACTCCAAATGCCAGGAGAAAATCCCAGAGTTGTAAGACTTGGTCCAAGGGAGGCGTGCAAGCACATAATGTTAATACAGCTGTTATGATATAGATCAGTCAACTGAACGAGCATTACACAATACACGACATACAAGGGAACGCGTATATTTCAGCAGATAGGTTCTTGGATCGCAGATGGGCAAATAATTCGGGGTCAACAAATTGAAGACACCGGTCAAGGAGCTGAGAAGAATTGAGATCGAGTATTCTTCGAAGCAGAACGTGGAACTGACCTTCAGACCGCGATGAACACCTTCTAACGTGGGTTGAACGTACAAGGGACATGATTCTTCTATGAATTTTGCAAAACAAAAGAAAGCTTCGACTTCCGAGGGCATTGTATATAGAAAAGGAGCAGCAAGGACGTTCATTCCTTGCACATATGTAAAACCTAATTGGTCGACATCCTGGCGTTCTTTTCTTGGATAAGCGTTCAGAATTTTATTTAGGTCTAGTGCGAACATACCATGGCTTCTCCAAACAAAAGCGTCCAGTAGACGGACCAGCATATCTTCTCGGACGCGTTCTTTGAAGCCTTTATCTGTTGCCAGTGTCCTGATTATCCAGCAGTCAATGCGAATCTTTGGCGGGTGAATGTCCAACGAGAAAGTACCTGAATGTATCGTTCCTAATCTTCTCTCTAACCTGACATGGACCACGAGAAACGTAATGAAGATACGTGTCTGTTGGGAGTTCGTTAACTCGAAGGAGAATCTTCCATATACGTGGGCGTAGAGTAGGATCCTAGGATTGACGGTCAGCCCACCAAACCAGAAATAGAGCGCATATATTGCAACGCACAATCGACGAGGGTATCCCTTCCACCAGAATCAGACGCCGAAGCTTCGTACTGCCATCCTCTATCTCCCCAGTCGCACGGGACTTTGAAATTGCCTTGGGTTGACTAAGGAGTTTGTTGAATGAATGGGCGACGGAGGCAGACATTCCGAGTCTTGAGATTTTCTCGTGCGATTGGAGATCAACTTTCACGTTAATTCGACATTAGTTTGGACGACCTTGGACTGAGGAAGAGAAGTAGCGCGGTTGGTTAGCGCTGTAGCCCTAAACATCATGAACGTTCGGAGCTCTCTGGCCCAAGCACAATTGTGACGGCATTTGCCGAGTACACAGGTGGGTCTTTGGCGATCGCGAGTCTGTGGCTCTCTGAGTCTCTTCCACCTTCATCTTATAGCCCATCCGCTTTTTTCCACAAAATGGCTCCTCCCAACAGCAAAAAGAAACAGCAGGGCTATCAACTCCCCTCCCATATTCTTGGTGGCCCTCGTTTTTCGGTCACTCCAGGCAGCGGCCTTGTGGTAACAGACGAGATGAAACGAATTCTCGCTCAACCAGGATTCATTAAGAACGACGCAGGCGGTGCAAAACTGAGAGCGCTCTATGTGGATCGTCTGGATTAGTTCCCCCGCTATTTTAGATGCAAACTAATCGAAAGTCCAGACAGCATAGGATTTACTCCGAACGAATTGTCAAATTTCGGACTGGCCTGCTTTTGTGGAGCTGTAGAAGAGGTTCAGAAGGTAGTTATTTTATTCGTCATTATTTTTGCCCTTTCTGGTGTTCTGATTTGTATAGGTTTTTGACGCAGGAACACAGCCTGATCTCAGTGGAACGGAAACCGCCTTCCAGGCGGGTTATGTGACAATCGTTATTTGGGGTTCCCAACGCCTTGAGCCCAATGAAAGGACTCGCCATCTGGATGTCCTTCGACTGCTCATTTCTCATAAAGCTCCCCTCGATCTTCCGGACATATGTGGTTTCACCGCCCTGCACCACTTTGTTACCAATCCTCTTCCAAACTCTCGCTATACTGAACTCTTGCGCTTAATGCTCGAATCAGGTGCCAACCCTGACGTTCAGGATAGATATGGAGTGGTTCCTTTATACCCCGCGTTTGAACACAAATTCATCCCAGCCATTGAGCTACTCATGGAATTTGGCGCAAGTTTAGACATCGCAGACGCTGATAACTTCACCCCAAAGATGATGTATGTCCAGATGGGTCCGCAAGTCACTGCCGCTATTCAAAAGTGGCTGAGAAAACGAGCGGGTGAAGAAGCGCCGAGGCAAGACAAGGAATGCGATGGATGTCACAAGGCAGATGTTCCCCTCAAAAGTTGCTCTCGTTGTCTCATAGGGCGCTATTGTTCGCGTGAATGTCAGAGTAAGTCGATTCTTTCTCAGATGGGTCCGACAATTCGCTAAGTCGTTTTTTTTACTTTCTAGCCAAAGCCTGGCCGTCGCATAAGAAAGTCTGTAAAGCATTTTCTGAATCCGCGACGGTCACCGTCAAACCATTTTATCACACGGCAAGCGCCACATTTTCACCTTCCGATCTAGTTCGCCAAGCCACTGGGATCATTCCTCCTCCATCATCTGGCTCTCCGAAAGCACCAAAACCACTCAATTACCCCAAGGACGTCGTTATAAAAGTCCAAACCCCAGTTGCAATATCGCCTCGCAAGGGTGATATGCTGGTATACACTAAAAAGAGGGACTTCATGTGCCAAGTGCGAAGGATAGATAACCCCAAAGCTTTTGATAGCCTGGAGAGTGTCGTAAGGTCGAAGGGAGTGTCTGGCCTGAAAGCATATTTCTCTGCGACACTCAACAGTGAGGATGAGTTGGTTGTAAAGATTTCCGAGGTCCTTGCCGAGCAACCTTTCTAAGAATTGTATCCAAACATACTTTTCTTGTGTTATTTCTACCATAGCATTCCCTTCGTACATTATGAATCATACATTTTGATGAACTGCTCTTTGTGGTTAATACTTACAATCTGCTTACAATACTAATAGAACAGGACTCCCAGCATATGATGATCAATTGACCAAAGCTATGTTTCCTCAAAATCATTCGAAATGTCCAAGAAAAATCATGAGAACTTAGCACGGAGGAAATATTTGTCACTGCTTGGTATGAGCTTCCGGTTGCGACACCGATGAACTTCGAATCCCACTCCGACCACCCATAAGACATCCAGTGGTGGCTAGTACCATAGGGTCTAGTACACCAACGTGGGCCTCCATAGGCCTCTCACCTTTTTCTCAAGGAAAGATACTCTCAAGAACGTTCCCACCCTATTAACAGCATCTCTACCAACCACTGTTCCCAACCCGTCTTGCGTCCAAAGCGCAGAGTCTATCGCCAGTGGGAACTATGGATCGCTCTAGGGCTGTTCACTTTACCTTGTCTCTACCTGGATCCGAGGCCTCTTCGAGAGCGCCATCTCCAGCGCCGGAGCGAAGGACCCGCTCCAAGATAAATCACGACCAAAACCACGCAATTCATGACTATAACGATCTGAAGGCCAAATTGAAAGCATTAGATGATGATGTTACTCCCGGAAGGCAAGGGGCAGATGTTTATGATAAAAATTTGGCATGGTGGAGGGCATGGCTCCGTCGCAAGCTGGTGCGGACGGTGCAATGGGAATCCAAGATCATCGCAAAGATGCAAGTGAGTGGTCATTGAATGCGATTCTTCCCTATTTCCGGGTTATATATCACCGTAATATTCGTGAAACACACCCTCCCTGTCATACCATTCAAGGCTCAGGTGTTGACGCATGATGGTGTATGGACTAGCGCCGCTCAAAGAAGTCAATCTGCGCCCCCGATGCTTGTTATATTAGCAATCAGCTGTTTCTTTTCTAATCATAACTTCGAAACTTTGACATTCGCGTGCAATAGGAGAGTTATAAGATACTAATTTCTTACTCTCCAAGGACAAAATTCGGACACCATGGCTCGATGCGTACTTTGTTTACAGCTCGACCCTAGGAACTCACACTTTCTTCATGACGATCCTTCCTGCTTTATTTTTCTTTGGATACGCAGAATTGGGACGAGGGTATGGATTTATTATAAGCATCAGAATAAATATCTTACCTTTATGACACTAGACTGCTCACAATTCTCGGACTGGGAATATATGGCTCCTCAGTAATCAAAGATCTCTTTTGCTCCCCTCGTCCCTTTGCCCCCCTGTAACTCGTTTGAGTAAGTCATTTGACCAGTTATCAAACCTCATATTAATGTCTACCTGCAGCTATTGGTACTCATCACCTGGAATATGGATTCCCTTCGACACATTCGACAAACAGTGTTTCTATCGCCCTATTCTTTTTTGCTGAGGTCCACCGTTTCGCCACAGTCCCTTTATCAAATTTGAACATACCACCTTCCTCATTTCTCAACTCTACTCTCACTGCCGCTGAGACTTTACTACCCTCCGATACCGCGATCTCTGTCTCGGAACCTATCATCTCTCAAGGACTTTACTACATTCTCTGCACCATTCTGTTCATCTACGCATTCTCTGTTGTTTTTGGTCGCCTATACACGGCTATGCATTCATTTACCGACTGTTTCGTTGGTATCTTCCTTGGCGCAGGCATCTGGTGGTGGCACACGAGCTGGGCGGGTATACCCGTGTTTTTGGACGCCTCTAATCCCCTATATACGGCCTTCACTTCATTCGGATTTGGGTCGCTGCAGCCTTCCGGCTCATTGCTTGTCTATCTAGGAAAAGGCCTTGGAACAGGTGAATGGATCGAGGGCTGGGTACAGCGGGGTGGATGGGAAGTCCCTCTCATTCTTATCCCCCTCTGCCTCCTTGCTGTGCATATACATCCACAGCCGTTGGACGACTGTCCCTGTTTTGAAGATGCTATCGCCATTCTGAGCGTCGTTCTCGGCGCCCTTGTCTCGCGCTGGGTATTGAGTTATAGTCAATTTGGTATGCCCCTCGCGAAAGTTGCTGTCATGCCTGGTAGTGGATGGGTGCTGGAATTGGGTGAATGGATTCAAGTAGAAAGAGGATGGGAGGATGTGGTAATTTGGTGGACTATGGCTTTTATCAAGATGGGTGTCGGTATGTCCCTCGTCTGACGATCTAAATTTAGAGATCCTTACTTATTCACCTTTCTTCTTGCTTGTTAGGAATTCTCGTCATCTTCGCTTGGCGTCTCGTTGCGAAATCTACACTGCATATAATCCTTCCGCCAACCTTTCGTCTCCTTGCTCGCGTCTTTCGTCTTCCCCATCGCCGCTTCTATACGCCCGCGACTGAATACAAATCTGTGCCTTCTGAATTTCATTCACCTGGAGAAGGTGGTGGGTTCGGGCTGCATCCTATTCCTAGTGTCATTGATCTCCCCGGCACGGCTGGCGTTAGTGTCGAGGTGGGTGGGATTGGCAGTGGAGTGCGTGGTGTTTCGAGGGCGTCGGACTATAGGCGTATGAATGGAAGTAGCGATCTGAAGATGCGCTCGGGAGCGGGGAACGGGCTGGCCGCGAAATGGACAGAAGTTGGGAATGGTGAGAAGAATGGGAATGGGAATGCTGTCGCTCAAGATAAAGAGAGCAATGGGAAAGATGGCCTTCCTGGTGATGTAAAACATTATGATGCCGATGGTGCGTTGTTTCCGTGTTTGAATAATCAAGTCTACAATTTTTGCTGATGCTTTACTTTCCAGTATTAACCAAGGTTATTGTCTACTCTGGCATCGCAGTTCTCGCTACGGAAGCTCTCCCTCTAGCATTTGATTTATTAGGATGGGGGGTGAGATCGTGGGTCTCGAGATGATTTGGTTATTTTTTAAGTGAAATATTTGTTTTTACGATTGTTTTTTTACTCTTCACTCGATTTACTGATACTTAACATATTTATATTGCTATTCTTCACGTTTTACCTGTTCTCGCTACCAAATTCTAATTGATTAAGGCATGACAAGAAAGGCAATTCGATTGTTTGTTCATAGGGATCCTTGTTTGTACGCAAGGAAATCGGCAATAAGCGATGAGACAAGTCGATTTTAAAGATGAGTCAATTTCGAGTCAATTTAAACTATACCACAGTTGCTGTCTGCATTCTAGAACCGCTTTCTTATATCTTATTCACACTCGGAACGCAAACCGGATTTTTAACTCCTTGTAGGATCGAACAGATACCACCGTGAGTGTTTAATTATTAGCTTCGGTCCTCCTTGAATTCTAACGTATCTATCCCCATTCTGACGATATGAAGATGCCAGCATCATCAAACGATTTCCAGCAAGATCCATTTGAAATAATTCGAGAATACGTGTCTAACCCTATTCCATGGAGCGTTGCCCCAAGGAGTGGCCTACATGTGACAGAGGAGATGAAGAAAATCCTGGCTCGACCAGGGTTTTTGAAGACCACCGAAGGAGGAGACCGACTTAGAAAACTGTATATCAATCGTGAGTCCCGTTGTTCATTTGAAACCTATCAGTCCTTGATAGAAAACTCTTTCGCTTCTCTAGAAAGTATAGGGTTCAATCCGGAGAATCTGTCGCCGTTTGGCAGAAACTGCTACTACGGTATTCTAAAGGAGGTTGTGCAGGTACGAATACCTCGTCCGTTCTGCCCGTTAACGAATGTGCTTAGTATTACTGCAGGAATTCGAAAGAGGGGCTGCACCGGCGTTAGATGCCACGGAAACTGAATATAAAGCGGGCTATGCAACTATCATTGTCTGGGGCTCCCAACGCGTCACTGGCATAGGCTTTAATCCTGGACACCACGAAGTCCTGCAATTCCTTATATCGCGCGGACTTCCTCTCAACATACCCGATATCTGCGGTCTCACTCCTCTACATCATTTCATGAACAATGATCGAGTTGAAAGCCGTAACACCCCAATGTTGCGAACACTCTTGGAAGGGGGAGCAAATCCAAACTTGCAAGACCGATATGGAGGGGTTCCGCTGTTTAATGCCAGTGACAAGAAATATCTCGAGGCGATCGAACTCCTGATGGATTTTGGCGCCGACTTGACTATCAAAGACGCCGATGGCTGCAGCCCAATGATGTATTACACTAATATGGGCCCTCAGGTATCGGCGGTAATTCAAAATGTCTACGAAGACAGAAGGGCGAAGAAGCCCTTCCTCGAACAGAGAAACAATGCGATGGATGCCATGCAACCAATAAACCTTTGAAGAACTGTGCACGTTGTCAGATTGCTCGTTATTGTTCTGTTGATTGCCAAAGTAAGTTTCGCGCATATCATAGCAGGATCCATCTGATAATTTTATTTCTTAGGAAAGGACTGGTCCACACACAAAAAACATGTCAAGCGTTTGTACAGTCTGATACTGTGACTGTCAAGCCATTTTATGATTCCAAAGGGACCTTCAAATCGGCTTCGGAGACAACGCGCAAAATACTAGCCGTCCAATCGAAGCTTGATACCCGCGATATTATTTCGGCATTGAATTCGACAAAGGCAACGAAGCTTAAGCCTGCTGATCCCAAGACCATGGTCATCAAAGTCCAAATCCCCATCGATAGTTATACCAAGCTACAGCCTCATTCCGAAGGTGATATACTGATATACACCAAGAAGAAGGATTTTGCATGCCTTATCAGACGGTCTGACGATTCGAAAGCGTGGGACGCTCTCCACCAAGCCGTAAAGACCAAAGGCGCCAGCGGCCTAAAAGCGTACTTTTCAGCGACACTCGTTAGCAAAGAGAAACTCGTCATCAAGATTTCCGAAGCCTTGGCTGCGCAGCCGTTCTAGTCGTGCCTTTGTCCAATCCTCACTTGCCCATGTTTCAATTGTATGTGTAGTAGCACAACACCTTCCGATACCTAAACTACTTATACTTCCGATTTTTTAGTTTGCGTTTTGTTCACATTTCGGGTTTGTAATAATATTCTGTACAAATTATAAAATTGTATGAAGTTGTAGCTTTACTTGATTTTGTAGCGTTCACAACAACATTGGGATTCCTTCGATTAAGATTACCCGCTGATTTCAAGTAGTGCTCTATTGCTGTAATTTTTTGTTCCTGCACACAACCCAATAACAGAATTTTATAGAGGTCGATAGAAGACAAGTTCAAGTTCATCCTGTTGTTACGTAATTGGCTCCCTGACTTTGATGCCATCAACTTTTGGTGGGCGTGACGGTGTTGTACAAGCTTGTACAAGTTGTGTCTAAGCCACTCTTGCTATTGCCCATATTCCAACAGTTATATCCACATCTCCTTAGAAGGCTTGCATTGACACTCTATACCCACAACGGGGCTCTTGAATTGTCGGAATTGGTGACGGGCAGGTTCGACAAAGATTTCCAATCCCAGCATAAGCTAGCTCTGGCCAGTTTGCCAGTGGTGGTGGCTACACCAGTCCTGGACTACGAATACCTCTACCGTTGGGTTTGCGTCATCTTTCGCTATATGAAATAGCCGATTTATCATCATGGATGTTCCTTTCCATTCGTCAGGTGCGATGAGCAGAGCTCATTACGCCATTGTAAGGAAGGTAGAGTCGTCTTCGTCAATCCAGTCTGCAGACCAGCACCTCTTTTTGGAAATCAAGTCAATTCAGGATCAGTTTCTATATCCTAAACTCTCACCTGTGAGTTTATCTTCTGTTTGTCCTCGATTCACTCAATAACTCCTTTCTAGGAAAAGTGCAAAGAATATTTGGTTACGCTCCTGTATTGCTCAACATCGGTGACGGCAGGATTTCTTTCGGCGGACGCTTTTGATTTTGCGTTTCACCATGCTATAAATCTGGCGGAAACAGGGAGGAAGGTTGAGGATAAGCGGATAGGTAACTGGACCCTTCCACGCAGTTCTTTTGTGAGTGTTGATGTAGCTTTCCAGGTTATTTATTCTGCGCGGAAGTTATGCCTTTGGATCATGAACTTAGAATAATGCTTATCAACACTCTCCGGAAGGTTAGTGACCTTCAAATGTTTCTTGAATTCGTACTTTCAACAATTCGCACATTGTAGGACCTGGAAAGCGACGATATTCCCCGCATTTGCCTTGCGCTCGACAATCTAATAAACTCCCCCACCGAAGACATAATCCCAGCGGTGCAATCGAGATTACATGATCTCCTCTCGCATGACTAGTGGGTGAAATTGGTACTTTCTCCACTTCGACCCTAAAGCCAAATCTCAATCTTCCTGCACAGTGCTTACGTGCGCCGCCGCACACTCCTTGCTTTTCGAGCGCTATCGAAATACAACACTGCTTTACTCGATCGTATTCACGGGACGGTTTTGAAGAGATTGAAAGATTCCGACGGCTCGGTAGTTCAAGCTGCGCTAGTCCTCTCGAGGACTATGTCAAGTGTACGTATGTGTTAATTACTCATTCAATTGTAATGTGCTAACGAGGAAGGCTCAGAACAGCGCCGTAGTTGCCAAAGTGAATGATATGTTAGTTGCGGAATCCACATATGTCAACAATACAGACCAAGACATCATCTTGAGCATCATGAGAACTCTGCAGTTTCTCAAGTAGGTGGCAGTTGCCAGCTTGTTGTTCAACGATCTGATTTATTTTATTTCAGATTATCAGAAGCCAATATTGCTCTTCTTTTCGATATCCTTCAGGAACATTCCGAGCACAAGAATTCCACACCACGTTCGAAAGCCATCATTCTCGAAATCTTTCTATTATTCGCCCATATCCCGTCAGCTACATTTATGTCTATCCAGAGGTCCAAAAAGGTGTCTGCTATCCGATGCATACGACATTTTCTTGTGTCCCATAATTCAAACGATGTCCATCTTTTCATGGCTTGTCTGAACTGTGTGGATGTCGACGCTTGGGCCGGGACATCGCCTGATAATGCTGCAGCATTGGATAAACTGGAATTTGAAAGAATTATGCAGTTGTTAAATTTTCCGGACCAAGTCCTGCGTAAGATGGTAAGTCTGCTTCAATTCTTTGACTTTATATATGGCCTAATTACTAGCAGACGTTAGGAATCATCAAAAAAGTTGACACGTCAATCCTTGATGGTCATGTAATGACCCTTATGAAGGGGATATCATCGGAAACAGTTGATAACGATGCAAATGGAGCTCTTATGCGTGTGCTGGAAACCAGATTTGTTCAGTACGCAGAAGATGGCGGAGAGTATGCTCGTCAGATCCTAGAACTTCTTCGGCAAGTGGATGACGCCACGATAGAACCCCGCGTTTTGAAAGGGGTCATTGAAGTTGTTTTAACAGATATTCGTACTCCATGTGAGTTTTTTGATTGTGCGTTTCCCTTCCTTTACATACTTATCTTTTTTTCGTAGCAGCTCTCGATTTCCTTTCTTCGTGCGCCACCCACTTCATTACGGTCTTGTCGGAATCAGAAGTGCCCCTAGGCCCCACTGCATTAGTCATTTCCACTGCACTGGCTACGGAGTTTTGCGCCTCAGTGTCCACCTCTCCTCTGCACATCCTGTCAGGGTTAGCTGCCAGACTAAGATCATGTCCGGGTTAGTAGCCACCGTGTTTGATGAGCGAGTCACGCCGCTAATGGACTTTGCATAGCCATTGTTCAAGAACCTTGTATTATCGCAATGCTTCGACTGAGAGCCGAATGCGAGGAAGTGCCTACCGACGCTGTGGAGGCAATAACATCGCTATCACAATCAGCGCGCAAGTCTATTCGCACTGTAGGTGTCTCACTCCTCTTGTCATGTGAAAATATCCTTGCTGAAATATGATTTAGAGATGTTCTGAATTTCTTGAATTTGTTCACAATAAAGAGGGCTTAATGAAGATCATTCGTGAAGCTGACTCGCCATCCGTAAATATCGTGTTCAAACCCTAGATTCCTAATTCCTGCTAAATAAATCATCTAGCTTCCGGGATTTCTTGCGTCTTTGCAAATCCATAAGACTGATTCTGCAAGATCACCTGCGTCGACACCCCGACCAAGTTCTCGTGCTTCCTCTCGTGCTTCTGGGCATGCACCAAATTCACTGCGATATGCTGCATACGCTTCACCAGAAATCATTCCTCCTTTAAGGAACAGGCGTGTTTCTAGCTCGCAGCAAAGTATTTCAAGCTCACCCTCGAAAACTTTATCTGACGTAGATTCTTACCGTGGCTCGACGTCACCGCCAATGACTGCAGGTCATCTTGCTTTAACCGCAGGAATAGAGGAGCTTCGGCTTCGATCGCCTGCCAAGCCTCTGTTAGAATTATCAAGAAGTCCTAAGGCAGAAAGAATAAGGCAAATTAGTGTCGAAGTTGGTTCAGTCGTCAAGTTGATTTTCATGCCAAGCTAATGTCCCTTATCTAGGCTTCTCGGACAGACCTCATTAGTCTTGAATCCCCATTCGAGGAGGATGAGAATATACAGTCACTCGAGTCTTCCCAAGCCATGGAAAGGATCTATAATTTCGAAGAACTTTGGAGCGAATTTAACGCGTCGTGTGATCTACGTGGATGGTGTAATGCCTCAATAGATACAGCGACGAGACGCCTGCAACGCGTAGATCAGTACTATTTGCGCGTTATTTCTGCTGACGTCGCTCCTTATATCGGTGCGTAATTTTTTGATTGTTTTTTTGAGGAATATTCAACTGAGATTTCTTTTCAAGGGGAGCTCAAGATTTTGATGGTTCCAAACGAGGTCAACGCGGCCAATGCCAAGTTGCAGCCGATTGCACTTAGGCTGCGTGAATCCGAGGACGATTCTTGCCTATGGAGATTGCGATGCGCAGATATTGGCATTGGAACGCACATTCAGAGGATTCTAAACGCCTGACCACAAGGTTAGATGTCGGATAGCCGAGCGTGGATCGATATATCAAGAGGCCTATAAGTACCACAAAATTCAAAATTCTGGTCGCTTCCAGTCATCTGTTTGGCTCCGCAATGTTGAATGAATAATATACATATGAAGGAGATGAGGAGAATTGGCTTGATATGTCTGGCGTCGGAGACCCGGAGTGCCTTGAAGTCCGTCCGAGTCGAGGCACGTTGCTGATGACGGGCGTGTGGGCGGGAGTAAGCAGCGAAATAATGCGATTGGCCGGATTGGCGGCGAAGACTGACAGTAGAGGACTGCGTGGGAAGCGATAACCATTACGTAACGAACATAAAATTTGGATGACCGCTAGAGGCGGAGTCCTCCTTTCTCTTTCTTCTTGCCCAACTCCTCTCGCCGAGCGCCCTTTTCACAATCTATGGTTGTATCCCTTCTCAGGTAACTCCTCGCTGTCCCTCTTCGTGGCCCTCGCTGACCGTTTCCTGCAGATTGACACACCAGATTTGCAACATTCTATTTGGACCCCTTGCAAGCCCCCTCGTTGACACGGACAGACCTCCTTAGGGCCCTGGGTGCTAGACAGTCGCTCCACCAACTACTTGAATTCACCATCTCTTCGACCCATGGGATAATTGCATTTCCTTCGGAATCTGGTTGCTACCCCCAGGAATTGCACTCCACAGAAGTTCGCCGCCCACCGCCCCGCCCTATCCATCCAACAGACAACCCAACCGCCCCGCCCACATATTTTCCCATCATGAACGTGCTTAAGAACCCATCCTTCTTCCGCCCCTCCAGCCGCCCGTCCTCCCCTGCCCCGGTGGCAGCTCCATCCCGCCCGGACTCTAGCCAGGGCGCAGGACAGGTCCGTACCTCCAACAAGCTGTCTCTCACGAATTTCATTCGCCAAGCGCCATCGCCTGCTCCGATTCCTGTCGCCAGTCCTACCACCCTCATTCACGATGGGTCATACCTCGAGATGTTGGGTCTGAAACTCAGCGAAGCTGTGTCGAAGGCTCTCGCGCAAACACCCGGGCCGCCTCCTACCAACGACCAAGTCGCTGGAAAGCGCCCGATCCCGCAAGGCCGTGGCGTTACACTCGGCTCCTTGATCGCATCGTAAGAGACACATCTCGATCCACGCCGGCGGCTCGCTGATTTAACTTTAGAGAACTGAAGGCAGCGTCTGACAATCCACACCTCTATCGAGCCGTCTTACGGTCTCTGCAGCGCCCTTTGACGGTGCTGTTAACGAATCTATCCGGGCAACTCCTGCCAACATTGGCATCGCCCGCTTTCAACGTGGCTCCCACCATTGGCAACCAGTTCCCTTTCCCGAACCCAGTTCAGGCCCACGCTCTTTCCGTCGCCAAATTTTGCGAAGAGCTTCTTCAAGTCTTCGATGAACTCGGCCTTGGCAATGAATCTGATGCCCGTGGTGATGGACTCAAGTCCATTCGAGATGGTTTCGTATCGATCATTACGCGTGTAGTCAAGCCCTTCATCACCGCCATGCTTCGAGAACTAGTTCCACTAGTTGAGGCTCTGGAGATTCCAAACACCAATCCTATTGCCAAACCGCCTACTGGAATTAAATCCGTAGTCGTATACCATCCCTCGATCGTGGCCCTCCAAACGCTCATGCCTATCTACGCACGCGCTTTGACGACTTCCACGACTTCGGTGCTATCCCACGCTCCACTCGCCAGCCTTCTTATTTCAGTCCTTTGGAAGGCTATGATAGCTTTATCGCACCGCGTGGACGTAAAGCCTTCGCCTACTCTAGCTGCGGAGAATTCTCCTCCGTTAGGTGTCAGGAAACGCCGTGGAACGCCGCCGTCGACCACTCCTCCGTTGACGCCGCCTGCCGGACGGTTCATGATCAAGTTACCTCCCTCACGTCCACCTTCACCACCTCCTACAGTCACCTATGCGACCGCGGCGGCGGATTGCAAGGCTCTATATGACCTTTTGGTGTCCCTTCCGCGGCCAAGTGCTGAGCATGCATCTACCAGACTTGCACGCGAAGCCGTTGATGAGGCTTTCGAGGGGCTCAGGACCCTCCCAGCACTGTTAGACGTAGTCAAGGACAAGACCGGCTTGTTGGAAGACGCCTCTGCTGCTCGACGCCTTTCGCTCCTCACCACCGAAATCCCAACCTTGATCGCCTTGCCGATTGTCTTGCATACATTCGGCGGTCCCGGCGCCTCTTCGGTTGCGTCTATGCTCGGCATAGGCGAAGAGGAGTACAGGAAGGGCTGCCTGAGTGGATTCAGCCGCGCAGAAGAGTGTACATTCCCGATTGCACAACGGATAGTTGATGTACTGCAACTCGACGCCACCGCTAATAAGATTGTCATTCAATGGCTAGAGATGGAGCTGGCTGAGACCGAGGATTCCTTTTCGTACTGAAGGTCTGTTTTTCTCTCTTTATTACAAATATCATATGTTTTCTCTGCTATCGTTCTTCACGCTTCCGTGTTTTACTTTCCAAGACTGCGCTTCAGGTCAAAACTTTTTCCTCCCGCGAATCCGCTTTCAACAACGGACAATGGGGCTCCTGATCTATTTCATATTTTAGAAATGCAGACGGGATCACACTTTAGAAGTAGTCATCTCTCGCCTTTGCTGTATCGAGTTTTGGATTTTTTTTTTTTGGCTTAGCTGGTACAACTTTGGCTTTTTAACGTTTCATTTATTGAGCATATCTATGCTGTACTACGACTCTGAGGTGTGTCACCAATAAAAATTGTTTGTTCAACCATGGTTCTAGGTCTTGTAACGCTCCCTTTCGCAACAATTGGGTATTTCTTGTATAGATATGACTCTTGAGCTTGGGGGCGTTGGGGAAGATTTAATCTTGTGCTGCCTGGCAAACTAGAAATGGGAACACAAACCTTCAACATCAGCATTCACGTGTTCAACGTTCAGCATTACCTAGCATTACTCAGGGTTAGGAACTACGCCCTAACGTTATAACTGGGTTGTCTACATATTCAATGCCCTACCAGTGCCTGGCGTCCAAGCAAGCTTCAAGCCCGCAATGATCTCCTTGAAAAAAAACAACTCGCGAACTTGGAAAGGAAGCGCCCAGCCATGTGCTCAAGTATCTGAGGGTCGCTTGCAAAGTGTATGTAGCACATATACCTTTCGTGGGCATTCTCGTGGATATGGCCTTTGACGGAATCGACGACGCCGTGGACAGTCATGCGCAGGCAGCCAACGCCTGTCAGCATGTCCTCGCGGTTGCTTCGGGCAATGGTGATGCTCCAACTTTGAAGAATGTGCTCGAAATCGTGTCCATCGCAAAGCAGTTAGGGCAGGAATTGGGAGCACTCGGCGTCAAAGCAGTGGGGCAGCCTTTGGCGCAAAATCTGGATTTGGAAAACAAGTCTGCACACCTGGTGGCAGCTTCTACGGCCGCCTTTGATGTGGTGAAAGCTAAGAGCGTTGAACTTTCTCATACTTTAGCAGGAGCAACCGAGCAGGTAAAGTAATCATACCCTCGTTGACAATAGATATTGAGAAAAACTCAATTCGAACAGGCTAAAAACTTTGTTAAACGCTCGGATGTCCCAGATAAAATAGTGCAAAAGGTAATGCAATCCATTCTACATTGAAAATTACCTCGAGTCTCAATAGTCCCAACCTGAGGCAAAACTATAATTTTTCCAAAATTCGAGAAATGGAGGTGTAAATTCGAGCATTGCCTGAATTCGTCTCAGAAGGTAAGCAACACATACGTTCTTATATTTTATCGATTTATTATTTAAATCCAATTCCAAGTTTGAGCATGTCACTGTTTAGAGATACCAACTGGTTTCTGAACATGTTAGAACTCGTTTTCCGCGATGTTCAATGACAGGTTGCACTTGCCCACAAACAAGCGCCCACTAAAACCCTCCTTTAATGTTAACTTGCCTATACTCTCAGTGCTGTATAAATTGCGAAAAAATATATGTAATATGTATGTAACCTTTTTCTGAACTTTGTTGTAGATAAGTAGACATTATCGGGACTAGCAATTTATCAGTCAAGCGTTTTGCAGTTCCGAGAAGATGAGAAGACGTTTTAAATTGTCTTACTAATAACAAAAATTATTTGTTTTGGAAAGATGTAAGTGCACCATTCCCTTTCCCCTTCAGCAAGAATTACTATGCAAGGAATCCGGCCCAAATCCAGCCAGTACTTAGTACTTAGTACTTACACCCTGGTGTACAAGATTAGCGTCGCTAAAAATAACTCGAGCCTTGTTTGCTTATGTTGTCGTTCTGCCGTGCGGAATCGTCATGCCCTCGGCGGTTATTGCGATATCGTTCGCGCTATGCTTGAATCACCCTCTCCTTTACCGAAAAAATGCTGAACCGCTTGTCTGGACTGAATGGACGACTGCCTCCTGCTCGACTTCTCGTACGGACGTTCACTCAAACGCCTCCTGTCCGTCGTTTTCACGTTGGAAAATTTCTCCTTATTGGTGCGGCAGCTGGTACCGTCGGCGGAGGACTGATAGTTGGAGCTGGTACCTCTTTTTGTCATTTCCCGCTCTCTTGCTAAGCTAAACATATGAAAGGCTATGCTTGGTATCGTTATTCTGGTCTCCACCACTTCGTTGAACGGTTCAAACCCGCAGCGTTGTTCTTGGCCAAAACAAGGAGTGAACTTGGGGCAGAAGCCCCAACCCATGTGCTAAGGCATTTCAGAGCCGCCTGCAAAGCGTATCTAGCACACCTGCCAGGAGCTGGCTTCCTAGTGGATAGGGCGTTTGACAGCATCGATGACGCCGTGGACGCGCATGCGCAGGAAGCCAACGCCATCATTGCGACGGCGTGCCACAAAGTCTCTATGATCGTTGCGCGAAAACGTGATGCTCCCGATGGGAACAGTGCTGTCGAAATTATGTCCATCGCTAGACAATTAGCGAAGGATTTGGGGGCGCTTGGTGTCAAAGCAGGCCAGCCTCTGGCCAGAACCTAGATCTAGAAAACAGTCTGCACAGTTGAAGGCAGCCTCTACGGCCGCCTTCGATATGGCAAAATCTAAGAGCGCTGAGGTGTCGCAAAAACTAGCAGGAGCAACCGAGAAGGTAAATCGCCCTATTCTACACCTTGTTGACATTACTATCAAGACATAACTCTATCTAACTTTGAAACAGGCTAAGGATATTGTGCAGAATTCGAATGCCTCCGAAACGATAGTAGAGAAGGTAAAGCAACCTGTTCAAAACTTCGCAATTTGCTTATTGTAACCTCAACATTCTAGGCAAAATCTCTGTTTACAAGATCCGAAAAATGATAGACGAGTATTAGCTACATATACGAACAACGCAACACCATGGCTTAGCTCCAGGATCGCTGGAAATTTTGGATTGAAAGTCCATGTGTAAATGGGCCAGGCCGTCTTGCATGAAACAGGCCGAAAATGTACTCTATACGATTATTTTCTTGGTCCCCATAGCCTTCCTGTCTTGTGGATCCGAGGGGTGCTATAATTTTTATGATGTACAGATGCTTCTTATCTAATCGAATTCAACGATGTATTTTGATGTCACAACACTAACCTGGCACATTATCATGTTAAAAAAGCATGAATAGCATCATACATTTCACTTAGATGCAGACTAACTGTATTTTCGGTCTGAACAAGCCCACTTTGATATTCGCTGGAATGCTCCATGAGTCTGATTGTCTACAAACTTGGTGCCTATGAGCCTGAATTTTATTGCTTCGACGTGCGAATGTCCTATCGCAATAGATAAGAGCGAGTAAACACATTATATGCCACTGCATTTATGATCGCCAACCTTTCTGTTCGCAGTATCAGGTTCAAATTTTAGCAGACAGCGATTGATAATATACATACTGCAGTCTATTGATAATAAAAGTCCTATCTAGATGAACCGCTACCATTCGCCCATACCCTTCCAGATAAACCCAACGTACCGCCACGGCGACATATTTCTTCGAGTTCCACAGGTTTAAGTCATACCCCATAGCTCCCTGAACATCGACCGAGATACCCCGGGGCTTACTTTCGTCATGGGTAACAGTGATCTCTATCAGGCCAGACATCGGCGTACGCGCTGGGGAGGTCATCACGATCTTGGGCCCGGATGCTGGCGCCGCGAACTCAAATAGGTTATCGGTCGCGTTGCCCGACGGGAGGGAGACGTTGACCGGGATCTTGCGAGGGACAAATGTGCCGGATAATAAGGCGTGGAGCTCCTCTTCTGTGGCTGCTGTTTCGTCGTCCGGGGGTACGTCTTCTTCCTCCGATTTGAGACCTTCAGGTGTCCAATGTGAGCCAAGGAGAATTTCGTTTAACCAGCATTGCTCTCTAACAACCTTGAGAAACAGTTGTCAGGAGAAAATGGTCTCTGAAGGACTATTCACCTCTAATATCCCCCAAATCTCCTTGATGCTGTGGACGGGTATTCGCTCAAGTGTGAACCCAGGTTCTTCCGGAGCTGTTAGGCGAAGTTGAAGGGGCGGATGTAAGGAGTTTGGCGATCGCTGATGAGTAATGTATCAGGGGTCGTGTATTAGATATAGCGGAGAGAGAAACATACATATAGGGCAGTGTACCGTTCTGGTGATGCCGTATTTCCAGGGTTCAGCTGTGATAAAATGAATACACCCATCGGAAATTTCCAAATAAACATACCAGATGATCAACCCAACTTCCAGTACCAAAGGACATCATATCAGTTACTACTCCACCTATGCCATCTCCACCTAGAGGATTGACAACCAGTTCGATGGATTTCATCCTCGATTGGCTCATTATAACACCCGGACGTTTTCCACCAGCAGTGAAGTCAAGCACCCAGGAAAATGGAGGCGATGAATTCTCCTCCATTCCAAAGCCGTCTAGTTGCGGGAACGAATGGTCGAGATCGGCAGCCGAAGGGACGAGAGGGAAAGTGGGCCTCGCAGTGACGTTAGGCATAGACATGGATGGGGGATATAAGTGAGCCTCGGAGAGTTTTTCCAGCGATAGGGTAGCGATAGTGACTCCAGTCGTTAAAGTAGGCAGCCGAGCTTTGAGTTCAGATAGAGAAACATCAATGGCAGGTTCATCGTCGGTGACCATTTGTTCCGTTTTCGGATTGCGTAGCAGAGAGAGGTAGACCATTGGGGAGATATATGTCAAGAAAGATATAGAAGGTGATATAAGATATGGCAGAGGCAGCGAATGGCATCGAATCAAAAAGATATCAAGAGGGGCCTTTCGTAGAGAAAGTGATCTGAAAAATTATATTCAATATTTAATAATGCGCAAGATATGAGATGCTTACGATGCGACGACCTTTGCTTCACTTTTCGCGAGTCCATTTAGAACGGGCCATAGTTCGTCGATGTCAGTAAACCATCGGATGCCTCCATCGTCCTTGCGGCTTGCCAGCCATCTAGGAGTACTAGATACCGTAGGTGATCAAGCATGTCTCTGCGAAGCCTAGCTGCATATTGAGGATCTCGGACTTCGTCATCTTTCTGCATTTCATTGCAGTATTTTTCGATTCCGTCCTTCAGAAACGCGTCAAGCAAGGTAGATGTGCTGTGATTTGAGTTTGCAGAATGTGAGTTAGGTGCGAGTAGGGCGTTGGCTGTCTTGACGTTGGCAACTTTCAACATCGGCTTTAGAGGGTCCTCATGAGAAATGGTGAAATCGACGTCGATGACCAGACTCTTTCCTCCCAAGACGACAGTCGAGCTCCCTTCCCGGCTTTCATCTTTGAATGTCTCCATTCCAACAGAGGTTCCCCAGTTCTTTACTTGGTCGACGCACCATTCCGGGACGGACGTTGCGAGTAAAGGGATGTTCTCGCCATAGCTCACCCCAGAGCGTTTGATAGCACGTCAATAAGGTGATGTAGATTCTTCGAGGACTACGTTTGAAATGTATTGTAAACCTTACAGTTCGCTTAGATGTGAGAGAACTGACAGATTGGCTTGCATGTTCAATGTTGGTGTGCTGGCGCATGAGGGAGATCAACTTAGGGTTTGTCCATTGCATGGATGTGTCGTATGTGTGCAATGAATGTGAAAGTTGTTCAGTCGTGTTAATTAGGTCTTGCAGGAGACCGCATGAATCTGGAGCCGCCATAGCGAATGGATGTACGGCGTGCTGGGGAAATACATCGTGTTTTACGAAGTTTTCCAAGGATGAAAGAAGAGTTTGAACGGGAGGTTCTGATTGCATGAAGAATACAGTCGCAGCATCCCGCCGCGTCCAAAACGGTCTGTTTCAAATGCTGACTAAGCAGATAAAATCTAATACTTTGCCAAATCGTATGCTAAGCTCATGCCATCATCATCTCGAGAAATGAACAACTTATTCAAAGCAATAACATCAAGCACAAAGCGCGGATTGAATGAAGCGCCCATATATTAGGCGACGTTAGTCACCGACGCCCCGATCAGCTTCACAACAACTCTCTCTCGCAACTCTTTCGAAGGTCGGACAGCTGGACCTACAATTATGTTTTATATGTAGCTTTGAAAATGAAACCTATTTGGACTGGCAATACCGGTTCAGTTCAGACGCGCTTACAGGTTGGCCTAGGTCAGCCACACCGTTTGTAATGCATCTTGGACTGGGTTTTTTCTCCTGTCCTATTATCTTGGGTTGTCGACAGACCGCTATCGAAATTTTGTAACGTCGCATGCTATGTCGCTTCGATTTAGAGTGTTCCGACAAGCACTGTGTGGTGAGTACCTATTCTTCCAGCACATCAGAAAGCCGTTGCTGACCGCTTGCCTAGTTCTACTCTTCGTATTGGCAGGATCTTCGCTCTGCTTCGCAATCTATCTCTCCAAGTTCTTTTCCCGCCAAGGAATAGTTTGGATGCTAATATCAGTGGAAGTATCCAGCTGCATTCGGTCATCATGGTCGTCAGTGAGCTCATCTTTCTGTATTCGCTATCTCATGCTGACTCTTCAAAAGAACGCTACGAAAGCCTCTGTTCTCTTCACCCCAATCAGTAGCTTCTGAAGCTGTGGGGCTTTTTGTTCTTTTTCCCTTCCAATTGAGTAAGTCCGTCGCTCTTTAAATGTGGTGTACATACACTAACTACCATGCAAAGTTGTTGCTCTTCTGCTTTCTTCGATTAAACCAAGGCTGAACATGCCCATTGGGGCATTTGTGACCTTGAGACTGCTAGTCGTCTCTGGTGCACTCATTCGTACGTCCTTACTCAATGCACTAAGAAGTATTTGCTTATTATCCCACCCGAGCAGACATGGTCTATACCCTAGGTCTTCTAACAATCGCGATGTTGACGGTCCCTGCTTTCGACGCGGATGTATGGCTACGTGACCTAGATTCCTCACCTTCGCCTTTTCCCGTCGCCATAATATTCGGATATGCCTTTCCCTACATAGCGCGGCTCTTCGATGCTACTCGTCCATTCGTACGCGAACCAACGCCCTTAGTGGATCCACCTACCCCATGTCTACCAACCTGTCCTCTAAACTGCAGTGCCCATGGTGGCAGACGTGGGGTGGCTCAGAAGCTAGTTGAACCGAGCACAGAAGGGGGAGCAGCTCATAACAACGACACTTCACGAACGCAAGAGATAAAGCAGCAGTCGGTTCTTCCCCATACACTCATCCGGATCCCTAATGCTGCTGAACGGCGAAATTCTATATATGTTGACCTCAACCTTACGATTTAATCACCTAATTCTCTCTCTACTTTGCTGCACACCTGTGATGACCGCATTGCTTGTATATATCCAGTCGTTAATTAAGGGATAGGGGCGACGCGTGACAGAAAGACGCGAATGATAACTGCGTGACAGGCGCGTAGCGCGTTCTGCTTTGTCAGCGATGACTTTGGATTGTTTGGGAACGTCGTGTGGATTGGCGAAGCGTCCGAAACTCAACACGCCTTTTCAACCAAGAGTTCTGCGTCCTCACACAGGCCAGTCTCCAGCTCGCTCTCTCACTCTGGATTCTTCTTCTCTCTTTTGCCATGACGGTTGAAAAGAAGACCTCTTTGCGCGTCCTCTACACCATCAACAGCTCGCCCCAGTACATCCTTGCACGCTCGCATACTCGTGTTCCAGTATCCCTGATACCTTCCAACGATAATCAGAACGATAACGCCCCTTCAGACAAGTCTCAGGCATCGAATCCTCTTTATGCCAATGTATTGCTCAAAACCTGTCTCGACACAATTTGTCGGTCGAGTCCTGAGCTTACACATGACAGCACACGCGATTTTTCTCTCTATGTTCTTGACCCTCTGGAATCCAACTCAGCTCCGGCACCAGTCCACATTAACAATGCGAATGGAGAATCGTCGTCGAAGTGCAATACTCGGGTAGTGGACCAACCTCGTGGGGTAGCGGTAGGACTCGGGCTCATGTCGTGGGCATTGACCGCTGATGACAGTGATGCTATGACCGTTGTTGGTACGCTGGTCAAACAGTCGAATGGTCAGGAAGCATTGGAAGTTATATTCGCTCTTCGTGAGGTATGTAGAGTTATTTCAAATTGATGTCATTTAACCCTTTGGTGTTCCAGACAATGGCGATGAAAAGGCCGGCATGGAGTATGCCACCCCCCTCTCTACCATCCAGTTCTCAAGGAAGTTCAGTGAACCCTATGACTGATAATGCATCGAGCCAACAAGACTCAAAACCACTAGTATGGTATTCCAACCAAGTGCGTTTTCCATTTGCCCATTACGAGTCTAGCCCGACAATCCTCTTATCCACGCATTCAACAGTCGCTACCTTCATCCTCTTCGGGACCCTCATCTACAATTGACCTAACAAGAGAGACACTGGCTTCAATCCAAATGCGAGCGAAGGCCAAAATTAAGCCTCCGAAACCTGTTAGGCAGTCAACCGTCCCTGTCACCGAGTCTGACAAGCTGATGAATGCCGACACGTTTATTGGACCTATGAAAAAGAAGGGTAGACCCAAGACCACCAACGTTGATGGGAAATCAGCTGCTACGAGTGGAAGTGCTGTCGGCTCAAGTTCAGGTTCTGTAAGCAGCCCGCAGGAAGTTATTGTAATAGATGGTTCGGACAGCGACGGATGTCTGCCGACGCCGACGACCAATTCATTTCAGATTCCAACGACGAAAGCGCCAACACCTAGATCTGGGGTCCAGGACCTGACTAAAAAGAAGAAACCCAGTTACTCTCAATATCCCACAACCCCCGCTTTTACCAAGGAACCTCTGGTGAGACGACGCGTCTCTGACGCACCTAGTAATCCTGCGCCTCCGCCATCAAAGTCGAACCTCAAGAAGAACCTAGTCTATGGATATCCTAGCATATTTTTCCGCTGCTCGTCGCCTGAATCGACCGCCCAGAATGCCGCAATTCTCTCTGCCCTCTGTACGATCGATTCCAAAACTCCTCAAAGTGATTCCCAACAAAGCGTCCCTGCCAATCCTGCTTTGGTGTCTGCTCTGAAACAGCTTTTGTCCATGTATGCTAATGAAGCGTCTGCAAAGTCTCAATCAACCCCTCTTACTCCGCCGTCTTCGTCACAACCTCAAGAACATCACATCCTCGCCTTTCTTCGTCTAATCGCAAGACGATGTCGTTATTGTTGATAAAGAAAATGTCAATCCTGTAGTCTCACGGAAACCCAGCGGCAAAGACGTCCAATCTCTCAAAAGCTCAGATTCCCGTCAACCGGCTGCCACCCCTCAGTGAATGCCACTGCAGGTCCAAGTTCGCATACGGAGAGAACGGTGCAAAGTTTAGGACCCAGCGCGCGCTTGAATGAAATTCAAGGCAGTCGGACTCACTAAAGGAGTCTGTTCTTGCTTCCGGAAGTGACAAAGTTGTGCGGAAACGTACTCTGAGTGACTTATGGACGAGAAAGAGTTTGGCAAGAATAAAGGCAAAGGAAAGGAAAGGGAGAGAGACCGAGTAGAGAAACGCGATGGTCATCGCATACGAGTTCCCAACGCCCATCAAAACCACCAGCTCATGATCATTGAGGCATTATCCAAGACTTCTTGCTTCTGCGCAACCACGTACCGAACAACCTTCGAATTACTATCGAACACCGCTAGAATCAATGACGTCTCCTGCCCGACCTCAACGAGAAGAAAATGGTGATCTATTACGACAGCAGCAACAGGATCTGGAAGCTCTGCGTCTCAACCCCCAAGTAGGTCGGCATCTCCCAAACAAAGAATATCTGCCTCGTCACCTGTTCGGGACCGCATCAGGAACGCAAGAAATATGTGGTCCCGGCGTGGGCCCGAACGAGCACCTCTACTCAGCCGCGACTGTCCGAAGAAGCCCAGAGAGCCCTGGAGGAGCTTGAGGAGAAGAAGAAACAAGAGAGAGCAGCCGCGCGGAGACGGTTGCCGTCCATGCAAGCTAGATCAAAGAGCAAGGGCGCACTAGGTCTTCATCCTCGTCTAATAGCAATCAGGAAAATCAATCTGCACCACTGAAGAAACCTGAACCTGTACGAGCGCCTATCGTCAGCAGCGACGGGCCCATGATCGCCGCCAGCAACGTCACTTTCCCCTTCATGTCAGCACGATCATCTTCACCTCCACCAAATCCTGTTGGCCTTCCGCAAACTCCAAAAACACCGACGAGAGAGCGATATCACATGCGGCGTACTCCTGGGCAAGAAAACGATTCGTTGTTTACGCCAATCCTGCGAAGTGGCAGCCTTTTTGGCAGCGCCAGTTCGCGTCTTTGAAGACACCTCTACCGGGCGTGTTGACCTCACCTCTAGGAAATCGCAAGAAGGCAAAGCTCTCGCCGTCGCGATCACTTCTTACTGGAAAACTTTTTTCTACACCCAGCTCCTGGAAACATGGATCATCGTTCCCTTCTTCGGAAGATTCCAAGCTTTCAGATGAGGAAATACCTCAGTCTCTCGAGCAAGAACTAGAGGAAGCCATGGAGGACCTTGACTGTCCGCCTAGCTCTTTACCTTTTGCCAGCAGCGACATCGATGTTGACGAAGCGCACACCTCTGCAGACATTGATACGACCATAGGTGAAGATGTCGAAACCAGTCCGTCAAGCAGCACTGGCAAGGACTCCCACCGTCATCTCCTCCCGCGCCTTCCAGTCCGATGCTCTTACCTGAAGCAGCAGACGACGATGGATGGACGAACTGCCAGTCGCCACCTCGGACAGCGAGACAGACATGGATATGACGCCCAGCGACAGCGATGCAACCGCCGACAGTCCCGCCGATTTCAATGAGCAGCTCGCAGATGCATTCGCCAACGATAGCTTTCCTTCATTTGACCCTACGGCGGACTCGGAGCCAAATTCATCGAATATGATGGATATCTTTGATCAGTTCACGCACCTTAACTCAGAACCAGGTACTGACGAAACCTTCCCGTCGATGGGGGACTCTGTTGAATCAGATATTGAGTCCATATTCCAAAATGGCCTAGATGGAATCGACTTTACAGAGTTTTGGGAAACCTTCAAGCCTCTGGTGAATAACAATGCTCAAGTCGCGTCGCACGAGGACGGCAACGGCGAGGGCAATGGCGTCTTCGACACGAGTAAAGGGGAAGCGAATTTATCGCAATTCAACGAAATTGACCACGTCAAGTTGGCCGACGAGATGCAAGCACTGCTGAGTGGGTGTTTGATGTAGCTGAAAACCGCTTTGATGATTCTTTTTGCATCGTAAGTAAAGAATTATGCCTTCATATCGCTTTCGATGAGTTCTAAATTATTTTTATCAGGCGCTATCTTTGCATTACTTATGCTATCTTTTCGTTTTCGTTTCAATCTCGCACATTTACAACATTTTACAGCATCCAGAGACATTGCATCCATATCATCTCATCCACTTGTATTCATACACTCGCGCTACATTTCCTGACACCCTTTCATAACGAAACGACGACCGATCGGCAATTCCCTCCTCACTCGAAGTGGACGGAATCACACGCATTTATTTATTTGACGTTAAGCTTCCTCCAAAGGGGTGCAAATTCATAGACTCTTTCTGACATACCATTTCTTCCATCTCAGTTCATACATACGCGAATTACATCCACACAGTAAATTAAGTCAATGCGATCCAAAATCCCATGTCTTGTCCGGTTTTGAACTATCTCGGTGGAAGTTTTTTGCAGCAGCCACCGCGTGGAAAGGAATACGAGGAATCTCCTTGCCTGGAGGACCGAAAGACACATGAAGATCGTGCACTTCGCCAGTACCCTCATCGTAAACAAGGCCATGTACGAAGACGTCAATATGGTCCTTATCCGTCTTGGCATGTCGAGAGTGGGCTTGTTTTAAGACGCTGTTTCGGCGGAGCTCTTTTACGCTTTTCTTGACGTTTTCTTCTACTAGAGCGCGGAACCCAGCTATAATGTCGAGTAAGCACCAAAGCCGTTTACCAAGGAGATGACTACACACGATCATTAGCGGGAGGAGCGGTCTTGATACCGTCTGGAAGTCCTCTGCGAGGCATGCGAGAGTCGCGCAGTATTACAATCTCCCTCCTACCATGAAGGTGAATCAGAGATTTACATGGATTTTGTGTAGAAAGCTTACCTTCTCGTTCTGGCATACAGGTCCGAGATGGGCTTGATCCAAGACTTGATCTGACGGCTGGCTTGATTTGACTCCCGCGTAATAGCCATCTCGACGCCTTTGCATCCGTAGTGACCCAGGACGAAGATATGTTGGACATGTCCAGATTCTATGGCATATCCAATGGCGGCGTCTCTGCAAGTTAATTGTGAGCAAAAGGCCAATTGACTCGCACTGTAAATTATACATACGAGCTTGGATCGTTCGAAGAGTATTGATTTCCAATATTGTTATGCGACATGACAGATCCAGCTGGGGCATTGAAAATAGTGGCAGGACTCATTCTGTGGATGGAAACCAGTCAATCAACGCAGAAATTATATCTAAGAACTCCTACGTACCTGTTGTCCGAACATCCTAGAAACATGAACGAAGGGTCTTTGGTACGGTCAGAATTAGCTCTGAGGGTTATTTTCTGATTTACATACTCTCGTCGATGGTGTTTGCAGCTTGCAACCGCGCAGTCTTCCGGAATTGGTTGTTTCCGGTGTAGAGATCCTGTAATGTGCGCGATGTTCTCCCAGTGGAATTAGAAGCGTGGTCGAGAACAGTTTGGGCATCCCGAGTATCTAAGTGAGGTCCTGCAGTCTTCGTCGGAATGTTATGCGCAGCAGTAAGATGTAGCGCCAAAGGATGACCAGAAATCGAGTCGATAGATATGAAGAGCGTAAGCATGAGAATCGTGAAGAATTGGGAAATAAACATGATATAATCGTTAGTATGGGGTTGTAAAGTGGCACCAGGCCAATATAGAGTGAGCGAGCCAGCGCCTACAGATGTTGTGCAGTCCAAGCTGTGAAATGAACATCGGGCTGTGGGGTAAGCAGGTACGCACTGCCACTTCGTGACGCCAGCGTCGAGGTCCGAATGGGGTAAATACTGTACCTGGGTCCGGATGCGTTTATTAAAAGCAAATCAAAACACACACCAATATCACACCAAAACCTCAGTGGGGGTAAAAGGAGGATAAAGGAGTACTAGGAGTAAGCACACCAGATCATAGTACAAGGAAATGGATAATGGTATTATTTTACCAAATCTAAACATGCACTGACATCAAACTTACAGTCAATTTATAGTGCTACATAATATTGAAGTGTTCAAAATCGGATACTTGATTCTGTCAAAACGAAATTGCAGCGCGCAACTAGGGATCAGCTATTCGGGGCGTACGATACTGAGCTACGACAGCATATCACGCTATGTACTGAAATATATATAATGGGAACAACTATTGACGTGACTGGGAATCACAATCAAGTTGCGTAAGAAGGACGGATCACAGAACACTCCACGGTAGAGGGGAGGCGGTTGACATCATTTGCGAGCTCCCAAATTATATAGAAAAAATCAAGATCACGAAATATGTGAAGCCTAAAACCAGGACGCGAGCCAAACGGAGCGCGTCCTGATCCTTGGCTAATAACACTCCCATATCATAAGACAAGATATATTCGACAACCCTATATATTGCCCTGATAAAGAGCATCGGGGAAACAAATTTGGCAACCTGCCCGAGCATAGCCTAAAAGCCGTCAGATACTTGCGTTTTGCTGATACGAAAAAACTTACTGCATCAGCCTTAGAGCTTGTCTTGAATTTCATCCACGTCCAAACAGATGATATGGCGATGTTGACTACCAATGCAAACAAAAGTCCTAGCTCTGCACGTTGGATCGCAAGGAGTTGATAATATGCTTTGACAACATCCACCGACGAGTTTGAAGAGTACACCGATCGAAGGAACCCATTGACCATGATCACGGCTAAAAACGCGACAAGGACCAGTCCATCAACGATGGCTTTGTATGTATACAGGTGTAATTCTGGCGAATCGCGACCAAATCCAATGCGTTGACGGTGGTAAATAAGGGCGATCATCGCGAAACAGATAAAGAAGTCGGAAAGCTCGTCAACGATCGTTCGTCCAGCCAAAAACGCGTCGGTAACCGGCTTCAGTTCGAAATCATTGAGAGTGTATACGACCCAAACGGTTGAAAGGATATAGTACGCGAGTGCGGAGGACGCAGCGAGGAAAACGATGCACGCGTGAATGCTTCCAGTACTAAAGTCCAGACCTTCCTCAGCTGGTTTATTGCGCCGGCCAATGTTACGAAGGGCAGTAATGGCCTTGAGAAGCGCAGAAAATCCTTGTAAGAGTGTGAGCAGTCCGAAGATGATGTAGAACACGAAAGTTGCGGAATGGATTGGTGTAAAAATCAACTGAAAAGCCTTTTTCGTATTATGAGTCGGAATACGTGCTTGACCAAGCGTGATGAGGGCGGTTAAAAAGATAAAGAGTGTGAGGTGAGAGCGAGTGTGGGGAATCTTCATATTGGATCGTCCAGCGGTGAGTTGGCGGGGAGAAAAAGAGAATAGACGATTATTAGCTATACGACTTCCAGGCGCTTATAAAATGTCGAGTTGACGCCAAGAAATCATAGAGTTCATCCTAACTTCCTTGCTCACCGGAACCTTGGCAGGGAAACCTCAAGCATATTGGTTATGTTGAACGATTATTTAGTACTCGCGACGCGGCATAAAACGGAGTTCATGTCATGCAGAGCCCAGATCCACGCGAATGCCAAGACATGGTGAGATACTGGCTGATTAGTAGTGTGAGCGCTTGTGGGAGTCACAATCGCTAGCCTGAGGTTGACTCGGATTCAATTCGGATTGAAGTCATTTCCAAGTCATTTCAGGAGATACTAAAGTGGTGACTTTTTGGTGAATTCGTTCGTCATTCTTGAATCTTACTTATATCAGAAAGTGCTGTGAATCAGGTTGAATTTTAAAAAGGAAAATATGAAGAAGATTTACGGACATTACACTGGCATCAGCAGCTTGAACAAGAACCAAATCATAAGCGCGGTCTCCTAGCTTCTTGAGGACTCGCAGTCGGGCAGAAAGACTTTCTTTTTCAGGGGCCAGTATGCCTGGCTCCAGCTGTCTACAGCGTGGCAACATCCCTATGTTGCAATCTATTCAAAATTCATTGATTCAGCACAATCAGCGTTCACCGTCCGCAACGTAGAAAAGAGCGAGAAAAAAAAGAACCCGGACTTCAAGCATATGATACGAAGAGCTCGTGAGAGTACAATTCAGAGACGCAGCGGTGTGAGCAAGTATGTCAAGCATTACATAATCGCGATCATCAGGAGTATCCCTTGAGCGCTGACCTCGACCTGCACATAGCAGTGAATCTCGAACACCCTTAGATGTACCACTCAGACATGCTCAGCGAGAAGGCTAAAGGCAAACAACGAGCAATCGACCCATTCCTTGATGTGTCCGCCACCCACAGCGCTGCAGCCGCCGCCGCACCTGCCCCAGAGGAAACCTCGCGCGAGCTCGTCGTACGCTTCACCGAAGGCGCGCCTGATTTAACTATCACCGTCCACAAGAGGGACTCGGTGCGGGATGTGAAGAAACATGTGCGTGTCCTGCCTCTCAACTTGCACCCGCTCGCTCATACAATGATGGCCTCGTGTCCAGATCCGCGATGCACGTCCAGAGCTGCACAATCGACGGCTACGGTTGATCCACTCCGGCAGACTACTCACTGACGGAACATTTCTTTTCTCCTGGTTGACCGTGCTAGAAGAACGCCAGCAGCGCGCGAACGCGCCTGATGCAGAAACACCGAGTACGGCGACTGCTGCGCCTACCGCGCCAGCGAAGGCCAGCAACACGACATGGATACACTGCTCGGTAGGGCCTGCTATGGACCCGAGCGAATTAGAAGATGATAATGCCGTACAGGTGAGTTGAACTTATGTCTTTGTTATATTCAGCGTTGTAACATCACCGCTTCGCTTTAGACCGCTCAGCTACAACCTGCGCGTGGATTTGATAGGCTAGCATCTGTTGGGTTCTCCCCTGAGGACATTGAGAACTTCCGAAGGCAGTTTCACAGCCAATCTTCCGCGAATTATCTTGATGTTGACTTCGAAACAGAGGAAGAATGTGCGTGTCAATATCAATTTTTATATTTACATAAATTAATCACACTCCTCCCCTTCTTAACTCCATGTTTCCTTGTGAAAAGACGATGAACATGCACGCGCCCTAGAAGAACAATGGATAGACAACATCGACAACGCAGGGTCCGCCACGCTCTCCCAGTCCTCGTCCGCGAACTCGACGATCCTGCAAGGCGTCCTCCTTGGCTTCTTCTTCCCGTTCCTCCCTTTCTTCTTCCTACGGGGGCCCAAGCCTGCAGTGTTCTGGTCGGATGACAGCGAGTTGGAATCTACATCTAACGTAATTTTCTCGTGAGTGTCCTGCTGCCACATATTTCCATGTGATGGACGCATGAGGGTGGAAACGATGTACTGACGTGTTCTATTTTATCTATATCAGGCGGCGCATGTCGATGGGAATCATTGTGGGCTTTCTCGTGAACATCCTATTTGGCTTGTGGCGCTTTCTGCTTGACTCGACATAACACATACCATACGTCCTTCATCCTTATCTATTATTATTCGGTCTGCACAGATCTCTTATACCTACCTATCCACCCCGCTTTCGTAGCTCTTTTTTGTTATCGTACTACTCCGTAACCTAATCATCGCTTAGGAGTTTCATTTTCGCATCTTTCAGGCTCAATTATATACCCAATCTGTGATTCATGGTTTACGACATTGGTTCAGTGGGGAGGTTGTAATACATAATTATATCTTGAAAACCAGGCAGAGATGGATAAAGACAATATAAAGCAGTGAGAAAAATAATGACAAAAAGCAAACCAGACAGCTGCAGCATGAATCAGTCGAACGACTGGGCGCTTAAATTAGACATCATAGACCACACGGGCGCCAATCCAAGGATATGGGTAGTTGTGCTGGTAGAATTGCGCACAGTGCGCCGTCCAAGTCGAGGAATTGTGGCATACGAAGCACCAAGCTGGCAGTGACTTTACATTAGTAAAATTGGCCAATGCACAATCCAACGCAGGACTTACCGAAACTTGATGTTTCCCATCGAAGAAATCCGCCGAGTATCCCGTAAACAGCTCCGTGGGCACCAGCCCTTCGTGGCTTCGAACGCCGTCGTCGTCCACTCCCACACGCCCCCGTTCGTGCCCTTCCCGCTCTGCGCCTCGAGCCCCATCGTCCCAGGCGTGGGGTGCCAGTTCCGGAAGCCCACATTCGCGCCGCCCGCGTGGCCGACGTCGTACAAGTCGAGGAAGAGCCGCAGCTCGGGCTCCGTGGGCAGCCGCCCGCCCTGCGCCTTCGCGTACGCGGCGAGGGCGTCGTACGAGGTGAGCACGGGCCAGTCGGCCGCGATGCGCAGGGGCACGAAGCCGAAGAGCGTGCGCACGTGGATGTTCCCGTCGTCGTCGTCGTCATCGCCGTCGCCGAGGCGCACCCAGCTGCGCGGCAGCTCGACGCTGCCCTTGTTCGCGCGCCGGAACGCGGCGAATTCGCCGTTGGTGACGCACCGCCAGGACGCGCGGAACGCGCCGACCTCTACGGACCGCGCGGGCTCTCGTTGTCCCAGCCGTAGGTGTGCCCTGCCTCTGCGAGCACGTCTGTGCGCGGTTGCTGGCACCATCTGCGTTGGGCCAGAGAGGCGCACGAAGTCGTCTGCCTCGGAGTCTTCTTGCCCCATTACCAGCGTGGCTGGACCGACAAGGACGGTTGCGCTCGCCGGGGCGGGGGTGAGCGCCATTGCGCGGCGAGATCCTCCCATGGTGGCACGACGAAGCCTGGGGGCGGGAGAGTCCCGCCACACCCAGCTTTCTGGATGAGCATGTACAACAGGGTCTGTGGATCATCAAAAAAATTAATTCTCGTGTCATAAAGCCCACACTACGTACGCACCTCGACGTGGAAGCCCTCATGCTCATGCGTCATGACCAGCGTGCGCGCGATGTTGCGCGTAAGTGCCGGCGTCCTGCGGCGAGGTCGGCGTAGAGCGAGCGCAGGCGCGCGCGCACGCCGTCCCGGAAGACGAGCACTTCTGCGAGGGATGGCCAGTCCTCGTCGTTCGTGGGCACTTCCGAGTGGTTCTGTGGACGACGAAAGAAGAGGGTAGGTGAGATGAGGGTACTCTGGAAGAAGAGCATGGATATAGCTTACATGGCAATGATCCGGGTCGTCCACATGAGGGTCGATGCCGCGCTATAAAAACAGAAGCGATATTCAGCACTATTACACCTCAAGTTGCAGTACGCAGCCCACGCTCACCTCAAAGATATTCCAAAACCACTTTGGCTCCGTAGCTCCGCCGCCCACGGCCTTGTCCAACAACATATCAGGAACGTCGGGATATGCCCAATGTAAAAAAGACACTTGTGGCGCAGGTCGATTGGTTTCTGGTGCAGCATGCCCTCTGGGATCATGCGCAGCGTAACCGCGTCCCAGCTCGCCCAGAGTGTGTCCCATTCGGCGAGGTTGGGATGTTGCCCGTGGGGCCGCCGACGAGGATGCGGACGGCGCAAGGGCTGCAAGCTGTGCTTAGTGGTGTATGAGAGCGGCTTGTACACGAATGTAGGGCGCTCGAGGGTATGAAGGGTTAGAGAAGTGGAGAGTGGGAGAGAGAGGACAGCGCGCAGGGCGGCGAGAGAGAAGAGATGCAGCTGAGCGGCTTGCACCGGGTCCGTAGGGATATAGGGAGTTGTCTACATTGTGCGTTCATGATAAGCACTTATATCCACAATACTATAGCTATACACGGCGGGGACAACTCACACAGTTAGATGTGCTGGAGCTTGGTACGTCGAGGACGTAAGGTACTCTATGTCTTGGGTGTCAGATATCGTTTTGACCCACTCGTCCTCGCCCGCCGCATATACAAACGACGAGCGATCGGACGACGAAGCATTGTCAATAATGAGACCCATACAGTCGCAGGACGCATGTCTTTCAAACAGCGTCTCCAATGCCGAGGGTGTAAGCACATCGCTGTGCACGTAGACATAGGTTGCGGCGATATGCGAGGAGGGGGTAGTTGCCCGACTGAATGGCGAACCCGAGCGCGAAGACTCGGACGACGAGGATGAACTAGCTTGCATTCTGAATCTTAGAGTTTGAATGGAAGAGCGATAAAAAGCAGTAGGAAGAAACCTCTTGCTGAAGTGAGGAACAGAGGGCAACAAGACTCAAATTTATAGGCAACGGGGTATTTCATTTCGACGTAATCAGACGTACAAAACAGTCGCTGGGGATAACTATGGCTTGGACCTACCAATAATGCAGCGCTCTGGATCAAGTCCCGTTCGAGACGTCCTTTCGCATAGCTACATGAGCAAAGCGCTTCTGCGATTGGGTCGCGTGGCGGCGGGCCAGTGGATACTGGGAAGAATAGATAAGAGCCGGGATTCGTGGAACGTTCTGCACAAGTCATGCGATAGTCCGCGACGGAGATCCGACGGAGAGCGAGCACCGACAACACCCCAAAGAACTGAGACCTCGTGTCCCCAAGATTCACACAATGAAGACGGCCAATGAGAAGCTGGGCGCGCACGGACGCATATCGAGAGCGAAGCTGGAACCGGTAAAGGAGCATGACCAAAATCGGAGGTTGAATTTGATAGAAGGGTCTATGAAGGCGATAAAGCGAAAGGCAAAGAGAAACAGCGCGTAGAAAGAAAAAAAACACAGAGAGATACACTGGAGGGGGTCATGGAGGAGGACATGGGCGCAGGACGGGGACGGAAGTGAGCAGACGCGTCGAGGTCCAGGTTTATATACGGCCTGTTCAAACTCAGACGATGGCGTGCTATGGCGTGCTCAGAGTTGCGTGCGTGTGTCACATGCGGTAGCACAGCCACCAGAATAAGATAAGATATCCTTTTCAGCGTTCCTCCGTTCAGAGTCTCATGCACGAACACACGGACGTCTCGCTTGCTCCTTCCACTTCTCATGGTTACCTCTCAACCACCATGGCCACCGTCTACGCACTTCCCCCAGAATTGCTACTCGCGATATTCACCAAACTCCCAGACCCCATACTCGCGTCGCACGTCTGCCACAGCTGGAGGCGCTTCGCCCTCGCCAACACCCGCTCTGGGCAAGCCCAACCTTAATCATATCCCCGCCACCACTGCCGCACAAATGTCTTCTTTGCGCTGCACCTCGCGCGCTCTGGACACAGCCGCTATCCGCGACGCTCGCCACCAGCCTCTTCGATCCGCCCCTCACATTCAGCCTTGACGCGATACGCCTCCTCCTTCTTCATGCGGACCGCTGGGACACGCTAACGCTTGCGCTCCCCGTGGATTCTTTGACACAATCTGCGCAGGTGTAGCCTACCTTTCGCGCACCGATGCGCTGCCCTTGCGCAAGCTCTCGCTGACGCTTGGCAACTGGCGCGGGGACAGTTGGGCTCCCATAACAGCGGCTTTGTTCGCGCGCACACCCGCGCTGCGCACGCTCGCGTGGAGCAACCACCGCGAATGGGGCGCGTGGGACAAGCCGTTCGCGAGCGGGATCGCATGCGCGGAGATGCGCGTGGCGTGGCGCGGGCTGACCGCGCTGGTCCTGGACACGCACATCGACCTCGATGGCGCGCTCGATGTGCTCGTGCACGCGGTACGCTGCAGTCCCTCAAGCTAGCGCATCTCTCCGAGGCACCAGATGGTGTGGTATTAACCATAGGGGAGAATGGCATGCCCCTCCGTGAACGTTACTCATTTGCCGCACCCCTGCTGCTCCCGCACTTGCGCACCCTGCACACATTTTCACTCGCGTTGGACGCAGCGCTCCCAGACCTACTCAACTGTATTGTTTGTCCCGCCATCAACGACCTCAGCATCACCCTCGGATCAACCCCAACCTCGGGCGACTTTGCTGCTTCCTGCCCCGTCGCAGGCAGCGCAGTTCGCACACTTATCGGACGCTCCGCCCATTCGATCAGACTCATATGCCCAGAATGCGCACGCGCCTGACATCCCTCACTTAGAAACACCGGCATCTCCTTCGAACAGCTTGTTGATTGCCTGACCTACGCGTCCACGACGCTCGAGCGACTCGAGGTGTATGAATCAGAACAGCGGGCCCTACATGTGTCAATGACGCACTGCTGGATGCCCTGAGCGTCCGATATATGGCCGGTGGTCCCAATGGAGGGGACCAACATAACCCGCATCCGAGGTTGCGGTCCTGTGTCAAGGCCTGCACACGCTCGTCCTGCGCCGTGTCGTCGTGTGCGCAGATGGTGCCTTGGCTAGTGCGCTGCGCTCCAGAATCGCACATGAAGCTCAATCAAAGGAACTCAGGCAAGCGAAGAAAGCAACCTGAATGAACCCAAGGTGGCCGTGGCACGATTGCGCCACGTCGATGTGGTTTTATGAAGTATCAAGAGAGTCTTAATGCCACTGACATCGCGTACCTGCGCTCTGGGTTAGTCCATTCAGGTAATTAGTGGAATAGATTGTATAGGAAAGAAATATATTTGTGTCTTTTCACGAGTAATAGAACAGGTTGTTCCTCATGCCCGAGCGCTGAGCGCTGAGCACTCAGAATACATACAAGACCCTCTTGAATTTCATGAAAGTGAAATTATCTGGGGAATTATACATGCATATGCATAGAATGTACGGCTGGTGTTACAATAATGATCAATGCTAACGATGTAACCATGTACAGTATGTGGGAATGGACATAACTTGCAGGGAAACATGAATGACAGAATGACACATGGGTGAATGAAGCAAAGGCCCTATGCAAAGCTGAATCCAAAGGGCAGAATGCTATAGGATGCAAAAAATATTGCTATTATTGGGTGGGTGAACGAAGTAAAGGACCTAGAGCCTGGAGGCTTGATCACAGTCTACGGCAAACAAGAGTCAGATGTATTGGAGGGCAAACAACAGAAGAAATATGCATGGATATAGTGACTAAGGGAGGACAGAAGGTGATGCTGATGGTATCAATGTCAATGTACGGGAATCATTAAATAAAGGGTAGCGACATCCAAAAGAACGAGGAAGAAAAAAAAAATGATAGAGAAAAGGAATATATGTAAGACATGGAAGAAACGTAGAGCATGCATGAGTCCGAAAGGACAAAGTGAAGAACAGAAAGGAACGGCAAGCAAACCCAGTCGGCACATTCCTCACAGTTTCATCAACCCCTTCATCGCATTCGCAATGGCAAAGCTCGACTTGGCCATGATCTGTCTGCTCTCTTGGTCACCTCGGTAGCGCTTGCACCTCGCTCAAGCGATTTGCATGTTCCCAAGCTCGCGCAGAATCTCGTTCCCTTGCTGGGCCGATTGAGGAGGTAGTTGTCATTACACACGGCGACGATACTTGATACGATGGTGATAATCTGCGTCAGATTCTCATTGAGCGTAGGCGATGGCGTTGGGCTGCGCACGCCCGACAGACGCTTTGGATCGCGTATACTATCGATTCCGTCTGTGCTTCTAGTAGGGCTAAATAGATCGAAACGTTAGATCGGTTGAAAACGATTTTAGAAACTGACCTTGAGCTCTGCCCAGCATCCTCCGATCCCTCAGCCTGTGCCGAATCGTCACTTACCACCCCACCGAGTTCCCATGCGATCGAATATCGGCGGTGGCGAGCTGGTCTGCTCCGAACTCGAGTTCTCCGACGGTGGCCGCCTCCTACTATCCGCGTATGCTCGGTTCTGCGGCGACGGCGAGCCCGGCGAATCCGTGAATCGAGCCCCGCGGCTGGACGTGGACGCCTGGCTCGCCTTGCGCGCGTGGTTGCCCAAGCGGCTTCCTCTACTGATCGTAGTGACGGCGCGAACCCACCTGTCGCAGTGGGCGATGGGCCAGTCAGGGATGTATATGAGTACTGCTCCTGCTCAGCCTTCGTGGCCTTGCGGATGCAGACCGTCCGTCCGATTTCAGTGATCGTGACGGATACATGGCTGGCGGCGGCATCGAGGAGGCTGACGGGAGACATGCCCGAGCTTGACGCATGCGTCTTCGTCGCAGCAACGAGGTTACTGAGCGTCGCTTCAGCACGATCTCGCAATGACCTGAGTGTGTCGCTGTCGGCGTCGCCCCTGTCACGCTGGGAGCGGCGCTCGTATGCCTTGACGTCCTCAATGATATTCGTGACCGCATTAACAACGGATTTCATGGGTGTAAGTACGCGTGTGGGGCGTTGGACCGTCCGGCAGTCAGGAGGCTGTCGATGGCGGATAGGAATGCTGTAATGTGGATGTCCAGCACACCCCCGTCGGCCGCCATCGGCAGCTGGTCCTCGCCCTTGTCGAACTTCGGCGCTTGGAGGAACAGCTGTGAAGTGGCTGATGGGGTGGAGTAACGTTAGACCGATACTAGCGTGTCGCGATACAGTGGTCTCACCTTTGACGCTCCGCAGCTCCGTCTTTGCCTGTTCGTACTTGCGCTTGTACTCCTTCAACTGGTTGTCCAAATCGCGGATAAGGACATTATCAGAGTCTTTCGAGACCATCAACTCGTCATTCTTCTTGAAAGTTCGCCAATCTCCATCAATAGACCTTCCATGTCGCTTCTCAGTGCTCGACATTATCAGAGTCATTCTGCGGGTGTCGCGTGAGCAGCTGCACTTTTTTGAGGTAAAATAATAATCACCGTTCCCTGGCGAAGCTCATTCTCTTCTCGAGTCTATTACAGCGATCGCGGAAGATAGCGAGCTCTTCTCTATCCTCTTGAGCCTGGCGAGCTTCCCGTTGACGAGCTTCTCTGAGGTCTTCCAGATCCTTCTGCATTGATCGCATCGCGATGCTCTGTTCCTCGGCGCGCTGAATGCATATTAAAATCACACACAACGCACATGCATTCGCGGGTGGAACTCACTTGACGTAACCCCGCAAGTTCTTCGTCTAACTGGCGCACTCGTGCTTCGCTATCCTTCCGCCGCTTCTCGTGTTCTGCACTCTCATCAAGATCTCGCTGTAGGCTTGTAATTTGGGTCTGCATAGTGGCAATCTTGTATTCATAGTCGCGGCGCATCTTTTCCTTATCTTCCGAGACGCTCGCTCCTCGGTTGAGAAGACGAGATCCCATACCTCCAGCTGACCGGGTCGAGTCGACCGAAGACCGTCCGTACTTATCGTATAGGTCATCCCCGCTACGATTTCCCGGTGCAGAGTCGTCCTCAATTTCCACTTCCTTCAATCGTGCATTTAGCCCCATCAGACCAGCTGGAGGGCTCCTGGTGCTCAGCGGACTTGGATAATCACTGGCACTGTCAGGAAGTTCACCATCTCCACCTACGTCCCTCACACCGTCCACACCCTGTCATCGATTGTGGTAACACCGCTTTCTCGAGCCTCGCGGCCAAATGGGATATCGATGTACTCTTCCTCCATGGTGCTCTTGTTGGGTATAATGACTGCGCTAGTAGCCGTTGTACTCTGCGTGGGCGCGGCATTTGCAGTTGCTGTACTATCACTTGCTATGCTGGCTGCTTGACCAGGTCGACGGCCGAAATCCCGCTCCCTATCGTCTGATCTTCGGGTCGTATCTTGCGAGGGCTTGCGACGAGAGGCTAGTGCGGCAGAAAGTGTTTCTTCAACGGGTCTGGCAGAATAAGGATCTTCCGGACGTCGATAAGCATCTTCACTTCGCCTTCCAATACCGAAATCCGTCTCGCTCGGCCGTCTCCTATCCACTGAGGGTCTGCGACTAGAAATGCTCCCACCATATCCACTATCCTGAGGTCTATCGCGATCTACGGACACGCGACCCGATGTTCGACTACTTGCAGCGTTGCGGGCAGTTGCATTGGATGGAAAGTCTGGCGCGGGGTAGTCGTCGTAATTAGACGTAGATGACCCCCTTCCGGAAGGCTGCAGTGGATATGTCAGCGGGCGATGCTGGATTACCATGGAGATGTTGCGAGTGGCTCACCTCTTCTTTGAATTCGGGGTACCGACGTGCCAACTCAAAGTAAACATCGCTGGAGAGGTCTTCAAAGCGGGTGGTTGGTAACGTTGCTAATTTTTGGCGGGCCTGATTCCGTTTGGGATGAAATTCCTCTCTGACCGGAAGAAAAGGAACTGCAGGACAATGTGAAAAGTTGAAGACACATCACGCGAATTGACGAACCCTCGTTCTCTTTGTTTCTCCTAACAAGTTCATCATATACATCGGTCGATAGCTCGTGGAATTGTTGGATGGTTAATCTGGTCAACTTTGATCTAGCATTGGAGCGAGAGTTCGGAGGTGCTGGATTATGCCATAGCAAACAACGCCCGTCAAACAAGAGTGAGAGAAAGTAAATACATTGCACGTACCTGCAGCCAAGTAGCTTGCAAGATACCTCCCCAGTTCCGAATAGTGTACTCTGGAGACCTGGCGATAGTCGATAGTCGGCACGGCCGGGGCCCCTTTGAGATCCCGAGAACGGTACGACTCTGTGCGATAGTTGGATATGCCAGAGAACGCCGTTGGGGTCGGGGACGGTGCACGAGAGGGCGTGCGCTTCATTGGGGCGTAAGGGTAAGGGAGGAGGATGGAAAGAGGATATGCATTGCCGTCGGGCCAAGTCCAGGACAATCACAACACGCTGCAGTCGCATTTCCCGCACAAACACACCAAAGCACATACCACGTGACGTCTGAACTTGACATCCAGGCGACGGAGTCACGGACGCCCTGCGAGGCCCTGCGGCTTCCTCTACACCATCTATTGCAACGCGACACACAGCTCCAGTCAAAAACCTATGCTGTCAGGAGACGGTAGATCTGTCTTATCGACCACTTTGATGTCAATCGCTCAACCGCTCGGCTGGAGACAACCTTCATAAGCCTTCATATCACGTACGCTTCAGCAATCCGCTGGCAAATATAGTCTCTTGTTCGGAACCCAACCCGTTCTAGAATCTCTTGGACCGTGAAAGATAGCTCACTAAATCTCCAGGCTGTGCGGCTGGTCGCGAGCTTGTCCCGGATCCTGGGCTTTCTTTGTTGCGGGATATGAATACGGGCAAGGCTCTATCTCTTACCAATATCATTCTAAGTACCAGCATCCTATTTATCGTCTACACCGTGAAAAGGCTTATTGTTGACTCCCTTAATTCTGACATGGACAATGCGCGTTGCTTTCAAAGTACATGCAACGTTTTGTCAACTGAAGGGCCAAATACAAGCAAAGTTCGCACAGGTGGCGCAGCACATTTGTGAGAGGCAATAGCATGTTGGTGCTTTGGCCGATGAACGTTGAACATAGACGAATACTGTGAGCGCATCATGTCCGCAGCGCTTGGAATGATGAGAGAAAATGCCGCAGTCAAGAAGGGGATCAACACCAGGACATATCTCAACCATCAAGCAGAGACAGAGATTTGAGGATAGCATAATATACGGTTTCCGCAACTAGTCAAAAAGTTCAACAACAGATTATAAGATTACTGGAAATATATAAGTACTTAGGAGCGCAAGGTTCCCCCATCCATCCGTCGCACCGATTTACTGGGCTTTAGCTTCACGGGCGATTTTTTTCAACGCCCGCTTGCGGATATCTTTGTGTAGTCCATGGGTGTAGCTGATGAATAGTTTTGGCGAATTGATGAGAGTCAGCGCATAGTCAAAAAGAGCGTGCGACCAGTACGGCGTAGAGGTGTTGGGACGACCACTGTACGCAGCGCCGCATGCCAGGCCGACCTTGCCAAGTACGGAGCGAACGAAAGCATTTGGATTTGGGATGAGCATTGACGATTTGCGAATTTTGGAAAGTTTAGAAACCTAAAGTAACGAGAATAATGTGAGTTAATAGGCCATGAAGGAGTGACAAATACTGACAACAAAGTACGTGTTGACATGCTCCACGGTGATGTTATCTTTGGCAACTTCTTCGGCCAAAGCACTTGTGAATGTTGAGAGGAATGCTTTGGTCCCAGAATACGTAGCAAGCATAGGGGATGGAACAGAACCGGCAAATGAGCCAATGTTCAGAATAAGACCCCGTTTACTGCGTTACTGTGAGTATATTTCATAGAGATCTGGTACATAAACTCACCGCTTCACCATGCCAGGAAGAACCGCATATGTCACGCGCAAAGTCGCGTCCACATTGATGGAAACAATGTCTTTAATCTCGTCCTTCGGGGTATCAATGAGGTATGCTGGCATGTTATGCGATTTTCCGACATTGTTTACTGAATGAGAGCACATACTTAGTTTACGGTCGATGAAATAAAATATAAAATAAAATAACACACCGAGCACACCAATATCCTTAGAGTCTACATCAATGGCTGTACTGAACGCGTCGTATGCTGCATCGTCCGCCTTTGCGAAATCAATCGAGTGGGTAATTGTTGAAACCTTGTACTTTTCCTCTATTTCACGGACTTTAGTTATCAAAATTCATGTTGCAGATGAGACGGCGGCATACCTATCTCGTTGGCAGTTTGATTGAGCAATTCCTGGTTGCGTGCAACGACAATGATGTTGAATCCAGCTTTCGCGAGCTGCAGAGCAAATTCCTTGCCGATTCCGTCTGTAGCGCCCGTGACTACTGCCCAAGCTCCTTTCTTAGCGCCATAATGCTTTAACTGTCGGAACGCATTTGTTAGAATACCGCGGAGAATGTAATAGCAAATCCTCACACTTGTTCCCGGTATAACAAATGTCTGAAGAAGAACGGAGAGCGTCTGGTAGAGGATTCGAGCCGCGCTGATTGTCCCGAGACCCAGGAGGAGCGTGGCGAAGTAAGGTTGGTCGCGAACTGAGAAAAGTTAGTCATTAGAATAAATCCAGACAACACAAATCGTACGAAACGATGAGGCGACTGAGATGATTTGCGGCGACGCCATTTCGTGGAAGGCCACGCGGACAATTGGCGAAAGTGCTCGTCAACGTTGCAGTCAGAGTGACAAGTAGCCGGCTGCGGCGCGACGCCTGCAGCGGACACTGAACGCGAAATGGCTGAGATAAGCAGGCGGGAGTATTTCGATAAACCACGTCGGACCACGTCGGCGGCATGCCGCTTTACATCTAGACCTCTGATTGTCGTTATATATAAGCCTCGTTAATCTATCGACACATTCGTTACGATGGATATTGAACAGTACGAAACCTTTCGCGATGGCAATTGAGCGCTAACGTTTTCATCTTATCTCTTGCCATATAGGTTTAGAAAGGCTGGCTATCAGGCCATTGATCGCATTTGCGATTATTACTACTCTCTCCAGGATAAATCCGTTATATCCAAGGTCGAACCAGGGTACCTGAGAGAACATATCCCCCGTCTGTGATATTCTTCTCTTGGTAATGCAAGTGATCAGTTAACACCACATCGACTTGCAGTGACTGCTCCGGAGCAAGGCGAAGATTTCCAAGTTATCGCTGATGACTACCAGAAATACATCATTCCAGGTCAGATTATAAACTTTGAAAGCCAAAAGAAATTGAAAGACCAATCCTTGTTTCCGAATACAGGTTTGACACACTGGCAACACCCTTCCTTCTTCGCGTATTACCCAGCAGGCGCTAGTTTCGAGAGCATCCTAGGAGATTTATACGCGTCGAGCGTTACCAACCCTGGATTCAACGTAAGTAAGACGTGCCCACAAATATTGCTGTTGCTCAAATCCAGCTGAAAATGCTCAGTGGTCATGTAGTCCTGCTTGCACAGAGTTGGAGGTCATCGTCATGGACTGGGCGGCCAATCTTCTGGGTCTATCCCCCGCTTTCAATAATTCATCTGGAATTGGGGGAGGATGTATTCAGGTAATGTCACCTCAATGGCATTTTCCATGGACATCCTCTTGACATACATTCCAGACAACAGCCTCGGACTCGGCTTTGATTGCAGTCGTCGCTGCCCGTTCTCTTTATCAGCGGAACCACCCTGACGCGAAGATGGAAGATTTAGTGATATACACGACGAGCCAGACACATTCGCTGGGCGCAAAGGCCGCACTTGTTCTAGGGCTTCAAATTCGCTCATTGGATGTCAAGGCCGAGGACAATTTCGCTCTACGAGGCGAGGGACTTCGGCATGCATTGCAAGAAGACGAAAAACTTGGGCGCAAACCTTTCATTCTGAGTATATATTGCTTTTAGTTTCCGGTCTAACCCTACGCTAAATTACCTGTGCTCACCGCTAGTTGCAACGGTTGGCACCACGTCCTCTGGCGCAGTTGATAACATGGCAGAGATTCGTGATGTCGGTGCGTCCGATTTATGCAGCCTTGCCCTTTTCATTTGATTTTGACTCCTTTCAAAGCCAAGGATTACCCTTCTCTTTGGGTACATATTGACGCTGCATGGGCAGGTATCGCCTTATCCTGTCCCGAGCACCGCGATAAACTCTACCTTGAGGAAATCAACGCCTTCGCCGATTCATTCTGCGCCAATTTCCACAAGGTCAGTCAAATGTGAACCTCTTATCGAATGCCGAGCGCATATAAACTGAACCACTGCAGTGGGGGTTGGTCAACTTTGATTGTTCTACTCTCTGGGTCAGAGATAGGAAACATCTCACAGAGGCTTTGGACATAACCCCGCCTTTCTTGCGCACGAAACACGGAGATGCAGGTTTGTCCCATATCAGTTTTCTTGTGTTCTTCTTATTTCTGCTAAAATCCAACCACAGGAACGGTCATTGACTATCGCAACTGGCATCTGGCTCTGGGCCGTCGTTTCCGGTCCTTGAAATTATGGTTTGTTCTTCGCGGATTCGGCGTAGAGGGATTCCGCAAATACATTAGACGAGTAAATTCATACACCACCATCTATCAGAAATGGATCTCACACTTCTTATTTTTTCAGACCATTAGCCTGAATGAAACGTTCGCCAGCCTCATCCAGAAATCAGACACCCTATCACTTGTAACACAGCCATCGCTGGCGCTCTCCGTATTCAGAATCTTCCCCAAGCGCGAGGCTGAAAATCAGACTCCAATTTCAGTCGAATCACTGAACGAATTGAACCGTCTATTCTACGGGCGCCTATCTGCAAGGACCGACATCATGCTCACGCAGACCACGCTCAATGGCATTTTCTGTGTCAGACTGGCAATAGGGTCTGCTCGGACGACCGAGAAACACATTGTAGAGGCGTATGATATTCTCAGCAAAGAAGCCGAGGCCACTTTGGAGGTCTGGGAACAGACTATCAACGGAACGGTCATTGATGGGTAGATTGGAAATATAGAACAACAGGTATACATTATGCAAGGGAGTATCTATATATATAAATGCAATATAAAGCTTCCAGAGACAGTTAAATTAGAGATTCCTAGTATCTATCCTAGCGTTGCGCGATTGCCAATCCCACCTGCATCGGGAGGTACTGGCAGATTCCCGCTGCGGTCAGATATAAACTCCTGGTATCTTAAGAAGCTGTCAGCAAACGGGCGGCGAGAGAATGCTTTGGAGCCTTACATTCTCGAAAGTCGTCGTTGTTCCTCGGGTGAAACAGATGGCCTCGTGGATTTGAGCGATTTCAGGATATGGTCCTGTTGTATCTCAGTCTATTACACCGAAATTAGAAGCATATCATATTGGATCTTCCTGTGCGAACCCACCTTCTTCTGCGCAGCGCGAACCTGTTTCGTACTGCCTTTAGCAGACGAAGAACTCTGTAGAATCTGGCGAAGCTGTGTCACATAAAAAAGATTAACACAAAAGCAGGAAAATCAATGAAGCGATATGGAACGCACTCTTCTCTGCAGCGCCATCTCCTCAGCCTTGCTGAGAATGGTTTTATTCGGGGATCCTCCTATTGTGGTATATTTCACAGGGGCTTCATCAACTGTATTCGCACTGGAGGAATCCGATGGGGCCTCCGCAATCGCACGATGGATCACATCAAGATGTGCATTGTACAGCAGCGCTTGAAGATCGGCCCCAGAGTATCCTTCTGTTTTTGAAGCTATCTCATCGAAGTCGACAGTGGGTGAGAATGTCATCTTCCTAGCCACCGCCTTCAAGATCTTCACAGACGGGAAGCATACGAATGCGTTATTATTGGCTCATAACAAATATAGCACCGGCTTACATCTTTCCGTTCTTCAAAATCAGGTATATTGCAGAACAAAGATTTATCTAGTCGGCCTGGTCGGAGTAGGGCGCTGTCGATGAGATCTGGGCGACTGATAGGCAAAAAATAGGTTATCAAGATGATGTTAACGATAGCAATTCATGGTTTACCTTGTCGCAGCTAGCACATAAACGCCGTCAAGCCCTTCAGCGCCATCCATCTGCGTCAACATCTGATTGACTACACGATCAGTGACACCAGTGCTATCGTGGCCTCTGATAGATTTCATGAGTATATGTGTAATGAGAATTCTTCTTGAATGCATTACCTTTTGGGAGCAATGGAATCGAATTCGTCAAAAAATAGCACACAAGGCTTCGCCGCGCTCGCTCGCTCGAACAGATCCCTCACCTTATTCACATCTTCAGTTCGCAATCCTAGCAAAGAGAGAAGAAGCAAATTGTGCTTACAGATTTTTCGCTAGCACCGATATACTTGTTCAGGATTTCGGGACCTTTCACGCTAATGAAGTTTAAACCACATTCTTTCGCCACCGCAGAAGCTAGCAGTGTCTTTCCGCAGCCAGGGAATCCGTATAGAAGAAGTCTGCACAATCATGAGAACAAGATCGAAACGCTCGGGTGGCGAATGGATCACTTACCCAGAACGCAATCGAAGTGGCGACTGCTTGAATATGGGTCCATACTTCGTTGGCCACTCCAGAGTTTCCCGTAGCATTCTCCGTGTTTCGTATAAGCCTAAATGGAAAATTTGATCGACCTAAGATAAAAAGACCAAAGTAGCTTGATTAAGCTTACCACCTATATCCGACCAGGCGACGTCTGATTTCTCCAATTTCACATCTCTCAGTGACAGTGGGACGAACCCAACTTGTGCCGCCGTGAAGTCCGATTGAGTGAGTTTCAGCTATACCAGTTAATTAAATATCAAATATGAGAAAATATAGATTGAGAAGAGCTAACCTGTTGTGCGGGGTGAGCATTTGCTTTCATCGCAACTTCATGTATGGCACGAGCGACAAGATCCTTCAAATCCGTAGCCGAATACCCTTCCGTTTGCGTAGACAACTCTGTGAAGTTGACTGGTGTTTCTGGATCCTGAATTATGTCTTTCGCGACTGCCAATCGGTCCTGGACTAATCTATACAATATCTGAAATGAAAATACATCAATACGTTTCACTAATAATAAATGCGGACTTACATCTCGACGTGCATCCTTGTTGGGTGGAGTAACGTGAACGATCTCTTTGAAGATGTGTGCACTGTTGAGGAACGAATGTATGGATGCAGTGGAATCTGCAGTGGCAAGCAGAAGAATTCCTCGCGAATTGAGCGAACTGGTATGGGCACTAGAGGAGAAAATGCTTAAGAAGATCTCGGTGAGATGCCGCGAGCGAAACGAATCTGCATGCTGGCAAAAATTTGTTACAAAGCATATCTAAAACTAAAGAGGAGCTTACTTCGACTTCGGCACTCAATAATTTATCCAAATTATCGAGAATCAAGATAGACGGTCGATGCCACGCGCATTTATCGAACCAGTAATTGAATTGCGCTTTTACAGCGGGGATAGGCTGCTCTGCGAGTTTCGACGCATCAGTGTAAAATATATCTGTTCACGAAAATGAGTACAGATCGAGGAAATATATGGGAGACATACAAGTCAGAGTTCGGGGGTCTTCCTGCAGTGTCTTGGCAACAGAGCGAATAATGGAAGTCTTCCCAGCACCCGAGCGTCCTGTCACGAGAAGGCCCGACACTATATATCACTTCAATATATGAGTTAGCCATCAAGACGATTATATACAACGTACGTCCATGAACTGAGGTCTTCTGAGAATGAATCAACAGTTGCCTCGTGCAATAATTCGTACAGCGCTCGAGTATAGCATCAACGCCAGCGAGGAAGGTGGATGATTTAGGAGTCCTGGAATTGATTTCAGGTTCAAAAGTTGCAATGGATGGAAAATGATAAAATACAGACTCTGTGGAATGACCATTGATCTTTACTGCCTCCCCAACGTTCAATGTTCCTCCATCAGCTGCAAGGGACACCCTACAACCAAGAAGTTCAGAGCAATACATCACAGAAATCAATAACGAAAAACTCACTTGACAAGATCCCATTCCTCCAACCCATCTGGCAAAGCTGAATAAATGATGTGCCCATTGGGAATGTCTACTGACGCTCCGATATAAATATCTCCAGCATTTGCCGTCACAACCGCCTCTCCTTCCTCGCGCGTTGCAGAATTCAAAATGCGCGTAGTAGGCTCCGCAACAGGCTGAGGGGTTGATGCTGACGATGAAGGATCAGTGGGAGACTGTAATTTTTTGAAGGTCGCGTGGCGGAACCAAGTCGGTGTTTGGCCAGAAGGTGATGTTTGCAGTTTTGTTAATGTCTTAGGAGAAACAAAAGCGAGAAGTTCCGATCCATTGTGGTCTGGGAATATCATAGTCCGAGATGATACCATTCTCGATGGAAGAATACGAAGAATTTCATGGGCAGACTTCGGAAGAGGCGCTGGTGGTGAGAGCTTTGAGGTCCCATTGGTGGAAGATATCGTGCTCGAAGTTGCATGGCCGTTCACACCATTCGCAGAAGACTTGGAAGCAGGGGTATCCCGAGTGCGGTGCAACTTTGGAGCGATACTGACTTCGGTATTCGTAGTCAGGAGGAGGGCATTTCCCTTCGTTGAAGGATCCAAGCTGGCTTTAGAGCAGTTGAGTAAACAACTTCGAGGAGCATAGATACGCGCTCTTACTCACTCACTCTCAGTCTGACGCGCGTTCTTCCCAATACCCAAACATCTATCTCTTGCCCCACTTTTGCGACTCTTACTTGGGATAGAAGTGTGGATTCAACGTGCGACGCATGGATTTCCTAAGGAAGATATGTTTAATATATCTGAAAGACCAAGGGACTGGTTGCACATACTATTATTTCCCAGTCGTCGGATGTTAGTGGTTCTGTCCCAACAGATTTTGCAGGAGGGAGGTCATGGAGGAGACCGATTTCAACCTTTCCATGAAAGCATCAGAGTTAGGAAAGAGCCGTGGCAGAAAGAAACAAAGATTATTGGCATACCATATCGCCCTGATTTAAGCCCAGACCTTGCGCATATTGAGGGTCTATCTCTATCGTTTCAAAACTACCATCGCTCCCCTGACCGGCATTGAAGTGCGCCAATGACGACGCGGACGCCATCCCAGTCCATCCCACATATGCCTCGACTCGTTCTGATGTAGACTTGGAGGCAGGATTGGATACCAGTGTCAAATGTACCGCAAGGTGTTGAGGCCTCTAGGAAAGGCCAATAGTCATAAGTACCGGGTACGCGTAGGTCGAATGCCGGGTTGAACTTACGACGCTCCGTTCTACCAAGGGTCCGTATATTGAGATAGGAAGGTTGACGAGAGAGGAACGCAGAGAGACGAAATGGACGCGCGCTCTCTTGGGCATGATGGAATATGGCCTGCGTGCGGTCGTCCGAGTGAGTACGAGAAGTACAAGTTTGGAACTTGTGAAGAAGCCGGTCCGGGTAAGGGCGCCTATTCACGTGCCATGCCACTCCGAACAGGTGATCACTGAGCCGCGACTCCGAGTCCGCCGCGAGTGCGACGGCTCATTTCAAGCTCATTTTCCGCTATACAGTACTGTGAGTTTCCAATATCCCATCTCGCGCTTCTAAACGGTCTAAGTTAAACATTCTAATTCTTAGAAAGCACGGGAAAAAGCTCAAAGAATAATAACGAGCTTTCTTCAATGGCCACCGTAAAGGTGCAATGGCGCATCCCAAATCAGCAGACCCTATAAATGTGCGTATTACTTAGCACCGATGGGAGAGTCACCAAGGACAGGAGCTCTATCTCCGCAATGAAAATAAGTCAACGGGCGGGTTAAAATAATTGCACGTACGTCTCAAGGCCCGTCCAACAGCGATATTGATGAAATTAGATTCCAAGAAGTCCTATCGTCCGCATTCGTGGCCAATAACCCACAGTTCGGCGACGGATCGGCCAATCCAGAAGCCAAACGAAGCGAGAAGGACGCTGAGTTATAGAGGATGTGGCAGGGTGAATGTTTCCGGCGTGATGAGGCTTGGATGAGGCTGTCTAACTTGTGTCAAGTCGCGCGGTACGACAAGAGAGATTCCTCATCGATAGCGTAAAATATGGCGTGATCAGCGCACTGGAGGAGGATATAAACCCTCTGGGTGTTATTCCCTAGAGAGTAAGCAATCTTCTCAACAGAACTTACAATTCAAGATCAGTCGCCATGTCCAAGCCACCGTCTGGAATTTATGCGATCTACAACCGCGTCCTGAGCCCTGCTGGTGAGAAGCTTGCCCTCAACTTCAATGGTCAAAGCCAAACGGTCACCGTCAAGCCTCTCGACAGGAGCGATGCCCAGATCGTGAACATTTTTCGTTTAATGAATATTTTATATTCTGAATTACTTTTGCAGTGGAATATTGTTGACTACCATGACGGCAAGACTCAATCTCTTACGCCGAAGAGTTCCAGCTCTCTTCAAGCGGCCTGGGGCGACAACGTCGTGAGCGTTCAGCCAGCTGGAGGCTACGTATGGATGATTAGGTCTATTGATTCCGGCTATACGTAAGTCATCTCATCAAAGAATCTTCCCGTCCAAGTTAATTGTTGTTCGTAGTATTCAGGATGGAGGACTCACTGTCTTCTGGGGCATCACTAGCGCCAACGTCAACGGTAATGTCCGTGTCCCCTTCTCCTTTGTAATCCTCCCTACAATCACTGTTAACGTTTTTGACTCGATGATAGGCTTCTATCGGCCCAGACCAGGCGTTTCCCACTCAGCGTTGGATTTTTGAGAGGCAGTAAATGTCTGCCTTCGAATTAAGTACTTACCGAGTAGAATAACTGGTGTGATTGAAACAAATAACATCATTCTCTTGAATCTGTTGTGGGTAAGATGCTCATTCAAGAGGTTCTTCAATTACTGTGTAGAATAAAATGTCACAAGAGTCTCATCATTGAAGGAATGACTCTATCGTATGCACCTCTCAAAGCTAAGTTGCAAAATATAATGGAAATAAACAATGGGCCATATCAATTGATATAATTGGACTTGCACGTAATGCAACAGTAAATAGGCGCTCATGCACCCTTATTGGGTTAGCCCACTCAGGCGCCCGGAAAGCGGACCGTCTCGTGTTTTGCTTCGATTGCAAAGTAAGGTGATGGCAAGAAGAATTTTCCATTCTTTAATGCGTGTCTTAATATTCCAAGCTAGTTCAATCACGACCATGAGCTGTTCTGCTTGTTGATACAGCACAGGCAAATTTCCAGGTGATTCGGACAAGATACATATGTGAGCAATAACTAAAATATCTCTACATAGGCAAAGAAAGTGCAGATAAGCTCACACCTTTTTCGCCCAAAAACAGAGTCATGTACATAGACATTGTATTGCACACGCTGCAGAACGGCGTAAATGCGCATACATGAAACGGGCTTCACGATACGAAGATCTGTCTCAGGCGGGACACGAAAGATGCATATGTACGCAAATGCAAATGGGAAGCAGAAAGGGGGAATGCGATGTGGGCGTGAATGGGGTTTATGAGCGGGCGTGAAAAATGCAAATATGGATGCAAGGGCAATTGACCGAAATAATATACATTGATACAACAATAACCTATACCACAAATAAACAGAATAATGAAAAAGTAGACAGGAAAAAAGACAAGTGATAGCGATGCCAACAAGATAGCTACGATGGAAGAGGCGGGCGAGCAGAATACAAGAGCAGATGTGTGGCGCACGGTCCAATGTCGGTACCCAGGCAAGTCAACAGGGAGAGGGTATGCGCACTGGCAAGTCGGAAAGGGTCGCATATGATAAGACGGAACAGCAGGATGATGTGCAAAGGATAGTAAAAATGATGGGCAGACGCAATGTTCATATGCACAGACGGGAATGATGTGGAAGAGGGCGCACAAAAGCAGACACGGAACGGTGCGAAAGTACATATAATAGTACAAGAGAAAGAGAGGGAAGGAGTAGAATGCAGTGCGCGGAGGCGAGTGTACAAGGTATCGCTCTAATCATGCCTTACCTTTAAACGTCTGCATGATCGACCTGATGCCGCCAAACCGTTTCGAGGCGCCACTGGGCGGCGTCGGCGGCGCGGCGCGACTCGCGGTCGCCGCTGCCTGGTTCGCAATGGGGATGCCCATCTTCGTCAACTTCTTCGCGCTCCTGTTGGTCGCAAGCGGGGCAGGGATGCCGCGGTGCGTTATCGTCGGCGCTGAGTCGGTCTCCGTATCCGCGTCGTCACTCGAGTTGATGCGGCTAAGAGATTCGTCGGGAAGCTGCATCGGGGTGCGTGCGCGTGCAGTAGGTTGGGCATATTCCGGGTTCAGGAGCGGTGTCTCGCCGGCAGATCTATAGGATGTGGGGAGATAGTTGTCTTGTATGTCGGAAGAAGAGCCATTGACGCCATCATCAGATGGTATTGGAGGGTAGTGGGAAGTAGACGCAGAGTTTGAAGATTGATGAGAGGGAGTCCGTTCGGTGAAGAACGTATCCTTCTTATTGGAGTACACTGAAATGAAAACAATGAGATTATATGCGCATAGATCGTCACGAGGGAGAGAACTTACAGCCATCCGCAGTAGAAGGTCTGCGAGGGTCCTTGGCGCGTTTCCTAGATCTCGGAACATCAGGCTTCCCTTCAAGGCTAAGCTGCCTTTCCACACCCTCTCTGCTCTTCTGCCTCAGCATTCCAGGAGGCGGCGCAGGACCCAAAAACTGCCCAGTAAGCGATTTCGCAGACGGCATCGGAGGCACCGCCTCACGTGCGGAGTCCTTCGCAGAATCCTCGCCACCCGCCTTCTGCTCTCTAAACTTCCTCTCCAGAGCCAGTATCTCGCCGTACGCCGCCAACTGCGCACTGAGAGGCGTGCGCCCCACGCCAGTACCGAGAGGGGAAAGCTCCTGCGCGTTGTTCGCAACGTCCAACACATCCTGCCGCGCGCGCTGGACGAGCGCCTCGGCCTGCGCATGGGACGAGATCAAGGTGATATCGATATCGAGCGGCGTGCGCGCGCGGCGCTCGTGCCGCACACCCAGATTGCTCGGCGCCGGCGCGCTGAAGTTCTCTTCGAAGTCAATAACCGGCAACTCACGCGAGCGGGAAGTATCGAGCGATTTGACAGAGATCGGCGAGAGCGTCAAGTCGTTCATGTTGGGTGTAGTGACGGTGACACTCGCACCGCTGCCGCTGGTGGTGCCGCTGCTCATGAGCAGGTTGCTGCCGCGGCTGTCGGAGGTGCTGTTGCTGCTCAGCGAGTCTCCGCGGCCGCGTGTGTCGGTCGATGGGAGTGGCACATTCAGGTGTCCGGGGCTTAATAGTTGCTGGGGCTCTTGCTCTTCGTTCGACAAAGATGGAGGCCTATGAATACTAAACGGGAAGTCGGCATTCAGGACAGCCAACGTTGGGTCGTTCACATTGTCATTCGAGAGAATCGGAGATAGTGACGATTCCGATGAAGATGCGAAGGAATTTCCCCGTTGGCGTTGTAATAGCACGGAGGGAACATCGGTTCCTTCGCCAAGAGAGCTTTCTAGGCCTTCGATTGGCTTGCCATAGTATTCCTCATTGTCATCGTCGCCTTCTCCGACGACATCTCCTTCCGTCCGAATAATATCGATCCTCGGCTCAGGTATTGATGTGGATTGACTGTCGAGACTTTCGACGCTAGTTTGAATATTCATCTTGGTGAGCGATCCAGCGCTGCTATATGAGCGAAGCATGCCAGGCGCAGAGCGCGGGCTGTCCCTTCCCTTTCGTTCGCCATTCGAAGGGCTAGACGAAGAATCGAACCGTAACGTCCTAGAGGTGAGAGGCGAGCCTCCTTGTCCAGAGGAATTCGTCCGGTTATGCGCGCGTAAAATTCCTGGCCTTGGACTACGACCAGGTCGACTGCCCTCAGAGTCCGGGGTCGCAATTTGACTTGCTCCAGCATCTTCGTCATGAATAGAAGAGCTATCGGGCACAGGCATACTACTCGAAGAGCCAGACCTGTGGCGGTTATAGCTTGGCAAAAGCATAGCGTTGAGCTTAGCCAGAGGGCTCGATGGCTTGGGTTTTTCGAAATCGTCTGACCCCTCCATATTCGGTGCATTCGACTTGGAACGTTGGTGCTGCTGTTGCGCAAGGGCTAAATGGAGTTCGACGGCTAACGGGACATTCGAACGAGGCGGAGTTTGTAGAGTTCCTGGAGACTTTCCAGGAAGAGGAGGTACGTTCAGCGTGTGGGATTGTGACTGCGGACTGAAGCGGCCTTTCGTTGATGCATCGCTGCCTCGGTGTTGAAAGACACGGGCAGGCAGTGAAGAAGGTGTTCCGGCAGTTTCTGGAAGATCAACATTCGAAATATGCGCGGAGCGACTAGGAGTCAAGGAGAGAGGTAAAGTGGCGCAGGAGCCCTGAATAGCTGGGCTGCTTTCGGATGTGTCCATTCCTTCTGATGAGTCGCCCGACTGCCCTTTCTTGAAGATATTCAACAAAGAATACTTGCTGTTTAACTTGCGACCTGACCCGCCTCGGCCATATACGGGGTATGCAACATCCGCTTCTGGAGTCCTATCGGCACCAGTCCCAGCCGACCTTGGCCGCCGCTGTTTAGGTCTGTCATGGGTAGAAACAGGAGAGCTTTTGGGTGGTCGCTCGGAATCGGTGGATGGGGTTTGCAGAATGTGGGGTAGGGATGGGCGTCGTGTGCCAGGATCAATCGGTGCATTTGATTGATCTGTGGGATAGAAAGTGTATTCGCCAAAAGGTTTAAGGGGAGAGGCAGGTGGGGTGTGGAGATGCTGTTGCTTTGAATGGTCAGGTGTTTTGAGCATGTTCAAGGCTGTGTCGATAGACTGCTTCACATGCAGTCGCCTTCGAGGCGACATAGATTGTGCGTCCTGATGATCGGACCTAGGTGGCGGCTCCCTTTCGCGGAGATCGCGATCCTTGTTCAGGATCCAGTCTGACAAAACCTTTGCACACTCGACCCACCCATTCTGGTTCGCAAGCATCTCCGGAGTAACCCCGTGCTTATCTGCACGGTTTGGGTGTGCTCCGTGTAGAAGGAGCAATGAAACTACGTCAGTATTGCCATTAGCGGCGGCAAAGTGGAGGGGCGTGGATCCAGATGTGCCGACGATGGGCGCTGATGCATCGCGGCCTTTGTCAAGGGAATACTTCCTCGGTAACCTGTAGAAATAATGAGTTTCGTATGGAAATAGGACCACCGGGGAGGGATAGCCGAGAATAGACACACACCGAGGAGCATTGACATCTGCGCCATGATCAATGAGGACTCTGACAACCTGCACATTGCCACCCGCACAGGCAGCATGGAGTGGAAGCACGCCATCGAGGACAGAGTTTATGGGCTGGCCGTTGTTGAGCGCATACTCGACGAGCCCGACATTGCCGGTGGCGGCGGCGGAGTGGAGGCCCAGGCTGGGAACTGGGAAAGTGTGAGCACCGAGTCTGGTTTCACAGGGGAATAGGACGCCTACATTCAGTGGTGACATTGTACTTGGCCTCTGCCTTGTGGAATGCGCCCCGCATAGCGACGTGCATGGCCGGCAGCCAAGGGCTGTGGGGAAAGGCCTTTGCGGACGGAACGGTCGGCGGCCCTTGTAGGCTGCGACACTATTGTGGGGTTGCGACACGGACGCACGGCTCTGGTGCGCGGGTGGGGGATGGTGGTGGCGGGGTCAGAGGGGGTGGGGCGAGCGCATGGAGGGACAGCGTCGTGCGGGGATTCGACGGTGGTGGTGGGATGGAGGAGAGGGCTGTGGATCCCGGGGTCATAAGCGAGCGACTGATCAGACTTCCATATCGGGAGACGCTCAGTGCCTTCGTCCGTTTATCTCATCTCCGTCCATTTCGCACCTTTTCTTCTTCTCAGAATACACCGTCCTCGTCGAATCTCCACGACGACCACTATCATGTTCTCCATCCGATTCTCTCCTCCTGGACACCGCCCACATCTGCACACCATCCGCATCTCGTGGTCGTTGGCACCCTTCTGGGTCTCCGCCCAATGACCACTGCACACCCATGCATGCGCACGACCTGATTCTCCGGGACAATTACACGGAAATAACTTGCACCTGCATATGCGCACCGACTTAATTTATCACACGACACAGCTCTCATTCCTGCTCCCACCCGCCTGTCAGACTTCTCTCTGTCCATCATCCACAACCACAATGATCTGATGGTCCAAGAGGAGAAAAAAAAAACAATTAAGCATCTGCTTCAACAGTTTCGTCTAGCAGAGAACATTGCGGACTGACAGATAAAGTTATCAAGGGCTCACGCAACATTCATCGTCGAGCGAGGCTCCTTACTATAATAAATGTGGGTATATTAAATATTTCCCAGTATCATCTTTTTTGCTGTTAGTATAGATGAATGCACACATGATCAGCCTTGTTCAGACATTCGCAAAATCATCGTATCAGGTATGTTAAAACAGATAAGTTACTCCTGAGCCTAATACTGGAGGCCTCTCGGGAATCGGATAGATTATGATACAGCATCAAGAGACGTCATAGATGAAAATATGCATATCGTAGCAACTCAAAGAACATTACACCCCAAAACGCTATGGGTAACTCGGGATGTGGTTGCGATCTCGTTCGGAACTGGTCGAAAAATGGTGTGCAGTGGATCTACTTGGAACAAAACTGTTAGGCATAAAACGGGCCTGCGCGTTATTCGCGCCGCCTGTACTATTATCCACATCCATAAAGTCATGGGCATCATCATGCCCATCCGCAGGCTCCGCTTTGACTCTGGGCAACTGCAGCACCTTGCTGATCTTCGGCCAGTGCTGTTCCCGGATCGTAATCAACACCTCGATAGCGCGCACCGCCGTTTCCGCCGTCTTCCTCCCGTGCTCCCGTTTCGACACCTCCGTGAAGGTGTGCAGTGCCGAGTCGATGGCACGATTTGAAGCAGTCACTTTGTCCTGCAATGGCAGCTGCGACATGACCGTGATCAGCGCCACCGACGCCTCGAACAGCGAGAAGCAGCCCTCGAAGAGCCAGCAGTTCCCAGGATACGTAGGCGCGGACAGATCGTCGTTCGGTCGGAAAAGCGACTGATACGCTGCAGTTTGATACCGAATCACTTGCATGGAGAGGTTGATGCACTCCACCATCGTCTGTCGCATAAGAGGCGGCGGCTGAGGAGCGCGTCCTTGTCCCGTAGAAGAAGCAATGTAAAGTTTCAATCGCCCAGTGAGGAACCACGTGTGCAGCGTGTAGCGTTGGCGAGCTAGAATCTTCATTTCGTTCGAGTTACATTCCTGAAGTATCGGAGCGTCGAGATTAAGCTGATACTCGGATGGAAGACGCTCTTCCCACTCTTGGAACTTGCGGTCCATCTCAAAGAAAACCCCACAGCCAGGAAAATGGTTCGTGAAACACTAGAGCGAGGATATCAATAGGTTAGTACATTCCTCAAAGGCAAAGAAAGAGCAAAAATCCAATCACCCTCTCCAAAGCATCTCCAAGTAATTCCATCAGACTGACTGTGACGTTTTGCCCAACATTGAAGAGATTACGCGAACCATCCGCATTATGTGGTGAATATGGCGCAACGTCATATATTTGAGGCCGAAGAACTTGAGGTCTACTCAGAGCCGTCGAATACGTCCTGTCAAACGATCAGTTAGCATCAACCAAATTCTAAAGTAAGAAGGTCCAATGGCAGAAAATGCTTACTTATCCGACATAAACAGACCCCACCAAGCACGTCTCCTGAGTAGCTTTTCATCGGCTGACATCATCTGCCACAGTTTCCACTCGGGATCGCGGTGCAGGCCGACGGCCATCGCATTTCTTATCGCATTGCCCACCAATTTCCACGCCTCGCTGATACGGCCGCGCTCAGCAAGATAGTCGCAGAGCAAGGGCGTCGCAAGGCATCCAAGCACCGTCCCGTCCGCCGCCGAGACCATAAACGACGCACTCGGCACATCCATGTAATCGTCCTCGACCATACGCCGGGCCATCATCGCACACATAAAATAGTCATCGCTACACCGCGTAGTCGGGTGTCTGCTGACATCGTCATACGCCGCCTGCGGAGCCGAGGCCAGGATCGCGAACATCAGCATCAGCCAGTTCGCGTTGATCTGCGACGCGCTCGCTTGGCGCTGTTGCAGGCTCGCCCACATCTGCCCGCGTGTCCCGCGCAACCAGTCCTCAGGGATCCCGTACCGCCAATTGACGTCGGCGAAAAACGCGGCCGTCAACGTCTCGACAACCACCATCGCCGGCAGATTCGGTACAAGGTCTTCGATGGTAGCGGCGAATGGTATGTCAGAGAAGCGTTGGACGGGTTGGCGAAATTCAGACATGACCGCTGTCGATTGTGCGTATAAGAACCGTGGAATGGTCTTTGCCGTCATCTGCAAAATACATAAATCAGTGGTCTTGAACAGACATGATAGAAGATAAACACGTCTCTCTCACCGCATGCAAAGCACAGATAAGACTGCCCCTCCCAATAAACTCTCCATGATGGGCCAGCGATAACTGCGCGAGCGTCGATGTTGCTTCGTAAGTATCTTCGTCGAGGGGTAAGGGTGAGGGTCCTATTTCCGGCTCGTCCTCCACATCCGCCAAAGCGTGCTCAGCAAAATGTTGAGCAGGGGACTTGTGTTGTGCGCCTTCAGATGTCTGGGTACTGCTGGCCCCACCGTTCACAGAATCAGTGACGCCAGAGAACGGAGGGGTGGACTGCAGCCGACTTGACGGCGATCGCGCAGCGCTCGGGGAACTGCAGTTCTCTCGAGCCTGCTCGAGCTCACGTTCGAGCGCCGCAATGCGCTGCTTGAGGTCCACCACCAGTGCGTTTGGGTCAGGGGCCTTCGCATCTTTTACTGCGCTTGCGGGTGGCCGTGCGGGTGGTGGGCGCGCCAGCGGTACAGACTCCCAGCGACATAGATGGGCGATTCCTCGACTGATGCACAGGGAACAGGGGTGCTTTCGATCGCATTTCTACGCAAAAGGGCCATCGTTAACGACATTCGGGCATACGCAAGATGTCCCCGAGCATAAGTACCTGACGCCGTTTCGTACACTCGACGCAGCTCAGGCGTAGTCTCCGTCGTGTCTTCTTCGTCTTCGATTGAGATTGCTCGGCTTGCGATGATTCTGACTCCATGTAGAGTATTAGGAAGCGATAGCAAGAGGGCAAGGTACAGTATGTGCCCCACCCTGGCTTCGGGGTGCTTGGTAAAAGATAGTCGCAGAGGTAAATACGCCGGGAAAGTGACCTGTTGCCACTGCTGTTGGGGCACAATTAGAATATACTTATGTACGCAAATAATAGGGTAGCCGGTCACAAGCCCAGATTGATGCCTTCTGGTGGCAGTGGTGCAGAGTGTGTGATATCCGGCACGCCGAGATCCGTACAGCGCCGTCGAGCGCCCGTATGAAGCTGTTGAGGCTAACTTTCACTCAACGATCGTGCTGTGCCAAAACCAATTATCAAAGACTGTACTGTTGCAACAAGAATTATACATCGAGGATCCTTTTACCACTTTGCCAGACCGCGAAGCTCACGGCCGTCATGGGAATTATCTTCAGATAGCCTATACTCAAACCAACATAAAATCCTCTCCACCCCGAGTTCTTCCATATCGTAGACACAGTTTCTCCCCAACGGAGCCATCTGTCGGGTCGGGTGATGCCCCCAATTTGCATTCGTCTTCGGACCACCTCGAAAGGGTACGATGCCGTTTGCGCAACAGCACCCGATACAGCGCCGATGCCCAGATCGGCTATGGGCGTGGGTGTCTCGTGGCCAGTCTTCGAAGGCGGCAGGAAACGTTGTCGCAGGAAGCCCCAGCTCAGAAACGACACCCCGGCGTAGGGAATCATCCCCAGGACGGTAACAGTGAACCCGCGGTAGAACTTCAATACCGGAAAGCGTTCGAGGAGTGATTTGGCGGCGGAGCCTTCGGGTATTGATGCTGTTGCACGTCCTTCTGCATAGATATGCTTTGCAGCGCGTAGGAAGGAAGGACGAGCTTCTTCCTTTGGGCTTTTAGCCATTCGTGTATGGAACGCCATCCTTACTCGGATCACCTCTAAGGGATATGTGCAGAAGACAGACATTGTACCTATGACGTATATAGTAAGCTGATGCTGCGACGGAACTGAAGAAGGGGCAAACCGGAAATAGAGCCTGCGAGAAACCGACGAAGATTCGTCTCTTGCTCTCGTGTAGGCATTAATATCTATCGATTCTGTTTAAATGGCTTCGTAGACGAGCCAATAGAGTTGGAACCTCACGTAATGAACTTGGTCGTATGCCATGAATTTTATGGCCGCATAGGGGAAAATACGAAGCAGGGTTGCAGAGTGTCCTTGGAATAGCCCTCGGAAGCCTGCAGTCGTGTATATCTTCTTTCCTGCCGCGAAGGCACCGCTCCAGCTCCCTAAAACGTGCGATAAGATCCTATTCACGCTGTTTCACGAAACCCGCCGGAACTTACCTGCATACTTCTGGAAGTCTGGATTAGAGGTCTGGAAAAGGATCTTGACGCGGTCAAGTGGGGCGACAACAGTTTTTGCCTATCCACAGCGATAAGCGCGTTACCGCGGGTTCAACGTAACGTGGACGTACGACACACCCCGCAACTCCACCGGCGAGACCAGAACGGGAGATGTAATGCAGAGATTGCTTGTCGTGTTTCGCGGATGCGGCATTTGAACTCATTCGCGTAGCCGGGAGGGCATAAAGGGACGCTGCGGGCGATTTGTCAGAGGCGAGCACGGTGTTGGGCGAGAGCAAGAGACGACGTACACGGCGTGATTGCCTCCCAGTTGGCGATGAGAACAGAAGAAAATGACAAATGCAACAGCTGGGCCAAGTTCCGCCCCTCATCTCGGCTCGCCCGGCAACCCGTATCCGCCACCGCGCGCCTCCCCGCTGTGCCGCACCCCACACCACTTGACTCCGTCCAATTGCATCCCGCATCGATGTCATCCAACCCAAGGCAGAACCCAAAGTCGCAGTTCTCAAAGGTCAAGAAGGTTCGTTTACTGCTCATCATGTCTTTGGCTCGCCTCACTCTTAAGCTGAGGACAAAGTTTTGGAATATGTCAAAAAAGTATGCGACATAAATTCTTCGCAGTGACGCCTCGCTTGGCTCATCTAACTGTTCACCTGTCAGATGAATCGTCCCTATGGCGCAGTTGATGTTGCTGCCAACCTCAAAGGCGCAGTTCCCAAAACCGCGACCCAAAAAATCCTTGTTGCCTTGGCTGAGAAGGGTGAACTTGTGCAGAAAGTTTATGGCGAGCTTTGCTTTTTTCGTACTTGCAGACCCATCGAACGCGATGATTGTAGGAAAAACAACATTCTTCGTGTACAATCAAGCAAAGATCGATTGTCTCCCTCAAGAGAAAATCACTGCTCTCAACACAGAACTCGCACAGTGGAAGACGAGAACAAAGAACTAGCGACACAAGTTCGAACGCTCTCAACAGGTAATCAAAAAGCCTATAATGATGTTTGACCCGTTTGGAATTGCGCATATACTTGTTCACAGAGCTTGCTAAAATCAAGGCAACACCAACGGATGGTGAAATTGATACCCAAATCGCCAGTGTCCAGGAATCGGTGTGTTCTCTGTTTCCACAGTACCCGAATGACTTTGAATGCTTACCATTCTGAAGATTGCGAAGACGAACAAAACACTAGATCCTCTTCGTTCTGGCGCGCCTCCAATTTCTGCTGAACAACTGGAGCAGATATATGCAGACTGGGCTAAATGGAGAGCCGAATGGGTCCGACGCAGAAAGGTGTTCTTGACGTATGTTCTGCTCTGTCGCGAAGGGCGAAAGACTCTATGGCTGGAGCTAAGAAATGCTCGAACGCTAACTTACGCTGATGAACCATGCAGGTTCTGGCAACTGGCAACTGATGCGCTACCTCCTCAGGATGCCAAAGAATTGGAGGAAGATCTTGGCATCGAGAATGACACTCCTGAGCACGTTATTCTGGAACAAGGCTCGTTATGTCGTCAAAACCAGGCTAATTCGTTGAAAAGGAAGCGACTGTGATGTTTTCTTGTGTCATGCTGTGCTATGGCTGTTCTGAATCTGCTTTCTCTCTTTATGTTATTTGATGTCTGACCAATCAAACCTCTTCGAAGTCTTGGCGTTTCTCTCTTCTGAGGATCTACACGAAGTATGAACTTTTTCTTTTCCGCGAAGGAGTCGGCCCCCGGTTTCTGATACAACTTGACGTGTTTATGATGTCACCTGCGCTGATTGTTTTCCCACTTCTTGGTGTTCTCTAACATCCTGGCTGATCATTGTCCTTACGTGAAAGGCGGTAAAGAACCGTCTTCTGCCATCTTGTGGGATGTTTTACTACGTACCTGATGGCGATGCTCTCCTCTCCATACTTGCTTCGGACAGACTTTTTTCCGATTTCTCTGTGGAGTAAATCGCAAAGAAAAGGAACTGTTTCTGGGCCATTCCGGGATTTCTTGGAGGACAAAGAATTGACAGCGTGTAGGACATATTTTGATGTGGCAGTCATCAGACATAAACTCAAATCAGTAAACTATTCGCCCCTCCGTACCCTTGAATCCTGCGATGTATTTAAGCTCGGGGAAGGATCACCGTGCGCCCATCGAACATTCACCGCAACGATGGTCCGAAGCATATTCGCCCTTGGAGCCTTTTACGCGACATATAGCGCCTTCGGCCAAACGCCGCCGACTAATCTGCCTCCTGCAACCCCTGGCGTATTTAGCGCTCAATCAAGCATCATCATCAATGGACCTATCGAGAGAGTCTGGGACATGTTACTTGACTTCCCTGCGTATCCCGATTGGAACCCATTCGTCCGGTGAGCAAAACGCCTTCTTGGCGCTAAATCTTGCTCAAATACTGAGTAAGTTTGAAGGTCGCAGGTGGTTACAGATGCTTTCTTTGTACCGTTAGGAGACCAAACGCCGCATGAGAACCTGCGCCTCGTCATCGAGGCGCAGATCCCCCCTCTCCCGACGCCGGTTGATGCAGGCACGCCGCCGAATCTCCTGCATACTCAATATTCATTTGAAAATATTACGGCAGTCGACACAGCCCGATACCGCGTGGCATGGAACGAGATAATGATCCCAGCGCCCTTACTGAGCGCGGAACGATGGCAGGCGCTGAGCACGGTGAATGGAAACCAGACATACTACGAGGCGCGCGAAGTGTTCGGTGGGCCTGTGGGATACATAGTGGACGCGCTGTTCGCGCAGGGGCTGCAGGAAGGGTTCGATGCGCAGGCGGGTGCGCTGAAGGCTCGGGTAGAAAGAGTAGTATAGCCTTCGGAGCACATGGCCCACCGCGGCAAGTTGACGTCTGGAATTGATGAGTGACGTAAGGTGCTTGGCTGATGCCTGGATGGCTAACAAAGGGCATGGATGCCGATGGGTGGCTCTGCAGATGTCTCGGATTCCTCCGACGGGCGCAGCCCCTTGGCTCTGTCTATTCGCAATACCTGCCAGGCCCCACCCTCCGCTATATAGCGCACCGACTCCCTCCCCACCCATACATCCACCCATGTCCTCCCAGTCTCCCGTGCGTGTACACGTCTCCGCGCTCCGTGCGGCCTTACTCACTCCGCCTCCTAGATTCGGAGGAAATTGGTCATTGTTGGCGACGGCATGTAGACTGTCCTGCATGTGCTAGCTTGATGGCTGAGCCTTTCGCCACTTCAACAGGTGCCTGCGGAAAGACCTCCTTGTTATGCTCGTTTGCGCTGGGAGAGTTCCCAAAGGAATACGTGCGTTTCTCCCTTCGTGGCATCTTTCGCCGTTGTGACCCTCGGTCGGTTTTTTTTAGCAACCAAGTGTGTCCTATGTCTAGCATGCTTCAGCCTAACATCATACTGATATGCCCTGCCCTCATTGCAGCGGTCTTCGATAATTATGTAGCCGAAATCAGGCTCGATGAAAAGCCCGTTCAACTAGCCCTGTGGGACACAGCGTATGTTGCCCTCTTTCCTTCCTTGTCGCCTCTCAATCATCTTGCTTATTCGGCTCCGCCAGTGGGCAGGAAGAGTATGAGGTATGCCATGACCCATTATCTGTAAATCCGCAGCGTTTCATGTAAATCATAATCTAGCGCCTTCGACCTATGTCCTATTCCAAGTCTCATGTCATTCTCATTGCGTTCGCCATCGACACTCCTGATTCCCTAGAGAATGTAACATCAAAAGTACGTGTATTTTGGTGTCTGCGTCCCAAGTTCCAGGCTAATCTCGGTTTCATGGCGTAAGTGGATTGAAGAAGTACGAAGTATCTGTGGATCTACTATACCTGTCATCCTTGTGGGATGCAAGGCCGATCTACGGCCAACAAATGAAGAGGAAGCATCTCCAGACAATTCTCGCAAATATGTGACCCGGGAACAAGGCGAGAGAGTGGCCAATATCATCGGAGCTCGGGCCTACAAGGAATGCTCCGCGCTCAAAATTGAAGGTGTCGACGAGGTATTCGAAACCGCGACGCGCGCGAGCATGCTCATGCGCGACGGTGTTCCAAGCCACGGCGCGCATCTCGAGACCGCGAAACACCACAGGCGACGAAGTAGCGGCAAGAGCGCCGTCCAGGAACACGAAGAGAACAAAAGCTGGGGCTGCTGTGTCGTTTGCTAAGTTTGGGCTATGCACCACGCGTTTCTGTCTCTTCTGGTCCTTTTATTACCCCCTTAGCATATCCATACCTCATGACATCTGCTCATACTTTGGTGAATATCCCCATCGGACTAACAATATGTACGCACGCACACCTATGTATGTCCTCTTTTCGATTATCTCTCATCTACTGTTACCGTTATATCTTGGTTCATACATATTACTGTTTTGCAAGACATAGATAGCACATATGGGACTCTGTTACAATCAGTTGCCCTCGTCCCCGTCCCAAACATCTTGTTGTAATTGCTCTCTTGTTATCTACTTTTTTCTTAACAAAAACGTTGGGTCTCCGATAGCCTGGTGCCCAGCAATGTCGGCCCACATTGAAAAGTCATTTACCTTTTTAGGGCCAATGACTCTTGAATGACAGACGGAATGGGAATGTATTTTGGCTGACACTCCGACTGACATGACATCATGTGATTGTTCCGTCTTGACCGGCGTCTCTGATTCGTCGTTGCGGAACGACCCCCCGATAATAACACCCGCATATAAACCGGGCCGCGGCCCGCGAGCGCTTCAGTTTTAGGTTTGGGCGTCTTCCGCGTGATGGAACTTCAGAGCGCGACGTTTTATCATTTATGTACGTTTCCATCGCAGTATTTTGAGGAATAAAAAAAATCTTAAGTAGGTGGATCGGCGGAGACTGTCGAGCCGTCCAAAGGGCTATATAGCATATGCACAAGTAGTTGAAGCTTAATCTTTTAGTCCAGCAGGACCGTACTCCGGGCCAAGTTTCAACTCCGGGCACCATGGGGTATGTAATCACATACCAAAAGGATTAGGGCGAGAATCCTTCACGGTCATTGGAAAATCTAGCACCGCAGCTTGGTATCCAACAAATATCCAACAGGATTAGCACCGTGGCTCAGAACGCCCTGAATTCTTTACTTCATTGACTCCCGACTGAAAGAAGGTAGGTAACCGTAGGTAGATGTGCTTCGCCAAGTTAATGACATCTTTGATGATAATAGGAAGGGAGATCATATCACGTCGTCCAGATTCATGACTGTTTGAATGGGATGGAGGGCGTGTTGCTCGAAATTTTGCATGAGGAAATGAGTGATAAAGCCACAGTGGGGAGTGGGTACGACGGAAGGGAATTTGACACGTCCTGCACCACTCATATTCCTAAATTCGCTGGAGAGACGGTGTGACGGTCGTGCTGATGACAGGTTCGTAAAGATCGTCGAAAATATCTTGCAGCACGAAGTTTGCCTTCATAGACCGTATGTATGACCTGGTTGACGACCAACATCGACATTCATCTTGCTTCCCCGAGTCTGCGTTTGCAAATGTTCGTCGCGGTCTCAAGATTTTGGCCACCAATGAGTGCAGATGCAGTGCAAGTGGTGCCAGAGCTTGTCAAACAGCGCCAATTGCGTTTTCTTGCTATGAATCTTGTCTTTATTCATATTTTACAATCACTGGCAGTTTGCGCCTGTTGATCCCAGTACTATGCGCGGATTGAGGTCTCCTTTCTAATGGCCCGTCAAATCCAGGTGAACGATGGGATGACTCAAAGCCCTTTATGAATCTTTCCATTAGATTAAGTTGGGATATCGATACAGAGATAATAGTATACATCGAACCTCTATGTGTTGTCCATCATGCAATTCTCTAGTATGGGAGACTACTCCTTCAATTCCCAACTCACGCCGCAACCACATCCGCTACCTTTAGATTGAGGGTTATTTGTGATTTGAAAGCTGCTTCCAATGAGTTCCGTGGCAAAATCGATGGTCGAACCGTTCAGCAAGGATAGTGATACAGCATCGATCAGAATATTAGAAGGCTTGATACTCGGATGACTAAATTGACTAAAGACCAGAGTTTGAGAAGAAAAGTCACGGTGGAGTTATGGCACTCACTAATCATCCGGCGAACGACTTGTTGCCAGCTTCATCTTATACTGGTAACCGTGACATCCACCCGACTCCACCGATACTCGTAGTGCAGCATCTGAGTTTTTCTCCCGTTCAGCAATTTTCATTAATTGCTATGGTGGGTATCAATTAAAATAAAATGGGTAGAACCTAATAATGTAGGCTTACCTCTGCAGCGCGGTCTGTTATTTCGAGCTTCACTTTCTCTGGTGGTATTAGTTCGACGTCAAGTTCCTCCTTTTCGATGTCCGCTTGCGAGGGTGCAGATAGGACGACAGTTGGCTTTGTTGGTAATGATGATGCCAAGGCTGCTCTTCGTGGTACAGTGGTAGAGATGTTTCGTCGAAGCGAATAAGCTCTTTGACTCGTCGTTCGCTGCGGAGAATGTAAGCAGGGTCGAGTTCCTGGCAGACGTCGAAGAAGGCGGGGCAAGCTGCTGAATGTTTGGGATAGTCTGATGGACGGCGACATTCTTGGGGTCTATTAGAAGATATGCCGAGAGAATGTGGCCAGGAGGCCTACTGTTGTCGCGGTTGCTGGGAAACAACCATTCGATCCCTTGGAAGGCAGACTCCAGAGTCCCTTGACAAATGGCCACCACGATCACGTGCTAACTACACTTACGCACGCATGGCCGGACCGTATGTTTCCTGGGTTCGACTAGGCTCGTGACCAGCCGTTTCTTCAAACTCCGCAACCTCGTTGAAGAAACGGCTGGGCCAAACGGACACACTTTAACAGGGTCACGCTTTTGTGACGCGGGACTTCGTGAAATTTCGATGATTTCACGCTCTGCACAGCACTACAACAACACGAGCTCGACATCCACAGCCTCCACAGCCTATTCTACTTCGACAGTACCTTAGAAGTTATCATCCGAGGGTTTCCCTACAATCTTTCCTCCAGAATAACCTCCACCACCGACCTACAATGACCATACTCGAGACACATCCGCGGTAACTTCACCATTGACGCGAACGGAGGCAACTCAAGCCGCCTGGAAGCCACGTAACGAAGCTCAAGGAGGATAATGGGTGCTAGCAAGCTAAGGGAAGACCCATGAAGTGGGAGATCCATTGTCAAGTACGTCCCCACGTCGCCACCGTTATATCTTCTCTGACTTATAGACGAGCGCTGCGGGAGCATTGGCTGTGTTTCTGCCCCGTGTTGATGAGACCTATGCGCTCTTCTAGCCCCTGTCCAACTCCGATGTACTTCAGTTATCCCCTCAGCGATCATCTACGCTGACATCCGACTCCATCTTGCACCCTTGGGGCCTTGTCTCGACATTAGTTTGTCCATCCACCCCACCGGGTCGACCTTGCATCTAACTGTCTGGACATACAAGGAGGGCTGCAATTTTGCAACCTCTGAGGTGCACAAACACGTAATGCATGCACAACGGCTCTGCTGAACTCTATAAACGCAACACCCCATCTTAATGCCGACCTACCATCATTGTCCTAGTAAGTTGTTGTGCGGCAAGTACAAGTTCATTTTTATGCAAAAAATCACTTTTTTCAAGTCTATGTATTTCACATTATTAAGTCAAATAAGCTGTTTAAAAGGGTTCCTAGAGGGATGATTTTTTGTGATGTTATGAGTGAGTGTGGCCAGAGTCTAACGACGAAACGCGGAAATTTCACTAAGTCCCGCGTCACACGGAGGGGTCCCCGCCAAAACGTGTTCGTTTGTCCCAGTCGTTCTGGGATGTTCTTCCTTTTCACAGTCCGCTTGATGTTTGACCGCATAACAAAACCACAACAAAGGACAAACAAATCACCGCGGGAAGAACTCCCAGAACGACTGGCAAGCGAGTCTAGGGTTCGACCTGCGTCATTACTTGTCCACTGCCAGTTCAGGCCCTCAGTCTGAAAGACGAAGCTGATCCAGGTTCAGCCAAGAATTTCGGATGTCATTTCTGTTCCTTTCTATCGCAAGAAAGCGCTCGCAGCCACAGCCCCGCAGGGCCCAGGCCACCACTTTTACTCATGTTGCTGGAAGTCGAGTTGGTCCAGAGTTGGTCTGATGGTCATGCCAAGCTACACTCAAGCCTTCGGAGTTTTTAGTTCAAGCAAGCTTAATAAATAGCTCTCACGCGATTGAATTGATATCCCGGTATCTTTACTGAAAGCGAGGTTACTAAAAGCCACGATACCGATTGAAAAGGCTCGCTCTCCTTATTTCCCTCCCAAGTCACTACGCTGCAGAGCAGATGGATGACGACGGGAATTTATGCTACAACGAACCACAATGTCCTGATGCACCGGATAAACAGGCTATGTTCATTGTTCAATATACGATGTGTACGTTTGCTCTTGCATGCTGAATATTGACTAACTTTGACTCCTCCGTAGATTGCTGTCTGACTTTTGTAACTTGGGAATGGATTATAAATCTCCCCTTTGAAATGAGGGTAATTTGGAGGTGCGAATTGAACAGCTATATATCCCGAGGAAACGGACTAAAATTCCCTCCAGTAAATCAACTTCTGTCTGGATTCAAATACTGTATGCGTGCCCTCGATATCTAGGGCTCGTTATATCTATGTGCGCAGTCTTTTTCTTCGTGCCATTGCAAATGCTAACTAGATGGAACAGTGGTCATTCAGTGGCCATTTCATACATACACGCCAAATACTTAGTTAGCCTCGAATCATGCCAATGGCTTTACAGCTTCCAGACCATATCTATCGCACTGCTGCTTCTATGGCTGGAAATACTACTTATGATCCAGAGTGAGTTTGTTCTTCTCCTTGAGCATCAAAACATTCTAATGCATGTGTCGGTTATCTGGAAGTATTTGCGCTCTTCAGGGGCAAACGCACAGTCGGCTTCGTGCTACTTGCTGTGCTTGTATTGAAAACTATCGCGGTTTCTGTTCTGGGAGCATTGACCATCCGCAAGTTTAAAGTTGGGGATGCTTGTCTTATGGTCCATGTTCCGTTATCATCTATGCTTATCAGGTGCAGTACATCTACTACCGAAAAATCCTGCTGAAAGTTATTCAACATTCTCTACTGTCAGTGCAATTGAGTTAGGGTTCCAAACTACACTATGGTGTCTAACCTTGTACAAACACATCCGAACCCACTTGGAACATGGCTGGCAAGATATTCCTCTGTTATCTCTTGTCACCCGTGATGGATCGTGGGCATTTGCATTGCTATTAGGTTCGGATAATTGTCTCTGCATCTCAGAACCTACTGATGCATTATACCCCAGTAATTTATGTGGCATTGCTCAAAGACGCGGTATCGGCATTTATTCGGATGCGTGATAACACCATGCGCCTTGGCGACATATCCTTTCCGTCAGTTTCTTCTAGACGCTATCTACATGTCGCGCACTCATTAGTTAGTAATCTGAATTTAGCATTCTAGTCACAACATTATCACTCTTGGTATGTCCTAAATCCTCTGCGTTTCAGCCATTCAATTCAACCTCTCTCAGACCTGCAGGATGATAAAAAATATGCGTACATTTTCCCCCGACGTGGATTTAGACGGCGCTTCCATGGATCCTCTTCGTACCTCCCAGACTGGGTCGATCCAACTCACTGAAATATATTCGCTCAATGACCCCATGTATTAGGCGTTAATGTAGGTGTACAAGCTCATTCATCCTAACTTCTTCTGACTCTATCAAATACAACTACTAATCTAGCGCGTTCATACTATTCTCGGACTGTATCCGTTTGAGCTCGTAAATGTATCATATTTGGTTCATAGCTAATGTAGATTTTAGAATAGAGATCGGTTATCTATTGAGAACTATTACAGCAGACATATAGCATTATTTAACCATCCCGTGCCACGGCGTGGACATGAGCGCCTAACGAGATTGATTCTGCCATCAACTGTGATCGATCACTGGGGATCACCTTGTCTTAATTTAGCTTTTATTGCCCGTTCATTGTCAACTTGTGAGAACATCGCCGGCGAATATCAACAAGATTTCCTGATGGCCACTCAGCTGCAGGATATTCATATATTTTGTCATCACAGCAACTCACAATATTCCTCCATTTTGGCTTCCGAATTAATTCAATTGATCGATGGGACATGTGTGACCAAAATTTGGCCGCTTTGTTGCCTATAGGTAGCAATTAGCGCCCATGGTTCGAGTTCCAGCGCCACGCAATGTATGAGGGCCGTTCGCGCAATGTCATTTGTGATTGACAGCATAACACCCTCGGACGGTATAGGTGCGGCGATTCTCCAATCTTCTCCGGGTCTGATAATACGTATTGAGTAGATATCCTTACACAGGGGAAGGTTGTAAGTATCATACTGGCCCATGCTAATACTCTTACACAACTTGCAAAGCCAAAATCCCCAGTAAATTTGGATGTGGAAGTATTTCAATACATCGTCTCTGCACGTACGATCATAAGGGAGGAGCTAAATGATTGATGTCTCAAGCATCGCATGGCATTTTGATTCTGACAGCGCCTCTTATCTTCCCTGAGTAATAACAGCTCTTATGCCTTCAGTAGCACTAGATTACCATACAGACACAATTGCAAAGCCCATGGGCTGAAGGAAGTCCCAGAGAAATATACATACTCAAAATTTCAGCGGACTTGGCTGCAAGCTTCCGTGCTTGCCAGCCTAGCAGTTTTAGTTGGATTCCTTTCAAATTAGTCTCGGTGCCAGCCACTCTTAACGGTCGAATTTGGATCTCCCGCGTCCCATACGAATTGGGACGGTTAAGAGAGAGGCTGGCACTGAGACTACTTTCAAATGGAGAATCTTTCACGTATTTAGAAATGCTCGTACCGATCACTATAGCTCGGAAAAAATACCACGCTTCTGCCAGACACTAGAAGCGTTTTTAACACGCAGCACCTAACTCTTGATCATTCTTCATTTGTTCCGTGCAGCCAAAGACGTCAAAGGCTCGTTTTTACATGCCCCTCACCAATTTACCGGCTCCGCAGCTCAGCCATTTTCTTAAACGCCACGGACAAGGAATTGGATTCTCCGAAACAGCCGAATTTCCACTAACCAAAGAATTCGTAGATTTTTGACGTAGGCTGGGAGCTCTTCTCTGCTGTAAAATATCTCGGTGTACGCATAGATTACTGAATTTAATGGCTCCACTCAGACGATTTCCTCAGCTCACTCGCAACAATGAGATCTTAATACTGCAAGCTGCAAAGCTTCCTTGACACTTCTATTAGGCCTCTGTAGGGATTCGTTCAAGCTAAGAAGGGTTCCAATGATCCTTTTCTCGCGGAGAATATTTAGACAGCTAGCAGACGGGGAGAAGCAAGGATAGTTGATCACGATTCGCAGCGATTACACGAGCATAATGAATTCCTTCATCTTTACAACTCTCCACTGTTCTGATTAAATTAATCACCTTGCATCCTTGTAAGATATGCAAAGTGCATTACATCTGCGCCACCTCAAGTCTTCAAGCCTTTAGGTTTGATCCCTTTCTCTGAAGGTTTCTATCTTTGCTTGAGGCTGAGGGGAAAGATAGGTTCGCAGATATGCAGAGCTTGTCCCAACAAACTCTAAATGCCCCTTGTAACTTGGAAGTGGCTCAATTGTCATTTCCAATTTACGTGTCGATGAGACCATACTGCTATACCGCCATTTTAAAACTCGCACCAGATAAGCAACTCTGGGCAGTGGGATCCGAGTCTCAAGTTGTTGAGGTACACATCTGCACTCTACTTAATAGATCGAAGCGCACACAATTAATATGATTCCTATTTTCTTGGTTCCAGTGTCCGCTATCCAAGTGCTTATCAGGCGTTTAAGAAAACTGGGATAAATTTTGCGATCGTAGATTGCTATCGGTTCACCTCTTGCTAAAGTCAATATAGAAGTAAGAATTAGAAAGCTCATTGACAGTAAACCGAGACTCCTGAAAAGCTCGAATTTTATGTTTGACTAGCAAGCAAGCAGGTTTACGTTGACTGTATAAGGATATAGGGATGTTCCTTCGGACTACGGCATACTCTTGGGCCGTTTCCCTGTATGTGCCACTGCTGTTTCGTCTTACATCACCGATAACATTTAATAAACGGAAAAAATGGAACGGTGGAAACAAAAGAATCGCTAAAATTTCCGGCAGTTCACTTACAATGGAATATCATAGAACGAAAGCGAAATTACCAGTAGCGCCATCGTCTCCGTCAATGAACCTTTCATCGCTGTCTGTGACAGATCAATGGACGGCGGAGCGGACAAGATGTAATTAGATGACCGTGGGAAACGCGGCAAATCCGGAGTTGCATGCTTGTCCATGTCATGTCGCACATCCGAGTTCGCCTTCAGTCCTTTCCGCCTTTCAAGCTCAATCTTGCTGTTGTATGGAAACTCTTCAGCGACTCCAGAAAAATCAAGATGCCTTGTTAGAACAATATCACGCTAATTTGGAGGACACTTACAGCCTGCAAGACACCTTAATTCAGGATATTTTGCCCACTGTCGCCGACGAGCTTGAGCTGAGCCCAGAGAGCCAGGAATGGGCAAAGGAATGGCTTTCTGATACATGTACGTACAACTCGTGCATTGCGCAGCTTTCTATGTGTACCCACAGTCTGCTAAGCGTCTATTTTTCGCATTTCAAGGGTGAGTTCTCCTCCGTTTACAGGTAGCGCGTGACTGAAGCTTTACCTTCCAGCGCAACAAATTTACGCGGTCTTTCTCTTTGGAAGCTATTCAAAAGATTCTGATATGGCGTCTATCCAACATTTGGCCGTTGGAACCGCCATCAATTGTTCCAAACCTTCGCTGCCTTCCGACCGACATCCGCGACCGATTTGGTAGAGCAATATTGGTGATTGAAACGAGTCCAGTCGATGAAAGCATTGATTCGCAGAAACGTTCCATTATAATGGTTTTGGAGCAGCTGCGAATACATCTCAGGAAACTCTACGACAGCTCGGAAGACCACAGAAATCCCCCACTTCAATATGTAGTTTTATTAGATTTGAGGCAATTATCATTGCAAAGTATGGTGAGTGGTCGATGAAATGGTTTCTTTAGTGTCAAGTATTAATTCGAACAATCCTTCAAGAATATCGAACTCGTTTCTTGGACTGTTCGTGAAATTATACCGCGTTTTCCAGGCATGCTAGCGGGTGGTGAGTCTTTGAATTGATCATCCTCGATCTATAAGCCTAATTTACCTGCAGTTTTTATGCTTAACTATTCATGGGCTCATTCCGGTCTCTGGACCATTTTCAAGTTCGCTTATTTCCTATCCAAGCAATTCCAATGAAGCTCACTCTTTCCCATAGACGTCTATTACCGGAAACAGCCCTCTCACGAATATTCTTCCCATCTAATTCGGAATTACTTGAATATTTTACTCCGTCAGCTCTTCCACAAGGTAAGGAAACCGAATAGTCTATCCTTCTTTCTAACGGCTTTAACTGCTCATTAAACACAGACTACGGCGGGAATCTACCTTCATTGGCACACCTTGAAGATCCAATACGTCCTGAGCTACCGCAGGCTTTAGAAGTCCCGGAGGTAACGACTCTAGAGACAACCACCACCATCCAACAACCCAAAGCTCCTTTCATCTCTATCTCATGGCTGTCACCAACCTCGATCTTGAATCCATTTTTTGGATATCCAGTATCGACATCTTCAAGTGGCCGGCCCACCTTCCGTCATGGCCGCCGGAGAAAGCGAGACCTTATTCGAACCCTAGCCACACTTTTTTGGGTACGATGGCGGAAGCATATCACCTTTGCACTTTCAATCGCGGTGATAATTGCCATCCTCAAGCTTGGGTTCAAGACGGGGAAATTACGCCTTCCCAGGAGACTTTCCCGAGCTATCTCCCGATGATTTTGTGTGAAATTACTACTTACTTCGATTTGAAGTCGACGTTGTCTGCTTTCATATATACACCTTCTTTTTGTATAGCTTATACCCCGCTCAAGGCGGAATTATGAGACCTTGCCTATCACAATGCCGGTCATTATGTCAGAAATTCTTAAGTGAACCAGGCTACAAGGGTTTAAATCTACGTGTACAAATCATAAATCAATCATAAAGGAACAAATTACAGCTATAGTTACTTCCGAAATCTAGAGAAAGTATTCCGGGAGCTAAATTGTTGGTTGACGAGAATTATGGAATAATTTGTTAATTGGCTGCGGAAGAATCAAGGAAACGAGCAAACTTACCTTCCCACCAGCATTTTGTGCAGCTTGCTGACTCGGGCCATCGCGTTCGTTCTCAGGTGCTGCTTCAAATACGTTAAAGTACATTGACCCTCCTGGTCCCACTTCAAGTATGCTTGCTGAATTCCCGCATCGGTAGCAATAATTCGGTGCCGACCAAACGGTAGAAAGATGCTTATCGAAAAGGGAAGAGTACCCTTCCATACAGAGTTGATGGGCGCGAAGAATGTGCGACATATTGTTCTGATCAAGAAACTTGTACACCACCCCAGAACCGAAGGTGTACCCCGCTCCTCTAAATCACTATAAGTCAAGGATGTTTGACGGGCCATCGGATGCATCTCACCTTGGTGATATCGCAAAGTCTTCCTTCTCTGGGTCGGGATCCGACCACACCAGGTCAGCCATAGGCCCGTCGTGCGGTATTTCTACGGGAATGATCAGAGGGCACTATTACAACGTCAGAACCATGCAGCGCACCTCTAAATCGATCGAAAACTTTGATTTGATCAATGGAGTGTATTGAAGGTGAAAGCCCTAGTGCGCAGCTGGTGAGAACGAGCCATCATGGTTAGGTGTTATTGAGAAGTAAGTACGTACCTCCATGAACGCAGAATATCCGATCATCGATGACAACGGACAACGTCAGAAAGTCAAACATATCCGTGAAGTAGGTCCAGACGTGGGAAGAGCCATATTTTCGGACGCATTCTGTGTAGAACCCATACGACTTTCAAATGAATAAGACAAGGGTAACGTTGTCCGATCCTAGAAACTGACTTGTGTAACAGCTCTGGATTCGTGGTTCCCTCTAATCAATTGGACACGGTCCGGGTATCGAAGCTTAAGACAGGTAAGAAGGGATATAGTTTCGACGCTGAATAATCCTCGGTCCACGTAGTCTCCTAGAAGAGAAACGTTGAGCCACGGCCAGTCTCGTGCAATCTGCAACGCGCACCGAGGAACAGATAATTCGTATTCGGTGCATATCCGCCTATTCGAAATATTTCTATCAAGTCGTAGAATTGCCTGACAAATTGGCGTTCAGCGGTGAACGGGGGACTAATAACATAAACCATGACTCACCCATGAATATCACCAACCACTGTTACTGGTGCGCTGATGTGAACGACGTTGGACTCGCGCATAAGGACTTCTTTTGTTTTCTCGCATATTTCTCGTAATAGGACTTCGTGCAGGAGTTGTTTGCGCAGGAGCTGTTGAATACATGCGTCAAGATCGAAGGGAGCCATTTCTACCACAAATAAATTCAGGAGCCTTGCACTGATCGTTTCTTTGTCCTTATTTGCCAACTTGTACTCAGTGTTCGGCTTCTCGGATCTCTTTCTTCCTTCTTGCAAGTCATGATAACGATCCGATATACCTATTCTGTCTTGGAGAAGTCTTCAGAAGTTCATCTATATCCTAGGAGCTCTTCACCAGACGCTATATCCTTGCCATTTCTGCTCTTCAAGCTTTCCACCAGGTATGCGTTTCGATGAAAAATGACACTTGGGAAGGTAATGCGATCAGGCTTCCCAGAACGTAGCGCGGCTCACCATCGCGCTTTTTTCGCATTTTACCCGCTCAGTTTAGTTCTTAGCTATTTACTCCAGTGGTTCTTTGGATTATTTTTCATACATACCTCCAATTATTTTCCCCGTAGTAACTAGCATAACATGAGCCATGATCTCGCAGAATGATACGGAACCCATGGAGTTCAAACGAGTAGCGAGGTGGAATATGTTCTGCAAGTTTTGTGCGTTCTCCGTTTTACGGCGATGGATGGGAAATATGTGCTTACTGAGAAATCATCAGCATTCTATTGCGCCTTCATAAATGCCTCCGTGGCACCGGTGGATATGCTCGCAAGTCAATTAGAAAAATACGGCGATGATTGACGGTGCGCATGCAGCTACACAGCCTCAGAATATGGTGCGATGAAAATTGTGCTCACAAAATTTTAGATATCACCATAACCATTCCAATAAACGTGTCGATAATACCATTGTGTGCGGATGGCATACAGGATGAGACGTAAAAAATCTGAAAGCGAGCTTGGGACGAATGCCAGATCGTCATCCTCTTCGCTCCTCTCCGCTGTACATGTAGATAGTTGCGTGCAGCGTGACACCTTTCGGTTCCTCTAACCCTCTTCGTCGAGATCCGCTGCATTTATTTAAAGTATAGAGGGTCCCAAGAGGGTCCCAGGGTCCTTTAAATTTGCAATATTAACATTCCTAGCTCCGCCCTAATATATTCGCCGAGATATCCGGAGGTCCTGAAAGGTTACAGGAGGTTACAGGTAGGACCCCTCTCCCTATGTCAAGACAAGTCTTCAACGCTGAGGTTCTGATTTCCTAGAAATAGAGACTCTGAGATTTGTTCTCTTGTCACGGGAGAATATACAGTACCGGACACCGAAGGCAATTGTCCTGTCAGCTCTGTGCGAACACAGCATAATATTGATGGCCCCATACATATCGCACATCGATTGAGTTCATTGTCATATTTGACATCACGGTGCCTAACCTCTTTTAGCTTCGCCTTTCTCGATAACTTTCCTTACCGAATCAACTTGCGGAAGGCACACAATCTACAGATTCACGCACGCCTGATTTCCGAATTACAGCTCAAAGGGTTTCGATGCATGATTTTCCAGGCGCCTGATCAGAGGATAGATATCCTTCAGCGAGTTCTTTGGTAGCTTGCTTTTGGGTGGTGCGTAGTTTCAGAAGCTTCTGTAGCTATAATTCTTAACGCAAATTCAAGGCGATTTAGTTCGAAATAGTTGGTTGGCTGCCGTGGATAACGGGCTCTTCCGTCTTTCGGTACCCCATGAATCGAAACAAGCAATGATCTAACTCGCAGATTATGCTAGCCGATGACCTTATAGCTGCCAAGTTGATTCGATGACACCTCAACGGGCCCGTCCTATTAAAGGACAGCTTACTTCTTGTCGCTCCTCGGTCGACTTTTCCATCGAGCTACTGGTTAAACTTCCCTTCAAAGGCCTAATTCCTCGTCACACCTGCCGTTGTGCATCATGTACCACCGCGACTCACGACCTTTTGCCTACGACGACCAAAACATGGCTTACTCTTCTAGCCACATTCCCAACAGCAGTGGCACAGACTACCCGCCGACAGACTATAATCCTCAAGATGTCTCCAGTCATTACTATGCTGCGCCTACGCATGAAATTAGTGGCGCCAATGCTGATAGTATGTCCTCGCTTAACATGTCGCCCTACACTTAACTGACATCATCGCAGCTACTAATCCAGCTTCCCCGTACTTTCGTAGTATGACGCCGTCTCTAGTGTCCGCAAATCGCTACCCTAGCGCCAGTCGCCCAAACGATTCGCGGTACTACAATTCTCAAGGATATGGGTCATCGACTTCAGCGTCTTCCTCTCAACCTATGTATGGTTCTCAGCAATCATCCTATCCATCTCAATATACACCTGCATCAGACCAACGCTCTCTCCCTCTAGGCCATAGACATCAGCAACAGGTTCCATTCATCCCAACACCGTCAGAGATCGCACATTCCTATTCCAATTATCCTCCTCAAGGGGCACGCTCGCCTGGCGTTCCAGAGAACCTATATTCATCGTCTCTGGACTATCCTGCTCCGCCGCATATGGTGCCGTCTTCTCATGGAACCCACGGGCACCGTCCATCGCGCATTCTGACCGGACGTCCACGTACGCTATCGGGAGCGAATAGTACGTCTCCTCCTTCTGCTTCGTCTCCGTCAGGCGAACGATTTCTTTGCGAGAAGTGTGGCAAGACGTTCTCAAGGTCTCATGATCGCAAACGACATCATGAAACGCAACACACTCCTATTCCTGTCATGCATACTTGTCACCATTGCCAAAAAGAATTTAGCAGGTAAGGGTCCACCCACCGGCCTGGATTTCGCTTTCCGTTGATTGAGATCTATCTTTCTTTTCCTTTTCCTTGCAGAGCTGATTCGCTCAAAAGACACCTAGATAACGGGTGCGATATGAATTCGTAATCCCAGAGGAGATCTCCCCGCCATATCCTGTCGTTGCATCTATGTATACCATCTATAATATCTGGTCCTCACATTGGTTACTCATCTGTTTTGGGCTGTCTGTGAGCAGCAAACGAGTTCCTCGAAAGTTTGTCCATGGTAGGTTATAAATATGTGTTCATGCAACTTCATGGTATACACTGTCAGACACTGTCACTTGCTGATCATTTACTAGAGATAAGTAGTCGATGGGGATATAATATCTTCATCCGCCGGATTATATGATCTCCGAATAAGCTAAAGATAGCTGGATATCAAAATGGTGTAGCGCCTGTACGGCATGTTGCGCAAATGGGAAATTAATCGATCTGAGATGAATTACTTCTGCCAGGAAATGGGATACATACAAGTATCACTGTAGCAGTGTTATGAATCATATCCGCGACCTACTTGGATCCATACATATTATGTTTTCAGTGCTTTCAATTCAACTTCAATTTCCGTTCAAGCCCGTCGCTGGCCTGTTGTTCGACATCTAACTCGCACGTATCATTCACGGCAGCATTCGAGAATTTATAGACGCCTGTCCGTTGTCCGTAATACTTTTACTAGGCAAACATGACGCATATTCTAAATGATATCATCAGAACGGAACATTTACGCAGAACGGTAAGTAAACCCCTTTGCGCTAAAGTTAAAAGCCTAGAACAGGACTTCGCAAATTAAATAAGCAATTTTACATGTTAGTGTCTGTCGATTCTCAGACTAAGCCTATCATACGAAATCTCTGCATTTTTAAATAAGCTCCACGCCCATATACCGTCTAGCATCTTTTCTATTCGAGTCAAGATTGATTCCCTACAAGTTTATGTCGCCGTTGCTAAGTTGGAACACCCTTGATAGATTAAATTGCGCGTACAGTTTGACTAACTCTACTTTGTCGATGTCTCCCCACAGCAAAACAAGAAGAGGAAGTTAACCATAATTAGGCGACGGTAATCTATCTTGATGAAAGATTAAAAGAGTCAGGAACGGTCGGTGACTTGACTACCCATGACCAGTTGATCAGTTCAATATATGTCGGTGGAGCTCGGCCGTCGACGACATGTATATGTTTATCGTCGAATATAACGAAACAGTCCTGAGAATAGACTCGGTCGCGACCATCTTATCGCGTTTCGCAGCTCTCTAATTCAGCTGTACGAACCCAGGACGAAGCGCATACACGGCATATGTATATCCCGTTGCATGAAGGGCCAGAAGCGCCATGATCGAATATGTTGCGCAGTTTCGAGCCGAGAGACAGAAGGAATGGAATGAGAGAGACTGCAGCCACATGTTTCAACGCAAGCGGGAAGTCGAAACACCGAGTACGTAGAGCGCAGATGATCTATTCGGAATCGTCATCATTTGACTCTTCTCCCTGATCATGAACTGTGGCCAAGCCTTCAATTTGAACACCGGGACCGTTATCATTTTCATCGTCCTGCTTCGCCTCTTTGTCCGCCCTCTTCTTGTTGATCTTCTCGATGATTTTGTCGGCCCGGTTAAAGATGCCGCCCGTTGGAGTGCCACAAGCAAGGCATTTTGGAGTTTTGGCATATCGTTTTATGGCGCAGGAAGAGCAGTAGTAATGGCCACAACGTGTCACGACGGGATCGGTGTAGTGTTTCCGACATATCAAACATGCGAAGGGCACGTCTTCGTCTGAATCTTCATCCGATGAGACGTCTTCAACCTGCTTCTTGGGGTTTTCTGCAAGTTTATCAAGTTGCCATCCAGCTAGATCTGAACGAAGTAAACGTTAATAAGTTCGTTGGTCAAAAGATAAGTAATTCAGACTTACATGTACCACGGTCGTGCAGGAACTTGCACGTGTCGCCGAAACCACAATAGCCGGTTTCTGTTAAGAAATGAAGTGATCAGTCTCGATGAAGTAACTTGCTGGAAAGTTTGATAAGTACATACCTTTATAATCTTTACACACATCTGGCTGATAATCAACGATCGTCACGGTCCTAATAGTACTGGTGCTTCGTTGTGGGCCAACCCTCATGGCTTTAGGAACCTCCGTGCTTTTCTTGATATGGGTCTTATATGCACTCTGTCCATGATACTTTCCATCGTCCGGAATCTCATCCTCCTCCCCAGCATCTGCCTTCTCCTTGCGTCTCCTTTTAGCGAGAAGCTCCTCCGCCTCGTCCCCGGCGATGATCTCCAGCGCAGCGTTGACGTGTGAGCCCGCCGCTGTCCACTTCACGTCGGGGCCCTCCCTCTCAGGCGCATCAAGGTCATCGACCCCGTCGCGTTGAGAAGATGTGCGCTTAGTCCCGGCGCTGAGAAGACTCATGGGGCCTTTCTTCGTTGGATGCACGACTTCAGATTTGGCGGTGCTCGAAGATGACGCCAAACCTGGCCGTGGCGAATCAGTCGCAACAGGCGATAGAGAACGTTTCCTGGTTGTCGTCGGACGCCCTTTGCCCTTTTTCTTAAAGAATGGGACATTGACTGGCTCTTCTGCAGATGCCATGGTGGGTGTTCAGTCAAGAAAGCCGCTGCTGCAGATGACGATGACAAACGGCTGAAATAGCGTCGCCAAACCACCGAAGTGAGTTGACTGGTGTAGGTTGACTCCAAAGGCCCATGGCTGACTCAGCACATTATACATATGCGTGACCGGCGCAGAGCCGCGTGACTGAATGTAACCGCGCGTCGCGAGTGAATGATGTTCATGTTGCCACTTCTGGTGCACCATAGTGGCTCAACATGGCGAGCTTGGCTCGTCTCGAATCCCCTATAAAGATCCTTGTCGAGTGCATTCCTCCCACCAAATCCCTCACTATCTGCCGCCCTTCACTCCCTGGCTTCACGTCCCGTTTTTGCTCGCGCTCTCCATGGCCATGAGGTCCAACACAAGGCACTTTTCGTTCTCATGCTCGACGGCCTCGAGGCCGCCTATCCCATATCCGACCTGCCTCAGACATGGACGTATATCGGTATATCAATTCAAGCGCTCGCGATGAGCAGCCCATCGATTGACGTGTAAAATTGAATTCATATTAACACAACAGGTCCGGGACAGTGAACCAGGTGGGTACTCTCCTTGACTTTTTCTATTAACGCAATTTGTTCTTTTCAAGTCAAAGGGAAAATCTCCTTATGTTATTTGACGTGTGCCACCCTTCGGCTCTTGACGCCCAGCTGTCGTCCTTGTGTGGTCAATTCCACCTGGCTAGTGGACACACCCTGTCCACACCCTGTCCGCGCCGTGGGGCGCGGCCTTGAGATACTCTGAAGATTCACGTTGGCCATTTATTAGACTTGGTACTTGTCTAGTCCTGGACTCACACCTCCCATTCCTGGATGATGGACATGTTTTTTTCTCGCCACGTATGGAATCTACTCTATCCTTCCACGTCCTCCCATGCAAACCTATTATTAGGCACGGGGATCTGTCAGCACTTGCACTGCTTGCAAAGCTTCGCTGTTGGATTACAGTTTCAATGTCTTTCGAAGGTCCTGGTTAGGCTGGCATTGACAATCATTAAATTATGATGATGACATTCCTCCTTTCGGTCATGTGCATAGCCTTCTGCTTACTGAGAGGTCACTCTTACTTGCTTCTCTGTATTGATCACATTTATCTTCTTCATAAATGGCTAAAACTGTGCGCCTTATCTGCAGTATTCATAAACCTTGGCGATGGGAAACTTGGGAGGCCAGCAGACTTGAACAACGATCAGTCATTGATATTCAAATTCACCGGCTTTCGTACCTGCTCTGGTTCTTGCTCCTGCTAGCTCCTGCTCCGCTTCTTCTTGGCAAATTTCAGAGAAGACGACATACGGATACTCCGTTTGGAATTTTCCATGTCTGGTTCAGGACGATGTGTTGGAACGAAGACTTTTCTGAATGGAAGACTTTCCATTGCTGGGCTAACCTCGGAAGTCAAGTCAGCAAACAGCAGCCCAGCAGTCTTTTCTACACAGTACATGTGTGTTCTTCGTCAGCGCGCTATGTATGTACACAGTCCACATCTATCGCGGCATGGTGTGCGGAGGCACAAACACCAATGTCACCTGCGCGCGCTCATTCTGCCTAAAGCAGGGAAGGGTATGAGGTCAGTTTCTAAAGATGTCGCCATATCTTCGCGCGGTCCAAGGTTGTGTCCTCTGATGAGTCCAACGTCAAAATGATCGCCGGCTGAGTTCGTCGCCTTGTCTGCGATGTTGCACTCTGCGCACTGGCGTGGAAGTGGAAGATTGCATAAATAGAGGGGTCTGAATTTCTAGGAACTCTCGAGTATTCTGATGTTAACCTCGGTCTGCCTGTGTTTTTATCCGGATGGTTGAGCTGTAGCATAATTTTGATCACAATAGCGATTTGTGCTAAGGCCCTGTGCCACTGTACCCTCGCGGATGGACCAATGGGTCATTGATTAGAGTCATGTGGCAGAACAGTGATAAGATATTGCTGCTAGCTCAAGTGTTGGAAACCGCCACCAAAAACGGAGACTCGAAGCTGTCGGCGGTGGGTGAGTGAGCCTGGTATCGTGGAAGCGTGCTTGCTCAGCGGGAGCCATGTGGAGCGGGCAGCCGCGGGGAGACGCAAGAGGGGTAGCTTAGTCATGGCCAATTCGAAATAGATGCGGAAGCGGTCGGTCCGACCCTGTGATTCAAAGCTTACCGACCAAATCTTCTCCCTCGCTTTTATCTCCACACCCACTACAGGTCAAGCGTCGTCGAATGCCCGCCCCAAACCTCCAAGGCCTCAACATCGTGCATCCCGTCCAGGAGGCCGACAACAACAATGACCTCCTCCTGGGCCAGGCTACCTGATCTGACGCCCAGCTCGCCCTCTGGACTAATCTCGCCTTCGACTCGGAGGAGCCTCTGGCTGCCAGGCATCACGAGCACAAGAAGACCCTCCCAGACGAAGACGAGGAAGAAGTGCACTCGCCCGTCACCGGGAAAAGGCATCCATGACGGCCATGTGAACGTCGTCACTCCGGCCAACGTCGCTATCAATAACCACTCTGCCAACCACGCGTCCGGCTCTGCGACGAGTCTTTTCGACATCAACTCTTTCCTCGCGAACTTTGGCATCGATGCGTACAGTGCCGCGCCCCACATGCCGCACCAGCAACCCGCGCTCGCGCCCTCTCTTGCCCAGCTGCTTGCCCTCCAGCCAAACCATGGCATGCCGTATGGGCCGGGAATCCCCCACTACCTGCCCGGACCCGCACAACCAGCCGCGTTCTCCGCCCCTGCTTCTGCGGCGTCGGAGGAGCCTCATGCCCCCCCAAGCGTGCCCGCACCCGCAAGATGTCCGTAACCAGCGTCGATTCCCCTGATTTCCGCGAGGACAGTCTGCCTCCCAACACCTCCCTGTCGCCTGCCGAGGACAAGCGCCGCCGAAATACGGCCGCGAGTGCCCGCTTCAGGCTGAAGAAGAAGGAGCGCGAGGCCGCACTGGAGGGCAAGGCGAAGGAGCTGGAGACCAAGGTCGCTGAACTCGAGCGCGAATGCGAGGGACTACGGAGAGAAAATGGATGGCTGAAGGGTCTCGTCGTTGGTGTCACTGGAGCCGCTCAAGGACCTAACAATGGACAAGGTCTGACCGTCGCCACACCTCCTCCTCCAGCTCCGACATCGACTGGAACGAAACGACGCAGAGAAGAAGGACAAACTGCATAACGACCTCCTTAGAATGAATGTATTGGACAGGCGTATTATTAAATCAAGTCTATCTTTCTTTCCCTCTCTTTCATTCATAACCTTTCTACTGTTGTGCCATACTTATTCATCTCTGGTACGTACCATTGGGCTGTTGTCATTGTCCCGCCTCCAAACTTTGTTGTATATATACCACTCCTGAACTCCTACCACGCTCCACACTTGTACCAAGATAAGGATTTTTTTCCCGTATATTACCGGCTCTAAGTATACGGTATATCTGTACTAACTCGCCCTCCCATCTATCCATCTATAACGATGTCTTCCAACGTTTTTATGATTTTTACGTGCCCACCCATTCTCTGACTGGAAACTATTAAAGTGGTCCAGCCGCAACCCAGATAATATTCTGTTCAATTATGTGCAGCTAAGTTCTCCATTCCCAATGACAACGAAATTTTCTCCACTTCCCGGTGGAAAACGCAGGCGATTATCCCGTCCCCCGACAACTATCGTCGCACTGCTCAGGCCCCAGGGCCCAAACGAAGCCAAACGACTACATTTATTCCACAGGGACTGCTCTCTCAAGCACCGAATGCCGAACTGATGCATCCCATCAACTCCAGGCCTCTCACCCAGCTTCACCCAGTTGCGCCAGGTTGCCTCAGGTTGCGCAATGGGTGTTCGGCTTCTGAGCATGGAAGCGGCCCGTACAGAGATAAGAGATTATCAAATTGATCGATCAAAATTTAGTCGGCATCCGATCAGATATGCGTTCATTGACCTAAAATAGGCTCTGCGGCGCAGATGAGCGAATGCCGACGCACCGAAATTCTGCTGGAGAGGCGCGTCCAAGGCGCGTCACGTCCCCTACAGTCGCCCGCCCGCTCGACGCACGTATATGACTGATAAGGACAGTCGACGAGACTATAGAAATCGCCCAAATTCTTTGGGTATTGCGCGCCAGCTGGGAACGAGTTGTTCTACTAGGAGTTGCGGACACAAGTGAGTGTAATATGGCGCCAAGCGCAAATGCCTTGTACAACGCTACGAGCTTGGGCAAAGGGCATAAAATAAAGTATGATTACAATGCAATTTCGGCGCAGAGAATCGGCGCAGAAGGCCCTTGCATGCGCACGCGCGCCCAGGGTTCTCTGACGACCTACATAGGTGACTAGGTCACCTATTATATGTGCCTCCAAGCCGGGTGTGTAGGTCTTAGGACATACCGAACGATTTTCGAAATGGTAGATGGTCGTTAGTGGTCATTCCCGTCAAAACTCCTGCATAGAATGTCCATCCCGAGTCTTGCTGGTTTTTTTGGCGTCTTGCGCGACCTGATTTGCGCTCATGTACGACGCGCCTTACTTGAAAATTAATTACACGGATGGATTTTTCTTCTCGTAGCGTAGCAATTATCCATATGTACGTGTACGCATTTGATTCAATAATGGCAGTCTGGCGAACCTGGCCGGTGCTCCTGGATGGTGCGAGATGGTGCAATAATTGATTTCGATCATGATCATTTGCCTTAACCGACTTCTGTTGTTGGAATTCAGAAGAAGCCGTTCTTCGCGTAAATCTTTCCAGCCGTTGGACAGATAGAAGGGTACCTTATGTACCTTTCGCGATGCAGGCGTGACTCAGTGGTACAATAAATGAAGAAGCGGTAACATACAGAATCAGAAAATCTACTAACTTAAATTTGGCCTTCCAAACGTCCTCTCCAGAATTCTGCCGATAGGATTTTCTGTTCCTCAAGCATGGACGGCAGCCTGAGAGCCTCAGAGATGTCAACCCAAGAATGATTCCAAATGACATGACTACATCGCTTTGGGCTGTTTTATAAGTAGCGCAGAACTATTTCTAACCAGACGGAATCGGGAAAATGGCGCAAGAACGTGTATTTAGTGCACTATATATTCCAACGCTATATATGTGCTCATTTGAGGGTTTTACGAGACACACGAAAACTTGCCAGTGACCTCTTCTTGTACGGCCGACTCGCCGAGTATTGAAGTTGGTTTTGGTCAAGTTTTGGTACACATTAATTTAGATTAGTTCTGAAAACCAATGCGATAACAAAGACATGAGCTCTCGTCGCCTTCCAGCTGATGCGCTTTTGTGTGTCTAATGCACAAAGACTTGGGACTCGGAGGCGGGGCAGAAGATCAGGCACAGACCGTATCCTATCAAGATATAGCAAGATACACTAGAACAAATTATATATCACTTTAATATAGAAGATAAGACAGAACATAAAGACAAGGATTTAGCTGGATGATCATGAGGCGCCTTCATTTACTCGATATGTCGATCTCAAGATGATGTTTGTACTCGTGCCACATGTTCAATTATAAATCATAAATGGCTTTGAAGATTATCGGTCAATCGTCCCGACGTACCTTACCCCGCACAACGGTCATAGAGCCTCTTGAAGAAAGGCACTAGACCTGCTGACAGAATGCATCATGGCAACCGTTTCATATTCGTTGTTAAAACACTTACGGATTTGATTCACGGAGGGATCAGAAGCTACTCCGTTGGCACTAGCGCTCTAAGATAGTATTTTTTAATGGGTCTATCATTGATGTCAATGATGGGTTGAAATCCTAGTCACCTCTTGTTTACATTATTGAAACTATAAAGTGATCAGATTACCGCGATGAGAGGCCATACAAATGAATTGGTGTGAGTATAAAGGACATATGTATTAGTGTCGGAAAGTTATCTAATGGGTTGACTAGCCTTACAAATGCTGAAGATACCGATTGATTTGTGCATTCCAGCCAAGCACTGTCAATGGTTACCTTTACAGCGGTCTTACAACTTGAAAGGCAGCTTGTAACGAAAATCAGATACTGGCAAACATCCAAAACTTAAGCTTGTTATGTACATCTTGCTAGAAGTGCAACACTACAAATGAATTATGTCTGGTTGACCGATGCATGACAGAAACAATGCTACTGATTAAATATCCGCGCCAGTACAACGAGCGCTTATTATAGTTTCCTATTTTTACCCTGCGATGTCTTCTTAACTGAACTATCATTGCATCAAAAGCGTGTGCCGTTCATCAAAGACAAACCAACTGAAAGCTTAAGCCTCAAGATCGCGTAGTGGCTCAGCGGCTGCGTACCAGAAGCAAACTAAAAAGACAAGCGCCGGCACTGATAAATCATTTGAAGTCGGCGAAACTGATGTGGTGGTCAAGTTGGTGGTGCGACTGGCGCGGGCAGTCACGTGTTTGACGACCATGTTTCGATCAGAGCGCTAGCGCTCGGTTTCGTTGACGCACTGACAGTCTGGCCTTGCTCTTCTCTTCGCTACTCACTACGCCGCTGTAGTAGTCAGCCACATACCACAGGGCTCATGTTAACCGATGACTCCGATGACCTTTCATACAATCCATTTGCGGAATCACAGGACGACTATTCGCCCACAACAGGGGGATCGAATCTAGCACAAGGATACTACAGTTCAGCATTTTTTCCAAAGATTCCTAATTCACTGCCAACTCTCCGTCATCGTCGTTCTTCATCTACGGATTACCTCTATCCCAAATCCAATGGAGAACCGAAGAAACATACAAGGACACGAACAGAAATTCAGATTGTACCACCACATAGCGCTGGCTTACATCCTTTGAAATCGGCACTTGCCAGGGTTGACGACTCTTCATTGGAAAGCCTCGGCATTACGAGACCCAGACTCACTCAGATTGTGAAAGAAGGACATTCAATGACGTTCCAGTGTCTGACGATGACATAAATCTTGACAAGAACCCACCTTCCCCAGAAGAAGAGAAGGATGTTATTATCCACCAGGTGCGTAATAAGTAAATCTGATAGTTATCCATTTTTTATGTTGTACTACAGGTCTCTCCGAAGGATTCGCTACCTGGTGTAGCCCTGAAATATGGAATCTCATTACCAAATCTAAGAAGAGCAAACCAACTATGGCCCGCGGACTCTATTCATCATCGTGCAGTGCTCTATATTCCTATCGACCAAGCCTCTCGTGCTAGAGAGCATATACCCGAGCTCAATCTAATAACTCTTTCTCCCGATCCCCAAGACGAGACAGCAAGCATTGTCTCCCAAGCCACGTCAGCTTCTCCTTTGTCGCGAGGAAACGCCGGATCGGTTCCTCCAAGCCCATCGGCTCCTGTACGCAAAATCCCTGCCAAACAACTATCCTATTTCCCTCCTTCGACTCACAAAACTATTGACTCGCCAGCGTCACTGGGCGAAACTAATATTACATCGCATATTTTAACGGGCGGAGGTTCTAAAGCCTTGCCTAACCGATACATCTCATCACCTGCGAATAATTCGCTTACTTCGATTCTCACAGCACTTCCGATGCTGCATCTACAAGAGACGAAATCATCACCCGGCTGTCTTTCGATAGCGTTAGCTCCAGTTTTAGTGACAGATCGCGAATTAACTCGGACGAAGATGACGGGCACGAATTAAACGAGGTCAAACGACCTAACCCGATCAGCGTTGACGAGAGTGAGAGCGAGGACGGGTCGACATTACCTACACCGAAAGCTTCTCAGCGCAATTCACATGCAATGCGCTCCCGCGATGGTTTTTCATCGTCGTCTACTTCCAAGTCCGCGCATGGCGGTACACATACATCGGCATCTCCACCACAGTTCTACGTATCCCAAGCGCATGAAACATACGTTCGGACATCTCAGCTGGAGCCTTCCCCTGCTATGAATTGCCCAATTTCTCTAGTCGGACAGTCGGACGATCGTCAGGAAAGTCGCTGCAAACGAACTCGACGCTGGAGCGAACAAGCAGTTTAACGCTTGGGAGGAAATCAAAAATCCAGCCACCAGATGATATAGGCCTTACGCTAGACAATCTAACAACAAACGCACCCCGATAATTTTTCTCTGCGGATTGAGGAGCTTCCTTGCTTTTCCTCGGCGATGGCCTCTCGTTCAGTCCGCGACACGCCTCTATCTTAAAGATGAGGCAGATCGGTGGAATCTATACCCATGTCTATCGACTTATCCTCTTTCATCAAGATCCATCGGTGGGAGAAAACGAGTCGCCTTCATGGAGGAGAGAATCCTCAGGATATCTGAACTACAGTTGAACCTCTTCCGCCGTGGTCTTTGATCCCGTCTTTCATCAAGGGGGGTGTATATTGGTTGCAAAAACCCGCGCGATATTAGGATCAGGGTGCGAAGTTCAGGATCTGCTTCACGGCCGTGATGATTGATATCGTCATGACCATTGCACCCAACCTATGTCATATGCCCTCTTCCCCAAATTCCTGCAGGGGATAATAGCTGTCGAGCATGATCTGAATTTAACATTCGATCCTAGGCAGTTATGTGAGGAAGTGCAGAATCACATATATGTCGTGGTAAGTGTATGTAGGGATGCCTCGAAAGCCACGATGCTCGGATTTTTGACAATGTACACACTTTATCTGATACAACATATAGCATACAGCAATCCATAATAGATTCCTACACTACCTTTTCCAGAATTCCAACATTGGCCTTCGCCCACGATGATTTTTCGCCGATCTGGTGAAAGATATTTTCTTGAGCCCTGAACTGCTAATAGCTCCTTCATGCATGATGTATAGTTATCTTAGAGATTGGGTAGAGTCTGGTAGAGCAAATAATGGAAGTACAAACCCTGGGACTACTGAGCATGATGTTTTCCAGATCGGGAGGTCTTCGAGTAGTATGGGTGTCAGTTTTGATACAAGATAGTTGAGAATGTACACCCAAGATGTATAGATTGAATAGTTATCGTTTCTTCACCCCTTAAAACAAATTCCCTGAAGGCTGAGACGGTATGTATATCTTGATAACGCTAATAGCAAATGTGATCACAGTAAACAGAATTAAAAGAAGGGCTGGCTGGCTGCTATTCTTAAGCTCGAGCGCTTCTTTGTAATGCGGCCCATCGGCGATTAGCGAAGAGCTTATAGAAGTTCATAGTTAAACTGATGATCAATGGAGGCCAATCAAAGAACTTCGAGGACTTGGTTATTTCCCTTGTCACTCTGTGGCGTATCACAATCATACTGGATATCGGTCTTTGAGCCTCGAATTCCCGAGTAAGTTCGCAATGATTCTGAATCCAAAATCATGCCGGAATTCTCATGCCAAAAGGACGGTGCTGTCGTCTCAAGATCTGATAAGTCTCTCTGACATAGGACCTCCTTGTCTTCTCAGAATATTACACGGTCGATAAACCATGTCGGTCGCCAAATTAACTGTAATATAATTCATAAATTAGCACTGTGTCAAGTGTTAATTAAATTCCACTCTTCTGGGCTCACGATGTCGTCGCATACTTAGATCCGACTTCATATAATGAAGAAACCTGCCGGCGGCCTTTCATATGGTTATTGACATTGCAGGACAGCAGGCATAACTAATATTGAGCGCGGTATTTTCAGGGCACGGGTAAATGACATGTGTATGCGCAGCTTGGTTAGAATCCTTTGTCAAACTTTCCTTCCACGTAGAAGGTTTGAACGCGAGCGACAATGCTGCTTAAAGCAGCCAACCATGCGTTCAATTCTTCGTTGAGCTTGTCCTGGGAGGCTGATGGACCGCCTTCAGGATCGGCAGCTAGCTTAGCGTAGAAATCGGCACGGTATGGGCATGCTTTCATAGCGACCTGTGTTCAATCAAGCCAGATCAATCAAACGGCCACATTACGACTAAAGAATGGAGACGAACGGCGAAGATTCCTTTAACCACAAAGTTGTGGAATTTCTTCAGGGTATTTTCATACGATTTGGTAAATGCGGCCGACAGTTCTTCTGATGCGTTGGCCTGTGCGTTTTGGAGCGCTTGACAGGTAAAGGAAAGTCCACGAAGGAGCCAAAGAAGACCCTCTGTTGCAACGCGTTTCTTCTCGCCCTTTTCGTTCTCTACTAGCGACTCCAAGGTTTGAGACAGGGTGGGAGTAGCCTCATATCTGGTTCGGACTTTCTGAATGATGTGTATAGCATCAGAAGTGGGATCCACATCTCCGATGTGACGACTCACAGTAATGTTGCCCTTCAAGTCGCTTTGGACAACTGAGAATGCTGCTGATCCAAGGATATCTACAGAGCGATGAGAATGTTATACAAACGCAAGCTATATTACTTACCAAACAGTCCCACCAGTCCATCGGCCGCTTCAAGGAATGTCACGGTATCAACGCCTGCGTCGGTGACGGGGACATCTGCAAAGGACTGATTGCCCGATCAATGTTTAGCCCCTAGGCGTGATCTACTGTGTAACTGACCTTCACGGTTTCGAGATAAGGAGCCATGGGTCGATAGAAGGAAGAGAGGTAAGAATGGGTTCGTTGAGTAGGTTGTGGAAGGAAGAACGCCTGTCAGCAGTGTGTTGGCCGTCGACAGATCACAACGACGATCATGAGCTGCTAGGGTAATCGCGATGATCCTTGATTGGATCTTATCTTATCTACAAAGTGTAGCACGCAAGATTGCGTTTTCTTCATCCTCGAACATCAGCTGCCTTTTCTACAACTTCTCTGGCACATACCAGCACCACTTCTGACAGGTCCCCTTCACAATGCCTCATGCAGATTCAGCGCTAGTACCAGAAAGGTTTGTTCTTATTCGACTTCTCATTCTTTGCGTACTGATCGCCAAACTTATTCAGCATCCAAACGAAAGCAGAGTTCTGGCAACATGTACATTTCCAGATAGAATCTTTATTAGACGGTCAGCGACACTGGGTACGCCTGCCGTTTGCAAGTTCTTCGAGATTAAGTTGCCGACGGGTATGATAGATATCAAATCTTGCAAATGCGTCCAGCGTTATCTTCAATTCGCTGCTGGCCTTCCCAAAATTCTTTGGAAGGTCCGATAAAGCAGTGAACTGGTGCGGTAAATAAATTCCAAATATCGGTATGCATCTTTAGCCAACTGTTTTCCATCCAGGATTTTATATCCATTCAAAATTCTTCCCCGTGCCTCGTCTGGGGTCAGCTACAACCGAGGATGTCGATCGCCTATTGCTAGGCCCCTTCTGCGGCAAACCTGCATGCCAATACATCATGGTTGACCCTACAAAAGCACGCGGGTTTGCGCTGGCGCCTATCTTCAGCGACAAACATTGGTCATCGCCGACGTCGATTCGTATCCAGGACACATAGCCTGTGATGGAGATACGAAGAGCGAGATCGTCATTCCTCTTATCTTGGATGTCGGAGGTGAATCATATGCCCTCGGTGTCTTGGATTTGGATTGCCTTGCTCTGAACGGGTTCGATGACGAAGACAAAGTGGGCCTGAAAAATTACAACTTACTAGTAATGGATGCGATTGGTGACAAGATCCAACTATAGTATGAGATATTAACGACGAGATAAGCTAGGCGTATTGTCTTTTTGCCATGCCAGAAACTCTTCATGAAGCTTCGCCTGATTCGCGTGCTCTTTTTGGACTTTCTTAGATTGGTTCTTCGTCAACTCCTTGCCTTCACCATCCGTCAATGGTAGACCCTGTTCATTCCACGAGCCGTATGTTCCTTCCGGGACGTTGGGTGGTTTAAACATATCTTGTGGGGAGACTCTTCCCTTTTCGATCTTCGCCAGGCGTTTCTGTCGTTCAGCTTCCACAGATGCCGCTTTTTTGGCCGCTTTGGCTTCGGCAATGGCGCGTTTTTCTTCCCTGGCCTTGATCAACTCGGCAGGAGGACTAATTTTACGAGCGCTTTTCCGTCTAAAAATGAAACGATCAATGACGCCCAGCAAGAATGCAAGTTCCGGATCTACCTTCTTGGTCGTCCAAGGCCACTCCAAGAGGTACAAGATCGAATCTCTTAGCTTATCGCAAAGAGCAAGAATATCCTTGAGCGCTGTATCCCCTTTGGCCATTGCTAATTGCGAACATTGTCACGGAATGAAGAAAGCGTCCGCAAATAGGGCATCAACGTTTCTTCTCGCTAAGTATACCACGGTAAGTTTGATAGCTTGGTTGGATTGGCATGATGAACAACGTACGTTGGCATTGCCTCCAGTTTCGTCTACCTGACCCCATCCAATTTGTCTCGTCTCGCCTTCGCCCAGTCCAAACATGCGTAACATATCGCCTACCCACCGAGCGATGTTCTCAACCAAACCAACATTAAGTGCCTTCCCGCGAGAGTTGATATACACGTTCGTTTTCGATATCAGATCCCGCAGGACATCAATAGCCGCTGGTGTGTTGAACGAATCACACAAGGCCACTCTGAAAGCAGTTTGGGCTTGATAGAGACTGACCATTTGTTAGCTTATAGGTGGGAAAACGTGGTGCTACATTACCTGGACAGCAGATCTTGTTCTGATTGTTCAAAATGATGAACCCATCGGATGCCATACCCTCCCCATGTGCTTGGTTGACAAGCGCCTTCACTGTAGTGAAAAAATTCTGCAAGGGGATATCCAAATCATGAGAAAGAGACAGAAAAGACATGTTGTCTACTCACGTTTATCGTCGCTTCCAGATTTCGAACTTCGCCAGTCATCAAAGATTCGGAAAATCTACTTTCGCATTCCACAGCTGCGTTAAAAATGCAAGTCGTAACTGTCTCGCTGTAAATTTCTCAAGGATTTCCTGATATCCATCAGATTTCAATAGGTACCTGGGTGAGGGAGAAAAGATACAAACCTCGATGGTGATAAAATTCTTGAGAGATTTACTCATTTTCAGGCCTTCATATGTAGGTGACCCGTATGGATGAAGTAGTTGACCCAAGAGTTGCAATTATGGTACGCCTAGGATTCCGGAACGTCAATCCGTAAATATCCTCTTCTTGGCTGTACACTCACCTCGGACTGCGCCATCTCATTATCATGATGCGGAAATGCCAAATCAATTCCTCCGGAATGGATTCCATATTGTCGCCAAAGATGGCGCTTGCCATGACGGAGCATTCAATATGCCAACCTGGACGACCTGGACCCCAGGGAGAAGGCCATGATGGTTCTCCCGGTTTTGACGCTTTCCAGAGCGCGAAATCAGCGGTTGATCGTCTTCCAGTTTTGCTTGCGAGGAACCTGATATATTTAGATAAGATAAAATAATCATATTCCGAATATACTGACCTTCTCCTCCTTCTAATAGATCACGGTTTCCAGTACTCCACGGCTCCAATTGGCATAATCGTGATTTTCGGACTGGCCGAATCCTATGGTGTTGAAGTACACGCTGCCTTCGGCTTCGTAGGCATAGCCATTGGATATAATTTTTTCCACAAATGCGACGATCTCGGGCACGTACTCAGTTACCCGAGTTACAATATCAGGATCTCGCACGCGCAATCGAGCCATGTCTTCAAAGAATTTGCCTTCCCAGTAAGCGGCCAGTTTCCTCGATATAGCAGGGTCGGTTACAGTTGACTTATACTAACAATAGTTTGAGTATTAGGCCTCGGTGGTCATGAAGTTCGAACATACTTGTGCATCCAAGAAAATAGAAAGTATGTCTTTTGATTCATCGATCAATCGATGAGCAGTTTCCGCGCTGGTGTTTCCTTTTTCTAGTTCGGACTGCGCGGAGGCTATCGCATCTAGGGTACGTCGCTTCAGAAAGGCAATGGATTTGAATCGATCATCATCCCACGTAACATTCGATAGACTTACTGCAGAAGTATAATACATGTCAAACTTCTCGTCTCTCTTCAAACATTCCTGTTTCCATTCCAAACTCTGATAGAGGCCATTGATTTGGGACCAAGCAGCTTCCTCTGTTCCTTCTGTTGCCTTGATATTTTCAGGGACTCCTTTGCTGACGCGTGTCCTAACATAGTTCTTCCATGCATCGTTGACATTGGCCAATAGTGTTTGAGTGAGGGATTGCGTCTGTAACCTAAAATTCTCCAAAAGGTGATTCTGACGCGCTCGTTCGATGATCTGATCATTTGTTAGATGCTATTCTTTCAACACAAAGAATACCGCCCACCTTATCATCAATATCGGTCACATTCATTACAAAATGAACATCATAACCAAAGTAATCTGTCATGATCCTTCTCAGAATATCTTGCGTCACATAGTTCCTACGCAAAATAGTCAGACAATAAATAAGTCATAATTCCTATAGACGCACCTTGCATGCCCCATATGTGAAGCATCGTAGACCGTAGGACCGCAATTGTACCATTTTACATGGCGTCCATTACGAGGAACAAACTCATTCTAAAGAAGTATAAGATCGATAGTCATTGGAAGCATAAGGGGGCTTCAACCTTCGTCCTAGTCAATGAGTTGTAGACTCGAAGTACGGGTTCTTCTGTTTGCTTTTCCGGAATCGACCACGGAGGTTGTTGAAGAGACATAGTTGAAAATGTGGATGATCTTAGATTTCGATAGCGAGGGAGACTCTGCAAGAGGTGACGTGTCGGACGAACTCTGAAGTGAACGGCTATACAGGTCTTCAAGATCATGAAGAGACCTGTTTTTACTTCATTGTCAGTTAAATTGAGTCAGTTCGCATTAACCACGTATTGATGGATCACATGACTATAATCTAATCTAATCGACATACGTATCATTGGGCGTTTTGCCGCTAGTGGTGCGATGATCATGAGCGCTAATTGAAAGATTGATGCCGATATGCGAATATGAAGTGTGCAGAAAACCGTTTTTCGTTGATCTATACCCAAAAAAAAAAGCAAATAAGTTGAAGTATTGAGCTAAGTACTTATGTACAATCTTGACTCTGTGCACAGGAGAGAAATTGCGGCATCAATATGTCAGCGTCGTTAGAAAAGACGAGAGGTACGCTCAATTTCTGAATAACAACTACTTCCCTGTTTGGTTCATGATGCATAACGGACTTGCACATTCACAATCGGTTCATGTACTCGTGAGAGCTACCAGTCTTCCCCACGGCGTTTGAAAGTAGTGCACTTGTCAAATCAAAGAGATAAGGATGATAAGAAATAATTAGCTAGACACAAAGGTGGCCTGTAATTATCCTTCATCACCCGGGCCCAGTGATCTCTCAATTTATCTCATTCACGTTTGAGCCCTCAATTTAGATGAACACTTCCGGCTCCTCAAAGCGAGTCAACTGGATTCAGCTCAGCCCCTGCACCTTGTACATTTTTATACCTTATCAATAAATATGTAGGCATGCTAGGAAACAAGTTAGATTGTTTTGTCAAATTCAGCTTCACACCTTCAGCGCTTTCACTAGGAGATCAGAAAAGTCGTTCCCAAAAAGCTACTAGCGTAGTCTTGATGATATTCTAGATCGATACTTCCCAATGTCCCCGGCGGCGACGCAATGTTATGCGTCACAGAAGTGCCTTCTTGCGCGAGTAATATTTTGCCGATGCCCCGCGTGCCACCTTTTTGCACACCACGAATTTTTCTGACATGAGAAATTCCTCGGAAGGCTGACGTCTACGTGGGCGCACATCCTCTGCTGTGACTCGTGGAACATGTTTCGCATCCGTGTGTAGCGCATTCAAGAAGCCACTCTCCACGCGGACTTTTAAAGTGACCGCGAATGCGTGTTTATTCTTCTACAGAATTGGAATCTCCTGAAGCGAATTGACACTCGCCTTTTCGAGTGCTATTTTGTAGGCATACTTATCAGTAGGACCTAGAGCCTAGCGATCGACGAATAATTGTATCAATCAAGCTTTGTATCCTACCAGCGCTCAAGGAAATCTTTGTTTTTCGTTGATCGACTGTTATTGTTTGACTATCATATTAAATAAGAGCATTTTCTTCAAACCCATCCGTGAGATGTTTAAGTAGCTTTAGGACTGAATTTTTATACCGTTAACGACGTACTTATTTCTCAACCGTTGCATCATGATCATAGACGATCATCAAGCCCAGCGATACTCACAGCCTCATCAAATGATGTTTTCATCTATCCACACAAAAGAAATCCAAGCAGAGAAACGTACATTCATGATTGCAGGCCTACGAGGAGTGAATATTCAATCAGCGACGTGATCATTGTGATCAAGCAACTTAGATCGCAACATTGCATAGATTCTGTCAAGCAATGTTAAACACAGAACGGAGACATGCCTCTAAAGCGACCCTGCTCTGTTAGATTGACAGGGAGAGTCTTCGTGCTGATTACCTCCAGGTCTATGTATTGTATGTTCGTGGTAGATGGTCAGTCCTTGATTATTTTCAAAGCATCAGGCTGATCAGTTTCCGAAACAACTTGAAGTTAGCGGATTCCAAAGATCGCTTTTGTCTGTGTACTGTCCTATGTAGTTCTTCCATTTTGATAAACTCTGATCTACTCCTGTGACGGACATGACCTGCCTCTTGCAGTCAGTCCTTCGTCGGATGTTCCCGTGCAGTGGGTCATTAAGGACTTTTGGATCTCAAAATCTTGAATCAGCATGCTCATGCTCTACCACCATGCCTCGGTTAAGTCGGACAGCGAGCGCTGATGTCACGATTCTATTATACTTCCGCAGTGCGGCCCTCTGATTTTTTCCTACAGCATAAGGTAATAACCACGGATTAGGGCAAGTGGCATGGCAGGTTTGCGCAGTATTGAGGAATATTTCCTGATTAAAAACCTTGAATATCAAGAGAGCGGCCTAGGATCAGTCTGATATGAGCCATTCTATGTACATCACTCCTCAACATACTTTTAGTAAAGATCAGTCATACATACTTATTACTTAACCAATTCTGACCTCCATCGCACAAGGCCGCTGTGCTAAAAATAGCTTGGCGAGAAGCTGTGTTTAATCTGCCTAATTTGGCGTCAATGTGCGTTGAGTTAGGACTCAATGTCAGAAAGAAGACGGGGCTAGGGGCTTTGCGGAAGGTGTCTTGAAGTCTTATCCTCAGCATCATAAGCAAAATATTACACCGAGGGATGAACATCGCTTGGACATAAAGTTTGAATCTGATTCTCCTTAAATGGAATGGGCCTTTCGGTATGGCATGTATCCATTCTACACGTTGTACTTACAGCTAAGGGATACCAGAAAAAGACTAAACCAGTGCACGTATACCATCATTGTTTGACTTGTCTGAGGACCCACCTGGGACCCACACACAGTTGTTCGGAATCCATGACTGCCACCGAGACTATTCACCGCCTTTGGATTCCGAATCCACAAAGGTTCTGATGCATTGCCATCCTCATTGCATTTGTGATAACAATTCGGCCAATGTTGTGATTGGAGTTCTATGAGTCAGATAATCCGAAATCCGAAACAGGATACTCCTGGGTTGCTCAGCTTCTGTGGGTACAATGATCTTTCCATACTTACAATCAAATACTTATCTGTTGGGGAATAACAGCCACCAATGCCAAATTGTGATAAGTCTTTCGCTTGGCTTTCGCTTGGAGCTTGCAGGCACGGCCCTGCGTATTTCTTACAGCATGGCGGCGGCGGCGGCCAATCCAATACTTATAACCTTATAAGGCTTGAAAGCTCTATGAACCATCACTCTATCCATCGTTTATCCTCGCGAGCGTCTATATGTTCTTTGTTTTGATGCTCTGAAGAACTCATCAAATTCATCCATCAGTGGACACTCCACAGAAGGTGATAGGTTCTCATAGCAGTACTTACCTACGTTCGAAGAAGGTTACTAATACAGGCGCTAGATCCCCTGTCAATTTTCTATAAAGGATCAACAAGAAACCGACTTTCCATTTCTCCAGACTTCTCCAACTTGCTCCCCCGTATTCCTTCAGTCTTCCTTTACCCCCCACCCTCCCTCAACACCCAAGATATGCAACAACCAACATGCGTAGGCTTGCGCGTCAGGACCACCGCTGACGCTCATGTTATATTTCATGCGGTCCACGAAGGTCTCCTCCGAATGATTACGCGCCGACTAGACACCGAGGAGCGCCGCGCGATATCTTCAGGCTCTGTCTACGTCTGGGAGGAGCGTGGCGCCAACGCTGAGGCAGCCGGGGTGAGTAGCTATCTTTCCAAGCTGGCGCCGCGTTCGTCGTGTTGACCCGTAGACCTTAGATGGGCATTGAGCGTTGGACCGATTCTATCCAGTGGGGTCCCAGTCGTGTGAGAGATGTGAGCATAATGATTCTTTGTTTCGGACGGCGTTTTGCTGACAGCGACATTATCTTATCAAGGAATTCTTATTTTACGCAGAGAAAAGGGAGACACAAGGAGAAGGGGATCAGACAACATCGGATTCCTCAGAAACGACGTCGGTCTATGTTTATCATTCAATGAAAACTTTGATGCTGATTGACTACATTATTCCACCTGCTAGAACCCATAGGCGACGAGGATATTTTAGACAGCGTCTAACAAAGCAAACTTATTCCGTCTTCGTCGAAACGCCCAGAGGACGGCGAAAGTGGCATATGAGTACGTCCACGCGGTTCATCTTTTACCCTTCAGAGGGATCATCGCCTTTTGGATATCTCTGCTCACTGTTATTCTCCCATGTCATCCTTTTCTAGTCGCTTATTTTGTACCAGACACCGTCCAGTCACTTCAAACGATCGATGACCACCCCTTTCTCGCAACACTCCGAATACCATCGGCAAGTACACAAGCGCCCGAATTACAAGGCGGCCTCCGCATATGCCGCCACAATATACGCGAGGGTCTATTTCTCCTAATGTGCGCCTTCTTTTATGGTCAATGCCATTTTTGTCATAACCATCATTCAGGTTCCGTCCAACCCGTCCGGTTCCCTCACGCCGAGTAGGCCCCCACCGTACGGCGCCGCTACGCTAGCGCCTCTGGCCTACCTCAGCAGACTCCCTCCACCCCCACGCCATGTCCTAGATGAGCAGGCGCTTATGTCGTTCTCAGCCACAATCACACCAACTCAGATCAAACACCGCTCGCATATGTAAAGGGGAATGGTTGTCTCCGCAGCGTAGAATCTTATATTTATCCTTTTGTAACTCTGTGAACTAGTCCATCTTCTCATCACCGCCTTTTCCAAGGTTCTTGACCCACAAACGACTATTCATAGACGCTTTGAGTTCGCTCTACACTTAAATAAGTCAAAGGACCACATGCGCTTGGGCAGGAGTTCGCTTGAAATCACTATTCACTATATCATTGACCCATTTGTAACATGTCTATTTACACCTGACATGGACAATTCACCCACATCTGATTAGAGGCGCTGTCACAGGCTCTGAGCTGATGCCTCCTTAAACTCATTTTTCACTCCCTATCACCCGTAGGATGGCGCCGTTACACTGCCTATTCAAAGCTTTCTACTTATATCTCGCTGAGGCTATGAACCAAAGCTGTAACGGGCGCTCTTTGTCCACGAGCAACGCTGGATGTGGGAACGACATTGATACATATCTTAAATGCTGAAATTTAAGCAACAGAGTTCAGCATTTTAGGTGAGACGAGATCGGAATATTTGCCTACGGCTCACCGTTTCGGCTTTAGATCCTCCGCTCGAGTAGTATATCACGTAGTCAGTGCCAAGGTCACCGAGTTCAAACATAGAAAGATACGTGTAAGTATATACTTAGCCTTCTATCCAGCGATGTACATACCTCGGGCGAGATGGTGGCGGGGAACCAAGGCCAAGGTTAGGGATTGAATGGGAAGGTCCTCATGGGAGCTTGTCAAGACGATGCCAGCTCGCGAAAACATGGGTGCAGTCGCAGGCCCTACCGGAAAGTTTTGGGGTTCGAAGGTCGACGGGTTCACATCCGCAGAACCCTCGGAAAAACCCTCCACTTCCTGGCACTATACGTACGACAGACGAAAGGCCGAGTATGTCAAGGTTTATATTTGAAAGTCCTAGAATACCGGTGCCGAAGATACTGGAAGGTCGGAGAGTTGGTAACAGAGATTGGGTAACCGTGGGTCTTTGTTGGCTGCGTGTCTACACGCATTGATTGACATCGATAATCGCAAACTTCGCTTGCACTGTGACGGAAATGAGGTAGCATAATGCCGCTAGATTATGAGATCAACTCTAGAAACTGCAAGACCTCTCCCGGGGTGCCAGAGAGTACAATCATTATGTACGTGATTACATAGATTCACAGGAGCACGTCCGTCTTGGAGTTAGCAAAGAAGGATCCTGTTGTTTCAACTTGCACGGACAAGAAAACCCTTATTGAGTGACCTTGATGACGTATCTGGATGAAAAAGCCACCAATCAAGACGTCCCGCAACATGGTATTCGACATCAGATGCCAGCGCATTTGGCAATGTGGCAGAAGCTGGGCAGAAGACTTGTGAAAAGCGGCGAACCGTGCACGAATCAGCATCCAAATAGGGGGACGGAGTACCCTCATCAAGAAATTCGATGTCAGCGAAGGTAGAGAGTCGTGGCCGCGAATGTGAGAAGAGCAAGGCCCTCTGTGCGCCTGCTGCGGCCAATATACGAATGTCTAGTCTAGGATCGTCGTGTTGCCGCATCGTAGCCGCAAATCTGTAGTGATTCTATTCGAAGAAACGGAGTTCCCATCAGAATTCCGCCGAAGTGGCAGCAGCTGGCTAGCGAGTTGGATCATGGATGGGGCGGACTAAGGGATGGTGGTGAGGAAATGAAGGAAAGGAACGAGGGCAATAGAAGTATTTTTGTGGTGGCGGTATTGAAGAGATCTGCAAGTTGTGAATTTGAGTTGTAAGAAATTAGAGTTTGTGGATGAATCTCGATCGCTCAAAAAGGGACGATCTGATGAACAGGAATGGCGCTGATGCCACCTCCCCACCCAATTTAACTTGGCTGCAAAATATATATTTCCCCACTTTCCCGCACACCAACTACCACACACTCCTCTGAATGCAGCAGCCGACATGCATCAACATTCGTATTCGGTCCACCACCGATGCCCATAAGATTTTCGCAGCATCCAGAAGGGCATCCTCCACATGGTCACCCGCCGACTAGACGCCGACGAGCGCCTTGCACTTAGATCTGGTTGTATCTATGCATGGGAAGAACGCGGACCACACAGCGAGTTGACGGGACTCGGAATTGAACGCTTTACGGAGGGCCGGAGGTGGTCACCGTCGCGCGTGCGGGATGTGCGTACTATCAACCACCAACTTTCCATCAACTCTAATCTTATTTTGATCGTCCAGGAATTTCTTTTTACTACGAGAAATATGCCCCGCCTCCGGACGCAAATCATATAGTGATTGGGTACGAGATCTTATTCTACCATCCTGTAGACCAAGGACCTTCCCCTCAAAGGACTAAGATGTTATTTCTTTCTTTAGAAATGCCCCAGACCGTCAAATGCAACCCCCGCGTGATTGGGATCCGCTAGTGAAGCAAACGTACTCAGTTTGGGTCCAGACAGACAAAGGTCGTCGCAAATGGCATCTAAGTAAGAAAACGACACCTTGCTTTCTTATCAATATGCCCGTATTTAATCCTGTTCATCCAGCGGCATACTTTACTCAAACAACGATTGACCAGCTAGGAACTATCGATGACAACCCGCAAATACGTGACATCGTCGTTGAAGAGGGGATGTTCAAAAGCACTCGGGTAGGAAAGAGTCGTGTTAAGACGGACGACAGCAGTCGACCTGATGCGACAAAGTCCGCCGCCACTGCCGTTCCTCGAACATATGCCCTTTCCCAACGCCTTACCAGTATCAACAGAATGAATCTGTAACTGCGACCCCTGTTCTGATGCATGAGCCATATCAGAGTCGCCAATTGGACGCATCACCGTCCCCGGGCTATGAACAAACACCATCCCCAATATCGTCCTCTCCCGTAGTTCCTTATCAGCTGAATCATGGATCATATTCCAGTGCCTCGCCCGCTCCAGGTCCTTACTTGCCGACGGGATATTCCATGGGGTCCAGCTCCGTCTCTCATTCACTGAATCCAACCTCGTCAGGCGCTCACTCTGCGGAAGGTTCCCCAGCACCTGAAGTGCAATTATCTGCCCTGCATGGACATGGGCACACACGGGCCGAATTACTACTCACCTGGGGCGGTATCTCCGCCGCCATGGAATGGGAATAATGCAAATGCAGCATTTAATCCGAGACCAGCTGATCCTTTCCACGACAGCAGCACCATCCCCACAACAGCCCCAATAGCATGAATACTAACATAAGAACTTCTTCGTATCCCTCAGCCTCAACTACAGAACCTCCACCAACCATGCATCCGCATCTCCACATTCCTATACTTCGCACGCATCACCTCTTGTTGCAGGCCACAGCACTAACCATGTATATTCTTCGTACTCACTGCACTCTGCACTCGCCTTGCCAAATCTCGACGGCTCCGCTCCGTCCGTAGATCATCGGGGCCTGCAGCTTTCCCCGCTGCATATTCCGACAGGATGCAGGGCGGCATGTCCGGCTCGAGTATTGCGAACCTCACAGATACGACGAACATGGCGACGCGCGGTGGCGGCTCAGACACGCTGCTCGGCGGCGGGGGTGTTCCATGGACGCAGCGGCGGCAGCAGCAGTAGGCGACAACGACCATGATGACGGCGGCCTACGTCTCCCGCTGCTACGGCCGCCTGTGGTCAAATACGTAAGAGACCCACAGGACGAAAAGATACTCCGCCGCCTCTAGCGGGACGGGAACGGAGCGCCACGGGACGTGGGTGGCAGACAGGCCATGTGGGCCAATATTTCTTGCCTTGCACACAGGGCGCTGCCAGAGAGGATTACCAGTGTGGTGGGGCCTCGGAGCGTGCTGATATCTTCTAGACTTCGGCCTTCGGCTTTGCTGCCTCACACTCTGTCTTACTACTTAACTTGATTCAAGGATCTGCAGGCGGAGGTACTTGTCTTGGTGTCAGAGCATGTATTTTTACGTATATATCTCTTTCGATCTCTGTGTTACCTTCTTCTTTCAGGTCACCGCTGCCAGTGCACATCCTTCGTTCGTCTATGTTTCTGCGTATTTTTTTTTTCAATACTGTTCTGGTGGAAATTCTACGGCTTCAATGGCATTTTCTATCTTAGATTCTCTATTCATGGTCCAGGTGCTCTATACGCAGCGACCGTTCTCCTTACCTTGATTCAAAACCTGATAGCGTCCACACCTCTGCACCTATCTTATTTTTATTATCTACATATCTACACCTTTTTCATAATCACGCACTTACAGCACTTACAGCACTTACATGGGAAGATACACGCATTCTCTTTATGTAAATCTGACTTATTATCGTACATGTATATACATGTGGCATTTCATCGAGCACTAATCTGTATAACACCGCGTCATCATGAAAACATAGATGCATCGCGTGGAATCAAGTATACGTAAACGTCCTGCAAGAAGATTCAAAGGCGACCAGTAAAGACCTGGTAAAGACATTAGTGCAAATAAATATTTTATTGACTCTAAAATAGTGCATTGAGTGGTGTGCATACAGAAACTGTACTTCTTTTTCCGTCCGTATTTACGGTGACTGAGGAAACATTAGGTTGTTTATTTCGACGAAATGCGGTAGACAATGATGCGATAGGTGTGATGATAATGACGATGTAGGTGCAAGGCAATGGTAGCTATATGCTGAAAACAAGTACGTGAACGAGCGAATGCTTCCAAAAGGGGGAACGTGAAAGATGTTATACAATTCATACATGGTGGAGTAAAGCGTAGGAAGGCAAGAACGAGGCAATGCTGAGGATTGATGGGTTACCATTCAAATTCCCTGTTACGGTGTTAGCACTTGAACGAACGTGAAGATCAGGAAAACATACCCGGTACATTTCGCGAATAGGTAATCCTTTCCATTGATATGGATCATACCATCTTTCAAGACACACTTCCATTTGTTCTTGACTCGTGCCACCTATATAAACGAGGTTAGCGGTGGGTCAAAGAAACCCCGTCGCCTTGCTCACCTTGTCATATGTACAGAATACAATGTCGGTTTCCCCGGCTGCGCCTTCTTCATCATCATCCTCAGCCTCGGTGTCTGAGTCATCAAGATCGCTATTGATCGCTTCCGAGTCATTGGTGGAGGACTGAGAAGCCACTGCCGGCTGAGGAAGTGAAGGGTGCGCACTCCTAGGAGCAAACGCTCCTGACGGAGGAGGGGAGGGCGAATCTTCTTCGCCTGAGGACTCGGAGGGACCATCTACCTGTGGAATACGTTGTGCAGGTTGTGATGTTGATGTTGCTGGCGTGTAAGGGCGGGCCTGACCAGCACCAGGCTGGGTCTGGCCGTTTCTGGGGAAGTTCATGATGCCTGTCTGGCCCATTGGATGCTGCGTTGTCGCCACAGGAGGAGGCAGCTGCCGGCTGCCGTTGATATTCGGTCCTGGAAGGGGAGGAATTGAATAGGAAGGTGTTAGCATATACCGGCTGTCGTGTGGCTCGGTCTTGACTGCAGGTTGGCCAGCTGCTGTAACGGGCGCGTAAGGGTTGTGAGCAGCATAGTGTGGCATCATGTGCATAGGGTGTGGGGGGTATGGATGATGCTGTTGCTGTTGCTGCTGCTGGGCATGAGCGGCGGCGGCGGCGGCTGCCGCCGCAGCGACTGCAGGGTGAGTAGCTGACGGAGCGGAGATAGACTGTGCTGGGTTCTCAAACTCTGCGACGTGCGAGGCAATGACTTTGCTCTCCCATTTCTAGGGAACGTGGTAGCAAGCGACATATGTTCAGATTTGTTTTGTCAAAAATAATGGTTTGGGTCGAACTTACGTGCTGCAATTCAGCTAGGACGTCCTCAGAGACGCCATACTCTTCGAACTCGGGCTTAATGGACTGGATGACATCGTCTATCACGGCTCGGTAGATAGCAGGCTCAAGGAAAACATCGGCGTTCAGACCAATTTGGCTACTACAAACAGGGGGTTGGTGAGCAGCTCACCACTATCTTATTCGACATTCGTCCGGCGGGTGGCGAGCGGGGTTGACTGGTTTCAACCTCTGCGTTGTCCGACGGCGACGTGGCGGGAGGCAAGGAAAGCTGCCTTTTATACATCATGCAAATCCCACCAAACCCAGGAAAGTTCAAACTCCGCTCTATAATGATTACTGTGCATTCCCACGCACAGACCACCATTCAAGCAGAAAAGGAAATCTACGACCTGCGCAATGCCACTGGCGTACGAGATGGATGAATATTGGATGAATGCCATTTACCTCCAGCAATATAACAAAATTTTAAGCCATGTAGTCATATAATATGCAGCAAGATTCTACTGAGTCCTTATATTGTATTTTCACTCATCGGATATCGGTTCGATGGCGTAGTTGGTTATCGCATCTGTCTAACACACAGAAGGTCCTCAGTTCGAGCCTGGGTCGAATCACATTTTGCTCTTTTTTATTGCACAACCATCCAAAAGGACATGAGGCATTACTCGAGAGTCGACATGAGCCTTGAGGTATTGCTCCAGTCACCGACATACATACGTATTCGCCTCCACAGCGACAGGTAGGCCTGCATTTCACACTTACCCCACACCGCACAGTAGTAAACAGACTCCTATGACGCAGGTGGGAAGCTTGTATATTTAAAGAGTGCACTTCATAGGATAGGCCCCACCAACCCGTAACAAATCCCTCGAACCCCTTCCCCAAATGCCTCTTTTCAAATCCAACAACAATAACGACGACTCCTCACCGAGGCGCAACAGCGCCGACCGCCACTCCAGCACCTCTCCAACCACGAAGAAGAGCATCTTCTCTTCCAACAGCACCTCCCCCCCTCAGTCCACGACCAGCACTTCCGGCTCCAGCTTCTTCGGGCGTCGGCGTTCGAGCTCGGTCTCTGAGCGCGAGAGCACCAGCAAGCACAGCGGCTTCTTCGGTCTGGGGCATAACAAGCACGATCTCTCAAACGACCCCTCCATCCGCGGTGCGCGCGAAAAGGTGGCCAACGCGGAGGCGGCTGAGAAAGAGGCAGATCGCGCACTGAACCAGGCTCGTGAGCATGTCAAGTTGGCTCGTGAGCACGTTCGGATGCTGGAACGGGAAGCATTGGAGGAGTGAGTAGCGCATTGTGATTTTTGTCGTCATATGATTAATTTGCTGATCATGGTTGTCGTAGATCGCGACGCGCTAAAGCCAAACAAGCTGAGGCGAAGATCGTCAGCAAGAGCGCGAAGGGTCTTGGACGACATGACAACACATTTTAAACCTTCCCGAGAGGACATCTTTTTGGATATTGTTTTTCTTACCATTCGTTCCAAATTTCGATACCTTTTCTCTAGTTTTAAATTAGTGGACCAGATAATAGTGGAATATACCATCTTATAATTTAAGCTTCTGACAACTTGAGTGTCGTGGGATTACATTGCTCGCTCGACAAGGTATAGGTCATACATACATTAAAAATACTACAAAAACAGCATCAGCGACAGAAAGTGGTGTGGACTGGAATAATACTGACCAACTAGAAATAAGAACCAGCCCCTGCATAATTTCCTACTGGCGGGCGCTGCGAATCTCCTGCTGGGATTGGTTCGTCCTTACCATCCACATTATCTAAATCCAACCGTTCTGCCTTGCGCCTAGTGTTTCAAGAGACCCTGGTCCAAAGGCCGGAAGGGGAGGGGTAAGGTTTTGCGGGGATCGCAATGCGGCCTCCAGGTATTCGCGATTGCAAATCCTGTTGCGTCGGGACGGGTTGGAAGTGCACCTGTCCAAATTCAGTCCATGATATTGCGATAACACGCTTAGACAACCGTATCGTTCGTCTTCTTATATTGAATAAGGAAGAGATTGACAGTCGTTATTCGTCTTTTATCGTCGTTTTCCAGCGTTCTTCTTCTTCTTTTCTGGATTGCCCGAGCGAGGGAAGTTTTCCAGTATCTTTGATCTCATCAAGCTCTTTCTTGGCCCACTGAAGGAACGCGACGGCTTCCCCGCCCTTTTCTGCGCCGCCTTTCTCGCCTGCGTCTACGCCGAGCCACTTATGGGATAGAGCATTATGCAATGTTGCTTGATTCGCCAGATAGTGCCGTAGATCTGCGACACCTCTTTGTTTGAGTTGACCGCGAAACCTTTACCGGAAGGAGATTTGCTGGAGGCGGGAGTTTTGGCGAGCAGCCGAGCGGATGAATATAAGGAGGCGCATTCGATGTGCAACTTGGCTAGAAGTGCTGGTGGGGGATGTGACTTGGGCAACGGAGGTCCCGGTGCGATATTGCTCTCATATGCAGATTTGGAAAGGAGCCTTCTTATGGCAAGAGTTTGGGCGTCCGCGAGTGACATCCTGAGAAATCGCCATCGGATTTAGAGGGGCGTTGAACATATGGATTAGAGAGGAATGCTTACTTTGCCAAGGCGCTATTAATTTCTCGACTGACATCGGGAGGCCTTTGGAATCCGGGAGGGCTGGTTCGGTTGGTCTCCCATTCAGGGATCACGGTATTGGCGATGAAAGTGAATATCCCACTCGCTCTACACAAGAAGTCGACAGCCACATTAAGTCTATCGTCTTTCGCCTTGCGATCTGTGTCTGATATGGCGCGGTCGTGTTCGTAGATTCCGACAGAGGAGACAATGGAGTGCGCGAGATTCGACAGTGCGAACGCATATGTTAACAACGAGAACGAATAGTCGGCGTGCAAGCCAGGAATGTCCAGCCGGGGCGAAGAGTTAAAGAGGTTAGCGCTTAACGTCGTACGCCAACTGAAAACTAGGGGGGATCTATTCAGTCAGCTTGCAACCTTCCAGCATGAGGTCTCTGGACATACTAGGCTCGTTCCTGATGCCAATTTCATCGTGAGCTGCACATACCATAATAGCTTGCAGAAAAGGCAAGTATTCCTCAATAAACTGGGAGGCATTGCAGTCCGATTGGTAGTGGTCTACAAGATGATCGATCATGGACGCACCTTGACCAGTGTCAAGAAATCTTTTTCTCCATGATCAGTCCGCTTGCTCTCCTTCAGTACACCGCGTAGATTTGCTCTCGCTTCAGTGGCTTGCGGAATGTAGTGTGTGTAGGCTCTGTCAAGGCTATGGTCGACGCAGAAATTGGAAAAGGAGACTGCGCCGGTAGTCGGTAGCTCATATAAATACATGGTAGAACTTGGCAGAGTTGTGAACTTGTGGAAGCTGCGCTGGGCGGAAGCAAAATGAGGACAAAAGAAGAAAGTGCAAAAAGTGATTCGACCCAGGCTCGAACTGAGGACCTTCTGTGTGTTAGACAGATGCGATAACCAACTACGCCATCGAACCGATATTTGGGGACTTATTGCTGTTTGCAAAATTGTTGGCCGCGACAGCCATTTTGGTCAAACCATCATTTTCGGCGTCGCGCCGCGTCACTTCATGTTTCTCGTCATAGCTCAATGAATACAACACATATATAAGAAATTTTTATATATTTGAGATCCCATGAGTGTGCCCGAGATGCTCGAAAAGAGAGCACGGAAATCCGAGCAAAATTGGACAAGTCGGTTTTGCCACGTAGGCTTTCACGGTCATCCACGACTTTCCACTGATTCCTCAAGAAAAATGGCGTATACTTCTGATATGACAAGCAAGACTTGTTCTACTGCTAATTCTGCAGATGCAGGGGGGGAAAACAAGCAAATCCGTCAACTTTTGGCCTTACAGCACTGTATTCCATGCATTGTGATATTTGCTGGTCACCGTGCGCTTCCCGTCTTCAAGCCCACCTCTGTTTCTGGAGCTCCGTTGCTTCTCTGGGATATCATGTTTTCTTTATCTACATTTAAGCTATGATCCATGAGCCCTTCAACCTTATGCTATCATCTCTAGAACTGGATACAGGTGGTGATGAACATATGATGAACCATAGAATCAGTATTGGAACATAGGGCAAATGTCATTCGAAAAAGGGTGTAGGACAGCCTTGGTTTGCGACTGGGAAGCACTGGAACCCTGATTAAGTGTGGAGAGAGTGTTTGTGCTGATTGTTGGCCTCTGCAGCCAGAGGGCATAAGGAGTCATTGGATTGTCACCAACATTGGAGAGTCAAAAATCAATCAATGGTCATGATTCTTTTTTCTGCACCTAAAGAATTGGCAGCCGCATAGGTACTACTAGTTAGATTTGGAGTAGATGTTGCTGTTTTCGAGCTATCGGTGGAAAGTCGTGGATGACCGTGAAAGCCTACGTGGCAAAACCGACTTGTCCAATTTTGCTCGGATTTCCGTGCTCTCTTTTCGAGCATCTCGGGCACACTCATGGGATCTCAAATATATAAAAATTTCTTATATATGTGTTGTATTCATTGAGCTATGACGAGAAACATGAAGTGACGCGGCGCGACGCCGAAAATGATGGTTTGACCAAAATGGCTGTCGCGGCCAACAATTTTGCAAACAGCAATAAATACGAAAAACATAAGTGTTAAATAATGTGACCGTCACTCTGCCCATTGTGGGCTGGGATGCAACTCACTCTGCGATGGCTTCAACCTCCAAGGCGTCTTCGCCACCAAAGGATTATTTCAACGTCCCCGCTGCTCAACTGGTCCTGGTGGCTGCTAGACTATGGTTTTCTTTCATAAATCTCTCGGATACCCTGAAGTATAACCAACAACTCTCATCTCCTCTGACTTCCTTCTCCCAACGTGCGTTCGTCTTCCCCACTATCGCGTCAACCAGATAATAACGTGGATATTTGCAGTACGGGAAGGCATCTCCTTATTCAACAATGACATAGATCCATATTCCGGAGGGTCATTTCGTCACGTACGTGTACAGATCCTCACTTGGAGCACTTTCGCTGAGGCGACCCTTCTATAGTCACCACTCTTACTGTCGTTCTTCGCCACGATACTCCCCAATTCGACGAAGCTAGCGTCAATACTGTGGGCCCTTAATGACATTGCAGGTGCCTTAGCTATGGTACAAATTTACCGAGCTCGCCAAAACGTACGGCGGACTCCTCGCGATACTTTGGTCGCTGCATTGTGAGTGGCGCCCTACTTGATGATGAGGATTCCATTTGAACTCTCAACATAGATATCTCCTCAACCCTTATATCCTACTGTCTTCTCTCGCCTTATCAACATCGTCCATCGAAAATACTCTAATGCTTGTATCAATAATGTTTGCATGCCAAGGTAAATCTTTACGTCCTCCTTGCTACATCACTTATCAAAGTTTCCTTGTGCATAGGCAAAGCACCGGCGTCTCTATTTGTATTATCTTTCCTTGCACATCTATCATTATCCTGGATCGTGGTTCTGTTCCCAATCCTAATCCTACTCGTCAGCAGTCCGGTCTCCCACCTCGCTTCTCCTAAAGCGCTGCAAGCCAACTTCAGGAGAATGTTTTCTCTTTTCGGAGATTTTTATGTATATATTGTGACTCTAACACTTATCTCCACCCTCATTTGTGGGAACTCGAACTGGGTTTCTCAGACTTGGGGTGCAACGTAAGTTATAAAGCCTTTTCAGCTAGTGTTTTTCGATTAATGTATTATTTAGTCTGACACTCCCTGACTTGACACCAACAACTGGACTATGGTGGTATTTCTTCACGGAGATGTTTGACCACTTCCGGCCATTTTTCCTCATGGTCTTCAATGTACGTATTTCTGTTCAAAGACCACCCAGAAAGACGGCTAATGTAGGTTCAACAGGTGCATGTCTTGATATATGTGGTGCCAATCTGCATGAAATTCCAGTATGTCCTGTCTTTTCAGCGCGCTGAAATATTGGCCTGTGTTCTAATTTATCCCCTCAGATATGATCCACTCTTTGCTACTTTCCTTTTACTCGGAATTTTGGCATTGTTCAAATCATACCCGACCCTTTCAGATCCTGGCCTCTTCTTGAGCATGATTGCCGTCTTCCCAGAAATATATTCATGTAAGCGTCCCCCTCTACTTTCCCTTCGTGACCGTCCTCTAACCACAAGTCCTCCAGACCTGAGGCACCCCATTGTCACGGCACTTCTCCATCTGCATTCGTCATTACTTATGCCTCTTTTCCATCACCTGTGGCTGACACAAGGCACCGGTAACGCGAACTTCTTCTATGCAACAACTCTCGTCTTTGCAATTGCGAACGGTGCCGCCTTGATAGATTGTCTATGGGCTGGATTACGGATAGCAATTGGCCCAGACGCTGATGGATATGTGGTCACTCAAGAATAGAAATATGTTGTTGCTGCTGCTGCTGCATTAAGTACATCTATTTGTTCAATAATTATTCACATGTACTCCTCTGCGTTTGGAGACTTGTTGTACATGGTCAATGCAACCCGAGAAGGGTAACATTAATATTATGACTGAGGTGAGGCTTCTAAGAGATGCTCTACTATGGATATGTCTATCGGGATTTTTGCCTTGTGCAGATAATCATCATTCCTACAGCCCAGATGCAAAGAGTCAGTTCAGATAGAGGGTCATCGCAACGACGCAAACGCACCAAAACTGTTAGTTAAAGCATTTAGTGAGCATATATTAAGACTGATACATAAATCATCACATACCTTTGAATAATGCCGTGTGCCAGAATCGCACCTAGAATACGGGTCACTGCACTGTAAAAGTGTGCAGTAGAAGGAATGTATGCTCACAAAATGGTGACGACTCTCTGTCCATCGGACCAGCCCTTCTGCTTTACGAGCTTCACGCATGCCATCAAATTACAGGCACTGCTCGATCCCAAGAACAATCCGTCGTGCTTTACCAAATAGCGAGACATCGCAACGGCTTCAGCATCGGTTATCCTGTCAAAGTGATACATTAGCAAAGGGGAAAGGATGGGTGTCGATTTTTCTAATTACCGGAAAGCGTCATCGATAATTGGGAGCGCCAATTCTATGTTGTGCGTCAATCGGTTGATGCCGCTGCGTCCTGCCATGAGAATCCCAATCGAAGCAGTTGACTGAGGAATTGACTTACATTCCCTCGACGACCGTGTCAACTTGGTGTCTCCGTTTTGTGCCTTCGGCTTCCCTGCGATCGAACATCACTCCGTATTTGACCTAGTTCATTGTGAATTCCAGAATCCAGCCTTTGAAAGGAAGTAGCATATTACCTTGTTATATAGGCCACTGCCTTCGGGATCTGCAATCGCAACAAATACATCCGGGTCCATGGATTTCAGGTATTGGCCTGTGCCTGCAACTGTCCCTCCAGTCCCTGGTTTTAGAAATTTGCTTAATTTTCTGGTAGAATTATGAACGCTGGAGTAATATATACCTGCGCCAGAGACGAAAGCAGCCACTGTCCCATTTGTCTGCCGCCATATTTCGGGTCCTGTGCCCATGAAATGTGCGTCAAAATTGCTCTTATTCTTGAAACATTATTAGACAATCAGTGTCTGATGTGATAACACCCAGGACGATGTGTAAAGACTGACCTCGAATTGATCCGCGAAAAATCCTCTCGGGGATTCTTCCTCTTCCTCTTTAGCCCAAACCTCGTTATCATTGGTGTCAAACTCCACATGATGTTCAGGCGATGTTACTAGCACGGTATTCGAAGGAGAGTGGAAGGTATGCGAGGGAAGCGTTTTAGAGTCGAGAGTACTCTTATCTATCTTGTCCATTTGTCCGAATTTACTTGCTCGCTGGCGGGCAAGATTCTACCAAGGGCCACATTAATAGCTGCGTAGCGGTGCTCCGCATCTCTTTATCACTCACCACATACTGAAGAATCAAGGAATGTCAATGTTAAGTAATACCCTAGAAAGATAGGTTTACACACCTGCTTTTTATCTACGATACTCGCTGGCCGAACTTGCTCCACAGTAGCACCAAGGGCTTCCAATGCTTTAACCTTCTCCGCCGCAACATCGTCCGGCATAATGATAGCTGTTATACATTGAGTGCACTTTCCAGAAAAGTATCTGAGGAAAGGACAGACTTGAATCGTAACCTCTGGATAGGTTGGGAAAGAAACATCGAAAAGTGAGCAAGTTGTAAGCAAGCAAAAATGATTAGAAGCACCACGCACCTAGCCCTAGCGATGGTAGCTATTGAGATACCTGTGGATCCTACAGTTCCTTCAAAAATTCGCGATCCTGTATATGGTCGGATGAGACCCTGCTTTTCGGCGTCATTAATCACTAAACGCGGCTCTGTCAAGAAATGTCTTTCATAATGCAGAAAGTAAGACGCACTTTGCAGTGCTACGCGATCCTTCACGCTTCCTCCAACATTCAAGAACTACAAAGGGTTCATGCTTCCATAGAAGAATAGGTTTGATTCTGCGCGAACCTCTGCTTTTCCGAGAATTTCTACACCAAGTGCATCACTGAGAGAGTTAATTCTAACCAATGGCGTGTTTCCTAGACGTAGCATGAGAATTGTTCGAAAAGGAACGTAGATATGAATTTATACCAATAAGACCCGGGACGCCATTCACAATCTCATCGCTCCGTAATTCAATTGGCCGAGGAGCAAACTGTTTTATCTGACGCTCCTTCTTTCGTTGTTGATAATAGACCGCGAGCGAGGTGGACGTTATGGAGAACGAGAACCCAATCAAGACGCCGATGAGGACGTGGCGCGTCGTTGTTCGCGAAGGCCACTTCACCCAGGAGAACAGGGACTCGGACAGTTTAGAGGTCCAACCCATATTGAAGATGATGTGCAGAAAGTCCAACCTTCGTATTGATGACGCCGACGGTCGTGCCGGGCCGGGGCCAGTTCCAGTACGCATACGCCCGGCGCTTGCCCGGCGCCGTACCTTTTTCTACACAACACCAACACAACACTCGCAGGTGTCCTGGTTCTCTTGAAAGCTTAAATTATGAGATACCATTTCTTTTTAACAGCTCGTCAGTGTAATGCATGCTCAGTAAAGTAAACGATCAATGGCAAGTCTTCAACCATCCGGGTATCAAGCTTGCTTTTTCGTGCCACCAAGCACCACCGAATCCTCCCGGTGTCACTTCGTGGTTAGCACGGCCATGGTCTGCTTAAACAATCACCAACTCCGAAATTCGAAGGATGGCAATCAGTTGTGGACGTTGGTGGTAAGTATGCATCGTCATTAGTATTTCTCCCGACCCAAGCCAGGTCATAGCGTATGTAGAGCCTTGGAAGCTTCCCAGCTGAAGGGTTCTTGCAGGTTCTTGCTCTCTATCTCCGCCAAGCCGCATTGCATCCAATCCCTATCGGGAACCGGGTACGCTCCTCGCATGGCTCCCGTGTATGACGCGATCCAATCCTGACTAACTTTCCGTTCCGTCACTTGACTAGCTTCGTGATTTGATTTTCTCGTTATAAAAGTGCAGCAAACCATGCCAGCATGACATTCTTCTCCAAGTTATCCAATCTAACCACTGTGCGCAGAATGTCTACCACGATAACGGGTACTCAGAAGAAGTTCTTGGCTTCACCTCACTTTGCTGTTGTAGGCGCATCGAAGGATACGAGCAAGTATGGAACAAGGGTACGCAACCATGAATTGATTCGACTTAAGGCTGCTAACGTGAAGTCTAAATGTTGGAATAGGTTTTGAAGTGGTACCAAGACCGTACCTACGATGTCGTCCCTGTCCATCCTGTGAGGCTTTCAACTATCGAACTCTCAGTAATTGACTAAAGCATAATCCACCACTACTTCAGAAAGAGAAGGAATTAGAAGGCTTGGAGACTATTAGCTCGATCGCCGAGCTCAAGGAGCCCACAGAAACAAGCATTCATATCATCACTCCACCCAAGGTATGTTTGCTTTAATTTCCACCCATAGAAGCAAGAATATTCACTGAAGCCTTTAGGTCACTTTATCCATTTTAGAGAAAGCTAAGGAGCTTTCTGTGCCGTCTTTATGGCTTCAACCTGGAGCTGAAGATGAGACCGTCATCAAATACATCAAAGATAACAACCTTGAAGACCGTGTAATCTATGGCGGTCCCTGCATCTTAGTTGAAGGAGATGCCATCGCTCGAAGCAACGCTGCTTTGCTATAGACTGCAGATTGAATACTTCAATGACGCAACTGTAATATTATCTTTTAGATGTTGTAATAAATAGCCGATTTGCCCTTGATTTGCCCTGTGTCTGTTCTCGATAAGTTTTCACCTTAAGTTACCATAGATTCTCCAATTAGAAATAAAGCCCTGTCCAGCCCCTCGAGTTAACCATGATCTCGTCGCCGCCATCTGGGTCGCCGTAGAAATGGGTCCACTGCGACGGCGTCGATTCTTCATCGCGGCGCATCATTGAGGCCTTGAATTTTTGTGCGCCAGTCATAGTATACGACTTCGAGTCCATACCGATCTTGCCATTGAAGCCAGACCCGCGATATGTCAAGTACATGTCGGCATTCCTAGACGAAGTGTGCATAGCCTGGATAGGGCGAATGAACGCATTGCTTCCAAGATACACGAAATCCGCACGGCCAGCGCCCGTGGCGGTCCGGAGCATGGCCTTGCTAGGGTGGGCGGGGTCGGCAGGGGGCGCCGGCGCGATCTTCACATTAGCCACAGCGTCCCAGCGCTGCGTCTCGATCGACAAGTTGTCCACGATCTGCGCCTCGCCGACGAGCCAGCCGCGGTAGACCTCGAGCTGCAGGTTCTGCACCGCGACCTCCGCGCTGGGCACGAGCAGGTTGTTCTGGTTGAGCGCGTACAGGGTGACCTTGAGCTGCTCCATGCTCGCGCCGCCGCGCGTGCCGGGCGCGAACTGCGCGTGTGCAACGGCGTGCGCCTGGACGTGCATCTTCTTCAGGTTGGCCGGGAGGTACATCTTGACGTCGTAGCGCATGCACTGCGTCTCGTCTATGATGGAGGGCGTGTCGAGGATGAGCCGGCTGCGGGTGATCGAGCCGTCGGCGTTGGCGTCGGGGTAGACGATGTTGAGCTTCTGCAGGAGGTCCTCTTGCGTTGCGCGGATGGTGATTTCGTATTTGATCTCTGTTGCGCCAGCGTCGGCGTCGGCGATGGTAATAGTGCCTACACTGCCGCCACGGACGTCGAAGGAGGAGCTGCCGCTGCGCGTTGCGAGAGGGATGGAGATATGGACTTCAGAGCTGTTGTAGATATATGGCGCGTCGAGGCATCCAAGCGAAGTGCTAAATTTGGGCATTCCCTCGAGACCAGTAGGGGCGTCCTTTGGGTAGGAATTAACAGTAAATACTGAGAATGCATATTCCAGTCGAGGAAATCACTCACTGTCATAGCCCACTTAACCGCCTTGAAGCCCGCGTAAAGCAGATAGCCAGCCAGCACGATTCCAACCGCTTTCCAGAAGAGCGAACAGCTGCCAATCAAGAGGTGAGCGTTAACGCTCTAATTCGACTCGCAGAAGAGAAATGATAATAATCAAGGATCACACTCACTCCATTCCGCAGCACATACAGCAATTCCTCTTCGGCTTGGATCTCCGCATAGACGCAGGAATTTCCGTATCCAAGAGCGCGACTCCCGGGCCCGTGCCTTCTAGGTGCTCGACGGAAGGGCTCACTAGCGCGACGCGGCCTTCCTCATCATCTGCTGATGCTTGCTTGTCTACAATGCCTCTATTATCAGCTCGTACGCCTTCAACGAAAAGGTTAGCCACGTACACTGGTCGTACTTATCCTTTATCTTGAGAAGCGCCATAACACCGCCTATCATCCCAAAGAAGGTGAGTCCCCCACCACTAGAGCGTTGGGAGGGCATCGGTTGCGCGTCAAAAGGGAGTGTGGGGAGAAACTAAAGTATGTAAAATGGAGAAAGGAAAGGAAGAAGTGATAGGCATCGGCGATAACTGGCTTGCGGGTTATAAGGAACCCAAGCCATCAGGGAAATCAAGGTGGTTATAACCTGTTATAACGTAGTTTTCTGCGTGCAGTCGGCATTGGCATAAGGCACATCTATAAATAATACTCCGCTCTGTTCGCGTAGGCGTTTGATCCTACGTTTGTCATATCAGATTACAGTCCTCAAAAAACACACGCGCACACTCTGTCATACTTTACTTGCGCACAAACTTCGACTTCTGACACAAATGCATCATATAATCCTCACCAAAAAACATACAACCAAAATCAGTACATACAAATCACCAACGAACTCATCAGGCCCACCTACGTAGTTACACTGCAGAAAGCTAAATAAAGATCATAAACATCCCAAACGGACAGGTTCATCAGTCAGTTGTTTCCCATGCCGGTCCCGCGCGGGAAGTAAACTGCGCGTCAGCTGCGCGTTCAAGCCAGTGCGCCCTGTGAAAAAGAAATCGCATATCACATCAATCCAAGGCACAAAACACCCAAAGCAAAAGGCCAGTGGTCTTAAGATAGGGAGAAATGACGCACCATGGGATCCCAGGGGGGCAGGACGACCTTCTCCCCGGATTCATACACCTGCACGAGCTCCTTCGGAGCGAGCGCCTTAGGAACGACGACCTGGTACACGAATCTGCCACCGCGCGCTCGTTAGCATCCCGCTCCATCAAAAACGACGGACTGCGCAGACGACGACACGCACTGATCAAACCACGCATCGGTCATGACGAAGTACCCCTCCTTGCCCGCGGTCTCGCCCCACGAGTTCTCCACCTTGTAGCGGATGGGCTTGCCCGCCTGGTCGAGGTGCACGGCGGTGATGACCATCGCGTGCGTCATCGCCGAGTCGCAGATCTCGAGCCGGTCGGCCTTGCTCAGTCCCAGTGTGATGTCGAACGCGTTCTGCGAGGGAAAAAGCCAAAGCTCGTCAGCACTGGAGGACCAAAATTGATTGAGAGCAAGAAGAGACCAACCTCGTATTCGAAGAGGGCAGTGTCCATGATTCCGTACTCCCTGTCAGAGTATTTGCCGACATCACAACCGAAGAAAACAGGTTGGCCAGCTTTGATCAGCTACAAGGAGTTCGTCAATAACCTCCATTCGAGAGGCGCAGAGAAGCAGCCAGAACAAACCTTGACTACCATAGCCTTCATGTTTTCGATTTCAGTGTTCACGTCTAATAGTTGGATTCTTAGTATTTTCATAATGAAACGAAATAAAAAATCATACAGAGAATGGGTCTGCCTCCCCAAATGTTTCCGAGCTTGTCAACAGTGTAAAGTTTGTTGAAGGCGTTACGAGGATCATTGATAAGGGAGAACGAGTCGACGGGCTGTGCAAATCATTTAGCGGATCACACCCGTGGATCCTAAGAAAGAAACGCACGGAGTAGGGCTTGCTCGCAAATTGCTCGAAGAAGTCCTTGGGCGAACCTTCCCAACGACCAACCTTCTCATCAGAATCAATGTATTCCCAAACGAACCTCCTGTTAGGGTTGGGAGGAACACCGAGAGTCGCAGTCATGATATTGTACACCTCGCGGATCAGCTCTTCCTTCTTGGCCCGGAGAGTGGCGATGACTGTTTCTTCCTTGATATGGGCGCTGCGGAGCGTATCAGCCAAAGTGCGGAGGATGAGAGCGTGCTCGCGGAGCTTGGTCTTTAACAGGGCATTGAGCGGGCTCGAGAGGGAGGAGTGGGCCGATTCGGGGTAGAGCGACTGGGGTACGAGACCGTAGGTGTCCATCAGGTTGACGACCATGTCCCATTGACCACCATCACTGATGAGGTCGCTGGAAAGGTGGGTGATGAGACGATCGTCGATGGGGAGGTCGGCATTCTCGATCATAAGCTCCAAGTAGTAGTTGGACTTGTTGAGCTTATCCCAGAAGAACAGATAAGACTGCAAATAGATTTATTAGACTCGAGCCAGAATAGCTGTATGTGCCCACGCACCTGAGAAAGCTGGAAGTCCTCCAGCTTCAAGCGTTTCATGATACCGTAGCGAATGACATTGGTGGTGGCGAAGAGCCAGCAGCGGCCGCTGCTCTTCTGGTTGGTGATGGGGCCAGTCTTGAAATCCAATGCGTGGTTGAAGATGTGCTGATCTTTTATCTTGGCCGCACGGGATGTGAGGACCGAGCGGAGGTCAGCCTGGGAAAGGATGGTGCGCGCCAGCTGGACCTTGGAGTTGGTGCTAGCTGAGGCCTCCCAGGACTTCACGTGGCCGAGAGTGAGGGATCCGTCGCTCGACAGCGGGGCGCTGATGTGCATGGAGGAGATATTGTCTGCCACGCCATCGACGAACTCGACGTCCTTGTCGTCGAAAGAGGCCTTGGTTGGGGTGGGGATGCGTGAAGATGGCTGGTTGCCCATGGTTAGTTGATTTGGCGGCGAAAGAGGTGAAGACAGGGATTGTGAACCGAGCACAAGGGAGGACAGAGGTGATTTGACGGCCAGCGTCGTAATAAGGGAGGTCCTTCCCTCTCTGAACCGCAATTATGGACGGAGCACGCGCTGCGTTTGATAGTAATATTAGCAATTATTTATTTTTAGACATAGCAGATAACCGGCCCGGGGTCTTATCTTTACTGAAAGTGGCAGGACGGATCAGTTTCTGGCAGACTCCAGTGACTACAAAAACAGGGGCTAATACCTTGGATGGTTCTCAAGCATGTATGATGTCAAAACCTCGGAAAGCCCATCGATTTCAAGGCGTGTGAGTCTGACATCTCCTATTTCAAAGTACGGTTGTACATCCAGCATGGTACGCAAAATCACACGCCGTTTCTTCTTTCCTGACCATGCCATCCGTATTCAGCCTCATATTAGTCGCTGTGCCCGCGATTGTCTTAGCAGGCATATTCCAGGTCTATATACAGCCCATACTTTTGGCGTGGGGGCGCGGGCGCGAAGTTGTACCTCTCAATAACGACTACTGCAAGACGGTCCCCCAGCTCAAAGCATGTGAAAGTGCGCACATAACTCACCTTTAATCTCCAACCATCGGCCAACCATCCGTTCTGACCTCCAAATGTTTTTGCTACAGAGATCGTCCTGCACCCCGACTCCGGGCTTTTATATCTCGCCTGCTCAATCCCATCGAGCCGCACGCACTGGACGCCCGCAGTGGGACGCCTGAACGAGACAGGGGCCTCCTTCAACGACTATGTCGCCACGTATGATCCCAAAACATCTGCCATCACACGACTCTCCGTTGCCAATTTTTCGAGCACGCGCGGTCTATCGCTGCACGGCATGGACGTCGTGCCTTCATCCGAGAACCCCGCCGAGCTGTTCTTGTATCTGGTGAACCATCGCGCGCCAATAGGCGCCAAGGCTGCTGATGTTGGTGCAGACTCAGTAATTGAGATCTTCAAGACGACTGTAGGAGGAAGTAAGATGAGCCATGTAAAGACGGTGGAGGATCCTATTATCATCACGCCAAACGATCTGGTTGGCAATCCAGATGGAAAGAGTTTCTATTTCACAAATGACCACGGAGAAAATAAAGTTGGACTTGTAAGTCCCTGTCGCACTTTTATTCAAAACGCAGGCCGATGAATTAACCTTCATTCTATTTTTATAGATCCGAGAATTTAATATGTTCTCCTGGAAGAAAGACACCTCTGTCGGATACTGCGATACGGATACAGGCTGTAAATACGCCATCCAGAATATGCACGGCAACAATGGAATCGCCCGGGCGCCTAATGGGACCATTTATGTGGCCGACTCTAGCACAGGAGGCCTCAGCATTCTCGAACCTCAAGCGGATAACACGCTCGTTCTGACGGATATCGTCCCAGTTGGTAAGTGCCAAAGCCAACGGCTCGAGCTGCACGCCTGTGGTACTCACCGTTGTCTGGCTTAGATCGCGGCATGGATAACCTTGCCGTGGATTCAGAAGGATATGTGTGGGCGGCCGGTCTGTATTCATCGTCTCATCTTCTTGGAATAGCGCATGCTGATATTCAAAACAAATAGCATTCCCTGACATGTTTGCACTCCTTTTCAAGCATTTCAACAATCCCGAGGTCCCGTCGCCGACAACCATCTACCGTTTCTCACTCAATACTGGCCCCGACGCGGTCTTGGGCGTGAAGCACAAAGTCGAAAAAGTATGTGACTGCATGAAAGTCCTTTTTTGGCCTTCGTATGCACGGTGTTAATTTTTGCCTCTTTTTCTTATTAGATGCTTGAAGACGATGGCACGACGGCATCTGGGACCACTTCTGCGGTGTACGATGTAAAGCGTAATCTCCTATTCATGAGCGGTGTGTGATCGTTCATTTTAGTCTGCTCTGCATTTGCGAGTTACTGACATATGCCACATAGGACTGGCGTCTCCGCATCTGACGGTTTGCAAGCTTTAAATCTAAGTAATCACAACAATGTTATTGTCATTCTTGGGAATATACCCGCCACCCTTCAAAAACAGCACAGCAAGTCCTCAGAATGATATAAGAGAGATTTATCAGCCGTTCAGCCGTTCAATATGGTGCTTGTGCAAACGCCACGGAATGCCAGATATTCTGTATCCACAACAAACGCGGTTTATGTTCTTGCCGCGGAACTCATTACTCAAATCTATCTCTCAAGAGGTTGTCTCTTTGATTCCTGGAACTCTGTCTTCGCGATTCGGTTATTTTGAACACAAATACTGTATTATTTCGACCGTATGTTCACGTAACGCGTAACGCGCCATAAATTTGAACCTATTTCAAAAAATGTAACGCCTAATTTTCGTCAGTGAACATGTATTAAATCCAAAAAATTTCGGCAAGCCACGGCTGGGTGCCAAAAGTACCAAAAATGAACATATTTTTTGTTCAGTAACCCGTAATTTTCGAAAATGAACATGTCACCCCGTGAATTATAAGCGTAACGCGTAACATGGTGTGAACCTACGGTCGAAATAGTACAGTAGTACGGACAGGGTCGAAGATAAACCCAAGTAGCGTCTCGGGGTGCTCTATTTGACCAAAGGCTTGCAAAATATAAGTATGTATGCAGCACTTTGTCTTCGCAATCCTGCTTATAGAGTGAAAGAAGCTTTGATGATCCAGAGTTCTTATGTGGCATTGATGAGTACCCCCAGTGAAAACCGACACTGCGGTGGTCTGAGCAAAGATGCGGAAATCTGCGTAAAATCTGCGTGTGAATGCGAAAGTCGAGAAACGCAGACAGACGTGGCAAGTGGCATTTTCTTGCCGTTTTTACATGAGTATTTCTGCGTCTGTAGACTATATTTCTGCGTCGAGCTGGGGTCTACTGCGGTAGAATGAGCTTATTTTATTAAAATAATATCTATTAATACACTTCCTAACATTTATTTCTACGCGTCCCTCTGCGCCCCTCTGCGCCCCGCTGTAAAGCAATCCCCTCCTACCCTAAACCCTGCACCTGACGCCTCTACATTCACCTAAGTCCCTTCCCCAAGCTCCCGACCTCCTGAAATGCTGGCGGCATCGTGTAAGGGTGCTTGTCGGATGGATCATGGATGAGGTATGGGCCGTATAGCGTCGAGGATGTCGGCGACCGCGGAATCGAGCGCTTGCATAGATCACCAGTTGATACTACGGTAATAATCGGTTAGAATTGTTGATATTTGCACTGATACCGCGGGGGGACTTACCTTTGAGTCTTATCCACGATTTAGAGTGAATATATGCGCCATGGGGGTGGATTGTCATTCGCGTACTACAATATTTCATGGTCAGGTTCGTTTATATTGGCAAAATACTGCAGGGGTGCTCACCTACACCTTGAAAATGCAATCTATGATTTCAAGTTATTACTATATGCGCTCAAAAAGCGGGCAAGTGACTTACCAAAACATGGGTCGCGAGATGTCATCGATGTCATGCAGCTGGATGGATGGGGATTCAGATTGATAAATTTCAGGGAATTTGTCTTACCTTACGCCGTCGTCAACGACGATGACGCGCACTCGGACAACCCGTCAACTCGCCTGCCACTGGGGTGCGCTAGATGACGCGTTCGGCGGCTCTGGGGCATCCCGCGGCCCTCCCGTGATACACCCACGTTGAGATTGTAGTTGGGTACCGCAGCTCGCTCGCCCGTCCCCTGGACTCTGGAACTGGAGCTGTTGTTATACAACACCAGCCGATCCGACACTGACAGAGCCCACCGGAGCTGGATGAGGAGGCAAGGCTGTGCGGAGCGCACGGGCCATGGTAAGCAGGGGGTACGGCGAGTGTTGAATATGGCGTGCGACTGTGCGCGGTGGACATAGAGGCAGGAGGCAAGAAGTACTTAAGTACACCAGAGACAGTCGCGTATCTCATTGATGGGACGCGGAGGGCGGACTCTGAATTGGGAAGCACGAGTAAGTATGGGATGGCCGAAATTTTTCACAAGTCAAGAAATAACTCTAAGTCAGAATTGTGCTCAATGTGCACGGAATCGACTGTGATTAAACAGAATTTGCAAAAATCTCAATTTACGTTCATAAAATCGACAACTGAGGGGATCTGCGGCATTCTGAGAATTTGCAGCTCAGCGCATATTTGCCGCAGCGCCGAGTAGCATGACGCAGAACACTCATCCAGCCGCAGAGCCGGTTTTCACTGGGGAGTACCCCGGGCCCGAGGACATGTCATATTACACCGACGATCAGTGATGCGTTAGTTACGCACGGTCATCGAGACGTTCAACATTAATATGTCGACGCGAGTCCGACGCGCGTCCATATCCCCTCCTTCATCCGTACACCCATCATCATTCCTCTGTCCGCAAAATGGGCACACTGACGCGTATATTGGTCAATGTCCTCGTCGTATTCATAGCCGTTCTGGGTGGATTCTACCAGTTCTACCTAAAATCCTTCCTCGCAAGAGCGGGCATCAGTCCGGCTCGCGACATTCAGTCATTGGGGAACAAGAACTGCAAGACCATACCTGAGCTACAAGCTTGCGAAGGTATACTCGTCCACCGAAGAAGCTAGTGATAAGCTTTCCTGACGTGTCTTCTGGATTGACCCCTGCAGAACTCATTCTGCACCAACCGTCTGGCCTCGTCTATTTGGCGTGCTCAACGCCGTCCAGCAGGGCGCATTGGATTCCGGCCATGGAACAGCTCAATTCCACTGGAGCGTCTTTCGAGGACTACGTGGCAATATACGACCCATCTACGTCGCGTGTTACGCGCTTGACCACGTCTGATTTCAATGGCGGACGCGGATTGTCGCTCCACGGCATGGATGTGGTAGCGTCGACAACGCATTCAGAGCGCCTGTTCATCTACTTGGTGAACCACCGTATCCCGCTTGGGGATGTATCCCCTCAAGACGTCGGAGCCGACTCAGTCATTGAGATATTCGAGACGGCGGTGGGGAGCACGGTGATGAAGCACGTCAAAACGGTCGAGCACCCGATAATTAACACACCCAACTCTGTCACTGGCTCTCCTGATGGTAAAAGCTTTTATTTCACAAACGACCATGGCGTTCGTGTCGGCCTCGTGCGTACTCGTTCTCTCTTCCCCGTCTGCAATTTACACTGAACATGGCTCATTAATCAGGTGAGGTTGCTGGACATGCTTGGCCGCAAATCGTCGTCGGTAGGCTATTGCCACATCGACGAAGGCTGCAAAATCGCGCTTTCAAACACGTTCACAAGCAATGGCATAGTGACGGCGCCTAATGGAACAATATATGTAGCAAATGGAATTGGAGGTGTTATCGATGCTTTTGAACGGCAGACAGACAACACTCTTGTTGTAACGGATTCAATAAAAATAGGTCAGTGGGTTGATACGTTCTATATCTCTAATACCATGCTAACCACGACTAAACACATCATACCCTTAGATTATATCATCGACAATCTTTCCATAGACGCCGATGGCCAGCTATGGGCTGCAGGTAAACTCAAATCTGCCAGGTACCGCACATAATAGAAAAGCTCACAGAGCGATTACAGCTGTTCCAAAACTCTGGACAGCATTCCAGCACATGAAGTCTCCATCGCTCCCCTCTCCATCGTTGGCCCTTAGGATCTCGATTAACACTGGTCCAAATGCATTCTATGGTGAAAAATATAAGGTTGAAAAAGTACGCGAATGTTTGCTTCTAGCGAAATACTGAATGCTAATTGCAAAGGGCAGATGTTCGAAGACGATGGAAAAGTTATGCCAGGCTCGACTTCTGTATCATACGATTCAGAACGAAAAAAGCTGTATCTGAGTGGTATGTGTACTCCTGTCACGTCATGTGGCACCCTATTGACTTCTTTCAAGGCATAGCAGCTCCTCATTCTGCAGTTTGTGATTTGTAAGTTTGGACACAACTTGAAGAAAGGGAATGAAATCATGAATATCATATTCTTTTTTGCGTACTGGGCATAAGAAAGGACCATAACTAAACACGAAAGCCCGACCGCATGCCAAGAAGGCATCTAGATGACGATATGAGATGCCTGGATTTAATCCCAGCCGCTGTTGCCAGCAGCAGCAGGTGCCTCTGCACCCCATCCTCCAGCAGCCGGCTCAGCAGACCAGTCAGTGTTTCCGGGTTGAGCCTCCGCAGACCAGTCGAGAGCGCCTGAGAAATTTTAGTGACAAGTGCGAGGTAGATGGGAAGTCGCTACTCACCACCCTCAACAGCCAATGCAATTCCTCCAGAAGGTCCACTTGGGACATCCCAGTCTGCCTGACCGACGGGAGCCTCGACCTCGGCACCTTGTTGAGCAGCAAGCTTGGCCTGAGCCTCCTCCTGTTGCTGCTTCTCAACCTCTTCAGGATCCCTGTAGAAGAACATGTCGACCATGACATTCCAGCCGTCGCTTGTCCTGGGAACGGTGCCGCGGAGACGCAGAACTTCGCGGGCAAGGAGCCACCAGATGAGACCGATTGAGTGCCTCGTCTTGTTGTTAGTGGGGATGGCAACGTCGACGAATTTCAGGGGAGCATCAGTGTCGCAGAGAGCAATGACGGGGATGTTGACGTAGGAAGCCTCACGGATGGCCTGGTGGTCGACACGGGGATCGGTGACAATGATAAGGCGGGGCTCCTTGAATGAACGGGTGATGTAGTTCGTGAAGGAACCGGGGGTGAATCGTCCAGCAATAGCCTGGGCGCCGGTGTTGGCAGCGAATTTGAGGACGGCGCGGTGACCGTAGGGGCGGGCGGAAATGACACAGACGTCGTTGGGGTTCTCGATGGCAGCAATGATACGGGCAGCGAGGACAAGCTTCTCCCAGGTCTTTCCGATGTTCAAAATGTGGATACCTGCACCAGGTAAGGCCAAAATGAGCGTTTTCGCGCTTGAGAACACACGCACCATCAGCGCGCCTCTTCCAGACGTAAGACTCCATCTGCTTGTCGCAATTTTTGGTGCCGATGTGGCATTGCGCAGCCAACAAAAGCTGAATCTCCTCCTCGGTCGCGCTCAAGACGGATGGTAGTTTCGATGCCATATTGTGGGATAACCTAAGAGACGCAGGAAACAGTTCAGAGTCTGGTCAACATCCAAAACAAGTTGACCGCATCCATCCCAATCTGAGCTCGAATTCACTCGTTCTTGCTCCCTGGGCGATATGGACCATCGGATTGACGTACCGTGAAGCTTTTGGAGGCTTGGAGGTCGGCTTGAACGACGTTCACGGTCGATTTTGGTGATCTGGCGGTTGCGGCGGTCGTCCACAAAGTTTGCCCAATTCGTGTGGTTAGTATTCCCACGCTTACTCCCTTTTCGATTTTAATTATTGTATTTTGTTGTTGTAATAATTCAAAGCATCCCCGCTCTCCTGCATAAAAATCGTAACCTGTGGGTGTACTGGGAAAAATATCCACGTTTCTCTACACTTCATCAGGACCCGCTTCTGTCATGAATTTGTGACATGGAATGCGTGAATTGAATTAATCGAATGAACTATTTGATACAGTGTGGGCAGAGTGCGACTTCTCTCCTCTAAATCTCAACATGATCACTGAGAATGGTGAATAAAATATGGTATATCTACGGGAGAAGTGCCTCTTCGGCGTTCATGATTTGACATTTCAAATTCGACGTCATTCCACATCGTAGTCAACTGCACTGTTGGGTGACCTGCTGTCGCTTCTGATCGCGTTGGAAGATTATGCATGTTGATTATCAGTCGGCAACCCTTCCAAAATATATGCCGTTAGTATGAAGATATAAGGTGAATATAGCCAACTTACCGAACAAGCCACTATTGACAGAAACCAGCTGGTCGTACATAGTGTTAATTTTCAACAATGTAATTGAGAAAGCAGCGTGGCGCACGAGTTTCCAATCGGAGCATATTTGTCCTGCATGCTCGTTGCAACGACCGTCATTGTCGTTATTACTGAGGCCCACTCGTGTGTCAATATACACACTAAATTAAATAATGTCGAATGACTCACTAATAAGAATGAAGAAAGCTGCAGTGCCGTCCCTAACCATTAACATCATGATGGGCACTTTTCCCCATCCATGTCGTACCGCGACTTTATACTGGGCCAACGTTAGAACAAGAATCGTGACTTGGGAGACAATGGCGCTAATTCTGTTACAATAATACATGTCTTTCCGTGAGCCTTAGGAATTTGAAGGATCTGGTCTCGTCATACCCAAAATACGTGTAAGAATTGGGACTTGTCAGCAAGATGTATGATGGGGTGAAGCCTTTTCCAGGGGTGCTGAAGACAGTACCAGCCACCACGGCGCCGATTTGCCCAAGTATCAAGCACCCAAAAATGAGGCCGACCCATGGGCTCTTTTTGTATAGAGCATAGACTGGAATATGCCAAGAAGTGACAAATTAAGACATTAATTTGAAAAGGAGGTACTTACCGCGGGCCATCAGGATAATCTCCACGGCCGTCATAAGGATGCTTCCTATGATAACCTGGCACATGTACCAATTTTTCAGCGCGCCTTTGCTCATCATCTTGTCGGATTCTATGGCCTGCTCGACAGATCGATTGGCTCTATAATACCCCGGTTGGGCAGAGTAGAGAGGGCAGATACGGTTTCTGGACGCACATTTGAGCCGCCAATGCAAAGTAGCGGGTGAATAGAAATTGCCATTTGATCCACGAGTTATTGGGTTTCCTGTATAGGACTTCGTTCATTAAATGAAGATAAGCATCATAGTGAAATCTTACACCCAAATCGTGTTCACCTCGTCATCTAAGGTGATACATATGTCATACAAGAGGAATGTCAAAGAAGCAACTAATCGAAGAGGTTGAATATTTCTGTCTTTCCGCAAGTTAAGTAGTGCACTTACCTTGCCCGCATGATATAACGAGCAAGGACTGCTTTGACATCCTTCAAACCCTCTGAATGACCTCCCAGGTTGGTCCAATGATATAAACACAACAGAATTAAAGCAAAGACAGTGGGGTAAGAAAGACAGCTAACAGCGGAACAAGATAAGGAAGGGAGATGTGATGATGCTCAAAAAGCGCAGCCAGGTTGTTAAATTGACCTGGCATGAAGACGATGTGGATACGTTACTTTCTCAGAGACAGAAACAGCAAATGCTCCCGTGCGCTATAGGGCGACACGCCATCCTGCGAATCGAAAAAAGACGCCTTGCTTTGGGTCCGAAGCATTGACCCCAGGAAGCGCGTTACCGCCGCTATCTGGGATCACAGTCATTTCCTCGGAATAGTTCAGGCCTGACATGCACTGGAACCATTTGCTGGTATATCCAATGTGGGGTCCGTGATGATTCCACGAGGGGAACACATGGTTGTCCAGACTCCAAACAAAAAGCACTTGCGCCAAATCAATCTACACTCTACTTGGAAAGAGAATTTTCCGTGGACCTTTACCGTTCCCAGGCAGCTGAGGCGGAGAAGTTACAGTGACGGAAGATATCCAAGAACATGGCCTAGAGCACGAGAGCGAATTCACTTTCCATGCGAAAATAAATCGAAAGCACTGTTGAAATTTGGAGGCGAGTTCACTGCGTGAGAAAGACCTTCGCCAAGTTCTTCAAAATATCCGCCTACAGGAGCCTCGAGACTGAGAAAAGACATATTTTCTCAACGCAAATGCATAAATTTAGACCTCGACACGCGCCCCGTGTCGGTCCGCCGGAGATATAGCCAAGCAGCTAGATCCACGAGTTTTTCATATGTAAGATTCAGGCATCAGGCGTAACATTTAAGCAAGAAATTTTTGGGAACTTGACGGTGGATATTTGAATACACGGTGCGCGAGATATTGTATTGGTCTAAAGGAAAAACTGTTGGTTGATACAGGCAACAATCATCGAAAAGAGATCTTACGTAGGTTTCCTCCAGTCCTTAATACATCCTCGACTATATTTGATACATATTCTGTGGGGAGCGGAGGTGTCAGAGCGCGGGAGGTAAACAGCAAGAGGCGCAACAGCCTTGGTGACTTGTCGATGACTGTGGGAAGCACGGTGCAGCCAAGCAGGACCAAATAGCGCGACGTTCTTTCGGCCACGTGCCGTGGCCTGTCGAGCCAGCTCTTCGTTCATCGCCGTGCTCAGCGTCGTCACCTTTTGGAAGACTGCCATATCTCTGCTCACCATAGCAGGTGCAAGCTGCCCCTGCTATTGTTATTAGACTTTTGGTCTTCCAATCGACATGGACGATACTTCCCTTCCTGGCCGCTCAGTTGATATCGAACTGGGCGGCCAAGAAGTCATTACTATCGACTTGGACAACCTCGACCCTAATCCCGATGACGTTTTGGATCTTTTGAAGGATGGACAATGTACGGTATTCGTCTGGACGAAACTCGCTGGCGAGTATTGGAGGAGAGGATATTTAGAAGCAGCGGAACGGATTGCACATAGTGCCATCGAATGTAAGTCACGATGTTGTGTTCTGCAACCATATACTCAATCATACAACCAGCTTTCCAAGCCAATGGCTCAGCTGCTTCGTTACCGCCAATATACTCCCTTCTTGCCAATATCCAGATCGCACATGCGCGGCAAGCGCCCAAGCTGATTCTTAAGGACGCTCGTAAGTTCCCTATATGACCTGCGAACCTGTTTCACGATTGACATATTCCGTGTCTAGAACAAGATATAATGGTTTCTGAAAAGTCCAAAGAAGATTATTATAGCATTGCCGCCCAATATCTAAATCACGGAGAGCGCGCTGGAGCTGAATCGGGTGAAGGAGTTAGTGGAACGCTGGCTTTCCTTACCCGAGGTGCGTACGATACATATACGATGTAAGTAAATACTTATTTGTAATCCAGGCATTCAGCAACTCGCAACTCGGTCGATGGATGATGCTATGCGGTCTTTCGAGGGTGTATTGGCAGTGAAACCAACGAACTTGGTTGCACTTCTCGGCAAGGTATTTTTTCATCTTTCGCAAAGTTTAATCATGACTTTACGTCATTCAGGCGCGTATCTTGTATGCCCGTCGAAATTACCGCGAAGCGCTGCGTGTGTTCCAAGACGTTCTTCGCTACAATCCAAACTGCACTCCTGATCCTCGTATCGGTATTGGTCTCTGCTTGTGGGCTTTAGACCACAAAGCGAAAGCGAAAGAAGCGTGGCAACGAAGCTTGGAAGTTGTGAGTTGCTTGTTTATTCTTACATCATTCAAAACTAAAGATTGTGACAGAATCCTTCCGAGTGGTCTGCACAATTACTTCTTGGCCTCGAATCATTCAACGCCAGCAAAAACGACCAGCTATCTGACAGCGAAAAGAAGCAGGCCTTCCTGGTTGGGACGAAACTGATCGAAAAAGCTTTCCATGCGAATAATCGAAGTGCGGCTGCGGCAAATGCCTTGTGTGAATTGTTCCTGCGGAAGGGAAATCATGCCAGGGTATGCGCTTTTTCTAGACGCTGACGCATCGATTTTCACTTACCAACGCTATTCCAGGCTCTTAAACTTGCCGAGCGAACTATCCAATTTGCTGATACCATTACTATCCTTACGGAAGGTTATCTACGTGCCGGCCGAGTTTCTCATGCTAGCGGTTCAATCGCTCAAGCAACCAAGTTCTATACAGCTGCTGTTGAAGGCCAGCCCAAAAACGTCACAGGGGCTATTGGGCTCGCACAGATGCAGATGCTAAACGGTCAGCGTCTATTGTTACCTCTCTTCAATTTTTTCTTTCTCATACTATATTAAAAAGACGAGATGGCCGCTGCTATCCATACTCTCGACACTCTAATTCAGCCACCCAATCCTCAACGCTCTATTGAAGCGACAGTGATGCTCGCATCGATGAGAGCCTTCCCCCGCCCGGGAGTTTCCAGTTCCGACGTCGCACAGGAGAAGGCCCGTGCCAGAGAACTCTTCGATCGCGTCAGCAAAGACCTAGAGCTCGAAGATGTTCGCACCCACGGTAAAGCCTCCCGGGGCATTGCCGACGATGTGGAGATGCACGCCGAGATCGCGCGGCTGTGGCAGGAGGAGAACCTGGACCGCATGGGCAAGGCATTGAAGGAGGCGGCAAGGATCAACGATGCGTCTGGCAAGGTTGATCCCCGACTTATCAACAATATTGGTGTTTTGCATCACCTTGAGGGTAACTTGACGGACGCGCAAACTATGTATGAGAATGCGCTTACGAGTGCTGCTACCCTGGGATCTGATGTGGCCGAAGGGTTGTCGACTACCGTTCTCTACAATCTCGCGCGCATTTACGAGGATGAAGGAGAGGATAGTCTCGCTAAAGATGCTTACGAGAAGCTCCTCTCTCGTCATCCGGAATACGTTGACGGTATGACATTCTTGTTTTTCCCCCCGTCGCTGTAATTAATTTTATTATAATTTCCGCAGGCAAGATACGACAGGCCCAGATGCTAACAAAGGTCAACCGGCTCAACGAAGCTCATGACCTCCTAAAGCAATCCTTAGCTTCGCAGAATGGCAACCTCAATCTTCGCGCTTTCTACACGTATTTCTTGATCCACAGCGGGTC